>OX276413.1:17503811-18117190 GCA_946251805.1 Cybosia mesomella | reverse complement strand
ACAATCCCGAGTCTTTAAATCGGGCGTAAAATAGCATTTTATGGGCCGTCCAACTGTGGTTAAACTGTGTAGCATTATTGGTAGGTATCTGCAATGGTGACCCTCATTCCTGAGACTTCTTCTTTAGCTTGCCATCAGGTGAGGTAAAGTTATATTGATACGCCCTAAATAAAAAATAAATAATATACATACCTTTTTTTTTTTTATCATGCGGAAATCCCTTCGGATACCCCCCGCCGGCCAGCGGGGGCGGTTATGTCGGGATTGCACCGACTAAAACCGCACGCCGTCTCGGGTCCACAGACGCCGGGGTGTAAGGTTACCCATAGAGCATATCCCTCGCACCCCGGCTGACCCTGGGCCATCTCACCACTAACAGCATCGCTCATCCTGTCTCCTCTGAAAGCAGAGGAGTACGGAGAGCGATGTGTTCCCGCCCCGTTGGGTATTGGCCGACGATCAATGCCAACCCTATGAAGGGGTGAAGGGGAAGCCATTGACCGCCGCCCAGGGTGTACCGGCCGCTCCGATTCCGTTCCCCCCGGACTGCAGCGGGATCGGAATCGGAGCGACACTCGAGGAGGTTACCCAACACACACCCCAACACCAACACACACCCCATAATATACATACCTTGTGCACTTAGATTAATACATTATGTAAATACCGTTGTTGTGATAATTCCCCGGTTCCGGCGGTTCATTTTAAGTGCAGAGTATAGCACATGGAATATCTAAAACCGATTTTACACCTCCGTGTTTCAGCAAGTAAATCACGTTATAAATTTATGGGCCATTCTTGTCTACAAAGTAATGACGCAATATGTTATTAATAATTTCATGATGACATACACACATCTGATGACAGGACATTTAATGACGTTAATCTTAGTATGCGTATCATACTAGTGACACGTGACATTAATTATAATTGTATAGATTCCTGGATGTTAAGTGCATACGTCAATAATTCCATGACGTGCTTTAAATCATGTGCAGAATTTAAACTTAAATTATAAGTTTAAATTGAAATATCAAATGAGAGTTTAAAAATCTTTATATAGTATAAGACAAAATCGCTTCCCGATGTCTGTTCGCTGAGATCTTCTAAAACACCCAACGGGATTGGTTGCGGTTTTCATCAGTGGATAGAACAATTCACGACGAAGGATAATATTAATAATTTGATACTTTTTGTACTAATTTGTTGAATTATGACGGTAATTGAGGGTAGGCATCAAGCCGAATGAGAGCTTCAATCGAAAACGCAGCCTAATCCCTTTGAAATGTAAGAAAACTATGTATGGTGAAATTGTTTCCCTTTTATAGTTCTACAAAAAAATCTTCGATGGCATATATATACATCTATCTTCAGAATAGGTTGCTATAGCCATCTTAAAAAAGCCTAGACTACTGCCGGGGACGCGCGACGCTGCAATCCGGTCAAAGGATTTCTTTTTATATTGATATTGCGGCATGTGTATATGCACACTTATAATATCGTCAGAAGTGAATGTTCGAACTCTAGAAATTTTGATCCGGATATTTGAAATTGCCATTCAACGTGGCAATGCTCCAAGTTTCCTGGGATCATTGTTACTGTTACCAGTCGATAATCATGCAGAGGAATCATATGACGCATGTTTATGGACAATATTTATTATTCATTTAGCTGTTTCATTTTAGTTTAAATTTAATTATATCTTATATTGTATCGATATCAAAGCTGACATGGTTATGCCCATCACTACTGCTTTCAGTAACAAGGCAGCTTCGAACGATGCATTCTGGCGATTAACCATTATTATATAAAGTAAATTCAATAATGGCCCGGTGCTAACTTGATGTTTACTGATGGTCAATAATCTTTATATCACGATTTACTACTCTATAACCACCCAATAAAGTCCAAATTCGTACAACAAAATCCTGACAAAAATTGCCACCAACAAAATTATATTTGCAGCCAAAAAAGTATTTAAGACGGTAAACATTTAGGAATTCAGGTTTAAAAGGAAACATGGTTATCTTGGTTTCTGTATTATGGGGTAATGCCGGTCAGTGTTGCTAGTATAAAGCAAATTACCCACATAAAGGGTAATTGAGCTAAATTTTAGGGATAGTCTGAGAAGTGTACAGTGTTTAATGGTTTTAAGTGCAGATGGTTTTGCATTTACCTTGAATATATGAGGTTATGTTTGCTTTTATACAAATTTTACAACATATATATCTTTTAAGGAATGAGGCCACTTTTCAGGGTTCTGTTCTTGAAGGGTAACAAACGGGACCCTATCACTAAGGGTCTACTGTCCGTCCGTCTGTCTGTTAGTGCGGGGTATATTGCATAAACCGCAATAGTGAAATGCTGACAGAGTGTGAAGTACTATTACCTCTATAATAACAAATAATAAAATTTAGATAAAGATGGTCGCCAACACCACGTCGGGGTGGCATATGTTCCCTTTAAGACTCGTTTCTTGTGCAATTTTTGCTCGATTTTAGTGATTTTAGTAGTATGTAAGGAAAGATGTTGCTATCTTGTACGATAGTACAGAACCCTTAGTGTGCAAGTCCGACTCGCACTTCACCAGCTTTTTTAATTAAAATTATGAGTGAAGAAAGTCTTTTCATGAATCAACAAATAAGTATGTAGACATCACATCTGTTCATATACTACATATATCTGTTCATATATGACTGGTGGTAGAAATTTGATGACACAAATTTGTCACAAAATTCGGCCGGGTAGGTACCACCGTGCACGATTGCGAAAAACTCTCCAAACTCTCCAGTAATCAAATTTCGGTTTGATTGCGTTCAGGGGTCAGCAAGTGCATAGCCGGGCAGGGGGATTGTGGTCGCAGCACTGGTGGGACCGGTGGGTGTCACGCGGTGCTGCGACGACAATCCTCTTCTGATGAGGCCGTCAAGCTGAGTGCCACCATTGTTAACATGATACGTGTATGTAATGGTGACCCTCTTTCCTAAGACTTTACCTTCAGCTTACCATCAGGCGAGGTGAAGTCAAATTGACGTGTCCTAAATATATAAAAAAAAAATAAAAAAAATATAGCCATTTTAGCAGTCGGCAGTCACGAGACTGGTCTTATTTTTTTATACTACTAAGGAAGTAAATCAGAGTGAGGTGAAAAGAGGTGAAGTTTGTTGGTTGGGACGGCAGATGGCAACCATTTCCGCCACAGCAATTGCCGAAATAGATATTTACCGCGATAAAGCATTTCCACGGTTACAGACTCTTACTTAACTATTATTATTAACTATTATTATTCTTATTAAGTGGTGGTAGAGTCACGCAACAGTCATTTTGGCCGTTGCATGAATTGGCCGACTCTACCAGGGAAGTCTCACAGAATATCGACGCCAAGTAACAGTATTTGGACTGTTGCTTTCCGTTTGGTGAGTGAGAGTGCCGGAGCCCAAACTCCTTTCCCATCCCCTCCCAAACTCCTTTCCCATCCCCTTTCCTTTACAGGGTCGGCAGCGCGAGTGTGACGCCACTGGTGTTGCACACGTCCATAGGCCGCGGTAACCACTTCCCATCAGGTAGGCCGTATGGTTGTCTGCCACCTTAGTGGTATAAAAAAAAAAACACTATTCTTCTAAAGATCAACATCACAGCATTAGTCCTGGTTGTATCCAAAGTACTTTGAGATTAAGGATCAGAGCGGCTCTCCTGAATAGAAGAAAGAAGAACCTAAGGACAAGAAGGTGGATCCTAAGGAAGGTAAGAAGGAGTCGAAGAAAGAAGTCAGATTATTAAGAATGATGTTTTTAGGGTTCCGTACCTCAAAACGAAAAAACGGAACCCTTATAGGATCACTAAATCACTACGTTATCCGTCCGTCCGTCCGTCTGCCTAGACCGTTTTTCTCAGGAACGGGTGGAGGTATCAAACTGAAATTTATATCTAATACTCTGGTCTACTGTCCCTTGGAGTTGTGAAAAAATCTTAAATTAAAAATCGTGAACTTTTAGTTACATCATATAATAAAAAAATATTTTTGACATTTGATATTTTTGATCGGTGAACTTTTACTTATATACCTACAGGTTTGTACGGAACCCTCGGTGTGCGAGTCCGATTCGCACTTGGCCAGTTCTTTTTATGTCTTCTAGGATCTACCTTCTTCTTAGAAGTAATGTATAATGTGCGATCTCTTTCAATCTATCTAGTTCAGTGCTGTAGTTCTAAGTTGGCTGTGCCATGAGACTGATGGCACAGCCATGGTTCCTTGTATCTTACACCTTCGTTTCATTTAATGACTTAGCATTACAGGAAGATTATTGGAGTAGTAGTCTATTAACAAGCTTACTCAGCCCCACAAATTATAGGTGTCGATAAAAAAACTTGTTTAATACCGTGAAAAATATCAAAGGAAATGACTGCAAACAAAAAACCATTATTGAATGGTTAATTATAAATAAACTAACTCGACAAGCTATCGATATCAGGTAACCTCGGGACAAAATATATAATTTAAAATATTAATATTAACTAATTATACGTTTAAAAGAAATATTTTATGCATAATGATATGATATAAATCTCGTTTGGTTGAATAGGGGTGTGACGTTGTTGTGTTTGTCGATGCGTGCTATCGATACGGTTTTAATTGTTTGAAAACTTTTGTTTGTAGAATTTTTTATTGTGTTGATTGCTTTTATACTTTATAACACCAATGTTGATGGATAGATATGTACTTAGTGATAAGATAAACTTCTATTCACATAAATAGTATGGTTATAATGTATTAAGTACCTACATTTTTTTTAAGTTTTGAGTATTGGTCTGGATAGTACAGTTTCTGAAATTATGGGATTACACCCTACTATGATTTTTCTTATAGATATATAGATTTTACATATAAAGGTCTTATTAGATTTGACTCATGTTCATTTAACACACTTCACTTTTTTTTAATGGTTGGATGCCATCAGTTTCTATACTTTTAAAGAGATGAAGTAATAATATTTTACGATCCATAATCTTTTTCTCATACCATCACAAAAAGTAGCAGGCATCTCAGTTGCATTCATGATAAAACTTAAACAAAACTCAACTAAAAATAATGTTTAAGATATAAAAGCTATATTGAAAGACTTTTAAATTCACTTAAATTCTAATAAATATTTTTAACATTCAATACAAAATTCCTTTCTCCAACCACATCCACAGAGCATCAACACCAATTCATAACCCATTCTATCGATATTCGCATTCAATAAAACACAAACATACGCCCCATCGGGCAATCAATGCACATAATAAACTGCGAACCAACCAGGGCGTAACTTTAAAACAAATAGTTCCAAGAAACGAAAACTTTCATAACTCTGCCAAATTGACACCTTGTTTGAGACGAAGCAATCCTTGGCGATTTGCGCTGTACGTAAGTGGCCTATTATAAAAATACAAACTTACTTTTATCTCCTACTCAAGGCAAAAGTAACTTTATTTTGATGTAACTAAAGTCCGAACAAATAGTATCGATAAACTTGCTGAATCGTTCTCAGAATATCGGCCCAGAACACATCTCATCGACAAGTCGTTTTGTGTTTTTTTCCCATCACGAATATCAATGAAATTTGTTCGGGTCCCAATTATGCGGGCATGCCTTTATTTTCATATTGGAAAGGGTTCCGTAATGATTTTTTTGAAATTAACGCGTTTATTATTGGTCGTTTATATCGATTGGTGATTAATCAGCGTTCTTTGATTATTAAAAGGTGGTGAGGTGCAAATGTGGTTCTAAGAAGATTATAAAATGGATTCTCGGTCTTGTTTATTTTTGAAGTATTTATGATATTTATTGGTGGGAGCCATTTGGTGTTGGGTATCCAGAACGTATATCTATCCTTGTAGGTATGGTAGGTACGATATATTTATGGACTTCTGTTATTCTGATTATTAATACTAATATTACACTTGAAATCAAGTTACTAATAAAAATATACCAGCTATAGCAGGAAATTATAGTTTTCTTACAAAGTTTTTATAATGTTTTTAGTTACAATAAAGCTGTAAAGCTAAATTTGGTATTGTCAACTAAAATATTTGTCTCTGTCACACAACTTTTTTATGCGAAACGTAAATTATTGCACACTAAAACTTGGTAAAGGGCAATAATTGAAAAGATAAGGTTTATTAAAAAGTCAATTTTCTCTAATATTGTATATCGCCAAAATAAAAAATAAAAAGCTTTTAACTGGCACTGACGTCACAATGCGTGCGCGCTGGTTTTTTGCTCGTGTGTAATATGTTTAAATATTTGTTAATGCTGCGGAGCGGTAATAACCGCCTGAGTTATACAACAACCACGCCCCGTATCGATAGCAGAACAACACTAGTTATCTTATAATAAAAAATATTAATATTTATCGTAGCAGTATTGTATTGTCTAACTTTTTAATCATTATTGGCGCGTGTTTAGATCTCGAGATAAGACAATTAAGTATTTTAGAGGTGACATTTAGTTATTTAACAAAATAGATCATTGGCATAATTAATAATGCAATATTAAATTGTAATAATTAGTATGGCGTACAAAAACTCGTTGAGGAAATAATTACTTTTTTTCGAATTGCTAGTATTACTGTTAACCCCTCCAGCTAAGCTAAATTGCTTGTGTTAGGAGTGGGTTCACATCGGTAGTGTAATGGCCAGGATTCGAACCCGGGACCGCTCTATCGTTAGGCCGACTCCTTAACCACTAAGCTTTTTTTCTACCTCTAAGCTTAAACTTTTCTTTTAACATAATAAAATAAATGGATAAAAATACATGTATCTAAATTTAAAATATTTGTATGCAGGTCATTTGATATCGGGGTGTGTAACCTCCTCGAGTGTCGCTACGATTCCGATCCCGCTGCAGTCCGGGGGGAACGGAATCGGAGCGGCCGGTACACCCTGGGCGGCGGTCAATGGCTTCCCCTTCACCCCTTCATAGGGTTGGCATTGATCGTCGGCCAATACCCAACGTGGCGGGAACACATCGCTCTCCGTACTCCTCTGCTTTCAGAGGAGACAGGATGAGCGATGCTGTTAGTGGTGAGATGGCCCAGGGTCAGCCGGGGTGGTGCGAGGGATATGCTCTATGGGTAACCTTACACCCCGGCGTCTGAAGACCCGAGACGGCGTGCGGTTTTAGTCGGTGCAAGCCCGACATAACCGTATTTAAAAAAAAAAAAAAAAAAAAGGTCATTTGATATCGATTTGATTACCATCAGATAACATAAAACCTGCTACAAATGGTCACGAACCAATAAAACGACTAGAATGATCCATATACAATACTCTTTTTTTTCGTGCGGGAACCCTTCGAATACCCCCCCCCTCCGGGTTTGAACCGACTAAAACCGCACGCCGTCTCGGGTCTACAGACGCCGGGGTGTAAGGTTACCCATAGAGCACACACCCAGCCATTTTTTTAAATCCCAAATCTGTTTGTTTCCGAAGTCGCTGGGGCCAAGCTTGACGGGATTCTTCCTGCAGATAGCTAATATTTAAAGCATAAAATAACCTACTTTTATTTGGTAAAACGTTTTAGGGTACCGCGGAAAAAAAAACATACCTAAGTTCACGCGGATGAAGACTTGGTTACAGTTACAGCTAGTTTCTTATATTGTTTATGATGATATAAAAGAAATAAACAATTTTTTTTGCTGACACTACAGTATCACGAGCATGGATGTTCAGATTTACTCGCAGTTCTAATGACCGGCTGTAATCGCCACCATCTTCAAATCGCTGCAAAAAGAAAGAATTATCTTAACAAAAGAAGAGAAAGCCTCAAAGCTCTGTGTGTTGTACAATTTAAAGATGTTGCTCTCTTGATAAAGGTTTCGATTTAAGTTTAGTCTAAAGGAGAAACTCAATTCGCATGTCATTACGTACTCTGTGGCGTAGCAGTAGTGCATACGACTACTACGACAGTCTATGTGCATTGGTCTGGGTGTTTCTATGTATAATAATATATATATGTATTTACAAAAAAAGTATATTAGTATGTTTATCCGCATTTTGGAACCCATAACACAAGCTAATTAAAATTATCGTTACTTTGGGACTAGAAAGCGCTGCAGCTGTGTAGAATGTCGTAGAAAATTATCTTACAAACATGTACTTGATGATACATAACTGAAATTTAGACAATAATTACAGCACTCAGAAAGTTTCTGATGTCCCATTTTCACAGCTATCAGTAATGACTAAATTAAAGTCAAAGTCAAAAGCTTTATTGCATTCATGTGTTGAAAATTATGACAGATCTCAACATGAAGCCCTGTTTGGGCACAGCAAATTTATATAATATATTTAAATATTTATATAATACTATAATATACATAATTAAAATTTAATTCTTACTATATCAGATCGGATTGTGAATAGATTGTAATACCACATATTACTAATTCCCCACAAATATAAATTAGTGGTGAATTAACAATTCAAAAAATCAGTGCATCGTTTTTTAGGGTTCCGTTGCCGAATGGCAAAAACCATTCTGTGGCGGAACCCTTATAGATTCGTCATTTCTGTCTGTCTGTCCGTCCGTATGTTACAGACACTTTTTTCCGGAACTATAAGAACTATGCTGTTAAAACTTGGTAGGTAGATGTATTCTGTGAACCGCATTAAGATTTTCACACAAAAATAGAAAAAAGACAATAAATTTTGGGGGTTTTCCCATACTTAGAACTGAAACTCAAAATTTATTTTTTCATCAAACCCATACGTGTACCCAGGTGTGGTATCTATGGATAGGTTTTCAAAAATTATATTGAGGTTTCTAAAATATTTTTTTTCTAAACTGAATAGTTTGCGCGAGAGACACTTCCAAAGTGGTAAAATGTGTGAATGTTACTTCTAAAATAAAAGAATAATAAAACCTAAAAAAAATATGATCTACATTACCATGTAAACTTCCAAAGAAAATTGGTTTCAACGAGATCTAGTAAGCAGTTTTTTTTTTAAAACGCCTTAATTCGTAAACCGCAATTTACCTTTCATTCAATCAACTCAAATATAAAAAATTAAAAAAAACATTATTATGTTACTTGCTGCTACGGAACCCTTAATGTTCGAGTCCGACTCGCACTTGGCCGCTTTTTTTATATCGCTCACGTCAATATGGCTTTACCTCACCTGATGGTAAGCTTGGGTTACCATTACAAACACTGATAATGTTACAATGGTGGCTCTCAGCTTGATGGCCTCATCAGATGCTTATTCAAGCCCCGCTTAAAGGAATCCGTACTGTAGGAAGAAGGTAACACGTGTGCTGGTAAAGTATTCCAAATCTTGATGGTGCGGCATATAAAAGAGGTGCCGAACCCCTTGGTTCTTGCCGGAATTGTTTGCACCGTGTGAGGGTGATACCTCAGCCTTGCACGTGTTGTGCTGTATAGGAAAGGAGAGGGTGGAACTAACTGGAAGAGCTCATCGGAACACTCGCCATGGTAGAGGCGGTAAAACACTGCCAAGGAGCCAATCATCATCGTCATCATCAACCTATCCTAGTCCACTGCTGGACATAGGTCTCCCCCAATGAGTGCCATAGCGCCCTGTCTTCAGCTTGCCGCATCCAGCATCTGCCCGCAGTCTTTCGCAGATCGTCATCCCACCTGGCCGGAGGGCGTCCTACACTACGTTTGCCGAGTCGCGGTCTCCACTCAAGAATACGTTTACCCCAGCGGTTGTCGGTTCTTCGCGAGATATGGCCGGCCCACTGCCACTTCAGCTTGCTAATTCTTTGAGCTATGTCGATAACCTTGGTTCTCTGTCGGATGTATTCGTTACGAATCCTATCCTTCAGAGAAACTCCGAGCATAGCTCTTTCCATAGCTCGCTGAGCGACTTTGAACTGGTGGACCAGCCCTACCGTGAGGGTCTACATCTCAGCTCCCAATATCTATAACGTAATTTTTTGATAAAATGCATTTTATAAAGAACTTGGCCATTGCCTACGAGGCCAACATTTACTTGAGGTAATCCTATCCTACTTCCTTGTGTAATATTATAAATTTGAAAGTTAGTGAAGCTATTTGGATGTTTATTACTCAATCACGCCCTAACGGCTGAACAGATCTGGCTGAAATTTGGCACATACTACAGATTATAGTCTGGAATAACACATAGAACACTTTTTGTTACTGAAATAGGTTCCCATGAGCTGCGAGAGCGGGATCCAAGTTGCGGGCAACAGCTAGTTAAATATAATAAGTAAATAATGTACCTATATGTCGCAGCCAAACAGTTAAAGACCTTACCATGTTGAATTATAAACAGTTAAGTTTCGGAGCAATTCAATACAAGCTTGTAAACTGAATTGCTATGATCCGTACTATGAAATGCTTAAACTTAAACGCGGTCGCGTTTGGTTCGTTTGTTGACATTTGGAACGTGAAACTGAACGACCCAATACGACGTTGGTATGAGTTAGAAACTATTCAGTTTAGGTCTGCAATTGAATTGCTATTAAGCGGTCATGGTTAGCCCCCAGTTCTGGTAACTGGACGACTAGGCCGTTCATAAAACGCCGGCATCCTTCCACTTTCACATGTAGGGGTATATTAATATATATATTATTTTTTTTTTTAGCGTGCGGAAATCCCTTCGGATACCCCCCCGCGTGCCAGCGGGTGTGGTTATGTCGGGCTTGAACTGACTAAAACCGCACGCCGTCTCGGGTCTACAGACGGGTGTAAGGTTGCCCATAGAGCATATCCCTCGCACCCCGACTGACCCTGGGCCATCTCCGGTTTCGAGATGGCCCCCTCGGGTTTGGGAACCACGGTGTCCCCGTCTTGCCCCGGTTTGGGGGAGGGGCGCTAGTCGCCCCACCGTCCCGGCCTGCTTCTGCTGGGGTGACAGGTGGCCTCACCCGCCACCCCCAGGCCTGCGCTCATGGAGGACGGAGGTCGTTAAGCGACCTCCGGCGCCTGAGTTGCCTGCGACGCGCGGCGAGCAAGTTGCGGGATCGGCGGACCGGGAGAGTTCTAAGTCTCTCCCGGGCGCGCTCCGCCACCTCCTTCGCGAGCATTACATGCTCGC
Source organism: Cybosia mesomella (assembly GCA_946251805.1). Taxonomy (NCBI): domain Eukaryota; kingdom Metazoa; phylum Arthropoda; class Insecta; order Lepidoptera; family Erebidae; genus Cybosia; species Cybosia mesomella. Next base: position 18,106,117 of record OX276413.1, on the reverse strand, counting down.
AGAAGGAGCCGGCGGCGGCCCACGCGCTCGCGGGTATATTAATATCTACCTATTTCATTGGCCGTCGTACATACATAAATACTCAAGCTTTTTTCTCTTTGCGTAGGCAAGGACAACGGCCCGCTATCCACTTCTGTCCTTACCAAAAAATGTAAGAAAGTACTTAATTATACTTAATTATACGCAATAGCGTAGAACATTAACTTTATATATTTCGACCTATGCATAGAACAAAGTTACATGTATTTCTGAACTGTATATATAGTGCTTTAACCATGTAAAAAAAATATTTCTCTAGACAAGAAGATAAAGAAAATAGTTACAGCAAGTTTTGTGTAAGACAGACTTCAAATCGATGTCCTATAAAGTAGAGATTTTGCAGAAGTATCTTAATTCGATGGATAGGTCGATTTGTTAGTAGACCAACTATCTCAAGGTGTTTCCTAAGAAAACAGACAGTTTGAAAGGTTCCGACACCAGAACCTTTCAAACTGCCAGACGGTTGAAAGTTACCACGATTCAAAGTTCCTACTTACCTCCTTCTTGATATCACACCCATTAAAAAACCGATGCTAAAATGAGAAATCTCGATAACCCATCTCAAAAACAACCTCAGCTTTCTCCAAAAACCTTTAATAATACCCTAAGATTATATTTTTTAAGCCACCGTCTAACGCCCACAGACTCTTAACGATGGGTACCTTCCACAAATCATCTCGCATTCCAAGAAGGCAATAATTGGCTGATATTGGGCTAAATAATAGGGTTTAATGTCCAAATTTGGGCTTCATAAAATAATGATCAAATTAATAGAGCCTGGGGCATGGCGAGCCTGTTTTCAAATATTCGAAAGCATGTAGTTTGATTTTTAAATTCGTTATATTTTTGACGAAAGAAGCTTCAAGAAACCTAATTATAATAATGTTGGTACTTAATTAAGAGTAGGTAGTATTCTTTCCACCATCCATTGTATGTAATATTATTCACAGGTACCTCAGAGGGGGATGAACTAAGGCTGACAACCTCTACAAATAACTGCGTAACTGTAGGTATACGTTCATAAAATTGATTGAGAAAGGTCAGAATTAAACATTTTATTATCCAAAATATTAGGCAGATCACTGGAATTAGAATACAAACGAGTGCTATTTACGGACTGAATTTAGACAGTACAATACTTCGACATGTAGCGAACTTCGAAAACACATAGATCGACCAGTCATTGCTTCGACAGACAATTATTAGACAACACACACCTTCGAATTACCACTACTTCGACAGACGATTATTCGACAATACTTAGACAAGACACATCTTCGAATGACCACTAGTTTGTCCGTAACTCAACGAGTGCAATTGTTTAGTTATTTGTTTAATTTGAAATAATATTATTCTTTTCAAGTAACAAATGAATATTAGCAATGAATACGACCATGTCTAAAAACTGACAACTAATACGTCAAAATTGTCATATTTCTTACTCGTTACCATGGCGACGAGTGACGACTGCCTTGCGAATTTGCTTCAACGCCATATTTATGCTTGTGTGAGTGTGTGTATGTACAGGGCAAAGAAAAGGATAGTGCATATTACGAATCGACTGGAAAGAAAGAGATCGTGCGCCATAGATACAATTGAAATTTAGTATTCCGTCTGGTATCATATAATAATCTAATGTCTGTGATGTTATTATTGTGCGTGATTAAATTTTAAACTAGGAATTCAGTGCAGGGTGCGACTGAAATAAATTGAGCTGAGCGAGCAGGACTCTTACTTGAATATAAGACATCTTACTACGGTCGCGCGCTTAGCTAAGGCCGCGCGCTCGTGTAACTGTTTTTCGGTGATTATTTCTCAATGGTACATCGGACATGAACCATCTAGCTCCAAACACTCCTCAGTGTCCACACTATCACTGTGGTAAATTTGGTAACGATCGCGCGAGTGGTTACGGAGGAGTTTAGCCACCAACAAAAGGCTATGCCGCGTATAAGAGCTTCGCTTGCTCAGCTCAATAAATACCATCCAGAACTTCGGAGCCTAAGTCAACCTCAGCTGCAAGTCGATACTCCAGCTGATTGACGGACGAGGCTCTGATGCAAGCTTTCATCTCCAGGTTGGGGGGACAGACAGCAGTCGTTTGTGTAAAAGCCCAAGAAAGTACCAATTCATAAGGAGAATTAGGAGAGCGGGCTTCAGGCTTCAAAGTGCAAGCTTTGGATGAAGCCGTGGACGTCGTCGTTGCCAATTTTCTGTCACGGTTTTGAGTATGAAGGAGATTAGCTATCGAGTTGCTGTTTTCGGTAATAGATTCGTGCTGGGGTGAACCATTGCAAGATAAAGAAAAAATCGCAAAAAGAAAAAAACGCAAAATCGAAAATCCCTTGTATTCGGCTGAGCTCGTCTCAGGAATTCAACTTGTTTTTACGATTTCTTTCTAACCAAATTGAAATCACGCGTTTTGGAAACGTGGCGTTTCTGAATCGGGCCCCTGGTCAGTCTAAGGATGAGGAACCGTTCTTAACATATTGAGATCCCTTGAGCCTCGAAGAGCCCGAGTAAATCGGTTCAGTTGCCAGTGGGTTGTGGAATTCAGACGGGAGTCGCTTCATGGAAAATATCGAAGTTTAGCCGCTTCGTAGACTGGAATCCGACCCCTTTTTTTAACGTGTGGAATCCCCCACGGGCATCTCTCCATCTGTGCCAGCGATGGGGTGAGTATATCGGAATCGGACCGACTAAAACCACACGGTGTCCTCCCCAAGCGTCCTTCATTTTTTTTTTCATTTCATTTCATTTATTTATTTCGTGAACACAGGTTAATATAGATGTTTACAGGGTGCTTTGGTACATACTATGTTCCGCCGATTGGCATACAAAATAACATGCATATATTAAGTTTATTACAATTTACATTTATTACACATTAAATTTATTATTATTTATATTATTTTAATATTTATATTTACATTTATATATATAGTCAGACAGTTCTTATTTTATGACCAACCACTATCTAAATTTTGGGAATTCAATCAATTCGTATCATAATTTAGAGAATTTAATTTAACGTGAATTTCAAATGTAAAATTTCTTCAAAATAGGGCAGATATAGATAATTTATTAATGTCAATTTTAGGATAGTTATTGATTAGATTCTTAAATGTCAATTAATTAGTAATAATGTCAAGTATGCATTACAATAATATATAAATTATATCAATATGCACAAAGTTACGAATGATAGTTTTAAGTACAATGTAAATTCTATTCAAATTTAAAATGGATGTAACCTATTTACTTATTTTATAGACTGGTCAGATAGATACTCCTCAACAGAATAATAAGCCTTTTCATTCAATAGGTTGAGCTTTCCCTTGAAGTCGTGGCTATTCTGGCTGACTCTTATGTCCTGGGGAAGTTTGTTAAATAATTTAGGAGCCATTGCAAAAAGGCTTTTGTGGGCAAAACTAGTGTTGGTGGGTAGTAGGTGCAGTTTATCCGCGCGACGTTGACTTTCCACTTTTTTAAATAGGCTAATGTTACTCTTGACAAAATTTACAACCTCATAGATATACAGCGACGGTACAGTCAAAACTTTCAAGTTTCTGAAATGTGGTCTGCAGGTATCTGTTTGTTTTAATTTACAGATAGCTCTCACACACTTTTTCTGCGCTATTAGTACATGTTCAGTGTGGGCATTACCCCAAAAGATAACACCATACCTCAGAGTAGAGGCGACGTACCCATGATAGGCAGCTAAGACCGCACTCCTATTCGCTATTTTACCCAGCATGTATAAAGCGTACGAAAACTGGGTTAGTTTCGTACAGACATGTTCAATATGTGTCTTCCAGGACATGTCATTATCTATATTTATACCTAAAAATTTTGTTGTTTTTGTTTCATGCACACGGTCTTGTTTATAGTTGATTTGGACTTCAGAAATTGTATTTTGTTTTAGTTTAAAATTCATAATTTTTGTTTTGGAAATGTTAATTTTAAGGTTGTTAATATTCAGCCAGTCAATAATTGAAGCAAGACTTGTATTGACGTTGTCTTCTATTTCATGTATACTCCCAGAACTAAAGATGATAGTGCTGTCATCTGCAAATAGGGTCATCTGGTGCTCGGTAGCAGCAGGGAGGTCATTGATATAACAGAGGAACAACAATGGTCCCAAGACAGATCCTTGAGGTACACCATAGGTAACCAATTTTGTGCTGGAGGAGTATGTGATTTCAGTTTTAGTTCTTATATTTACTTGATTTATTTGTGTTATTTGTGTCCGATTTTCTAGAAAAGATTTTCTAAGATCAAGTATGTTACCTCTTACACCGTAGCTATAAAGCTTATTCAGTAGTAGTTTATGGTCCACATAATCGAACGCCCTGGTCATATCCATGAACATTGCAACTGCAGGTTTCCTGTTGTCTAGATTGTTATTTTTTGTAAAAAATTAAACACGGCCATATTTATGGTTTTATTCTGCCTGAAACCCATTTGTTCATTGCAGAAGCGATTATTTTTTTCGAAATAAGTATAAAGACTGTTGTAAATCACCTTTTCAAAAACTTTAGAAAAGACTGGGATGAGAGCTATGGGTCTATAGTTAACTAATTCCGTTTTATCTCCTCTTTTGAATACCGGTTTAACTATTGCTAATTTCAAAATTTCAGGAAAGATGCCTGTCTGTATCGAGCTATTTATTAGGTGGCTTAATATAGGTGCCACAATATAGTCCACGGATTTAACCACTTTGGTGCATATGTCATCATACCCTGTACTATTAGTATTTTTAAGATTTTTTATTATCATTATAATATCCTTCGGAGTGGTTGGCAACATAAACATAGATTTATACGATTGCAATTGATTTGCATTGAAAGTAGATTGACAGTTGGAACTTGGTTGAACTGAGTCAATAAAATAGTCATTAAAGTGTTGCGCTATTAATTTAGGATTGCTAATAATCCGTTCATTTATTTTAATTAAGCCAACGCTCGTTTTGAGGGTATTTGCTTTCATACTGTTGATTACCTTCCAGGTTGCCTTGGATTTGTTATTACTTATTTGTATATAATAGCTGTTTTGCGCCCTCTTCGTCAATTCATGACACGTTGGTACCTATCAGAAAATGTCCTGAAAGCACTCCTTGCTTCACTGCTACGTGACAATCTATATTGCCATAGCAGGACTCGTCTCTTCCTGCTACAGACTTTGACACCACGCGTTATCCACTTTGGTTTAGAGACTGTGGATATTTTACGTTTTGTGATGGGGAAACATTGGTCATAGAGTAGTTTGAAGATGTCAAAGAAAGCACAAAAGTCCCTAATCGGGTTGGTCATCTGATAGATATCACTAAAGCTTAAACAAGTCAAATAATTTTTAAATCTGTCAATGTTTTCCTTACAGTAATCTCTCTTCTTTGTGTAATAGTATTTCAAAATACATGTTCGTTCGACTGGGAACCTCATCAATTGTGCTCTATGATCAGAAACACCCAACTCCAGTATTCTACTTTTGCAACCTCGTATATTGTGACAACAGTTGTCCAGACAGGTGCCACTGCTAGGGCGTGTTACTTCTTTTATCTCTATCTTAATGTTAAATTCTGCCATAAGTTGTAGGAATTCAGTGGACTCCTTTGTCTTCTTTAGCACATTAATATTAAAATCGCCGCAAATTATTATTTTCTGTTCACTTTTATAACAGAATGACTGCATCAAATTTCTTAAATTCTGGAAAAAAATATTTATGTCAGCCCCGGGGCTTCTATACACACATACTACTATAATTTTGTGATCTGTTATATCTATAGCACAGCATTCAAACATGTTAGGAACATTAAGGGCGGCTTGCGCAACATTTGGTCTAAACAGAATTTAGTTAAATGTGTTTATCTTGCTAAATATGTTTAGCCTAAATACAATTAAAAAGGTCTTGCTCACGTCCGTTTGGATGGTAATTTAACTATTCGTAGTTAGGGAGTCGGTAAAGCAGTGTCTTGCATTCCTTTTTACGTTTTCGTGCGTTGTACACTTGAATTAGAGCAAAACGGTGGCATTTCTTAAAAAAAAAATGCGTGAAATGGACCGACGAGCTTTCAACTGTCATACGCTGTTTTATTTTGCTCTTCTGTTGTGCTTGGAAATTTTATATACATCTTATACAATAATGCAATGGCATGAGTAACACGATGCACTATTCTACAAGCTGTGCTTTCATGTACACCAATCATGTCACCACAAGTTATTAGCTGACTTCCTGTCGCATAAAATTTCAGCGTACATAAAAGTTGGTTCATAGGAGTGACTGATTTGATCCTGCAAAACAAACAAATATAGCTAATTAGCTACCTATCTATTTATTGAATATTCATTAATAATGAATACATTTCCTTACTTGTTGCTGGTTTTTAAAAGTGGGGCTATTTGCTGTAACAAAATTGTAGTGGTTTCTTTCGTTAGACGAAACCTTCTGAAGAATTTGTCGTCCGAATACATTCCAAGTAAGTCTGCTCTCTCAAATAATTCCCTCGGTCTGTTGATATATTCTATAATCTCCTCATCTTACAAACTTTCTACCGAACTCTTTACAATCTTTTATAAAATAATAGTAAAATTTCTATAACCTCAAAATGATGACGCGCGATTGCTACTAAACGTGTTTTGCGACGCTAAATAGCCATCTTTGGGTATTTAACTTTGACAGTTCGTTAAACGTGATTAGTGCCTAAATTTTTGTTGTGCAAGACGCTAATTATAATTAGCAGACTAAATGCGTTTACGTCGCTCTTAAACTGTATTTAACGACGATGCGCAAGCCGCCCTAAGAGTCTGCACAGACTCCATCGCTGAATATCTAATGTGGTTGCGTGTAAGTATACAAGAGCCTCCATTTCGGTTCCGTCTGGAGTAAAAGGTAGCTAAACTATAATTTGGTATATTTAGGTAATCAACGTCACTAGCACAGGACATTTACATAAATCCCATCATTTGACAGTGTATCTAATTCTTCTATAATTATGTCACTTTTAGATATCAGCCCGTCTATGTTTTGGTGCAACACATACAAATCACTATACACGAAAAAAATCTTGACTCTGATTGTCGTTAGTGAAAGAGCAAAATGAGTTATGTGAGTCAAAGGTTTTGTCGTGCTGTCCGGAATCCTCAAATGAATTAGTAATTACGTCATAGTTAGTAGATATTAACGGCTGTAGATTTTTAAACATATTCTTAATACCTGCGTTATTGATTTGACCACTGGATCTATGAAACATAGTATAGTCACATGATAAATCTAGATTCGAGTCAAATACCTTCGCATAGTTATGGTTATGTATGTCGTAGCATAAGAAATTATTGAACATTTCTATTCTATAATTGTACATTGTGGCATAGTAGTCAAACTTATAAGTGGGCAGGCATAGTACTCGTATTATGTTAGTATGTTTTATTGTTGATAGCGTTTCTCGTATTTTAAATATTATTTCAGAGTAGTTACCAGTTTGTCTGAAATCCTCCCCGCCTATAAGTATTAAACAATAATCTTTCATTGTGTAGTTACTCAGTTTTGTGTGTACATTGTGTAAAAGTCTATTTATTCCACAATTTGGGAAAAGATAGTGGCATATTTCATGACATGGGAAAGTTGCTTGGGCTATAGGTAATATTCGGTTTATCTTATCACTACTTATAAATATACATAGCTTGCTTTTAATTTCTTGGGGTCCCCTCTGAAAGTGAATGTTCGCAGTGATGCCGGAGATTGAGTTGACCATCTTGTGTGTTATTGATCTATTGCAAGATGACGGTAAGTTATAGGCAGGTGCATCCTTCTTAGTGGCCAATATAGCTGTCGTTGTCTTCAGTTGTTTATTTCTACGGTTTATATCTTCAATTACTGTTTTTAGTTCTGCATTTTCGATAGATAAATGTTTTATTTCCTCGTGGGCCGTCTTCAGTCCTTTGCCGGGCACCCCGGGTAAGCCCTCGAAAGTATAACCCCAGGGTTGCAGAAGGAGCGGAGGTAGTTGGGGGTGAAGAGGTGGAAGCCGACCCTAACTAAATTAGAAAAAGCCTCAGAGAATAATTAAGAGCAAAAAAACATAACATTTCTGTCATCATACATTCGTCATACAACACTTACCGTTCGTCATACATAGTTAGGTCCTCATATTTATTGAAAACATTGACAGCGTCGAACACAATTTATCCGATATCATTAATCTCAGCGTCAATAACTCGTGTACACTCGTGTTTATGTGTACTTGTTGTGTGTTGTGTACTTGTGTATGTGGTGTTGAGCTCAAATTGGCTCCCACTTCGCCTCTGAGCATGAGTTGAGGTCCTAATAGGCGGGGCTTGCTAGGGTTGGTACTTGATCGTTATTTTCAAAATTTACGGAATAATTATATGAAGAAAACTATTATAAGTAACTAATACAAGTATTTAAATTAGATTTGATATATATATATCAAATCAGCTAGTAATAGAGTGACCATTCAGAACGCGTTTAGAGCGGTAGTGCTGTCAGTTTATTTAATAAAAGGATACATATGTGTACAAACAATATTATCGTTCGTGGTGCTATTACTGAGCGGATAAAATCGTGTGAACTAAGTGTCTACAATTCTCCGGTCATCGTGAACGGCCTGCTGCGCGGGGTACCTCACCTCACCGGTGCGATAAAGGACCGGAGCATATTTTTCATCCTTGTTACTCCGCTTGGCCTATACAAATACCAAACATAAGTAACGTTGCGATATGGCCCTTAAACGCACTCCACCGAAAAGATTACCTTCCGATGGCGATCTACCGTCATTGATGGCAACAGACGAAGACACCAACGTCAATACTCGAGACAGAAAACGATCTGTGAATCCAGAGCATGACAAGATATTGAGACTCATTGAAAGTAAGTTTGAGAAACAAATGTCACATTGGAACGGTAAAATAACAGAATGTATAAACAAAACTGTAGCGTCCGCGATTAGATCTTCCGTTTCTTTGGAACTCTCAAAAATTACATCAGAACTATCGATTATCAACACAAAAATTACGCAGCTAACAACAAACTATGATAATCTCAACAGATCAGTTACTGAGATGGAAAAAGCTCTGCGTTTCGCTACGGATAGGCAGGATAATATTGAAGAACGTTTGATAAAAGTTGAGAATAATGTTTCTCAATATACCTCACCTTTATTACATATTCAGTCGCTAGAACAAAAGATAATATCCTTGGAACAGCAGGCCAGGCAATGTAACATAGAAGTGTCGAACATCCCAGACCGTCGTGGTGAAAACCTCATAAACATATTGGAAGGTCTAGGTAACGCAGTTAAGTACCCAATTCACGCATCTGACATTGTCGCCGTACATCGTGTTCCACATGCCGATCAAAAAGATCAACGTCCAAAAAATATAATTGTTAAATTCTGCAACAGAATGCTTCGTGACAATGTGATCGCTGCTTGTCGTGCAACTAAGGGATTGGATACCACCAAGTTATCAATTTCTGGATCTCCACTAAATATTTATGTCAACGAGCATCTCACGCTAAGTAACAAGTTGCTCTTTCGTCAGTGTCGAGAGGCTGCCAGAAAAAAGGATTACAAGCATATCTGGGTCAAGCACGGAACGATCCTCGTTCGTAAAACTGACACCTCACGTGCTATTGCGATCAGATCACCCACGGACCTTACAAAAATTGATTGATCATATCATAGATAAATGGTATAGAATTTTAAACTTTCAGGCAGTTTTTATATTAAAAATAACAATATGTACTAACATGGAGATATACAAAAGATATTATGTTTGGTACAAGTCAGTTTATCATTTTGGCTTGGTTCCCGATTGCATCCAGACCTTTTGCCTCGGACCCAGTATTCGTACACTTCTTCTCCTTTTGATTTTACTTACATGGCTTTTATGGGAGCGGCTGCCGCCTGACCTCCCAGCACCGAAAGGTAGGCCTGCGCCAGAGGCTCGTTCGTCACCCGGCGGGCGTGTCGGCATGGAGAAGAGGTTGGCTCGGGCCTCGAAAAATTTAGCGGGACTTGATAACCACCACAAGTATGAGTTGCTAGGTATGAATCCTGTGTGTGTTTGTATATGTTATCCTGCGTTCATGTTTATAGATATTTTAGTTTTGTTGCATAGTAATGTATTAGTATTATTGCGTATGGCACCAGTGTGTTGCAAAAGTTATTATATAGCGAGACAGTTAAGTACGTGTGTATATTCGAGTAACTTCTTTCTGCGACGGACTCGGGACTGTTGTTGTTTTTCTGTATGTGTTGCAGTACAACTTATAGTTAGTTTTTCTTATTCTTATGCAGATCTATGTTTTCACAACTTAACCATAAAAATAGAAATCTATAGTGGATACTTTAAAATACTGTATGTTGAACGTAATCTTGAATATTTACGGGTTTATACCACTAGTAGACTAATAATTACCACCAATACTACGTATAACGCATGTGTGTGTTGTTTTGGGATTATATATGATTGTGTAGACACGCAGTTTCTCTTTTTTCTATACATTGCTTGTTTGTTTTTGTTTCTGTACATTGTATTCTCGAGGTGCGGACTACGCGAAACAACTACAGGTACCCACTTACTTATTATTGTGAATTATTTATGCCATAGTCATGTGGGGATGGAGATATTGATACATGTATGTCGTGTGAATTTTGGTTTTCTCATTACTACTTTTATTCCCACACAATTTTATTGTTTGACAACAGTTTATGGATAACAACTTATCAGTATATTATCAAAATTGCCGCGGTTTGAAAACAAAGTTGCACAAGCTTTATATGAACATCTTAGCACATAATTATGATGTCATTGTTTTGGTTGAAACGTGGCTTAATAACGATATTTATGACAATGAAATACTGGACCCCAGATATCGGGTGTTTCGTTGCGACCGCGACCTCATAGCATGCGGGCGAGAGGATGGCGGCGGTGTGATGGTGGCGGTGCGGCGCGAGCTTGATGCGAGGCGAATGGACATGACTGAGTGTGCGTCTGCGTTGCGACGTCGGTCCGCGCAGCTGCACGGGCCGCCCTCCCCCCTGGTTGACCATATACTCGTCGAATTGCGTACCCGTAACCACAATCTTGTTATTAGTGCCGTATATATACCGCCTAGTATGAAGACGGATGTTTATACGCATCATTTTGATTATTTAACTGATATATTTCAATCTAATAATATAGACAAGTTTATAATAATTGGCGATTACAATTTACCTAATTTCGAATGGCGTGACTGTAACACATATACAGAGCCCGTGATGCATAGCAATTACTGTCAATCTAATAAACAGTTAATAAACTTTATGAACATCTTCAACGCTTATCAAACAAATAAGTACAAAAATATTAATGATAGAACTTTAGATTTACTTATTACTAATATTCCCGATAGCACATCAACGCTTGCTCCAGCACCACTTGTTCCAATTGATCCCTTACATCCACCTTTCTTTACTATCATGCCATTTATGGACCATCTTGTACCGCTAGCTACTAAGCCTAGAACCGAGTATAACTTTAAAAAGGCTGATTACTCAGTAATTAATAGCGATATATCTGACACGAACTGGGACAACCTATTTCTCAATCTTAATGCAGAAAGTGCTGTATCTGTTTTCTATAAACATATTTTCTCCATAATAAAAAAACACGTACCTTCTAAAGTAATTAAATCTTCTAAGTTTCCTATATGGTTCTCACCGGCTCTCGTCCACATTAGTAAAAATAAAAAAAAAGCATGGATTAAATGGAAAAAGTACAAAAATTTATCTGATCATCATATCTTTTCCATGTACAGGGACAGATTCAGTACCGTATCACAGGAATGTTATAAAAAATATTTGACTTTTGTCGAAGATGGAATTAAAGACAATATAAAATATTTCTGGGCATATATAAAAAATCTGAAAAATAGACCTGACATTCCGAATAACATAACATATGAAAATGTTACTTCAAACAATTCCAAAGAAACATGTCATCTATTTTCATCATTTTTTGAGTCTGTATTTGAACCCTCTTATGTTCCTGACAACTATGATGTTAAAAATATACCAGATAATAACCAGCAATCTGATCTTATCATCAGTCACATACAAATAACTGAAGAGGATGTCTTTAAAGAATTGCGAGCCCTTGATATAACAAAAGGATCTGGTCTAGACAACATTTGTCCTTTTTTTCTCAAATCAACTGCTGAGGTTATATACCAACCCTTACAACATTTATTTAACTTGTGTTTACGCGAAGGTGTCTTCCCAGATGTCTGGAAAGCTGCACGTATCATACCAGTATTCAAAGGAGGCATTAAAACTAAAGTAGAAAATTATCGTCCTATCTCGATTTTACCCGCTCTGTCGAAGCTCTTCGAGAGACTGGTACATAATATTGTTTACCCATCAATTCACAATATTATCATACCACAGCAACATGGTTTCCTTCAACGTAGATCAACAAACACAAATTTATTAATTTACACAACTAATCTTTTTGAAAATATGGATAAGAATATGCAAACAGACAGCGTGTACACAGACTTTCGAAAAGCTTTCGACAGGGTGGATCACAAAATTCTTCTCGATAAGCTCGCCTTCAATGGCATACGTGGAAATTTATGGCGGTGGTTCAAGGCTTATATAAGCAATAGAACTCAAAAGGTCGCACTAAATGGCTTTGAATCCGATTTTGTACCTGTGAGCTCAGGTGTACCACAAGGTTCTATTTTGGGCCCCCTATTATTTATAATCTTCATAAATGACATACCTAATTGTTTTAAATTTTGTAACTTTTTATTATACGCTGATGACCTTAAAATATTTCATACAATCACAAATACCGACGATCTTAAGAAATTTCAATATGATCTTGACTGTTTTTCGAACTATTGCGTCAGTAATAAATTAAGTTTAAACCTAAATAAATGTAAGTCAATTACCTTTACAAAGAAAAAACAAATTTTCAAATATAAATACACACTGTGTGGTGTGCAACTAGATAGTGTTGATTCTATTAGAGACCTAGGTGTCACGTTAGATTGCAAGCTACATCTAGATTTGCACATCGATAATGTAGTAAATAAAGCGTTTAAAATGTACGGGTTTGTTATGAGAAATACCAAAAGATTTGCACGGCCAGCCACTTATCTCCATCTTTACAAATCACTGGTGCGACCTCAAATGGAATTTGCAGTGTCTATATGGGACCCTTACTATGGTAAATATAAGCAGGATTTAGAGTCTGTCCAGAAGAAGTTCATGCGATCTATGCAATACAGATGTTACCGTAACTACTTAACCTACGAACAACTACTTGAAGAATACAATATCCCTACGCTTGAAAATAGACGTATATTGCTTCAAACAATGTTGTTATATGATATTTGTAATAATAGATATGATTGTACAGCCTTAATTAATAAAATTGCATATAGAATACCTATTAGGACGCATTGCCGGAATCCTTGCCAACTTTTTGCAACATATCGCTGCCGGACTAACGCAGGAGCACGTTCCCCGATGCATCGCTTAGTCAACTTATATAACGGTAATTTTAACGATATAGATATTGCGGCAACGCGTCCTAGTACCTTTAGAGTTAAGATAATTGAAACTTTCAAATAGCCCTACCATTCTCTTATATTTATTTAGTGTTTTTTATGTATTCGCTTTCTTTTTTACTACTATCTTACCAAGCTGTGGTAAATGTCGTTGGTAACACGATTATAACACATGTAAAAAACTCTTCCTCAGGCAAATATTGTATTGTGTTACTGTTTGTTTACCCAAATAAAAAAAAAAAAAAAAAAAAAAAAAAAAAATATATAGCTGTTGTCCGGGGGGTATTCCAATTGTGTCCCCGTACCCGCAACCCATGGGAACCTATTCCAGGGATGACCTATGTGTTATTCAAATTTCAGCCAGATCCTTTGAGCCGTTAGAGCGTGATTGACTAACATTATATCCAAACTTACAAACATCTTTACAAACTTTGCCATTTATGATACTAGCTTTTGCCTGTGGCTACGCCCTCCCAGAATTCTATTCCCGTTCTCGCAACCCATAACAACCTATTCCCATCACAAAAAGTAGCCTTTGTGTTATTCCAAACTATAATCTACCAATGTCTGTGCCAAATTTCATCCAGATCCATTCAGCCTGGTAGAAATTTGATGACACAAATTTTTCACAAAATTCGGCCGGGTGGGTACCACCGTGCACGATTGCGAAAAACCCAATTTCGGTTTGATTGCGTTCAGGGGTCAGCAAGTGCATAGCCGGGCAGGGGGATTGTGGTCGCGGCACTGGTGGGACCGGTGGGTGTCACGCGGTGCTGCGACGACAATCCTCTTCTGATGAGGCCGTCAAGCTGAGTGCCACCATTGTTAACATGGTACGTGTATGTAATGGTGACCCTCTTTCCTGAGACTTTACCTTCAGCTTACCATCAGGCGAGGTGAAGTCAAATTGACGTGTCCTATATATTAAAAAAAAAAAGCCTTTTTAGAGTGAAAGAGTAACAAACATCCATACATCCTAATTTTCACTTTATAATATTAGTAGGATTAGTAGGAAGTAGGTAGTAGGAAGCAGGATAGGAGGAAATAGGATAACAAAAATTCAGGAATATCCAGGGTTCTATCAACACCTTTGGGGCCCAGGTCGACCTCATCTGCAAGTCGGTGCACCTGCTAAACAACAGACGATGCTCTGTCGCAGGCGCACCTCTCGGAGTTGGGAGTTCAGATGACAGTCGCTCTCGTAAAACTCAAATAAACCAATCAAAAGCGATATGCTGATAACTCTCTAGGAGGATGATGATGATGATACTCAGATGATGATATTCAGATTTAAATAATAATATTTGAGGGTTCGCCTCCCCCCTCATAGCATCCTCAATTTCTCAAATCAATTTCATCATCATCAAATTCACGTTAGTCCCGGTCGCATCCGAGGCTCTCACCTCGGAGTCGGGGGTCCACGCCTCCGGTCATCTTGGCTACTTTTGGCTTTTGCGGGAGCGACTGCTGTCCTTCTCGTTTTGGTTTGGCTTATGTGGCTTTTATGAAAGCAACTGTTTTCTGACCTACCAACCCCGATAGAACAACCTGCGAGTCTCATAAATCAATCAGTAGAAGTACCGGATTACTGGTGAGGTTGACTTGGCTACGAAGGTCGTCTTGGTGAGGCCTTATACATCCGAAAACAAAATAAAATGAATTAATTTTATTGAAACAATATTGTTACTTGTGACAACCCTAGCTTTTACGCTCGAAGCCATCAATATAACAATTTAACTGGTTTCAACAGCTATAAATTAAATGAGTCAACAGCCTACAAATAATGGTTGCCAGCAACCAAAGTCCACAACCACGGGTAACTACAACCATGGTTAATGAATGTGAAAGAATATTATGTTCTTACGTTAAACGATTTTGATAATATAGGGTTGTGGGTTTTGGACGAAAGGTTTGTTTGGGCGTGAGTTATTGTTGAAGTTGAAGTTCTTCCCGCGGATTTATTCCCGGGGTTAAATCTAGCATATGTGTTACACAGACTATTATCTATCTCGGTACCATATTTCATCCTGATTCCTTTAACCATTTTTGCGTGAAAGTGTAACACACACATTCATCCATCCCTCCTCACAAACTTTCACGTTTATACCATTAGAGACACTTACAAAACGTCAAAGAACACGGGCATAAGCTCTCCTATTGGGGTCGGGTCATGCAGCAGTTGCTCCGGTAAAAGCCGTATAAATCAAATCAAAACGAGAAAGATTTAACACAGCCCGGGCTGAAAGCCTCGGCTACAACTGAAAAAATTACCAAGATAATGATGAGACCGTCTACTCGCAGGCTACCTTAGTAGTCTAAAAAAAACCGGTTGTCTGTAAAGTCGGTTTACTGACGATATAGTTGAACGTGACAACGTCATAAGAAAATACTAACTATATGTATAGCAGCTGTCCACGCGAACGCATCGCTTGCACTTCAAGTCCAGAGCGAGGTAACGCCGCATACGAGGTAACGGCATACGAAGTATATACTATATCTATATTCTAGTAGCCGCGGTAGCCTAGTGGTATGGGTAATGGACTGCTGAGACGAGGTCTCGGGTTCGATCCCAGGTTTTACCATGGCACACACCAATGACTTTTCGATGCTTTTCGAAGTTATGTGTGTATTTATCGCATAAGTGCCGGTAAATGGCAATAGGCTCGCCACCTATTACATTGGGACCTAAACATGAACTGGCGAAATGTGGGTGCTAGCACCTCTGCCTAACCCCTTCGGGGATATAGGCGTGAGTTTATGTTATGTTATGTTATTATGCTATATTCTGATTACCCATTAAGCCCTAGTTATTTGTCTACTCTTATACGTCAATGAACTCATTCTGATGTCAATACTTGAACGTATATTTGTAGGTATACATATCTCGCTTCCTGTCCTCGGTTGTTTGTAAAATTATGTTTCCACAACCAATATTTGAGTGGCCGCAACTGATTTCGAACGAAAGAAAAACACAATTTCGGTAACGGAAAATCTTTGAGTGTGTTTCTTGATTATAAGAATTTAAAATAGTAATATGCTGTGTTAAATAAATTGTTTGTAATATTTATTTTCTTTTTTTTTACTATTGAAGTTTAGAAATCTCACGGATCTTTATAGCGGCAATAGCTCTAATGCACCTTGCATTAGAGCTATCTTTGGTATGGCTTGGATTGACTCTTGTTTACCTGTTTTCAAAGCCAATAAACTATTAACTGTACCATGTATTTATATATATGAAAGTGCCATATTTGTGAAAACCAATCTGTCACTGTTCAATAAAAAGGACAACTTTAATAAAAATAAGGTTACACATTTTTTTTTTTTCGTGCGTAAATCCCTTCGGATACCCCCCCCCCCCCCGCGTGCCAGCGGGGGTGGTTATGTCGGGCTTGAACCGACTAAAACCGCACGCCGTCTCGGGTCTACAGACGCCGGGGTGTAAGGTTGCCCATTGAGCATATCCCTCGCACCCCGACTGACCCTGGGCCATCTCTGGTTTCGAGATGGCCCCCTCGGGTTTGGGAACCACGGTGTCCCCGTCTTGCCCCGGTTTGGGGGAGGGGTGCTAGTCGCCCCACCGTCCCGGTGAGATGCCGGTACCTAGGTTGGAATTTTTTTAGACGTAGTTGAGTTTACATGACTCCACTAATTTAGAACTCATTGCCAGCGTCGATTATACCTAGACCTGCCTTATAAAAATTTCGTGTTGCATTACAAAAATGGTTGGTGGACGAGACCTTTTATACAGTGGAAGACTTTTTAAAGAAATATGCATGTCGTTCGTACCACTGCAGAAATGCGTGTAGCAGCCGTTGTGCTGTTATTGTGACTGCCATATTTTAAGTTTTTAAGTAAATATTGCTATTTATAATTATCTGTGTTTGCATGCCAACATTATGGCGAAATATGCTTGGACTAGATATAGTTACTATATTTTATATTACCATCTCTCATTGTACCACATTACACACAAATGAATAAATCGCATCGAGAGCGTCATTAAAACAGCTTCACGAAAACTCGGAGATCTGAACAGGGTGAGACGGTTTTTCACGCCGGAATAGCGGTGTCCTAATTTGTACAAGACACAAATTCGCCCCTGCGTGGAATACTGCTCTCATATCTGGGATGGCTCCGCAAAGTACTTATTAGACGCTCTCGACAGATTGCAGCGGCGTGCCATCCGTATCATTGGGAGTCCTGAGATTACTAATGGCTTAGAACCTCTGCAGCTGCGTAGAGACATTGCCTCTCTGGCTGTATTTTACCGCCTCTACCATGGCGAGTGTTCTGAGGAACTCTTTCAACTAATCCCACCTTCTCCATTTCGATCCAGAACAACACGTGCTGGACTGCGATGCCAACCGCACACGGTGGAAATCATACAGTCCCGAACTCAGCGGTTCGGTGCTTCCTTTCTTTGTCGCACGATATGGAATGCTCTGCCCGCGCACGTGTTTCCCTCTTGATACAATTCTGGGTTCTTCAAGCGGGGCGTGAAAAAGCATCTTTTGAGGCCGTCAAGGTAGGGGCTACCATTTTAGGATCGTCAGCATCTGGGATGGTGGCCCATATCTTCTGGACTTCACCCTAGCTTCTCACCATCCAGCGGGGTGCAGTCAATTGACGGAACAAATATTAAAAAAAAGATACCTGGGTAACTAATGTCTGGCTACGCCGGGCCCCGGTAGATGAGGTAGACCCAAGTAGTGCTGGCCTGACGTCGTAGAAGATGATATGCGTGTCAATGGTGTCACTACCATGGATGCCCACGACCGTGTGAAGTTAGGGGTAAACGCTGGAAAACGGACCCTGGACTCCGAGGTGAGAAACTCGGATGTGAACGGTCCTAACGCTGAGATGAGGAATTTGAAGTTCCTATTGGTCGCGGGAACTGGGTCAGTATCCCATACGGGTAGACCGTGGGCATATATAAGTAAATAATATAATATACTAGCTGTAGGGGAGCCCTATGTCCAGCAGTGGACTAATAGAGGTTGATGATGATGATGATGATGATGTTGCTCGTGGCTTCAACCGCTTGGAATACTGATCCCGATCCCGCTACCCATGGGACCCTTTTCCACCATCACAACCTTTATAAGACTCCACCATACATCATTGGTTTTATCTCAAAGGGTTTAGGCAGGGTTTTCGTTGAAAGTTTCCAGATGGCTTATTTTTTTTCCGGCACTTCCAACAAATATATTATATTTTAGCTAATGTATACAAAAACTTGACAAAATTATATACTAAAACCTTACTCGAGAACCACCCTATCCATTTGTGAAAACAACATGAAAATCTGTGCAGCCGTTTTTTGAGTTTACAACAGTGAACAGATAGATAGACAGACTACTACTAGAGAGCGGAGGACTTTTGTGTTATAACATGTAGTGATGTAATAAATATTCTACGAAATTTTACACTGTACAATCTAGACCAAAAGTCTAAAATAAATAATATGAAGTATAAAATAATAAATTAATTGTAAAAAAGCATAGCTTGTAATATGGGTTCCAGAAAGCAATGAACATACTTATGTACTTTCTTGTAAATACCTGCATATGATACATAGAAACACCCAGACCAATACAAATACACATATTTATGGATACAAATATTTGCATTTTGCACAGAGCGGGAATCGAACCCACGCCCCCTGATTTAGCAGTCGAATGCACTACCGCCATACCACAGAGGTTAGTCGCAATGTATTTAACAGACAAACTGGCTTTGACGACACTCGGCTATCCACTTCGCTACCTCTAACTAATAAGTTGACTCATCGGGCTGTTGTCTGTCAAAACACAGCCACTTTGGTGAGGTAGGTGGCCATATTGTGCGCAGTGTCAACACATAGAGGAAACGGATGTATGTCTATTTGTGTGTCAATATATTAACCGTACGGTTAAGTGGCTGGTGTTATTTGGGATTGGTTGAATTAGTTTTTTTAGGGTTCTGCACCCAAAGTGTAAAGAAGAAACCCGATTCTCATACACATATGGACTTCACGATGATAGAGAACTGTAAATTAGACAATTAATAAAGCACTTAGGTTGTCCGCTGTCGTTCTGTTTCCTGCAAATACATCCTCCACTCAACGTATTTGCACGAAATACCACGTATAAGGCAGCAGACCAAATAAACCATATTTAAGGTCTCCACAGATTTCTCTCTCCATTTTGACAAATACAAGTAACATCGAAATCAGTTAAATCGTGCATCGTTTGTGATATATTCAAAAGGTTTTAAGTATTCTTTTGACTAAATGCGTTTTTGAAGAACTTGGCTGTTCAGAATTTATCTTTTTATAAGACATTTTGTATTTACTTTATCGAATATTAATACATAGTTATTATTATTGGTAAACGTATAAGCTAAATTAATATAAAATAGAATTGTATTACTAATATCCCAAATATTTATAGTATAATGTTTTTATATTTAATACTGTTACTTCCGGTTAAAAATAAAAGTTGTGAAACGTAGGGTAGTCGATAAGTGGGAGGTAAAAGGGTAGCTGGGCAGTCTTGATGAAGGTTTTGACGTGTAAAGACGAATAAAGTGTTTCTGTGTAATATTGAGTTGTTTCTTTGGAGGAAACTCTGCTCACCACCGTAAGCTAATATCTGGTCAGGGTGTCTCGCTCGAGGAACCTCTACACACCACCCTGCCGTAACTCCTAGTGTTTATTACTTAGAAAGAAGAAAGAGAAAGAAAGAAAGAAAGAAACGTTTATTTGATGCATGTAGCAGTGGGCCGGCCATATCTCGCGAAGAACTGACAATCACTGGGGTAAACGTGTTCTTGAGTGGAGACCGCGACTCGGCAAACGTAGAGTAGGTCGCCGTCCGGCCAGGTGGGATGACGATCTGCGAAAGATTGCGGGCAGATGCTGGATGCGGCAAGCTGAAGACAGGGCGCTATGGCGCTCATTAGGGGAGACCTATGTCTAGCAGTGGACTAATAGAGGTTGATGATGATGATGATGATGAGGTCACACATTAAACATACCACTTAACCTAGTACCTATATGGTTTATTAATTTATTAAGTGCCTCGCGTTTGCATCAAAGGGGTGTCCAGTTCAGCATATGCCAGGCGGGTGGACCTTGGCGCTGGTTTTCAACTGGAACCCATGTATGTATTTGTGTGTGGCTGAGATTTACTTGTAAGTGTACCTAACTTCGATTGGGGATAGTACACGCATTTTTAAAAGACTTGGCCCTTGCCTACGAGGTTGAGATATAAATGGAGTAATCAGGTTAAATAGCCTATAAACTGTTTCAGACTATAATCTAGTCTGTGCCAAAGTTCAACCAGATCTTTCTATCATCGCACCGCTCGCCACAGACAGGGAATTCATCCTCACACGTTGCGACTGGAAACGGTGCGTACAGTTAGGTATGAAAGGCACTTTGGCACACTCAGGCTATGGAATGATCTCCCTGCTGTGGTTTTCCCAAGCGACTGCAATATGGGGTTCTTCAAGGTTTCTACAGGGTCAGAAGTGCAAGTGTGACGCCCCTGGTGTTGCACACGTCCGTAGGCCAAGGTAACCACTTCCCATCAGGTAGGTCGTGAGCATGTCTGCCACCTGAGTGGTATAAAAAGAAAAGATCCGTCTAGCTGTTTCTTTTTGTGAAAGAGTAAGCATCGATCCATACATCATCCTAGAAAACTTTCACATTTCGAATTTTAGTAGGAAGTATGTTTTTTTTTTAATCTAGCATCTTTGGCATGGCCAAAGCCTATACTCGTAATTGGGACCTTTCAAACGCGTTTTCAAAGTCTCGATAGATGGCGCTGTTCACACTGTGGGAAGGCCGTGCGCACATATCAATGTTTTAAAACAGTGTACGAATCTTAGCTGCTTGCTAAGTGGGTCACTTCTTCTAATTCTAATCTGTCAAAAGAAGCCCAATACGCAGTGTGCGTGCGTATTTGGCACGTTTACATAACGAAAGCACTATATTTATGATGACATTAATCGGGTTAACGAAACGATTCAGAAAAATAGGATAATGTGCGCCTAGTCCTACTTACGCTATGGTGCTGCGTTTTGTTTCGTTGTTTTCACTTCAGTGTAGTGAATCAAATCACAGAACAAGATGTCAAGATTAATCCTAGGCGGAATCAAATCAAGCTTGATTAAAGAATTTAAAGAAGAATTAAAGAATTTTTATTGGACGATAAAAATCGTGATCGCACGAAGTGTTTTTTATGATAGGAAAGTACCACAGATCATAAATACGGTCTCCTTAGCTTGTATCATTGTCATGAAGCGTTGCGTTTGCGTTTTGCTAGCCAGATGTAAAAAAAAAACCATACTTAGAGCAGCGCCATCTATCGCTTCATAAAAATGCTCGACTGCCAGCTGTCATCGAAAGGTCCCAATTAAAAATATAAACTAGTCTGCTATTCCTTTCGGTAAAAACCCACTCAGGGTTTGCTTTTTATTTATCTATTCGTACTTTTCTATATGTAGTCACGCTTTCATTCTTGTCCCCTAGTACCATACAAGTTCTCGCTTTTATCCTTCTCGCACTTTCATTCCATTCCTTTCATACTATTGGAATACAGGGTAGGGACTATTTTTTATGGCATTTTTCTTTATCTTTATTTTTTTTTGTTTTGAAAACTGTGTCTTATCTTTATTAGTAGGAAGTATGTTAGGTTAGTAGTAATAAAGAATCTAAGTTAAATTCTATTAGTCCTAGATGTAGCAGTGTGATCCACCAGGTTATTTGTTAGCGGGCCGGCGCGGCGGAGCCGCGGAAACCCATAATATCTTATATTAATTGTGTAGATATGAAGGTTAAAAAAGTTTGTTCCTACTTCATGCATAATTCATTCCAGAACATTGATGAAACTTAATATTTCAGTCGACAGAAGGGACATTTTTTTCTAGTGTGGAAACCATGTTAGCGATGTGGTTATTTCGTAATCGGCCCGAATGAAACCACACAGTGTTCCGTCATGGGTACCTATTATGGGAGAACCCCGGGTATATCCTAGGCAGAAATTGCCCAGAGGAAAGAAGGTGGGCCGTGAGCTTATCTGCCACTTGAGTGGTATAAAAAAAACGCCGTTTTCCCATTCGTAATAAGGCTTAGCCTATTACCATCAATCGGGCACTTTTTCATGGACTAAGTATATGTTTACTCTCGTATAGAGAACAGTTCTATTCGATAATCGTTTTGTAAAGATTCGTTTTAAACTAGTACGTAGCCAATAACCGCAAGGTTTGCCTGATACTAAGAGTTTACAGCAACATGTGTACGCTTCCTTCACTCTACGGTACGCTTGAATCCTCCACGCTGCAGAATATATCTGTTAAGTATTCAGCTTCTCAATTCTTTTTTGTATATTAAAAATAAACACCGAAGTACATCTATACTTTTTTTTATTATTTTCTATTCAGCCCGTCAATTGACTACACCCTGCAGGATGGCGAGAAGTTAGGGTGAAGTCCTGGATACTGGCCACCATTCCAGATGCTGAAGATCTTAAAATGACCATTGCCTTGACGGCCTCGAAAGATGCTTTATCACGCCCCGCTTAAAGAACACTGGAAAAGAAGCTGTTTAAATAAAAATCATCATGGGTATCTTCAATGCCGTAACCAAAAACTCACCAGACAGTTCGAACCCTTGTCACGGGGCGTTCCCACATTATATATAGCTTTTAATTAGTTTTCAGACGCGTCCATTTTGTTTCTACCACGGTAACTCAAATGTTCAATGATTTTAATTACCAGTTGCGATGGAATTGTGTTTGTTGGTTTGTAAACGATGTGTCGATAGTGTTGAGAAGAAATGTAGCTATTACAAGATGTTTGTGATTAATTGATTTTCTCTGACTGTTTTAATTCGGGGAAGTGCGTTTTGTTTGTGTACTATTTTAATTTGGAAAAGAGCGTTTAGTGTGCGTACTATTTTAATTTGGGGAACTGTGTTTTGTGTGCGTGTTGTTATAATTTGGGGAAGTTCGTTTTGCGTGCTCAGCTTACATTCATACTTTTTGTGCCAAACCCGATATTTACTGTAATACATAAGTGTGGGGACGAGCACTTCTCTATGTACAAGCCGTCTTGCCTCTTTAGATATTCATAAAATTATGCAGCGCCCATTTACCTGCCAAAACTGTTCGCTCACTATCACGGGCATACTTCCTATCCCTCGTAAACTTTGAACTTAAGTACACAAACTCGCTTTTTCTCCGTCAACCAAAATTTGTGCAATTTGTCAAGCTTCCTTCACTCTGAAATAGTTTTTTTTTTTATGAATGATGATAGGCTCACGTTTGACCTCTATCTCACCTGGTCTAAATGGACGATTTGGTCTACGATGGATCACGTCTGCCTAGAAGGAACCTATTCACTCGAGATTTGAAGATCGGAAACACAGACTGAGGCAGGCAATTCCACTCCTTAGCTGTACGCATAATAGCTGTGTCGCCGAAACGTTTCGTGCGTATGAGTGGAATATCCACCATGTAGCGGCGGCGTGTCGCTGTGCTGTCGTTCGTTGGTGGAAAGGGCTTGAAGGTATCAAGTTGTGTGCGAGGGATATGCTCTATGGGCAACCTTACACCCCGGCGTCTGTAGACCCGAGACGGTGTGCGGTTTTAGTCGGTTCAAGCCCAACATAACCGCCTCCGCTGACCGGCGGGGGGATATCCGAAGGGATTTCCGCACGAAAAAAAAAAAGGTATCAAGTTGTGCAATTCCAGCGCACACTCTCCGAAATGCATCCGGTAAAAAACCGATAGGCCTGCAACTTTGCATCGATGTTCAAGGCTCTGAAGCCTTTTCTCGACGAGTGCATCGTTTTTAATGAGCCTCTTGGCCTGTCTCTCTATTGTCTCCAGCGCCTCTGGGTGGTATTTAGCTGAGCGATCACACAGATACCAGCAGTACTCCATACAGGAAAGAACCTGCGCTCGGTACAAGTTGAGCAACTGTTCCGGTGTGTAGTACTACCTTCTATCGAAGGTGCGACAGTACTACAAGAAAAAGCTAAAAAGCTGGGTATTCTATCAAAAACCCAGCTTTTTAGCAGCCACTTGGGCTTTAGCCTCAATGTAAGACCCAAAATTGAGGGTGGAAGTCAGAGTAACGCCAAGAAGCTCGAGGCGGTCAGGTATCGGCATGGATGCATTTCGAAATGTGGAGTTTGGCTGAAATTGATTTCGCTTGGCAGGGAAAAGACACGCCTGGGTCTTAGTAGCGTTGAATTTGACCAAGTTAGCATCACCTCAATCGGAGACCGCCTTCAAGGACAAATTCAAACGCTCAACCTTAGCCTCTCGGAGAGATTGGATCTGTACCACGCTGTCTTACATTCATTTTAATTTCTTTGCTTCAAGTCATTCATAATTATTCCTTACGCTCTCTCTAGATTTTTTTTTTTACAGTTTCGTTCATCATTATTTTTCGATCAGAAGAATGATGAACGATCAAACTGTCTGTTTCTATGCATGATTGTCATCGAGAGATTAAGCATACAGTTTGCCGATGATGTTGAGTAAGATAACGCATTTACCCAGGCTTGCCGTGGTCCTCTTACTTTGTAAAGCGGTACTATGGTGACAGCTTAAACACCGGCTAAAGCTGTCATCGTATCATGAGACTGGTATCTCCTGGTAGGTACGGAATAGGTATAGTCTATAAGAGCCAGGGAAAATTCATGAGCCTCATCAGATGAGCCGTGTGCTTGTTATTAGTAACCACTAAGTAAGCTCGTAGTAGAAAGACACATAATATATTTGAAGGAAGGGAATAAAATAACCCCTAACAAAGAACATAAACATAACATAACATAAACTCACGTCTATATCCCCGAAGGGGTAGGCAGAAGTGCTAGCACCCACATTTCGCCAGTTTATGTTTAGGTCCCAATGTAATAGGTGGCGAGCCTATTGCCATTAATCGGGCACTTATAAACCTGCGATAAATACACACAGACATAACTTCGAAAAGCATCGAAAAGTCATTGGTGTGTGCCATCATAATACCTGGAATCGAACCCGAGACCTCGTCTCAGCAGTCCTTTACCCATACCACTAGGCTACCGCGGTCATACAAGAACATAGTAAGAGATTAATTGTATTAATGCAGCTTAAATTGTTTCTACCTAGTTAGATAAACACAATTAAAATAAATACGCTATGCGATTGTCCCTAGTTACTTTAGTACTTGTATTTTCACACTTGCATATTCTCGAAGGCAGGCAGAACTACAACTTACGAATGATAGTATCTTTTTTGTTTTTTTACTGTTTTTATTACTTCTTACTATGGCTTACTCCGACTTCGTACGGGAATTTCGTAGAAAAAATCTTACAACCCAATAACGAAACTGTAAAAAAAAACTAATAAAAAAATTAAAATTAGAATTATAAACGGGATATTTACCATGTTTAGTATCTTTTTCTATCTATCTATAATTCTAATTTTAATGCAAATGACCATGTCAATCTAAAATCATATATAATAAAAAAATCTTGTTTTTGAAAATTTAAAAAGAGAGTTTCGAATATTTGAATTAACGAAGCGTGTGGTTCGAATTTTTGAAACGCTCTGTTTCAAAAATTCGGATCGTACTAAGGGTTCAATAATTTCACTAAACCTATAATTACAGTGTGCTTCAAGTAACGTGCCGGAGTAATACAAAAAAAATGTTTAAAAATGATTGTAACATCATTCATTGTTTCCGTAGTTCGCAAGAATTACGGTAGATGGCTCCAGTGTCGTCCGGGGACGTATATAATAGATAGGAGACTTTCAAATATCTGGGACGTGTCTAGGTAGCTCAGTTGGTCAGAGTATTCCCCCTGTAACGGACTGGTCGCGGGTTCAAGTCTCGTCCGAGATATTTTCTTTTTCCGATCTAAATCAATAAGTCATTAGTCAATATTGTATCGCAATCGGATACTCTACAACAGCGCTTAAAACACGAATGAACCAAAATTGATTTTATATATTAGATTTCAGCTTCACGTGATAGGGCAAGCCTATTACTGTCAGCCGGACACGGTATTCATATTCCGTGCTGCCGTTAAGTTCTATTAGATACTGTACCTGACCCGGATATCAAACCCGGATCCTCATGCGGGCACGAGCACGGTGTCACCGAGGCAGGGTGCTTGTCGCAAATGGTGGCCTATTATAAAGCTTGTCTCACTTACACGTCACGATTCCCGCTAAATTATTATTGCGATATAATAAAATAAATTTAAAATAAAATAAAACATCATTGAATGCAAAAAAGTCAACACGTGCATCGGTAGTGTTAATCATTGCAAATTAAAAGTCAGTCCCACTTTGTCGCTGAGGGCTTGGTCCAAGTTAAGAGCGGATGATCTAAATCAGTTTTTTTCTTTCATTCGTATCATAATCACCATACCAGCGTTAATTCCGGTTACATTCAAAGCTTCTACTTGGGAGCCAGGGTTCGCTTTCCTATTCTCTCTCCTCCACTTCGCAGCATCTTCTGCATCCTTTATAGTAAGAAAGTAGCCCTTTTTCATTCGAATAGGCAGCAAACTACAATATATAAAAAATACAGATACAAAAATAAATATTTTTTTTGAGATATTTTCTACGAGTTTCTGGTAACGTTCTGCCGAGGTCGTGGTTGTGGGTGTGTTGGATTCCTCAGTTTCTCCTCTAAACAATAATAAATATTAAACTAACACTGCCTTTCCCAAATGTGTAGAAACTACTGCAAATTTACCATACTCCACTTTACATGGACCTAAACTTTCAGTGTGCTCCATTTCATGCAGTAATTAACAGTAATGGAGACTTTTCTTCTTACCTTTTCCATTTCATTAGCAGTATGCTTACTGCAAATAATATTAATAAACATATTATTTATTCGGTTAAATGTCCTGACATGCACCACATGCCAATTCTCATCCCACCGATTAATTTGGCGCTACGCATAATCAATTTTTCATTCGACTGACTTTTATACAAGTAATGGAATTGACGTCTGAGGATTACCAGCCGGTTAAGTGAATACGTTCACATTAAAAGAAATTACACCACGAATAAAATATCTGTCAAGCGCGAGTCACGCAACTAATAAAGAAATCTTGTTTTTCTTTTTCAAAAATTTAAAAAGAGTATTTGGAATATCTGAATTAACGAAGCGTTTTGTTCTTGTTCAAAAATAGAACCGTACCATGAGGTACTCCTTCCTTTTTATTTTTGAATTATGTAAGGCCTTTGACAAGATGTATCATAACTCTATGATGAATTTTAAATTTCAATAGTTTTTAACTGACTTTTCCCTCCCGGCAGACGGCAGTCGCTTCCATAAATACCGTATAAGCCAAACACAAGGAGGAGGAGTAAGTAGATCCCAGATGCGATGTGTAAGCCTCGGATGCAACCGAAAACAACGCTAAGATATTGAGTACTTTTTTTTTTCGTGCGGAAATCCTCTCGGATACCCCCCCCCCCCCGCCGGCCCGCGGGGGCGGTTATGTCGGGCTTGACCCGACTAAAACCCCACGCCGTCTCGGGTCTAAAGACACCCCGGCGGTGTAAGGTTGCAGAGCATATCCCTCGCACCCCGACTGACCCTGGGCCATCTCCGGTTTCGAGATGGCCCCCTCGGGTGTGAGAACCACGGTGTCTCCGTCTTGCCCCGGTTTGGGGGAGGGGCGCTAGTCGGCCTGCTTCTGCTGGGGTGACAGGCGGCCTCACCTGCCACCCCCAGGCCTGCGCTCATGGAGGATGGAGGTCGTTAAGGGACCTCCGGCGCCTGAGTCACCTGCGACGCGTGGCGAGCATTTTCGCGGGCTCGCGCGGCGGGCCGGGAGAGTTCTAAATCTCTCCCGGGCGCGCTCCGCCATCTCCTTCGCGAGCATTACATGCTCGCAGAAGGAGGTGGCGGCGGCCCACGCGCTCGCGCTCCGCACCATTGCCGCAATCATGCTGCCGAGCGAGAGGACTCCCACCCCGATGGCTGCCACGAGGTCACGCCTCGGCGCTTAAGACGTACCCTTAAGGCGCTCATAACACGCCGACATAATACGTGTTTCTTTTTTCTTACCAAGAGTGAAATACGTTTTTATAAAAATGAATTCCGAATGAAATGGAGACACGCATTCGCGCAGTTCGGTTAATAAATATGTTATTAATTTCTCGCACTGTCCTGTCGGAGCGCGCACTATTCATCGGCCATCTGAATTACGACAGTTTCGTGATGTAGTTCACAGTGTTATTCGAAGATCGAGAGGTCCCGGGTTCGAATCGTAGTGGTAGTGCATTCGACTGCGGTTCGATTCCCGTTCAGTGCAAATATTCATGAATATGTCTATTCGCATTGGTCTGAGTGTTTCTATGTATAATATGTATGTATTTACAAAACAAGTTGAATTCCTGAGACGAGCTCAGCCGAATACAAGGGATTTTCAATTTTGCGGGTATTTTTTTTTTGCGATTTTTGCGATTTTTTCTTTATCTTGCAATGGTTCACCCCAGCACGAATCTATTACCGAAAACAGCAACTCGATAGCTCATCTCCTTCATACCCAAAACCGTGACAGAAAATTGGCAACGACGACTCGATAGCAATAGGGCTTTTCTAAAGAAAATCCCTAAAAAAGTATATAAGTATGTTTTTCCGCATTCTGGAACCTATATGACAAGCTCTGCTTAGTTTGGGTCTAGATGGCGTTGCGTACTTTTTCCTACAATATTTATTTATTTATTATTTGATGGGATACCATAGACATATCACATATATTGCATTCCAGCGATATTTAAACAAGCAAGTATTTAACCGCGTTCAGATTTCCGCACGCTCCAAACTCACAGAGTAAACTAACTTGGTGAACTCATAACCAATTCTTTCTCCAAGCGAAATTGGTTTTTAAAGCAATTCAATGCTGTCTAATTAAACGGAGGATGGGAGGAAGTATTTATGGACTAAATAATTCATAAGGGTTACAATTGAGTGCACAATTGGTTTTGACTCTTTGGAAGAAGCGGTCATATATTTTGCGGAGCCTGAAAGAGATTTGTTTTAAAATAAGAACTGTCAAAAATTCTTATGGTTTTTACCGACACTGGCATTCGTTTAAATGTATTTTGTAACTGTTTTGTTAAGCGAAGCTCGTCAGAGCTTTGCTCTCTTTTAGACGTCTCATGTATTTCGTTAGACCATCTTCTCCTCGCAAACGGCTGAACCGATTCTAATGAAATTTCACACAAGCAAAGATGTTACTGATGGGAAGGACATAGGCTATGTAATTAAAAATTCATGTGTACCCCGGAGGAATAATACCTAAAAAAAAATTAAATCAGATTTTTCAATGAACAAAAAATTCGGCCAGGTGCGAGTCGGACTCGCCCATGAAGGGTTCCGTAGCAGCAAGTAAAATTCCTCAATATCATTTTTGAAGACCTATCCATTGATACCCCACACGTATAGGTTTGACGATAATTTTTTTTTTGAGTTTCAGTTCTAAGTAAGGGGAACCCCCAAAATTTATTGTTTTTTTTCTATTTTTGTGAAAATCTTAATGCGGTTCACAGAATTCACCTACTTACCAAGTTTCAACAGCATAGTTCTTTTAGTTTTGGAGAAAAGTGGTTGTGACATACGGACGGACAGACAGACAGACATGACGAATCTATAAGGGTCCCGTTTTTTGCTATTTGGCAACGGAACCCTAAAAAGCCTCATTCACGCGATTGGTATTAAATTAAATAATTTGTTCATATACTTACGACAAAAAAAACAGAAAAACGAAAATCGGTAGGAATTATCACCGTTAGAAAAAGTCCTGGTGAAATTTCTTTACTCAATTTTTGAAACAGCAGAATGTACTGCTGACCTTTTTTTTACGTGCGGAAATCACTTCGGATACATCCCCGCCGGCCAGCGGGGGCAGTTATGTCGTGCATCGACTAAAACCGCACGGTGTCCTGCCCAAGTGTCCATTGCCGGGCACCCCGGGTAAGCCCTCGAAAGGATAACCCAGGTTTAATTTTTACATTGCCCTATGATAAAGGTAACTGACTTTTACAAGTTCTTCTTCTAAAACTAAATCGATTTGCTCTTGCAGGTGTTGTTAGCTTTTGCCGCACTGTACAATCTACGTTTTTAGACATTTTAATGATAATTGTATTCACAAAGTAGGTAGGTAGTATAAAAGGACACACGTCTGTCGAACTAAGGTAAAAAGAATAAGGAAAAAAAAACGGTCAAGTGCGAGTCTGACTCACCCATTAAGGGTTCTGTGGCAGCAAGTAACATAATAATGTTTTTTTTTTTAATTTTTATATTTGA
The DNA here is from genome assembly GCA_946251805.1 of Cybosia mesomella. Lineage (NCBI taxonomy): Eukaryota > Metazoa > Arthropoda > Insecta > Lepidoptera > Erebidae > Cybosia > Cybosia mesomella. The sequence continues at coordinate 18,075,187 of OX276413.1, read as the reverse complement.
GCTGATTGAAAGAAAGGTAAATTGCGGTTTACGATTTATGACTTATTAAAAAAAAACTGCACCCTGGGCAACGGAGACGGCAGCGCCTCTCTCCTAGGGTGGGAGAGACGCTGCCGCCTACGGCCAACTCCGACCGAGGCGAGGACGGCCCTGTTGTGGGCTGTTCGGAAGCTTTCCACGTGTCCCTCTGATTAGCAGATGGCACAGTGGAGAGCAAGTAAGGGGGCCATCTCGAAACCGGAGATGGCCCAGGGTCGGTCGGGGTGCGAGGGATATGCTCTATGGGTAACCTTACACCCCGGCGTCTTAAGACCCGAGACGGCGTGCGGTTTTAGTCGGTGCAAGCCCGACATAACCGCCCCCGCTGGCCGGCGGGGGGGTATCCGAAGGGATTTCAGCACGAAAAAAAAAAATTAAAAAAAAAAAAGGTACTTACTAGATCTCGGTCAAACCAATTTTCGTTGGAAATTTACATGGTAATGTACATCATATATTTTTTTTAGTTTAATCGTTCTCTTATTTTAGAAATTACAGGGGGGGTGGGACATTTTACTACTTTGGAAGTGTCTCTCGCGCAATCTATTCAGTAAAAAAAAATGATATTAGAAACCTCAATATCATTTTTGAATACCTATCTATAGATACCACACACATATGGGTTTGATGAAAAAAAAAATTGAGTTTCAGTTCTATGTATGGGGACCCCCAAAATTTATTGTTTTTTTTCTATTTTTGTGTGAAAATCTTAATGCGGTTCACAGAATACATCTACTTACCAAGTTTCAACCTCATAGTTCTTATATTTCCGGAAAAAAGTGACTGTGACATACGGACGGACAGACAGGCAGACATGACGAATCTATAAGGGTTCCGTTTTTTGCCATTTGGCAACGGAACCCTAAGAAGGACAACTACTTATATTACAGGATGTATAGCTTGTCCCTGCCTTATAGCTACGATTAAAGTAATTACATATCCTGTAATGAGGGCCTATAAGTTTCTATTTAACCATAACTAGTCCTGTGCGAGGCACACCTGTCTTCGTCAGTAGTCGATTATTACTTGATCAGCTTCAAGCAATTGCTTGTTAACTCATTATGTTTTGATAACCAATATTGTGTGTAGTCTATTTGATCATAGGTCCCTAATTGAATATGTAGTGTTTTTAAAATAACTATTAAATAGCCATTTTTACCTTAGTTCGACAGACGTGTGTCCTTTTATACTTCCTACCTACTTTATGTATACAATTATCATTAAAATATCTAATAACGTAGATTGTACAGTGAGGCAAAAGCTAACAACACCTGCAAGAGCAAAACGATTTAGTTTTAGAAGAAGAACTTGTAAAAGTCAGTTAGTTACCTTTATCATAGGGCAATGTAAAAATTAAACTAGGGTTATCTTTTCGAGGGCTTTACACGGGAGGAGATATAAAACGCCATCTAGACTCACTGTAAGCATAGCTTCTAATATGTGTTCTAGAATGTAGATGCCCACGATACGACTACTACACGATACGGCTAGATGTTTCTGTATAAAATATATCTTCAAAAAAAAATACATTACCGACAACCAATGTAAATCATAACCATATTGCGACCATAGCCTATGTCCTTTCCCAGTCTCTTAATCTGTCTCTGTACCCAATTTCATCTAAATTAGTTCAGTGGTTAAGGCCTGGAAGCTCAACAGACAGATCGACAAAGTTACTTTCGCATTTATATTATTAGTATGGATACACAAATACTTGTATTGAGCGGGAAATCAACCCGCGAAATCAGATATCACAGTCAAAGTCTACCACCACGCCACACAAATCGTCAAAACTAGTTTTGTTAAACTTTATTTCTTCAATCAACGCCATATTACAAACTTTAACCAAAAATAAACCCAACTCTTTTGCAAGAACAATCAAAGAAACAACACGAGTTTTTACTTTTGCACAGACTAAATAAAGTATAGTGATTTAAAAGTCAAATATCGGATGGACAGACGCTCCGTCGCCGAGACGTTGACACACGGTGCTCCGTTCGAAAACGGTGAGGAAAATGAAACAATAAAGGATTTGTTTTTGGGCTCAGCCGCCGGATGCCTGGCATAGCTGTGACTCCAATTAAGATCCCGTAAGATTGTCCTCTCTTGTTTTTAGTGTAGCGTAGGGTAGCTGGATGTTTTTATTATTGAGGATAATATTATTTTCCTTTTTGTTTGGGTGTATGGAGCTCACTAAGATATTCGGAGGCTAAGCATATGCAAGACGGTACACATCTGCTGATTGATGAATGAGGCTTCGGTGTAAGTTATCCGCTCAGGGTTCGGGGTAAATGCCAAATTAATCAAATTATTTTAAATGGAAGTACTTTGATTACTACGATAATAAATAAACATGATAAATGTCCTGTTAATCGTTATAATAGGAAAGATTTTTTTAACTTTACAATGTCTATTGTAAGTAAAATATTTTGTATATTTAATAAAAAAATGATTGGAATTCCTTAGTAGTAGAAAGATTTATACTATCAATATTCTGAGTAACAAACAATAAAAAAAAGTAAAAAGCTAGTATGTGGTCTTTCAATTCTTTTTTAAATAATATTACTAGCTACAACTAGCCAAGCTAAATTGTTTCTTTTTATACCACTCAGCTGGCAGACAAGCTCACGGCCCACCTGATGGGAAGCGGTTACCGCGGCCTATGGACGTGTGCAACACCAGGGGCGTCACACTTGCGTTGCCGGCCCTGTAAAAACCTTCTAATGTCCTTCTTATGATTTTGTTAGGAGTGTATAATGGCCGGCGTTCGAAGCCGCGGCCTGTCTATTCCAAGTACCACACCTCAGCCACTCAGCCACCTCTCATTCACATCAAAATAAGTTAAATAATTCACAGACTTATCCCAAAAATCTGTAAAACGCAGTCACCCTAAGTCACCAAACACTTTTTTCAACATTTTTATTTGTCCCAATTGGTTTTTTAACACCTACCCATGCCAAAGAGATGCAACGATAATTACAAGGGGTCCACATACTATAATGACTTTGTTTCTAACTAATCGAGATATAAATGATTCATGAAACAGGGATGCTGGAATGCGAACGATATCAATTAGGATACGATCAGCTTTTATAAGGGGATAATAAAATTCAATATGGCGGTGCGCTAGTATGAAATACAACTGCTGTGTTGTGTACCAGGTTCGATGCCATGGGCAATACATGTTATTGCCTTTTATCCTAGTATTTTTTTATGTTTGATATGCCCAAGTTCGACCATTATCTGATAAGTGATAATTTGTGGTCTACTTTGAAACATCCATGCTGAAAAGGAACCTAGACTTGAAAATTCCTAGGTTATTGCTTGAGTCTGTGTTTCTGAAACAGACTCAGGCAGTCTCTAAGATCAAAGGCAACATACTTTTTTTTATATTTAGAACACGTCAATTTGACTTCACCTCGCCTGATGGTAAGCTGAAGGTAATATCTCAGGAAAGAGGGTCACCATTACATACACGTACCATGTTAACAATGGTGGCACTCAGCTTGACGGCCTCATCAGAAGAGGATTGTCGTCGCAGCACCGCGTGACACCCACCGGTCCCACTTGTACTGCGACCACAATCCCCCTGCCCGGCTATGCTGACCCCTGAACGCAATCAAACCGAAATTGGATTACTATGGAGGGTTTTTCGCAACCGTGCACGATGGTACCCACCCGGCCGAATTTTGTGACAAATTTGTGTCATCAAATTTCTAACACCAGTAATACATAGAGAACCCTTTGCTCCGTGCCTCAGAGAGCACATTATCGGTCCCAGTTGTCATTTGAACATCTGTGACATTAGTTACGGGTAGTTGGAGCCCTATAAAATCCAACAACCTAGTCTAACTGCAGAACTTCGATTTCGTCACTAGTGGGTTGTCGATGTCAGATTGTAGTCGCTACACGGAACATATCGGTTCAGCCGTTTCGTAGTTAGACTGAAAACCGATACCAACTGAGTTCAGAAAAGACTTGGAGGATCAGGATCTAGGTAGAATACGTATGCCTTTTTCTTACGTGGGGAATGCTTTTACGCACGGCACCGTCGGCTACGTGTGTAACGGGTGGTAGCCAGAGATCGTGTGTGGGCTCGCCCATCTGGTAATCGGATGGGTATACCCACTAAAGCAAACGGTATGCCATTCCTTGCGCCTTGTCTGGGGCTAAATCGTACCCGAGACGTATCCTATACGTATGCCTAGACAAAGTTTAGACTCTATTTGTGTGATGATTGGTGTGACACCAAGAATCCAGGGCCTCTTATACAGGAGACGCACATACTACCACTGCACCACATAGGAAGTTTTATAAGTACACAAAAATAGCCGCAACAGTAAACAATCCAGATCAGTCTTCAGTGAATTTGATCGTTATATGACACCTCATTAGGTATAGCTATATTAACGTTATTTTTATCCGTGAATGCCCCTTATTGCCATTTACTGCCCTTAATAATTGGTTTACTGGCACCTTGTTAAGGCCAGACAGGAGCCTTATTATAAGGGACTCTGTTACACCGTGCTGTATCAGAGTTATACCAATGCCTATGCGCACGACATTAAACCCATCGGCATCTTTCTGTCCTTGTCAACATATCATTCTCCTTCATACATTCCCATCAGATGTCATCTCCTTTTGCATGATTGGGCAACTACTTCCTACAATCCCGGGGTCTTTGGGCATGAAAAACAACCTATCAAGGCCTTGAAGCTGAGGACATCATAGACTTCACTTATAGCTTCTACCATCTGGTGGGTTGAAGTCATTTAATGAGTCCTACATAAAAAATCATAATTGTAACCGAAGGTTTTATTTCGGAGCCCGCAGACCGCTTACAAGTTCTACTCCTTTTGGTTTAGCTTATACAAATTTTCCAGGAAACCTGACTTCACAATCCCGTTTAGAAAGCAATTGTGTGTGCTTCTGCATTAAAAATTAACAAACAAAATCCCTTTAGAAATGATTACTAGCTGATCCTTCCTGGATTCAAATAGAAATACAAAGCAAGCAATAAATTGAGATTAGATTAAGATTTATAGTAATCACACACCTAATATACGGACAAAACAACATTGACTGTAGATGAAATATATGTATTTTTAGTTTAATCAAACTTCAAAAATACATTCCAGTAAATTGAATTTTTATCTACAATCATAATATCCTATCGGTGTAAACGAATCTTAGTTCTAAATAAGTAGTCAACATTAATATATTGTTCACAATAGCTTATAATGCCATAAACTGCCTTAACCGCCTTACCAGGAACTGATTGAACACCTATAACGACATTAAAACTAATAAATATATATAATTACTAAACTGATTGATTGATTGGTCAATAGCATTCTTGTTAGACCATAAAACTATCTGGCTATCTCTAAATAAATTCGTAGACATTTGTCGGTTGTCTGGCTGTAACATGTTTTATGATTTTAAAATATCGGCCTGACATAGCGCAGGTTAACACTGCATGAAATATTGTACTTCATGTGGGTCAATTATTTTTGCTTTTTTAAATTACTAAGGTCGCAAACAAGCGCTTTGTACGATAAGTTATTGTACCCTCTTGGTTGTTTCTTTGTTGGTTCTACCCTCTGTTTTAGTTACCTTGATGAAATCTCCAAAAGCAGGAAGAATGCAATTGAAGTTATTGGAGCGATTGCCGTCTCCCCAATCGTCAGAAGAAAGCCTGCGCCAAAGCATCGTCTGTTAATCCACTAATCCCACCTTCTCCCTTTCGATCCAGAACCACACGTGCTGAACTGCGATGCCACCCGCACACGGTGGAAACCATACAGTCCCGAACTCAGCGGTTCGGTGCTTCCTTTCTTTGTCGCAAGATAAAGAATTGGAATGCTCTACCCGCGCACGTGTTTCCTTCTTCTTACAATCCCGGGTTCTTCAAGCGACGCGTAAAAATGCATCTTTGGAGGCCGTCAAGGTAGGGGCTACCATTTTAGGATCGTTAGCATCTGGGATGGTGGCAAAAAAAACATCAGGTGGGCGTAAAGGGAAGCTTGGCTTAACTCAAACTTATGCGCGAGTTGGTATACCTTTCGGATACCCCCCGCCGCGCCGGCCAGCGGGGATGGTTATGTTCGACATGACCCGACTAAATAGGGTCTTCAAACGCTGGGGTATAAGCCCCATAAGGCATTTCCCTCGCACCCCGGCAAGTCAGTACACTTACTGAAGACATTTGTGGGCGCCTTACACCCAACGTGGCGGCATAATATATTTAAAAAATAATAATAAGAAGCAACAAATATACAAAAATAAGTTATAACAATTTCAAACACAAAATCATTTCAATTCAAACCACCTTTGAAAATGAATCCAAAAACGTTCTGTAATTAAAACCGTGGTCCAAATTGGGCCTTAATTGTGAGCCGTGTTTTGGTCCAAGCGGCACCTGTTAACGATCCCGTTTACAAATTATTTCATTACTCGGAGTTTATTTTTATTTATTACCTTCTTAATTAGATAGGCCCATGGGTTCGTTGTTAGGGAATGTGTGTTATAGGCTTATGCACAGAAGCTGGTACGGCCTCTGTGGCGTAGCGGTAGTGCATTCGACTGCTACGACAGGGGGCGCGGGTTCAATTCCCGCTCAGTGCAAATATTTGAATGAATGAATATGTCTATTTGCATTGGTCTGGGTGTTTCTATGTATAAATATGTATGTATTTCCAAAAAAAATATATAAGTATATTTATCCGCATTCTACACATACCCGTAACCCATAACACAAGCTAGTTAAACTATGCTTACTTTGGGTCTAGAAAGCGCTGTGTAGAATATAGTAGAAATTTATTTATTTATTTATCTAGATTGAAACTGAGAAGGTATTGCTTGTCATATTGGTTAGCGTGGCGTGGCGGTAGAGCGTTCGACTGCTATGGTGGAGGTCACGGGTTCAATTCCCGCTCAATGCAAATATTTGTATGCATGAATATGTCTATTACCTACATTGGGACCGTAACATAACTGGCGAATCGTGGGTGTATAATACACCTCTGCCTACCCCTTCGGGGACACAGGCGTGAAGTTATGTTATGTTATGTAATATGTCTATTGCACCCATACATCCGTTTTTTTTAATATTTATAACCGAAATTACTAGATTCCACCTTCAGCCACGCTAAATTGCTTGTGTAAGGAGTAGGTTCACTTCGGAAGCGTAATGGATTCGAACCCGGAACACCTCTCTTTGTGTGCCTTGTATGTAAACTTTTGAGTCATACATTAACAAGTAGTTGCATATTATTACCTATTTACTTCTCACGGGAAGAACACAGCTTCTCAAGAATTTAGGGGTAAATGGTGGCATTGATTATACACACATATATTACAGTGTGTACTTGCTGTGTACTTGTGTAGCAACAATAATAAACAAGTCCGTAATGCTCTGTGTTTCCGGTGGAAAATGTCTATCTAACTAGCCGGTAAATGTTAGTTATACACACGGACGGGAACAATGGCTAACGATACAAGTTGGTGAATTCTGAATGCAAATAGTCATCATCTTCATCACACCGTTAGCCTCGGTTGGATCCAAAACTTGTAGTTTGAAGCCCAGATTCGCTTACCTACTCTTGCTTTTGATTTGGCTTATCTTGGCTTTTGCGGGAGTGACTGTCGTCTGTCGAGGTCGGCTTGGGCTCTGAATCTCTTGTTGGAGCCCCAAAACACCCTCTAAATGAAAATAGAGAGCTTGACTTGTGTAAAAATCAGAGAGCGCGTGTTAGATACGTTGCCACGTAAGGAGGAAGAGTTGGAGTTAGGATTAACTTTCTTCGGTTTTGAAAACGTTCTCTTCATTACAGATAAAGTGTGACCCCAAAATGCCGATCATTTTGAAGACGCAGCGTGTGCTTTTACGCGGCTACGAAGCGTGGTCATTGCTATAGCGATACATGCAGGCGTTGTGTGTCACGAAGATAAAGATTTTGCGCATCTGATATCGCAGAAAAAATGTAAGAGATCGCCTTCGCTGGTGCGGCCACGTCTCACAGCAATCGATAGGCTACGTGGGTAACAACTGTCTGGCCATGTCGCCTCCACTGTTCAAGCCTCCGGTAGTTGGGGTAGACGCAAGAAGTGCTCACTAGAAGATAACTTGCGTGCCAATTGTCTTACTGCCAGGAAGAGGGTCAAGTCACAGTATTAAAAATAGAGAGCTGAAATAAAAGCTTATAATAATGTTGTCAAGTTTCTATGTCTGTGTGTCACGTACTTTGTACGGAACGTTCTCGTTCATTTCATTAGCGATCGTGAGCAGATATCGTTACTGCGTGCCGAGCTTGCTAATAGGGTATATGGTAACATTTCACATAAATTTATGTACCATAAAACCTTTTGTTGGAACACGATAGTTAGCTTAAACTTATCTTATTATAGTTTACATTAGTAATACTATACTAAGGCTTACTTATCAGGTTCATAATTTGGTAACTATACCACACTTACTTTAGTAAAATTGTGATCTTTTACGTCGTCGTTGTTACATTTTTATTTTTTATTTTTAGATGCTGAAATTGTACCTAAAGCCATAATTTTACCAGCATGAATCCGGGCCGTGTTCTCCAGGGAAGTAAGTACTTACCCTCTTTTTGCTTAAAATATCAATGTTAAGTCACATTATGTTGTATTCTTATGGTTGGTGAGACGGTGGGAGGACTATTTTCCCTTTTCTTCTTTTATTGATTAAATATATATTTTTAAACTTTCGCGTTCCATGATATACAATAATTTAACGGAAATTAACGCGATCATGTATAGGTATATACATACCTTTGGATTGCCTGACGTTTCGACCAGGTTACACTCAGGACCATGATCGCGTTAATTCCCGTATAATTATTGTATAGTATACGTACTATATCATAGACCGATGTATCTCTTTAATTATTATATCATCATGCATTTATATTATTTATCATTACGGATATTGGTAGTATGCTTATTGCCATTATGATTAATTGCTGATACGCTTACTTTTATTCGGGGAGGGGGGGGGGTATCCGAAGGGATTTCCGTACGAAAAAAAAAAGTACGCTTATAGTTAATAAGCATGTTGTCAATGCTCTTGTTGCCATTACGTATATTATTAATTTTATTTAAGGTTTATTTTAGTTACATCAATTCACAAATTACATTATTACTCAATGTTAAGGTCAAGGTCTAATTTATTACCCCGCTTATGCTGGCTGCACTGCCCCGTTGAATAGCGATGGCTAATCTTTGGACCAGATAAGACCCGGAGCGGGAGTCACCCGTTTTGTCCCTCAATCTACGCCCCAATTCGCTCACTAAATTTTTTGCCCATCGTCTCGACCGCAAACGGAGCAAATTAATACTGCTCCGTTAAGGCCGCATACTTTGCCCGCAACGTTTGCAACTGCTGCCGAAAACGCAGGTAATAGAAATATCTGCGTCTTCGGCAGTAGTTGCTGGAGACAGGATAGTAGGATTAAGGTGACTGGGAGCGACAGTGCTGACGCACGTGGCGTCTCACAGGAGGCACCTGCCATTTTTTCCACGGTACTAATAAGTATAGGTAATTGTATTAAAGCATAATCTCTCCTTGATTATTATACTGGAAGCTATCACTAGACCGACATCATACAGTTTAAATAAATCCAAATTTTAATCATCATAGAATTATCTTAAAACCTTGAGTATACTATGTACAAAACTCACTCGCTTCTAAAACATAAATAAATAATTACATGATTATGTTGAATGAGCCTTAATCATCTGCTAATCACAGTTCTTGATGTACCATGCGGGCTAATAACGTAATGACGTGCGAGCGAGACAGTGCCACGAGTCTGACGGAGATAGCTGTATTTCTCTCACAATCGCTTGAAATGAGCGCGATGCGTACACGCAAATTTTAGAGAAAGTCAGTTATTATGAGGTTTTTGATGTTTGGTTAACTTTTAATGTGTTTTCGGTGATGAAGGTTGGGTTTAATATGCTTAATGAAATTTTGAAGCAAATAGTATGCTACCTTTTTAATTCGCAGAGAAAAACATCTCATATCACTGTCATGGATGCCGAAGAAAATGAGAAGTGGAGGAATGAAAGAAAAGAGTGCTTCTGCCTAGCCCCCGGGGACATCCAGACTTCACTGTATGTGTGAATATAAGTTTTTTACAGAGAGCAATACAACACAATTCAATAGTTATTATTGAGAACATAGGTAGATTTAAATCGTGGGGTGTGTGTTGGGTAACCTCCTCGAGTGTCGCTCCGATTCCGATCCCCCTGCAGTCCGGGGGAACGGAATCGGAGCGGCCGGTACACCCTGGGCGGCGGTCAATGGCTTCCCCTTCACCCCTTCATAGGGTTGGCATTGATCGTCGGCCAATACCCAACGTGGCGGGAACACATCGCTCTCCGTACTCCTCTGCTTTCAGAGGAGACAGGATGAGCGATGCTGTTAGTGGTGAGATGGCCCAGGGTCAGCCGGGGTGCGAGGGATATGCTCTATGGGTAACCTTACACCCCGGCGTCTGAAGACCCGAGACGGCGTGCGGTTTTAGTCGGTGCAAGCCCGACATAACCGCCCCCTCTGGCCGGCGGGGGGGTATCCGAAGGGATTTCCGCACGATAAAAAAAAAAAAAAAGGAAAAAGTGAACATCCAGAACGAGACTTGAACCTGCGAGCCATCTACCATCATCCACCGGCGCCCCTAAATGTAATGTATTGGAGAATTTCGAATATCTTGGACGTGTCTCCCAGTTGTGAGCTCTCAGTTGGTCAGGGTTTTTTTTTTTATTAAGAATATTAGTAACCGAAATTCCTAATATTCCCCCTAACCCCTCCAGCTAACCTTAATTTTGCTTGTGTTAGGAGTGGGTTCACCTCGGTAGTGCAATGGCCAGGATTCGAACCCGGGACCTCTCCGGGATAGGCAGAAGCTCTTCTTCATTTCAGCAATGTTCCCTGTTGCATCCGAGGTCTTCACAACGGAGCCTGGAGTATGTTCCAGGCTTTCACTCCTCCACTTCACACTTTCTCTTGCATCCATGACAGTGAGATGGGATGTTCTTTGATTCTAGAAGAATATTTTTTCTCAATTTTTACCTCTAACTGGTTGTTGCCGGGCAGTCTGAATCAATTATATTGTGTACGACTTCGTCCACGTGGACTGAGAGAGAGAGGTTTTATTTTTTTAGTGCGGCACCCATCAGCTATCTGCAGTAAAATCTTATCGTAATCGGCTTAGCTACTCCTATCCAAATCTATCCGGAACAAACAGAAGGAAAGACAGACAGACAGATAAAATTATAAAAATAATGTTTTTTTTTGGTTATATGTGCCGTATATACTTACATTCATATTATACAATCAATAAAACTAGTAATTTAATATTACAAACAGACATTTTAAGTTTATTTATTGGTAAGTGTATGTGTTGAATGAAATAAAAGTTCAAGTTAAGGCAGGAAATCACCATAAAATGAACAAATATATCTCATTTCATTAAAATAGCTTCATTTAATATTTTTTTTACATGCTTGGCAAAACCAGTATGCACATAAACATTAAAACTACTTAATACCGTACTTATAAGAATTGTTGAGATAGTTTTTTTTTTATTAATGAAATAATATTCAAACGTAAACGTGGCATGCAAAAATATGAAGCACCTTGTTGACACTGTATACCATAATCACCTCTAAACAAAAGATATAACGATTTAAATAGGTTGCAATTTTCACAAAGTAGAGTACCTTTTTTTTTTCGTGCGGAAATCCCTTCGGATACCCCCCCGCCTGCCAGCGGGGGTGGTTATGTCGTCCTTGAACCGACTAAAACCGCACGCCGTCTCGGGTCTTCAGACGCCGGGGTGAGAGGTTGCCCATAGAGCATATCCCTCGCACCCCGACTGACCCTGGGCCATCTCCGGTTTCGAGATGGCCCCCTCGGAAAGTAGAGTACATTTTTTTTTTTTTTTTCGTGCGGAAATCCCTTCGGATACCCCCCCGCGTGCCAGCGGGGGCGGTTATGTCGGGCTTGAACCTACTAAAACCGCACGCCGTCTCGGGTCTACAGACGCCGGGGTGTAAGGTTGCCATAGGGCATATCCCTCGCACCCCGACTGACCCTGGGCCATCTCCGGTTTCGAGATGACCCCCTCGGGTTTGGGAACCACGGTGTCCCCGTCTTGCCCCGGTTTGGGGGAGGGGCGCTAGTCGCCCCACCGTCCCGGCCTGCTTCTGCTGGGGTGACAGCTGAGAAAGTAGAGTACCTACAACTTTTGTGGCTTATTGTCGTTCAAATGATATCCCACCAAAACATTTTTATGTAAATTAACGCCAAGACGAGTACTTATTGCAAAAAGTTATCAGATCTTACGGAGAGCCAAGCTTTTTAATACACGTCCTTACCTAACACTATCTCATCATAGTGTATCTGTATATAGTTCTGCGTGAATCCTAGTCTTAAGTTTTATACAAATCCTACACCTTGGTCAAAATTAGTTGCCTGGCCGTTTCGTAAGACTGACATAGATACTCCTATGGGTTCATGAACAGAAAGAAATTTATTAGGTATAGGTCCTAGCTACAGTCCCGAGAGGGCGATCTCGAAACCGGAGATGGTCCTGGGTCAGTTGGTGTGCGAGGGAAATGCCTTACACTCCGGCATCTGAATATCCGTGACAGCGTTCCGTTTTAGTCGGTTCAAGCCTGACATAACATCCCCGCTGGCCGGCTCTATCCGAGGGGATTTCCGCACGAAAAGAAAAAAAAAGGTCCTAGTTACAGCAACGAAACTGCCAAGCCTCCGTTCCGCTGTTTTGTCTTGGCGCTGGCACTACTTTACACCCAGATCATGAAACATATTTGGTGAATTAGATTATAATATTACATTTTATCGTTTTAATAACACTTTTGCACGTAACAGTACTTTTATTATACAACTTTTGGCACCTGGTTTCATTCAGGCTATCAGTTTTGTAGCCATAAGCCGGCAATTCATTCTTAACGGGAACATCACTTGTATTTTTTGGTAATTTCATTCTGCAATATTTATTAACGAGGATCTTGCCATTTCGGTTCGATCTGTCATCAAATTTAAAGACTTCTTTGAAGTGTTTTTATGTCACTTTTACTTATTTTTTTTAAGTTGTATTGAACACTAAATGTGACGTCATGTCAATTGTACTTAATTGGCTTACATAAATGGTTTGTAATAAACCTGTCCAGTTCGAACCGCACTTGCATACAAAGGGTTCAGTAGGTGCCATCCGAGAAACATGTTGGTGAAATGTAATAGTTCTACTCTACCTAGGTTTTCTAGGCTGCAAGTAGGTATGTATGTTGAAATATGATGGCTTCGTGATCGACCCGCACAAATAAAAAAAAAATAATAAAAATTATATTTTATTTCGAACACAATGATTCATATTTTGTTAGTAACAATATACTTAGGACTATGTTAGTAAAAACAGATTCATATTATGTTAGTAATAATATACTTAGGACTATGTTAGTAAACTAATTAAAGACATTTAAAGATAAAACTAAAACTTCAAGATAAAATTTAATCACATATTTTGTGCGAGACGACTCTTCAAAATTATTATTTTAGTGGTAGATTCGCACAAGCTTAATTTATTAGTGTGCGAATCGACACCTCTACAAAAATATGATGGTGATTCGCACATTGTAAGGAAATGTCTTAAATTAAAATATTTAAGATATTGGTACAGTGGCGTATAAAAGTGTTGCATATAATTAAAACAAATGAACCTCAGTTTTTTACAGTGTTATACAGATTCATGACCTCTGCATTGTACCTAACAACAATGCAGTCGTAATGTTATCAAGTAATTCCTTTAGCTGCATGTACCCCGTCCACGTACTTAGTGAGCTAACGACCATACATTAAGGGACGGCGGCGATACGCTGGGAGAATCTGTAATTGTATGAAAATAGCCCTTTATAAGAACGCAGGGCTGTCAAATATATTTCTTGTCATCCTCCGAGGCTTTTTCCAAACTCAATTTGGGGTTGAATTTCTGTTTACCTACGAAAGAGCTGGACTTAGATATTTTACATGAAGCGACAAACATCTGTAGGCCATGAAACGTACATCCGAAAGAATATTAGTAACCGAAATTACTAATGTTCCCCCTAACCCCTCCAGCTAAGCTAAATTGCTTGTGTTAAGAGTGGGTTCACGCCAGTAGTGTAATGGCCAGGATTCGAAGCCGGGACCTCTCGATCGTAGGGTCGACTCCTTAAACACTAAGCTACAGACGCGTCGGTAGCTTAGTTCTTAAGGAGAAGTGTCGCGACGCTTCATTTGGATTCTGTCTTTCGGTTGAGACCAAAACGTATGTTCGGAAGTGAATCAAACATATCAAGAAGGTTTTCGTTTACAATATATTTCTATAAAAATGAACTATTATAAACCAACATATTAAAAAAACACATTCCTTTGTATCGAATTAAGACAACCTTTTCGAATTTCGAATTTTGCGATTACGGGTAGTTTCATGGTAGGGCTAAGGCCGAATGAAATGTCACGTACCGTCTTCGGGCCCGATTACGGAATAAGTGAAAGAAAAGAAAGAAAGAAAGAAAATATTTTTATTCAACCCAGCTTACTTAAACAAAAATATACACAGTACTCTAGGTACTCTAGGTAGGTACTGGGGTGTGTGTTGGGTAACCTCCTCGAGTGTCGCTCCGATTCCGATCCCGCTGCAGTCCCGGGGGAACGGAATCGGAGCGGCCGGTACACCCTGGGCAGTCGCCCCCATAAAAGCCATAGTAGCCCAGTGTTAGGTGCAATAGGACGGCAGAATCCACTCGTCGGCAGTCGCACCCATAAAATCCATAGTAGCCCAGTGTTAGGTGCAATCGGCATCGTAATCAACCGTCGGAAAAGAAAATAATATTCAAAACGACCGCTCATTGTGTGAAGTGTGACACAAAGCGACGCCGTAGATTTGAATTTTTTAGGCGGCAGCTATTTAACTGTCAAAAACAGCGTTTCATTCATTCTTACGCCGCGCCGGCATCGATTATCAATGGGGCGGTACAAAATGGCCGTCGACCTTGACCAGCGCAACATTTCGACGGCTGTGATATCGACGACACTTGGGCGGTAGGCCTGCAGGTAGTTCATAATGGGACAATCTAGTTTACTAGGAGCGCGATGCATTCTGCTGTTGTAATGTTGAGCTGAGGGTGCACTACATGATTACCTACAAAACCTGCCCAACAACTACCTGCCTGCCTTTTGGAGAAATCAGATTTTGAAATTTTTGAAGGGTGATTATTCCTCCACGGTATGTTCGGTTTTAAAATTAATTTTTTCTGAACCTTCCGGGTATCAAGTTGTATTTACATGCCAAGTTTGGTCAAAATTCGTCGCTTAGTTTAGGAGGAGTAGCGTCACAACCGAAATACACTGAGTGGAGTATATATAGAGAGCTTTTCGCTCGACTTCGTTCTCAATTAGCAATTACGTTTAGGAGGCTGTTGGTGCTGGCGCGCACTCTTTGCAGCAGAGACGCTGCACGTTTGCGTCTGATCGCCGCGAAACCAAGATCTTCTGCGTGCAAACCAACTTCACATAAATACATATTATTATAATGAATAATAAATAATTATTCTATGACATTCTACCCAGCACTTTCTAGAACCAATGTAAGCATAGTTTAACTAGCTTGTGTTATGGGATCCAGAATGCGGATAAACATACTTATATACTTATTTTTTGTAAATACATACATATTATACATAGAAACACCCAGACCAATGCAAATAGACATATTCATACATACAAATATTTGCACTGAGCAGGAATCGAACTCGCGCCCCCTGTCGCAGCAGTCGAATGCACTACCGTATACATAGAACATATAAACACCCTGACCATCGAACCCGCGACCTCTGTCTTCGCAGTTCTACGCACTATCGCTACGCCACAGGGGTCGTCATCGAAATAAAACCGTGGGTAATACGCAGATAGTTAAACATACTCAGGGTGTAGAAAATACTTATTATCTTTACATCCCTAGCGCTCTACAAACAAATGAACGACAGGTGAGTTAAATAAAGCGACTGTTTCGCGTAACTGTGTCTTTAATAAAATATTAGCACAATAAAGTTATTTAATAGTTGTCTTCATGTTGGCAATTGGCAACATTATTGTAAATTCACATAACATAACTTCATGCCTGTATCCCTAAAGTGATAGGCAGAGGTGTATTACACACCCACGATTCACCAGTTATGTTTAGGTCACATTACTAACAGAGCGATAATTCTCATTTTGAATACACACATAACTACGAAAAATCCGTAGTGTGTGCTCGGGGCGACGCGACTGGGGAACTAACTCGAGACCTCATCTCAGCTCGTTACCTACACCACTGGGCTATCGCCGCTTTATTTATTTTTTATTATAAATTTAATTCGGAATAAGTTAACATCTAGGACGAAACTTTGACCCGCAAACAGTCCCTTTCTAGGGGGACACGTCATGGATATTTGAAATCATCCTATACATCATCATCATCATCATCATCAACAACCTATTCTAGTCCACAGCTGGACATAGACTGGTTGCGGCAAGCTGAAGACAGGGCGCTATGGCGGTCATTATGGGAGACCTCCTATACATACGGCTTGGAAATTCCGATATAAATTTATAGGTAAAGTAATTAAGTAATTAATATGTCATTAAGCATATCCATTTATAGACTTAGATCGGAAATAGAGAACATCTAGGACGGGACTTGAGCCCGCGACCAGTCCCTTACAGGGAGAACGCTCTGACAAACTGAGCCACCTAGACACGTCCCAGATATTCGAAAGTAAGCATATACTAATTGCTTAAAAATGTAATTGAATATCCATTTATCTTTTGGTTCGGGTAACTTTTCAACATGTTTTTTTAATTTATTTTGCAAATGTAGGCAGAGTGTTGTTACATGTTCATTACAAAATATCTCTACACTTGGCCTTGAGTCAAAAAACGAAAGATACCAGGTTGTTTGGAGGACTTACATAGAGACACAATTTTTTTTTCCGTGCGGACATTCCCTCGGATACTCGCCGCCGGCCAGCGGCGGAGGTTATGTTGGACTGGAACCGGCTGAAACTGCACGCCGTATCGGGTCTTCAGACGGGTCCGTATCGGGTGTAAGGTGGCCCATGAGGACAGAGACACCATCTCAATCTCTACTAATACCACTAATATTATAAATGTGAAAAGTTGTGAAGATTTTTGGATGTATTCATATCGATGGTTCTTGTTATAATGGTCGCGACATTATAAAAAAATATATTGAAATTTGTTGCAGGAAAACAACCAGTATTTTCTAATAAGAATAGATTCTGCTTAGCATTTCCACAAATGAAATGTATAGTTACAAAGACTTTAAGCAACTAAGGCGCCAGATAAATAGAACGGACACGCGTACTAGATGTGTCTTTGTAACACCCCGTGCACCACAGCGCGGGGTGAGCGAAGAGGTTAAGGGCTATACGGGATATTACAAAGACACGTCTAGGACGTGCGCCCGTTCTTTTGGTACGGAGCCTAACGAAAACACACACTTTTTGACTTACATACCTAATAACGACGACCTCAACTTGTCTCCAATAACTTCTACGTAGGTATACCAGACAAGCTGTTCAAAACGAAAATTCTGTCACGGCTCCTGGGCGAGCCTAGTTAATAATTTTTTACATCTACCTGTATAAAGATATGGACTCTCTGATATCTAATGTAAAGGTGTGGACATCAGTCCTGTTCTGATGAGCAGAGGCTTCAACAACACCGAATAATAGGCATCATTGACTTTCAAATAAAAATATTTAAAAAAAAAGACGTCATCTGTCAAAACTCCCACCAACTGCGTTTAGTTAACGCATCGCTTGCATCCTACTAAATTAAATTCTAAGCGCATAACACGAATTAGTTATGTTTAAGTGCATCTTGTGGTATCGCCATGCATAGTCAAAGGCCCATTTGACCACACCGAGCGTTCCTGTGATGCTTTGAATTGAATGCAACTATGTTTATTGATAGAATACGTGTTGAATATGATATTTTGTAAAGCTATGGAGTTGCTTTTGGTTTTATTGGTTCTTGGTATTTAAATATTTGATTTGAAATTGTATAACGGCTTCTATTATCTATGCTTCTAGACTGGCTGTGAGGTATAAATAATTTGGTAATTAGTTGATGACATGTTGCGAATTCTTGTAACGACATGTATGGCTGTCATCTGTAAAGGTCGCCTATAAACAGATGACAGCTTTATTATAAAATAATACTTAATCATCAACATCTCTGATTGTCTTTCATCTTTTTTTTACAATGTAAACACATTATTTAGAACAAAATGTCCTCTTAGCAATCTTGCTTGATACATTATATTGACTTCATGATACTGACGATCTGCATGTGTGAAGTGATGGTAGAGCGGTTTATAGGTTCGATTCCCCATCAGTGCTAATATTAATACCTATGCCCAATGCTAAAAGATTTGTTATTAGGTCAGGTAAGTAAGTATGTAGACAACGCAAGAAGATACAGACTGGAAACAATTTCTAAATATAAGATTGCGAAAAAAAGTTTGTGCTCCCGAGATTCTCTATTGCCAAAGTGGTTCTGGAAGTTATGGTACTGTCGGAAAGAGGTACTTTTGTTTGAAATACAATAACATATTCCGTGTCTATACTATACGATGACCATTAGATACTTAGTATTGCGGAATAGATACCGCGTAGGTATGTGTGTCAGCATTGAGTCATGCACCAAGCTATTTGTAGAATGATTACGTCATTGACGATTGAACGCATGGGCATTAAATTATATTAAAGGAACTAATTACCTTAAAATACACAACCATTTTTGAAATTTTCAGCTTTTACTAAATTGGAAAAGTTTACATTAATATAAAATATGTAATCATTCAAAATGCTTCATTATTTGAAAGGCGGTAAATTTTACTTTATTATGATGCTGGGTGTTGCCCGCAGCTCAGCCGGCATCAAAAGAAGTCTATGTGTTGTTCCAGACCATAAACTATCTATGTTCGATGCGTTCATAAGTCTTTTTGCGTGAAAGAGTAACAAACATCCAGACACAAATCCATCCATTCTCACAAACCTTTACTCTTGGAATTCTTTACCTAGGTAAACACGTGTATCCTTCTTCCTACAATCCCGGGTATTTTACACAGAGCGTGAAGAAGCATCTGATGAGACCGTCAAACTCAAGGCCACCATTGTAACACAATTTATATCTGCAATGTATACCATAAAATAACGTCAAATAGTATTTTGTGGAAACTTGTATGAAATAACAAATTATGACGTCATTACGTGCTATTGTCAAATAGTTTCATGATAGAAAGTTAATAGAAACGTGAAAATGAGATGGAATGTAATTTTCACCTCTCTTTGACTATTCTTCATTAAATAATCTCAGTTCAGTAATTTATTTTACTAATAGGAAACTACCCGAACGTTTGTTTAAAAATAGTCTTTTTATCCACTCCAAAATATTTCTGAAATGCCTCAGGAAACATGTCATACAGCCTAATGGTAATTCTTGAACATAAAATTTATTTCTCTAACCACAATTTCGAAGTAAATGAGACAATTTACGAGCAACAGGAGCCACATTTTTAATAAAGTGTCGTTCACACGTAACGCATCAACACGAGTCATAGACAATCGGTATTCACGACAAGTATTGATGTAATAATTTAATAGGTGCGTCGAAACGTTTTCCTGCGACTAGGGTGGGTGCGTGCCTGATGCATCGTGATGCATTCTGGCGCTTGATATTTTTAAGCTGTGGTTTATTCAAATAATTCTAATTAGAATCTGTTAACTGTTTTCGTTGGAATCGTTGTTATGTTTGTACATTCGTTACTAGGAATACATTTCATTTTGAATGTGGACCACAGAAATGTAGGCATATTTTATTTGAATTGGAATTTTGTCACGAATATAAAGATCTTTGTTGAACCACCATTCACTCCTGGACATATATTTCAATGTCGAACATATAACATTAATAAAGGTTTATTATAGGTTAGGATAGGAAAGGAGAGACGTGGGAATAATTGAAAAAGCTCATCGGAACACTCGTCATAGGTGCGGCGGTAAAATGCGCGAAAGCTCTGTTCGCAACTGCAATGGTTTTGGTTGTTGGTAACCTCTTGACTTTGTTATCTTTATTCCAAACGCTGTAAAATTGTTTGCTTTACTATGAAACTCAAACAAAATATTTGAGAATAATAATAAGTTTATTAAACTGAGAATGTACACACATTACATACATACATACATTTTTGTATGGTGATACGAAAGGAACATAGCTGCTTATCTTACAGAACCTAAATTATAAGTGTTCGTGTTATACAGTACAACATACTAACAGTGCCTAAACACTTTACAAAACAAAGCTTCAAAAAGGATATTTATCAGTCATTGAGAGGGGGCTAAAGAGAATTTCACAAGGGATTATCAGTTTACATGTAACAAAAATTGTAATTGCTAAATTTTATCACTATGTATGTAGGTATATAAACAAATACCTTAAATGTTAATCGTATGAAATAAAACAATAACAGTTAATCACATATTTAACAGTTACGGGACTTACATATTACAGTTCAAGTTACCTTCATACTTCCGTCCGTTCACCGATAACCTCCTCTGAAGTACACAAAGGATTTTGATAAAGTTTTCACTGTCATATAACACATATTTTTAAAGATTTATCACAATTATCACTGGTAACAATAGAACATATAACTATGGATGCTAATTTATTGGCTAAAAGCACAGCTAAAAGTAAGAAATTAACGAATTAATTGAAACTATTTGTAAATAGACCAACAACAAAAAAGTCCGCTGAGTTTCTTCTCGGAGTCTTCTAAGGAGGAGGCCGCGTTTCGAACCGGTGGCCTATTTGCTAAACATTAGACTAGCTTTTTGAGGTTTTAAAGGGCTATATCTACAGTATAAATGATTTTCATCTATCGTTGACTTTGTTTTACGTGCAGGACTAAGGTGTCACCCACATACGGGGCACGAACCAAATGGTTCAGTAATTTCTTTTTTTGGCACACGATATAGAACTCAAATGCTTTATCCACACACGAGTTTCCTTCTTCGTATAATCTATTGTTCTTCAAGCAGGGAATGAGAAGGCTACTGTGGAGGGTGTCAAGGCAGGAACCATCATATTTTAGGCATAGCGCTGGACTGGTGGCTTTAATTTTTGGACTTCATCTTGGCTTACTATTAGGTGGGATGCAGTCAATTTGATGGACCAAATATTAAAAAAACACTTGCGACCTGCGGTTTTCATTTAAGCCTCACAAACATGTAACTTAAACCCTCACGACCATGAGCGCAAGCGCAAAAGGCATATAACAGTGCCCAAATGGGCACATAGATAGTAATTAGGGACGTAGGTACTATAATATTATAGCTCTGAGATGGTGATTCAGAAAGTCGTAAAATATAACATAACTTTCAACAGTAATATTTTACTGTATTGATATTTACATTGTCGCGATAGGGAAGCGAAGCTAATGTTTAGTACAAAATTGGATAATATATTTTGAACTTTATGTCCGCCACGCAAAGTTCAGAATAGATTAAAACCTTAAAAGAATAGGCATCATCCCGCGAATTCTTGAGAATTCGCGCTACTTTTGTCGACGACTACTCGTTTTTAGGTTCATAATCATATTTCAACTCTATGCAGTGGACATAAAGTGTAAAATGTTAAACAACGTTTAAAATAACTTCTATGTGCTAAAAGCTATTTAAATACCTACTGTTTCTTGTCAAACTATGCCTAATAGAATGCTATTGTATGCTTAAAAATCTCTCACCATAAACTACTAACTATTTTATATACAATTTATTATAATGTAATCTTTGCCATTTTAATAAATTCTAATACCCGAAGAAAAAGTATTACCAAGAACAACAACAAAAAAAATATTTGAAAGCGCGTTTGTAAAGTGATCTACCGTCATACAAAAACTGTTATTTCAACGAATTAAAATGGGCGTTGGAACTGTCAGAAGCAATATAGCAAATCGCCATTTTAATTGCCCGTTTAGAGATGTTTGGATTCGATTTTTGAAACACGTTTCGCGGCAAAAAAGAACAGAAAAAAAAGAATGCATCTGTCATTTTGTTGAGTGATCGGTTTGAAATGATATAGAGAATTGTTTTTCTTAATAATAGGGTGTGTTTTTGCGAATTTTGATGGTGAAGGTGAGATAAAAACGCAATATGTACCAAAGTACATATTGCGTTTTTATCTCACCTAATTAAAAATCTTAACATCATTTCAGGTATTATCTTACAAATAAGATAATACCTGAAATGATGTTAAGATTTTTAATTAAAAGTTCCATCTTGTTTCAAATCAATGTCTTTGTACACTACAAGCTAAGTTGTTTAGAACATAAAAAAGTCGACATCAACTGCAAGCCGGTACACACCTGCTATTTTTCATACGAGGCTCTAGCTAGCGCTATCTATACTTTCTACTCGTAATTGGAGGGGCAGACTACAGTCACTCCCGTAAACACCAAACATGAAAAGGAGAGTAGACCCTTTTTTTTTCGTGCGGAAATCGCCTCGGATACCCGTCCGTCCGCCAGCGGGGGCGGTTATGACGGGCTTGAACCGACTACAACCGCACGCCGTCTCGGGTCTTCAGATGCCCTTCAGAGGTGTAAGGTTGCCCATAAAGTATATCCCTCGCACCCCGACTGACCCTGGGTCATCTCCGGTTTCGAAATGGCCCCCTCGGGTTTGGGAACCACGGTGTCCCCGTCTTGCCCTGGTTTGGGGGAGGGGTGCTAGAGGAGAGTAGATTCTGAACTCCAAGGTGCAAACTTTGAATGCTACTAAGATTGACCTGACAGAAATTTTCAGAAACATTTTTCTCGACCCAGTAACAAAACCTGGGTCAACAATACACAAACAGCTCTCGCTATTACTTAGCCACCGAGGCCTATGACTAAAAGACAAACAAGGTTCTATAGAACTTCTGGTTATAAATACCTATTGCAATACTTAAAATTTATAATCATTGGTTTACTAAAAGAACGCTATAGACAGATATTATAAACTACGTGAGAATTTATAATACAGATGGTATATCAAAGTCAAAAAGCATTCATTATGTAGATAGAAACCAAAATTAACGGCGCATACAAAACGTAAAAAAAGAAATTAAAACAATGACACTAAGGCTTAAGCCACCCTTGATTGATCGCGGTCGAATCGCGATCCTCCGCGTCGAAACACCAACAGATGTTACTTTTATTAAAATTATAAAGAGTAAAGATTCATTTCAATCGATACTCTGAAACTCTGAACTGATTTCAAAAATTGAGTAACCTAGGCTAGGTACTTTTCAGGTCAAGATCAGGACTTAAGCGGGTGAAACCACGTGTCGTTGCATATAAATCGGTCCGCAGCGGAGCGACGGATCTTCTGCGTGGTATGACCGTTTATAAGTCATTTATATGCAGTAACATGTCTACCAATTAGCGTTCTGATGCAGAAGATCCGTGACGGAATTTCCGTCAAGTGTAGCAAGTCAAGTGAAGCTAGCCTAATGTCAACACGACTAAACTAACAGTTTCTAGAGTCGCTACTTCTTAAAATATTAATAATATTATTTACGTTATATAGACATCAATTACTTCTGCAAATTCTTCCAATGCAAACCAAACTTTACCTACTGTTTAATATGTATCACTGAAACATCGACGAAAATTACCTTTAACTAAATAGTGAAAACATAAATGATACCTTAAACAGTGGACATAAAGCCGATATTATATTTAAAAAAATATCAGGATATAAATTAGAATTCATCTAAGGTTTTTAATGAAGATGATAGATAAGAGACTATTGTCACAGTTTAAAGTGCCACTGTGTTAAACCACGTCATGTATATGTGATAAAATACCGATTTATTTGCGACCTCTAGGTAGCTTTCAAGGAATTACAATTTTTTTTTATACTTAGAGGTATACAAAGAGTTTATTAAATATGGAAGTTTGCAAAATATTTTCCACAGATTATGTAATAGCTCAACTACCTCTATAATATATGGTCTATAAAATAGACTGTGATAGTGGCACTAAGAGAAGAACAATTTCGTGGTTTGAGATAGTCGACTCCACGAGATCAGTAATTCCTTCCAGGGTAACTGTATACGCTTTTAGCTCTACCACTACGCTACTATCTCCCTAGTGAAATGAAGGATTTACATATTGATAAATTTAAAAGAAAAATTAAAACTAAACTTTTGCTCTTTTTTACTGGTGGTAGAAATTTGATGACACAAATTTGTCACAAAATTCGGCCGGGTATGTACCACCGTGCACGATTGCGAAAAACCCTCCATATTAATCCAATTTCGGTTTGATTGCGTTCAGGGGTCAGCAAGTGCATAGCCGGGCAGGGGGATTGTGGTCGCAGCACTAGTGGGACCAGTGGGTGTCACGTGGTGCTGCGACGACAATCCTCTTCTGATGAGGCCGCCAAGCTGAGTGCCACCATTGTTAACATGGTACGTGTATGTAATGGTGACCCTCTTTCCTGAGACTCTACCTTCAGCTTACCATCAGGCGAGGTGAAGTCAAATTGACGTGTCCTAAATATAAAAAAAAAAATAAAAAAAAATTGGCCATTATACAATTCAAGAATATTTAGACGACAAACAGGCTTGAACTGTTTGCTATCTCACTATGCTACTCAATAAAATTTTGTAATTAGGTTAAGTAAACATGTTTGTGACAACAAAACAAACAGCCCGCTGAGTTTCTTGCTGCAGTCTTCTCAGGACAGGGCCGCGTTTGGAACCTGTGGTCAGTTTGCTAAACGTTAGTCTATTTTTTTTACGTTTTGTTAATATAGAATAAATGATTTTTGACTTCGAGTTTGAAGCATTAGCACTCGCATCAAAGTGCACGTAACTGGTATAAAAGAACAACGCTCTATGCTGTCTGCTGTATGTGAATACTAGCATCAAGGGACCACGCATTATTTGAAATTTGATCAACCACAGACACCGCTATAGAACATTGATTCTTATAGAGGATTATCCGCGAGGCTATTGAAATTGGAGAATATACTTAGTTGCAAGGTAGGTACCACCAGCTTGGTGCCCAATTATTCATTTACTCAAACCATGGATGCATGGAATCAGACTGGCTGATAGGAAGAAGAATAACAAATATGTGAGAGTGGTGTGACCTGAAAGAGAATGTTGTAACGAGAACTGAACAGGGTACGTTAAGGTGATTTGCGCAAGTAGAACGAATGAGTGCTGAGCCAATGACACACGAAGACCCGTATTCTAGAACGGAACTCAGTCATGAATCTCGACTTGAAACTAGTTTTAAGTACAGATTATATTCTAGAACTAAACTACTTGAGGGGAGATTTTATGAACGCTCAGGTGATTTAAGTTCATCAAATCTCCACTCAAGTTCTAGAATACAATCTGTACTTTTTTTTCGTTCGGAAATCCCTTCGGATACCCCCCCCCCCCCCGACTCGGGTCTTAACACGTCGCCCCGCCGCCGTCCCGGCCTGCTTCTGCTGGGGCGACAGGCGGCCGGTTCTAAATCTCTAAAGGAGGTGGCGGCGGCCCACGCGCAAGACAATCTGTACCTTTTTTTTTTATCGTGCGGAAATCCCTTCGGATACCCCTCCGCCGGCCAGCGGGGGCGGTTATGTCGGGCTTGAAAACGGGGCTAAAACCGCACGCCGTCTCGGGTCTTCAGACGCGTCTAAATATAAAACAGTTTCAATTCGAGTATCAATGACTCAGTATCGTTATCGGGCCCAAGTATGTAAAGCACGTGTACTTATAAGTAGGGACCTCGTAGAGCACACACTAAAAAAAATATTATGCCCTCCAAAACTGCAGGTAATTATAACCATCATCTACGCCGGAGTGATAAAGGCTTGACTGCTTCTGTGTAATTTGTTTTTCACATTTTTAATCAAATCGTGGCCTTTCAAAAATATTAGATCTGTTTCTTGTTCTTGACGAGTGTGCTCCACTTTCTTACGGGCCTCTGCTATTAATCCTTTCATACTTGAATCACAAAAGTGGTAGTATGTAGGACTAGTCTCAATAAAAAGCGATTACTTACCCCAGCACCAAACTTGCAGTTAAACCTTCCAATCGTCCCAAGATTGGTTTATGTTGTCAAGCCAATTTAACCTGCACTAATTTAAAGTGTGAACGCAAAACCCACAGCTGCCAGAAGGTCTATTAAATCAGCCATCGTTATACCGAACACGGGGAACAATATTATACCTCTTGAATTTCATGCTCGTCAGTTTTACGATTTCAAGTGAAAATTATTTGTCAAACATCCATTGTAAGACGGCCAGTTTTTACGACTACAAAAATATTAATTTTATATTAACACGACCGTGAAAAGGGAATGACAGAACGATGGTATCGTTTTCCACTTCATAAGCGTCATTATAATCTCGGCAAAATTAAAGTTTACACTCGTCAAAGTTTGTTTACACTTTATCTTTTGTGTTATACAGACTAAAATCGTTCGACTGCCGTTTGATAAACATATGGCTTTTGTAAACGATCAATAAAATGCACAAAAGGTTAGAAAGGGAAGGACTGTTGCTTTTTTTTAAACAACTGCCGGGTTCCAAGAAGGTGTAAAGTGGCTCCATGGTTATTTATTTTTATTGTATTGTTAATAAGCAAGCAGGGGGAACTTTTCGTAAACTATTAAACGGTTATAACGAACTAAATAGAATATAATGACCGTGTATAATCTGACAATGGACGATGGCAATCACAGTTCATTGTTAGGCTCTGAGTTGACGTCTTTATTCGTCCGCAAATTTAATTTTACACTTGGCAAAGTTTTACAGTGCGCAAATACGTGTACTATAAAGTTTAAATTTGTTAGCTATATTCTTTGTAACTATTTTGTTGTATTTATAAATAGATAGATTTCGAATTTGGTAATAATTGTGTCATCTGGCGCCTTCTAGGAATGGCGAATGACAATTTGTTGCAAATCAACTCATTTTATTGTTATATTGAAGTGGATATCTTTTGAGTTCATTCGTATTGGTTATTGATGTGAAGAAGTTTGACACTTGTATTAAAAGACTGTGAATTGGTATGTATGGATGAGGTGTCGATAGACATTGGGGCGCATCTTTTTTTTTCAAACCAAGTGACATCGAGTATAATTAGCTGTGATTATTTATTCTTATTATATGTATTTTTAGTTTGTTTCATTGAAAATTGTAATGTTGTTTTTATTACAGGAGCGTAAATCGTAAAATAATAAACAACGATGGGCAACCTTACACCCCGACGCCTGTAGACCCGAGACGGCGTGCGGTTTTAGTCGGTTCAAGCCCGACATAACCGCCCCCGCTGGCCGGCGGGGGGGTATCCGAAGGGATTTCCCCACGATAAAAAAGAAGGTACGGTACGGTTTTAGTCGGTTCAAGCCCGACATAACCGCCCCCGCTGGCCGACGGGGGAGTACCCGAGGGGATTTCCACACGAAAAAATAAAAAGTTATGGAATATAAGATCAAGCCACAGCTATCGCTTGTGTCACGATGCTGTGCAGATATTCAACATCTTACGCAACACGATTGGCCATTAACTCTTACATAGTTACTTTTGGTTTGTTCTCTGTTGAAAATTATGAGGTTACATCCAAAACTGGTACTTTAGCTACATGATTTGGTTTGGTTGACATTTACGGGAGTGATTGCCGTCTGACCCTTCAACCGCAAGAGGAAAATGTATGCAAGACCCTCGTACGTTAATGATCAGCCGGCTTGCAGATGAGGTTGACTTGGGCCTCATAGATCTAGGGGGAGCCCCATGTAATGACAGCAACAACGATACTTCCTACGATCCTACTTCCTATTATCCTACTTCCTACTATCCTACTTCCTATTATCCTACTTCCTACTATCCTACTGTCCTACTTCCTACTATCCTACTTCCTACTATCCTACTATCCTACTATCCTACTATCCTACTATCCTACTATCCTACTATCCTACTATCCTACTTCCTACTACCCTACTTCCTACTATCCTACTTCCTACTATCTTACTTCCTACTATCCTACTTCCTACTATCCTACTATCCTACTATCCTACTTCCTACTTCCTACTACCCTACTTCCTACTATCCTACTATCCTACTTCCTATTATCCTACTTCCTACTATCCTACTTCCTACTATCCTACTACCTACTATCCTACTTACTATTATCTACTTCCTATTATCCTACTTCCTACTATCCTACTTCCTACTATCCTACTTCCTACTATCCTACTTCCTACTATCCTACTTCCTACTATCCTACTCATCTTATAAATGTGAATGTTTGTGAAGATGTTTGTGTGTTTGTTATTCAATCACCCTCTAACGGCTGAACGGATCTAGCTAAAATTATGTACACGGTTAGATTATAGTCTGAAATAACACATGCTTTTATCCCGGGAATATGTTCCCATGGATTGCGGGAAAGGGATCAGAATTCCAAAGGGGCGAAGCCGCGGGCAACAGCTACTAATAATAATAATATAATAGGTATTATATTAATACTTAATATCCTAGTTTCTATCCTACTATATAATATTATAAATGTTAAATTTTGTGAAGATGTTTGTATGTTTGGATGTTTGTGACTCAATTAAACTCAAACGGCTAAACGGATCTGGCTGAAATTCGTTACAGGGATAGATTATAGTCCGTTATACAGCATAGGCTATTGCATTTTTGTCCCTGGAATAGGTTCCTACGGGTAGCGAGAACGGGAACAGAATTCTAAGCTAGTACATAATAATCGTTTTACGATTTCGAGCGAGAATCAAATTCGCAACCCCAGACGTTGCAGTCACAACCACAGATACATATCGTGAAATCAACACAATAAAGCAACAATAAAAGGACTTCCAACTCGTTTAAACTACTATTACACTTCACCCCTCTTCACAAACGGTAAGTAATAATATATTGTGCGCTTGCGCATCCTACATTAACTTCGCAGTCGTTTGTTTATTAGTTCAAATTGAATTAGGAAGCGATGCCATCTACCCCATTGTCTGTTAAATGGCCATTGTAATTGATTTGATTTTATTGGAGTAACTGTATGCTACTAAGGTGGTAAATAAGTACAGAGTGATTACTATGATCTATGAACATTTATGTCCAGAAGTGTCACTCTCACGTTGCTACCAATAGAAGGAAAAAGGAAGAGAATGGGATAAGTGGAAGTAGAGAATATAATTTTTGTTAGGTTCATCACCATTTCAAGTAAAAGCAATCTATAGATATTGCTGTTATTTGAAAGGGTGATGAACCTACCTTCCTAAATGAAACTGCTGAAGTACTGCAGTACTGGGAAAACCTTTTTTTTGTGCCAATATCTCTTAAGGGTGTGAGGTGGCCCCATAAGGCCCCGGGAAGAACGGGGGGGAGGGGGGGTGGTATCGCACCGCCACCCTGGCTTGCGGGTGACAGGCGGCTTCACCTATCACCCCATCTCCAACGTCCGAGGACGACGTACGAAGGCACGCCGCTCTTACGGCATACCCTCGTACTGGGAGAAGTTTAACTATGGGTTATGACGGTTTATTGATACGCGTAGGTATATCTCGGGATACATGGACCGGGTTTACAAAGGTTGGATACACGGTACACCATACAAATGGAATGAACTAATACATAGCGCGACAATGTTGTTATATATTATCAGAGTTTTGTCAATTGAAACCGTGTGGTTTCAATTGACAAAACTCTTTCTTCAAGATTAATTGTTCTTCAAGAAGGGCATTAGAAGGTTTTTACAGGGTCGGCAGCGCGAGTGTGACGCCCCTGGTGTTGCACACGTCCATAGGCCACGGTAATCGCTTCCCATCAGGTAGGCCGTGAGCTTGTCTGCCACCTGAGTGGTATAATAAAAATGGTAACGGGATAAGCGTAACCTTTGGGGGGAAGTGCCCACCAGCTCGAACAACGACACTTCGGACTGACAGTACCAGGCTCTCAGTCCGATGTAGGTACTATAGAAAGTGTCGGGGTTCGAGGGATATGCTCTATGGGCAACCTTACACCCTGGCGTCTGCAGACCCAAGACGGCGTGCGGTTTTAGTCGGTTCGAGCCCGACATAACCGCCCCCGCTGGCCGGCGGGGGGGTATCCGAGGGGATTTCCGCACGAAAAAAAAAAAAAAAAAAAAAAAAAAAAGGTACTACCTATAGAAAGTGGGGGTGGCAGGTGAGGCCGCCTGTCACCCCAGCAGAAGCAGGCCGGGACGGTGGGGCGACTAGCGCCCCTCCCCCAAACCGGGGCAAGACGGGGACACCGTGGTTCCCAAACCCGAGGGGCCCATCTCGAAACCGGAGATGTCCCAGGGTCAGTCGAGGTGCGAGGGATATGGTCTACGGGCAACCTTAAACCCGGCGTCTTAAGACTCGAGACGGCGTGCGGTTTTAGTCGGTTCAAGCCCGACATAACCGCCCCCGCTGGCCGGCGGGGGGTATCCGAAGGGATTTCCGCACGGATAAAAAAAATGGTAGGTACGATAGAAAGACAATAGAACTCTTAATAATAAGACAGTCTATAATAACGTCTTATTATTTAGAGTTCTAAGGAGAGAACGCTCCAGAAAACCATTTCGATCTTCATCACGATGTGCTTATTCAAGAGCCAGTATTGTACGGGAATCTCAACTCGCTTCAAGCGCCTCGTCAGTTGCAAGTAAGCGTGCGATTTTGCTCGTTGTATGAATCCGCCTTTTTATACTAATTTCAATCAAGCAGCTTATTGCAGTCCTCATGTTTGCCAATACCACTCAATCCTCCGCCAACCACATCTTTTCTAGCTACCTTTTTCAGGTCATCAGTCCATTTGAGGAATCTCCATCCATAGGCCATCAGTCAATTGCCACTTTAGTCCACTTATAATAATTTATTTTGTGGTATTTGCCAATAAACATAACATAACATAACATAAACTCACGCCTATATCCCCGAAGGGCTAGGCAGAGGTGCTAGCACCCACATTTCGCCAGTTTATGTTTAGGTCCCAATGTAATAGGTGGCGAGCCTATTGCCATTAACCGGGCACTTATAAACCTGCGATAAATACACACATAACTTCGAAAAGCATCGAAAAGTCATTGGTGTGTGCCATGGTTAAACCTGGGATCGAACCCGAGACCTCGTCTCAGCAGTCCATTACCCATACCACTAGGCTACCGCGGCTTCTTCGACTTTCCAATAATATTATTAATTAACGCGTTGGAATAAATTAATTACTACATTTCAATAAAAAATATTGGTACCCACACCACTCCCCACGAGGTTTGGTTTAGTGGCTAATTTTTTAAACATCTAAGTACCATTCCCAAATTAAATAATAGCCATTGATTCTCCAATAAAGCTACCTTACCCCATAGCGTTGCCCATAAAGCCATGGGACACTATCTGATTGTAACCA
The DNA here is from genome assembly GCA_946251805.1 of Cybosia mesomella. Taxonomy (NCBI): domain Eukaryota; kingdom Metazoa; phylum Arthropoda; class Insecta; order Lepidoptera; family Erebidae; genus Cybosia; species Cybosia mesomella. The sequence continues at coordinate 18,043,570 of OX276413.1, read as the reverse complement.
TGGGATCATATCCTTCGGTATAAATACGTACAGCTTGACATGGAGGCGTTAGGATAGTGCCACCCGCTGTGTAGAGCTATTGAGAGAGGCAGGGGTGGATTTAGAATTCAAGCCAAAGGTATTTTTAAATCAGTTCTTTTTGTGTATGTTACAATTTGTAGATTTTTTTTAATGTTATCTTAAGCAATATAACTTTTATTGAAAATGGTTATCGGTAGGTACACTTTAATTGACGGGGACACCGTGTTTCCCAAACCCGAGGGGGCCATTTCGAAACCGGAGATGGCCCAGAGTCAGTCGGGGTGCGAGGGATATGCTTTATGGGCAACCTTACACCACGGCGTCTGAAGACCCGAGACGGCGTGCGGTTTTAGTCGGTTCAAGCCCGACATAACCACCCCCGCTTGCCGGCGGGGGGAATCCGAGGGGATTTCCGCACGAAATAAAAACACTTTAATTGAATTTAATTAACCATAGTATAGAGGTCGCGGGTTCGATTCCTGCTCAGTGCAAGTATGTATATTTGCATTGGTCTGGGTGTTTCTATGTATAATATGTATTTATTTACAAAAAAAAAAGTATTCAAGTATTTTTATCCGCATTCTAGAACCCATATGACAAGCTCTGCTTAGTTTGGGTCTAGATGGCGTTGTGTACTTTGTCGTACAATATTTATTATTTATTTATTTATGATAGTAGATAGGTTGTTAGCGTCATCATCATCATCATCTTCATAGTGATTAACCAGTTGCATCCAAAGTTCGCACTTTGCCGGCTTATAGTTTTTAAAAGGTATGTCGGCATTTCCGGGATCTATCTATTTGCCATCAGACCGCCAAACTATGAGAGGAAAGCCTGCGCCAGAGCATCGTCCGTTGTTTAGCAGGTGCACCGACTAGCAGATGATGTTGACTTGGAGGATATTGGTAGAGCCCTGTACACTGTACACCCAATTGTGTAGATAGTTTAAATACATGTACTAGGGATTCAGTGCAGGGTGCGACTGAAATAAATTGAGCTGAGCGAGCAGGACTCTTACTTCAATATAAGACATCTTACTACGGTTGCGCGCTTAGCTAAGGCCGCCTCGTGAAACTGTTTGTCGGTGATTATTCCTCAATGGTACATCGGACATGAACCACTGGAGTGTTTTGAAGCGAGGACTGAGGACAGTGTCCACACTATCATCGTGGTAAATTTGGTCAAGATCGCGCGAGTGGTTACCGAGGAGTTCAGCCACCAACAAACGGCTATGCTGCGTATAAGAGCGAGAGAGAGAGAGATAATTAATTCAAACATTTTATTCCCAAATACGCCCCCGTAGTCCACTTCACCCGAAACACAAAAACATACCCAGTACACCAGGATTCTGCTAATTATTGTAAGAATAATGGCCAAACAAATTTATGGCCCTCGAACAAAGATATATGGTTTTTTAATGGCCTGTCGTAAGCCACAAACGGCCTTTTGTCTTGTATTGTATCATACAAATTTTGGGGTACATAATTAGGTTTGTAAAAAGTTTGTATTTTGGCTTTGTTTGGTCATCATTACTTTGATGTTTTAAAGGTTTTTGAGGATAATGTAATGTGGTTTTATAGTTGATTTCTTTATAGAGATGCCTTATCGATGAGTCGGCTTTACTGGGGTAGTACTACAAACACTTTATTCTACGAAGTGTACCGCTATGCTCTTTTAATTAATCCCACCCTCTTCTTTCTTATCGAGAACAATGAATACCGGACTGAGATGCCAGTATTATACAGTGTAAAATATTCCATCGAGATCTAAATAGTTCAGGGGCGTCCTCACAACAATTCGATTTCGGGCAGCGCAGCTGAGGGAGAGAGATGAAGCTAGCTATATACGGTTTGCTTACACCTGCAGCACCTTGAAATAAACTTGTTTTTCTCAAACATGCAGGAAAATATTGACATTATTTTCGAAAAAAGAACACGTGAAGTATCAAAATTACAGACAAAGAAAATCAAATCCCTTACTGGAGTGTTTTTTTTGAATTTGGAACATTACAACGCTCCAGCAAATTTACGGACAAAGAAAATCAAATCCATTGCTGGAGCGTTTTTGAATTTGGAACATTACAACTCTCCAGCAATGGTGTTTGAAACGGCGCACTGGAGTTATTAAATACTCTTTAATATTAAATTTACCAACGAAGGCTTTTTACTTAAACTGTGACCCTTTCAAGTTTTGCATGGTAATCTTATAAAAATACCTTCTGCGTATTGAATAACTTTCGCCAACCGTACGCGCGTACATACCTACAAGCCTACGTAGGATATGCGTACACGCATTGTAAAGAGATACGTTTCAATTGGTTCGAGTAGAATAACATAATCTCGTCTGAACTTCGAGTCGGTATATAAATGTTCAACACGATTTCTTTTACGTTTTATGATTGTGTACCTAATATACTATGACTTTATCTTTTTATACTATTAAGGTGGCAATTTATTAATGACGATTTGCGAAAGACTGCGGGCAGATGCTGGATGCGGCAAGCTGAAGACAGGGCGCTATGGCGCTCATTAGGGGAGACCTATGTCCAGCAGTGGACTAGAATGGGTTGATGATGATGATGATGATGATCATCATCATTTTACGTCCAATGTTTGTACTTTTGGGTTTTGGATATGTTGGTTTTTCCAGGCGTGACTGTCGTCTGACCTCCAAACCCCGAGAAGAAAACATGCGCCAGCGCCTCATCCGTTGTTTAGCAGCAGCACCGGCTTGCTGGTGAGGTTGGTTTGGGTTCCAAAGGTGTTGGTAGGGCCCTGTATACCCTAGCCTGTTGGTAGGTTTAGGGGAAGAGCACGTTACCCGTCAACCTCGGTTGCCAGACAAACATCTATGGCATTCGTTACTAGTAGGAGCAATAAAAGTGTGACAATCTTGTCTGACTACAGAACTTCGTTATCGCCAGTGGGTTGAGGTCAGATGGTCCTTACACGAACTGAAAGTCGACCCAAACTTAATTAATGAATAAATATTCTACGACATTCAACACAGCGCTTTATAGACCCAGACGCACAGTTTAACTAGCTTGTGTTAAGGTTCCAGAATATTTATTATACACAGAAACACCCAGACCAATGCAAATAGACATATTCATGCATACAAATATTTGCATTGAGCAGGAATCGAACCCGCGCCCCCAATCAATATCCATCCAATATCAATCCAATGGGATAAGGATATTGTTCTTTTGCTTTAAGAGATTTGCCAGCAGGAATGAGTCAGGGGCTCAGGGCACACTTACAACAGGGTAAACTTTCCATTTTTTGAAATATCCTTTCAAAAACAACAATTGTTTATATGTAGGTTCGAACCCACCACTTAATGCTATACAGGCGATGGCGATGTGACACTTATACCACTGACCCAACGATACAGCCACCTTCATAGATCTATAAACTATTTTTTCAAACTAAATCTGTCCCAACCCTATTTCAAGATGGCGTCCTTAAATAATAGAGACATCACAAAGAACAAGACGCCATAACTTATTCAAATTACCCGTAATACGATACTCAGGCGTTTGTGTACGTGCCAGCTATATCTCCCATCTCCCTACCTTTTTGAATGTACGTACTACAGGAAGGTGACACACTGAGGCTAAAATATATTGAGCTACCTTTTTTTTTTATTTCCTTCTTTGGCAAATATGTAATGAATGCCAGTGTCAAGTAATTGGATAAATCAAGAAATTTGAAAATAAATTCAATATAATGCACCATTTTAGCTATTTAGTCAAGGTCAAGTAAAGTCCTTCACAGTCATAGTCAAGTCAAAGTCCTGCCCTATTAAAGTAGTGGAGGCTTTACTAGAGACTTCTGTGGAGTTTTGGAAACAACACGGAAAATCACAATTCACGGTAAATATCCCACTTGCCTACACTTGTGCATGTTGTAGAAGACGTTATGTCTAAAAACCCACCATTTTTATACATAAAAACTCGAAATTACACAGATTTTAGAAAATGAAACATTGCCTCGATAGGTATGTCTTTTCTCGCTTTGGCGCCAAAGCTCCATTGAGCTACTTAGCAATGAGACTTTAGTATAATGACCAGCAAACATCTTGACAATGTACCTACTCTAGCTAAGCAAAAAGCTATTTTTAGGTCTTGATAACATAACATAACTTCACGCCTGTATCCCCGAAGGGGTAGGCAGAGGTGTATTGCACACCCACGATTCGCCAGTCATGTTTAGATCCCAATGTAATAGGGGGCGAGCCAATTGTCATCTACCGGGCACGTTACTAAGCGAGCGATAATCAACATTTTTAATACACACATAACTACGAAAAGTCAGAGGTGTGTGACCAGGGCGACTGGGGATCGAACTAGAGATCGATCCGTTACGTACACCACTGGGCTATCGCTAAATTATATTAAATCAATCTCGGGCTCAAAAGGATCGTGTCATTAGTCGATCTTTTTATTTGGCTTGTTGATTGGTGAGTATAGAACACATGCGCGACATTTCCCCCACTTTACCGACTTTTGTTTTTTTTTTTTTTTTTAAAGAATATTAGGAACCGAAATTACTAATATTCCCTCAAACCCCTCCAGCTAAGCTAAATTGCTTGTGTTAGGAGTGGGTTGACGTCGGTAGTGTAATGGCCAGGATTCGAACCCGGGACCTCTCGATCGTAGGGTCGACTCCTTAACCACTAAGCTACCGACGCTTTAACCATCTCGAAGGACCGAGAGCTACCTAGTTTAACGTAATCCAATTTATGGAAAAAGTGGCGATAGCCCAGTGGTGTACGTAACGGACTGCCGAGACGAGGTCTCGAGTTCGATCCCCAGTCGCCCCGGGCACACACCTCTGGCTTTTCGTAGTTATGTGTGTATTAAAAATGTTGATTATCGCTCGCTCAGTAATGTGCCCGGTAGATGGCAATAGGCTCGCCCCCTATTACATTGAGACCTAAACATAACTGGCGAATCGTGGGTGTGTAATACCTCTGCCTACCCCTTCGGGGATACAGGCGTGAAGTTATGTTTATGTTATGTTATGTTAAATTTACGGAACACTTTAGCCATAAAATCTTACATTTTTAGAAATAAGAATGAATCTTGAAACTTAAAAACGGGTCGACCAATTGCAGACAAAAGCTAGTAGTTTCTCCCACGTTCAAAATGCACTAGTCACTAACAACGTCTGGGGGTGGCGGGTGAGGACACCTGTCACTCCAGCAAAAGCAGGCCGGGACGGTGGGGCGACTAGCGCCCCTCCCCCAAACCGGGGCAAGACGGGGACACCGTGGTTCTCAAACCCGAGGGGGCCATCTCGAAACCGGAGATGGCCCAGGGTCAGTCGGGGTGCGAGGGATATGCTAAATAGGCAACCATACATACATACATACATACATACCAGACCCGAGACGGCGTGCGGTTTTAGTCGGTTCAAGCCCGACATAACCGCCCCCGCTGGCCGGCGGGGGGGTATCCGAAGGGATTTCCGCACGATAAATAAATAAAAAAATTAAAAAGTCACTAACAACGTGAGTTAGTCTCAAAATCCTTAGTCCTTAAAATCTTACCATAAATCTAGTCTCGCGTCGCATGCAGTGTCGACAGGTGCGACTGCGTCGCTCCGTGTTCAATTGCCTGCTAGTGGTTAAAAGATCTGTTGTTTACAATGAGTTTTAATATTGTGAATTGCAGTGTAGTCATAAATTTCAATTTTATTTATTTATTTATTTTTATATTTTTATTTTTATTGTGGTAATAGGGTCCTGTGGGTCGCGAAAGAAAAGCCGCGAGTAACAGTTAGTAAATATACTAGCTGTGCCCGCGACTTCGTCCGCGTGGATTTAGATTTTTAGGGTTTTAGTTATTCTGCGCGAAACCCATTTTTTTCTAAAATAAAAGTACCCTATAATATAATCTATCTGTTAGTGAAAGTCCCGTCAAAATCAGTCCAGCTGTTCCAGAGTAAATTAGATTTTATTCACAATTTTTTGGGCTTACTGATTTTCTAAAATAAAGTAGCCCACTTTACGCCTTGTAACATTACCTATCTGCCAGTGGAAGTCCCGTCAAATTTGGCCCGAGATTACCTCTTTCAAACAGACAGAAGGACAGACAGACGAGGAGGTGAAGAGGGTCACCATTACATACACTTACCATGTTAACAATGGTGGCACTCAGCTTGACGGCCTCATCAGAAGAGGATTGTTGTCGCAGCATCGCGTGACACCCACCGGTCCCACTAGTGCTGCGACCACAATCCCCCTGCCCGGCTATGCACTTGCTGACCCCTGAACGCAATCAAACCGAAATTGGATTACTATGAAGGCTTTTCCGCAATCGTGCACGGTGGTACCCACCCGGCCGAATTTTGTGACAAATTTGTGTCATCAAATTTCTACCACCAGTAGAAAATCTTAATATTACAAACAGACACTTCAATTTTTATTTATTTGTGTAGATAGCGGCTAAAGCAGCGGTGCGATAAATATCGAAGCTTTTACTACGCCACAATCCTTAATCTCACATTTTCTTTTATCATCCAAGGCGCTTAGCGTTCATCTGATTTATTTTAACTTATTTCGTTGAGAATTATACATGGTACGTGTTTGTAATATCGAGTTAATGAGTTATTGTGGCAACAGATAGACAAACACGCTACTATGATTGGTGGTGTGTAACATTATATGTCATGGTGTAAGGCCCAAATGAGTTATGGACTATATTATTATACATTAACTGTACCCGCGGCTCCGCCTACGTGAAATTTCGATCCCGTACCCGCTTACGGTGGAAATTTATTCCAGCTATAAAATCCCGTACCCGCTTCCCGTGGAAACCCATTCTTGGTATAAAAAGTGGCCTATGTCCTATTCCAGACTACAATCTATCCTTGTACCAAATTTCAGCCAGATTCGTCTAGCCGTTATGGCGTTATTGAGTAACAAATATCCATCCATACAGCCATCCAAACTTTCATATTTATGATATTAGTGGGATTTCATCATGTTACCATTGACCCCAACTTTTTATAAGAACCCTTTTATTACCTAAATCCGAAGGGATTTCCGCAGGAAAAAAAAGGGGTTTAAGGACAGAACGGACAGAAAGACCGCTGGTCGGCGGGGGGGTATCCGAAGGGATTTCCGCACGTTCAAAAAAAAAAAAAAAAAAGGGCCTTACCATGATGACTTAAAAACAGTTTAGTTTTGGAGCAATTCAATACAAGTTTTTGACGTGAAGTGTTTTTTGACGGCCTCTGTGGTGTAACGGTAGTGCATTCGACTGCTACGTCAGGGGCGCGGGTTCGATTCTCGCTCAGTGCAAATATTTGTATCCATGAATATGTCTATTTGCATTGGTTTGGGTGTTTCATGTATAATATGTATGTACTTACAAAAAAAAAGTATCTAAGTATGTTTATCCGCATTCTGGAACCCATAACACAAGCTAGTTAAACTATGCTTATATTGGGTCTAGAAAGCGCTGTGTAGAATGTCGTAGAATATTTATTCATTAATTAAGTTTGGGTCCACTTTCAGTCCGTGAATGGACCATCTGACCTCAACCCACTGGCGATAACGAAGTTCTGTAGTCAGACAAGATTGTCTCTTTATTATTTATTTATTTATTATTCAAGTTTGTAAATTTGCTATGATTCGTACTATGGCATGCTTAAACTGGAACGAGTTCGCGTTTGGTTCGTTTGTTGACATTTGGAACCTGAAACTGAACACTGTTCTAGCTGCTATGACGAATCCTTCACGGTGCAAGATGTTCGTCTTTGGAACTCTCTTCTTCATACCATTCGCAGTAGTAACAGTCGAGACATCTTCAGAAGAAGAATTAAAGAATTGAATAAATAAATAAATAAATATTCTAGGACATATTACACAGAGCCATCTAGACTCAGACTAAACAGAGCTTGTCATATGGGTTCTAGAAAGCGGATAAACATACTTAGATACCTACTTGTTTATTGTAAATAAATACATTTATACATAGAAACACCTAGACCAATGCAAATATATGTATTTGCAATGAGCGGGAATCGAACCCGTGACCTCTGTCTTAGCAGTCGAATGCTCTACCGCTACGCCACAGAGGTCGACAATTTTTCTTAATAATTTAGTGTGTCCCGTATCCCAACTTTATTTCGGGTCGGCGCAACATGAGTGCTTGCTCCATTCATCTCTGCTTGCGGTCATCTCAACATTCACTCCCTTCCTAACCATATCCTCTTTTACACATAACCGTCCACTTCCACACTTAATGCCTTCCTTACGATATTACTTTCCTGCCTACGCATTACATGTCCTTTTCTGTTATTGGCACTACTTTTATACTGATATCCCCCCTGATGCCACCCCGCCGGCCAGCGGAGATGGTTATGTCGGATTCAAACCGACTTAAACCGCATGCCGTCTCCTGTCTTCGGACGCCGGGGTATAAGGTGGCCCCATAAGGCATTTCCCTCGCACTCCGGCTGACCCAGGACCATCTCCGGTTTCGAGATGGCCCCCTTCATATTTTACCTGAATACTATCTGAAATCGGAATTTCGGCTTCAGACCCCTCGTTATCCAATTTTGTAATACTGGTGGAACTAATGATCAGACCTATGACCGTGGGTTATACTGATGTAACCAGTGTTGGAACCACTGAGCCTATGGGTATTCTACTCAGAACCGGTTCAGGTAGCTCAGGTGGCCGAATATTGTCCTTAGAGAGGAACTGTCGCAAATTTTAATCCTATTCTGGATTTAGACTTTTCCGATTAATTTGTTTTTAGATTAAGCTAAAATTTACAAAAAATCAACCTGGCACTACTCCACCATTTATGCATAATCTAAGCATTTTCGAAAATACTGTTATAGTGTTACAATATAAATATCTAAAGGGTTTTTTTTTCTCTTTTTTTTTAGGAATTTTTATCCGTTACGGATATGTCAATCCCATCGTAGCTTAAAACAGTAAACATGCATACACAGTATAACAAATAGAAAAATTTAACTATCCCTGATGGGGCCCAAATAACCCAAACAAACTTTTAGCTGTTTCGCATCGAGGTGTTGCCAGTAGGTATAGCATGGAGCATATAAAGGTATTATTATAAATATGTAAATTCGTTGGGTATGTACATAGGAGATATATAAAAAAAATACTTGGGTTATGTTAAATGAACAATTCTAAACACAAAAATTTTTTTTTTGGAATTCTTGTTTGTTCGAGACGGGCGCAAAAAGTGATGAACGGATTTTAAAGCGGCTAATTCTATTGGAAAGGTCTTGGTCAGACTTAAAATCTGCTGTATCCTTGATTGCAATTGGTTAAGTAGATAACATAACATAACTTCACGCCTGGGTAGTCAAGGGGTAGGCAGAGGTGTATTACACACCCACGATTCGCCAGTTATGTTAAAGTCCCAATGTAATAGGGGGCGAGCCTATTGCCGTCTGCTGGGCACATTATTAAGCGAGCGATATTTAACATTTATCAATCCACACATAACTACAAAACTCAGAGTTGTGTGCCCGGAGCGACTGGGGATCGAACTCGAGACCTCGTCTCAGCAATCCGTTACGTACGCCAGTGGGCTATCGCCGCTTTTGGTTAACCAGAACCGGAGGTATGACCAAAACACGACAACCGACCTCCACGCGGGTGGAGCCACGGACATCAGCTAGTTAGATTATACGAATAGATGGTATCCCGTCGTTTAATTCTTATGGCTTGTGTATGGTAGCCACTGGGCTACTACATACAAATAAAGACGTTTCTTAAAAACAGTTTGAATAATATTAAACAGATAATGGTGTCTATTTTACAAGACTTATCGGCCATTTAGAATTTTTGCTGCGTTTTGTTATGTTAAAATAGTATAGAAATGGTAAAAGATGAAGTTTACTATGATATTTGGTTCCGAATATATTGGACAGGAAGTGAGGTAAATAAAGAATTTGGTTTGATTTGGAAATGTCGAAATAAAATTTATTGCTATTATAAAATTGTAAATTAGGTAAGTCTGTATATTGGAGATACTTAAAAAAATACTTGGGTTATGTTAAATTAACGATTTTGTACATAAAAATTATAATAAATACAAAAAAAATCTTGTCTGTTTCAAACTAGGTACTTGTTGGATTTTAATACGGTTTTTTTTCTATTAAATAAATAAATAAATATTCTACAACATTCTACACAGCGCTTTCTAGACCCAAAGTAAGCATAGTTTAACTAGCTTGTGTTATGGGTTCCAGAATGCGGATAAACATACTTATATACTTTTTTTTTAAATACATACATATTATACATAGAAACACCCAGACCAATGCAAATAGACATATTCATGCATACAAATATTTGCACTGAGCAGGAATCGAACCCGCACCCCCTGACGTAGCAGTCGAATGCACTACCGCTACGCCACAGAGGCCGTCATTCATTAGAAACGTAATTAATGGTCAGACTTAAAATCTGCCGTATGTTTGATTACAATTGGTTAAGTAAAACCGGAGATATGATGAAAAAACGTCCGCGCACACTGAGCTGCGGGCATCGGTTAGTTTAAAATATTTGGTTAAAAAATCTAATTTTATTACTGGCATAACCTACCGCTGTTTATAAATTATAAAAAAATGCTATCATTGTAGCCTGTTCTACTTTAAATGGAAAATGTTAAGGAGTCAGCCTTACGATTAAGAGGTCCAGGGTTCGAAGTTCCAGTAGTGTAATGGTCAGGCCATTACGCTACTGACGTGAACTCACTCCTAACACAAGCAAATTAGCTTAGTTGGGTGGGTTTGGGGAATACTAGTAGGTAATTTCGTCTTCTTTCAAATTAAAGGAGACAGGTAAAATAAAAGACAGGCGGGGATACTTACCACTATACTATCGAATTACCCACCCTATTACATTGGGACCTAAACATAACTGGCGAATCGTGGGTGTGTAATACACTTCTGCCTACTCCTTCAGGGATACAGGTGTGAAGTTATGTATGTATTTATGAAGTTATGTTATGTTGGTTTGGGTTCCGTATAACCTGCAAATACATGCATATTATACAAAAAAAAACCGGTAAAGTGCGAGTCGGACTCGCCTGTGAAGGGTTCCATAGAAGCAAGTACAATTATATGTGTGTTGATTGAATGAAAGTTAACTTGCGCTTTACGATTTATGACGTATTAAAAAAAAACTACTCATTTTTCCACTTTGGAAAAGTCTCTCCCGCAAACTATTCAGTTTCGAAAAAAATGATATTAAAAACCTCAATATCATTTTTGAAGACTATCCATAGATAGCGCACCGCACACGTATGGGTTTGATGAAAAAAAATATTTGAGTTTCAGTTAGTAGGTAGTTTCAAGTATGGGGAAACCCCCAAAATTTATTGTTTTTTTTTCTATATTTGTGTGAAAATCTTAATGCGGTTTACAGAATACATCTTCTTACTAAGTTTCAACAGCATAGTTCTTATAGTTTCGTGAAACAGTGGCTGTGACATACGGACAGACAGACAGACAGATATGACGAATCTATAAGGGTTCCGTTTTTGGTCATTTGGCTACGGCACCCTAAAAAACATCCAGACTAGTGCAAATAGCCGTCTTTCCTTTCTCTTACCATCCCGAGTTCTTTAAGCGGGGCGTGAAAAAGCATCTGTCGAAGCCATCAAGGTAGGGATCACCATTGTAGGAGAAGATACGGAGGCCCGTATCTTCTGGACTTCATCCCAGGTTCTTACCATCCAGCGGAGTGCAGTCAATTGACGGACTGAACATAAAAAAGGAAAAAACAAGTTGAATTCCTGAGACGAGCTCAGCCGAATACAAGGGATTTTTTTTTCTTTATCTTGCAATGGTTCACCCCAGCACGAATCTATTACCGAAAACAGCAACTCGATAGCTCATCTCCTTCATACCCAAAACCGTGACAGAAAATTGGCAACGACGACGTCGACGACAACTCGATAGCAATAGGGCTTTTCTAAAGAAAATACCTAAAAAATAAGTATGTAAGTTAAGTACCAACTCCTTACGGCTTAAGACATTATTTCCTACAAACTTGTAGTTACATCAATTAAAAAGTCTGACCACAGACCACACAATATATATTACATACTCAAAAACCAATTCATCCGTATCATACCAACTTAAACACCCATTAAAAGGACTCATTGTTAAAATTTAACGCAAAATTAAAACCCAACACAAATATCATTAACTCATCACTATGAGGGACAGATGGTTATACAAACGTGTTGAAAAACTTGTACAAAAAATATCCAAAGGTGTTCGAATGTCATAAATTATTTAATTGTTAGTTCAAGAGACACGTGGACATTGACGACAACTACATCGGACTAGCAAATGTCCGATGTATAAAAGTCAATATTTCTTTGTTTTTTTTTGTTCTTCGGTCCTAGTTTATGCGCTGCCGTACTGTTTATCTGATTGCGATAAAACTTTGTCAATTTCTTGCTTGCACTTTACTGCGCGAATATTATATGCATAGTTTGGACTCGATAGGTGGCGCAGCTCTCCGCAGACTTGATAAGACACGATATCTCATGTTTACAAATGCTTCCATATTTTTTTTTATACCACTAAGGTGGCAGACAAGCACACGGCCTACCTGATGGGAAGCGGTTACCGCGGCCTATGGACGTGTGCAACACCAGTGGCAACACACTCGCGCTGCCGACCCTGTAAAGGAAAGGGGATGGGAAAGGAGTTTGGGAGGGGATGGGAAAGGAGTTTGGGAGGGGATGGGAAAGGAGTTTGGGCTCCGGCACTCTCACTCGCCAATCGGAACGCAACGGCTCAAATACTGTTACTTGGCATCGATATTCTGTGAGAGGGTGGTACTTCCCCGGTCGAGTCGGCCCATTCATGCAACGGCCAAAATGATTGTTGCTTGACTCTACCACTCACAAATACGCAATAAAAACTCATAAATATGCAATAACACTTTAGAAGTTTTGGGCTAAAAAAGCTTTTGGGCAGACAAATAGTGGATACGAGCCACGTATCTGTCTTTAGCCCGACACACACACTATGAAGCCACGTATTCTTCTTCGTCTTCTTCTGGAAGGTTATTGTTATATTGAGGTAAAGAAGGGATTGCGTTCTACTAGCACACTAACTGGTTTCAGAAACCTTCTTTGAGTTGAGAGGAACCCAGTGGACTAACAGGGGAGTGACTCCAATTTTTGTTGATTTTTAAGAATATATATATATATATATATATACGAGTTGGTATAACGGTTCCCACCAAGATCTTTCGGGCCCAAGGCAACCTCACCTGCAATCCGGTTCACCTACTGATGACCTACGGCTCCAGAATTGGTTTTCCTTTTGGGATTGGGTGGTCCAACGGCTAATAGACCAATGTGCTGCATTGGTTTATTAGATCACTGATATTTGATGACCTTGTTTTTTTTTTTAATGAAATACGCTGACATTTCAAGCTCCTAGGTAGCTTAGTTTGTGGCTAACATAAAATCAGTATTGCAAAAGTTTTTTTTTACTTTTTTATGAAGTATTGTAGATGGGTAACCGAAATTTATCACTTTCATTGGTCATAATCTCAAACAAATCATTTGACTCAACAACCTTTATTGCCTATTAAGTTATGTGCTCCGATGTGTCACTATTCACGACACCGCGCAACAAATTCAAGACTAATTCAGTATAAAAAGGATATTTTAACACAGCACAGCACTCAATAGAATAACAATATCACAATGGAACATCTAATTGAAATCGATACTCGATACACAAAAGACGGATAGTACTAGGAACGTCAGCAAAAAATTATGAGACATCTGTGGGAGCATTTGTTCGACCAAAGGAGGTGCGTGCGTTTCGTATTTTATTTATTACACCTTGGCGGTTAAGGCTTTGGGTTTGAAGTTCGAGGTAGCAGCTTAAGGAGAATTTGTAATTGAGCTGAGTGAGACGAAGTCGAGCGAAAGCACCTCATACCAGACTTCAGGATTTTCTTTGTCACAGGTCTCCTCCTAAACTATTAATCCAATCAGAACCAAATTTGGCATGATTAAAGAGGTCAGTCAGAGGAAGGTTTATGGATATATTTTGAAAAAATTAATGCTACTACAGAGGAATGATCACCGTTAAAACCGCTCGAGACACTATGATCAAACTTTACACGCTCAGAAAGCATGTCCAGAGTTGAGACTTTCAAAAAGAATTTTCAAAATCGGACTTGCCACGGAGGAATGATCACTGTTCAAAATTTTCAAAATCTGACTCCGCAATAGTGGTCAAATCTATTGGACAAGTTTTGGCGCCAAAACAGTCGTCCCACCACCACAGTTGAACAAATTATTGATGAAAGTGATGATGAATGAATGATTTTAATGATAAACAAATCGCTCTCAATAATCACGATGTCTCACTCAGCCCAACATTGCAAGCAGCGCTTCGCCTTGCAGACCTAGTTTTATAATACTTCTACTAGCAGCTGGAGTGCTGAAATAGTCGTAAGTCTTAATCTAACCAACTGAGCTACCTGGGTACGCTCCAGATTGTTCCGCCACAAAGGTAGGTAGATAGGTAGGTCAATTGGTCAGAGTGTTCCTCTAGAAAGGGACTGGTTGCGGGTTCAAATCCCCTCTTGGATGTTGACTTTGTCGATATAAATTTATAAGTAAGTGCATTGTCATCAGACGTCACATACTTAAAAATTTCAAATTGATACTTCTAAAAAGATGCATCTCAATTGTACATGATATTGTAGAAGATGCTGTAAGTACGCACCCTAATCGAAAGCACAGACTGTAACTTACTTGACAAACAATTTGCGAGCAATTGGGCTTCAAACGCATTCACACCGTGCCCTTATATAACGATCAACGAATGCAAGCTTTATTGGTTTTGGAACACAATCACACCGAGATGTAAAAATAAAAGTTATTTCTTGTGAGATATTATTCTTGCCAAGATTCGCGAGCGGGTAGAGTCAGAATAGCATCTTCCTAGCCTAGCATCTTCCTAGCCTCAGTTGGTCTAACTATGAAACGGCCGAACTACCATCCGACCTGCACACCACCCAACTCACTGGCAATATCGAGTTAGACTCTAGTTAGACCAGGGCTTACTCTTGAATTTAATTCCGATCGGTCGAATTAAAACAATATGACGCTAGCGCCATATTGTTTTAAAATAGCGTGACCATAATACGGACCACCTAAACCTAACCTAATGGTCACGCAAATTTAAATATAGCACTAGCGTTGAATTCAAGAGTGTTCAAGATTATGACATTTCTAATTCCAATACCGATCGATAGGAATAAAGTTCCAGGGTAAGGCCCCAGGTTATCGGGCTTATTTTGAGATCCAACTACCCGTAACGAATCAACAGATATTCGTATGGCTGGGACCGACAGCTTAAGGTGCTCTCTGAGACACGGAGGGGTATCACTATGTTAACCTTTAACTACCGACCTATACGTCTCACGGACGGCGTCGATTATATTTTACGAATATTTTTTTCAATAAACGTCGCGCGGTGCTACCCCTCACTCTACCTTCCTCACTCGCAATCTCCGAGCGGTTAGTAACGGCCGCACGGCTGGCGAGTGCGCAAGAGGTCATACAGGAGCGATCAACGTCTGACAGACGTAAGTACGGTGTTAATGTACTAATTTTGGTACGTCTATTAGACATCACCTCGGATATTTTGTAATATAGTTTATAGTGTCTCATTGACGTAACATCGGTATTAAAGTTTATAAAATATTACAGAATGCCTCGGGAAAAGAACTCGACACCTAGGAAGCGGGAAACATCGTCTGCTGATGTAATCCCAGCCTCCACACCGCCAAAAAGACCGTTGAGACGGTTGAAATACAATGATATCGAAGAAATACTTCGGACTGAAAGTGACGACAACTGCAGTGCTTTTCAAAACAACGTGGCGGATCCTGATTATGGCTTAGAAAACCATCACAGCTCTGAGTCTGAACAAGCGGAAGACGACGAGAACCAAGGTGCTTTTCAAACAGAAGAGGAACAAGACTTATTCATGTTCTCGAAGAACGCGACGTTGGCCTTTGGTTTTATTTTATAGGCTGGGCGATCTGAGCGGTATCCATACTTATGTTATCCATAAACAATGTATAAGTAAACTCGTTATGGAACGTGGCCCTTTTAATAAGTTTTACCCGAAATGAAATTACGTGTTTATAATGAGAGAATCCCACGTGAATTACGGTTAACTATAGAGCGACTTATTGGACCTTCTAACATGCCTCCACCTCCAAAAAACTATGAAAATCCTGATCCAGGTATTCGAAAGACTTGTGCAATCTGTCCTAGTCGACTGAAAAGACGTACAAAGTACTTTTGCTATCAATGCAAGACACCAATGTGTCTTACTTGCTGTAATCAAGTATGCAGTGACTGAAAAGTACGACAGTAAATGTACCAATATTTGTGTTGTCATTTTTTGTTTAATGAATTAAGAGTTACTAGTTTCGTTAAATTTTGATTCTCACATTATTAAGAAAATTATTTTTTAAGTTCATTTGTTCATTTTTTCATAAGTTTAAAAAAAAATGAGACTGAAGTAAGTTCCTAAAATGTAACAAGTAATTATTGTGATATTATGAATAAAGATTGATTTTTCTAAAAATGGTGGTACTATTCTTTTTAATTTTCGTATTTCGTTTCCTGAGTTATTATTTAATGTTATTAGTATAAACTTTATGAACAGACAAGCTTTGTACACTTTTTATATACGTTTAAACTTTATACGTCTGTGAGACGTCACGTCGGTATTATTGACATGTTTATACCAGGTCGTCAGTCAAAGGTTAAGAGTGGTCACCCATCCTAAGATTAGCAAGCTCGCAGTATTGCTTGATTTTTCAAATACGCTCGTGACACAACAAAATACAGATGTTCAACGTCGATAGTCCCAGTGTATAGACAAAATATTAATCTGAAGTTTACTGCCACAGAATTCAACTCAACAAAATCGCAAAGTGCTTACGAAAACAATAACAGTAATTTCAGTGATAAGTTTTTTTTCCAATATTTATAGAAGAAGAAGAGAAGAGGAAGGGGCATAGAACTTAAATAAATAGTTGTTGTTAAAAAATTTTTTATTGTAGATTTAGTTCGATTATACAAACGAAAACCATTCGGTGTAACAAAATCTTCTATTATTACATTAACTGAAGTGTTTGTATTTAATCACCGTGCATACAGCACACCCTCCAGGACAATCCCTCGCCTATTTTACGGCTTTTAAGAAACGTATTCTCGGTTGCCGAAAAAGACGATTTTTTGTCCACCTAACACATATTTTTGCACTTTTGACGGCATTTTTTGCACTTGAGGGCAATAAGTTACGGTTTTTGTGTTCTTCTTGTGTAGTTAAACCCATTAGCTGTAGTGGATTAAGTTAAGCTTGAAATTTGTGGGCAAAAGTGATTATTCGGTTAATGAGTTTGAAGGTTTTGGTGAAGTTTTTTTTTGTTAAAAAAGAAAAGAAGGATTTTGTTCATTCGTTTATGTCTAATTGTGGCCGTAAAACTAGTGTTGGAAGTTGACTGTAGTGCCGCTTTCTTCTAGAAATTGCTGATTGATTGCTAAGTGTGGATTTCTTAGTATAAGATGCCATAGTTTACTTAGCAGACTAGGACTGAGTTCCTGTTTTTTTAATATTATAGAATGATTGAAATGAAACTATTTTTAACGGATTCTATCGCGATTTATTTGATGTTATTTTATATTTTACATTGATCCCGACGTTTCGGTTGCTTTTCAGCAGCCATGGTCACGGGTAGACTAAAGATGGTTGTTGTCTTGTAGTATGAAGTGTAAGTTATCACAAAGTACCCGAACTATGTTGAATTGTTGGTGTTACTATTTACGCAGAATGAGCGTAATACAATAATAAATGATGTAGTATTTCGTTTTACGGGTCAATTTCTATAGTTGCTACGAGTAATTCTGTATTTAATGTTCTAATGATCTATAACTATAAATCACAGAAGGGGTAGGTTGAGGTTTATAACCTCCCATATCATTCACTATGTCTTTTCGTCTCACAAAATATATACGAGCCTATTGCCGTCATCCTGGCACTTTTTCAGGACCTGCAAGTGGACAACTTACAGCTATTAGTCACCATGTATTTCTACCTCGGCAATTTCTTTTTTTATTTTTAACATATTCACTTTACTTAGATATTTTATTGTATTAACTTTGCCTCTTTTTTTACTTGTATGCCTCTGTGGCGTAGCGGTAGTGTATTCGACTGCTACGACAGGGGCGCGGGTTCGATTCCCGCTCAGTGCAAATATTTGTATGCATGAATATGTCTATTTGCATTGGTCTGGGTGTTTCTATGTATAATATGTATGTATTTACAAAAAAAAAAGTATATAAGTATGTTTATCCGCATTCTGGAACCCATAACACAAGCTAGTTAAACTATGCTTACTATGGGTCTGGAGAGCGCTGTGTAGAATGTCGTAGAATATTTATTTATTTATGTAAAAAAAATGGTTAAGTACCACAGTTAAGTAAGTTATTCCGCATTCTAACACTCATATTATAAGTTAAGTGTCAGTGTAGATAGCGCTGTGTGGTATAACGCAGGCTATTATTTAAACAACTACTACCTAACAAACAGAATTTTGTCTATAATAAAACTACAGTTAAACTTCACCGCTCTTCCCAAAGCCGGTGACTCTGAGTAATGATACCGTACAATGTCACACGTAGATCGCGCTGGCTCCTCATTTGCTCGTATCTCAGATCTGACTGCATACGAGGAACTATTTAGATGAGATGTGGTTAAATGCGGATGTCCATATGTGTCGACACGGCTTATTATTGTGTAGAACGAACATTGTGTCACGATTTCTGGGTGAGGCGGGAATGAATTTTGAATTTCGAATTTGGAAAGCGAAGACAGCTTTAGTTAATAGAATTTTAACTTACCCGGCAAACTTCGTTTCCGCCTTAGAATCAAGTCATGTTGGTTACTTTATCAGCTGGATTTATTTAGTGAATGTCTCTTTGCACCCCAGCATTAAAGACCCGAGACCGTTTTGGTTGGTTCGAGGCTTTTGTTCTGTGATGTGTATTTACTAACAATAGATAAGATTGCTTTTTTTGTTATTATCTCGCTGTTCCTACTTTGGTCTGAAATAAAGATGAATTATTATTATAGGTATAACACCCAATAACATACCTAATTTACCATCGACACAATTACTTGGTTACAATGGAAAACCACCGGCAGTATATGTGACGTGTGACAACTTTTGCTGGAAAACTGTCAATTCCGCTACCAGTAGGCTTACATGCCGCACGAATTCCTTTATAACCAAGATGTGGAACTGGTTTCTATATACACCGTTTATGCCGCAAATTTCCGCAAATTTTCGAAACTCGCACGGGAATCCAAACCTACAGGGTACTTCCCGTGAACTTAGAATCTTGAAATTTGGTACGAAGTTACGTCTTACAGTACAGATAAAGGAAAAATTGCGAAAACCGTAAATTTTTAGTTACATCATATAATAAAAGATATTTTTGAAAATTTTAAAGTTACTATTACTTATAAACATACAGGTTTGTACGGAACCCTCGGTGTGCGAGTTTGACTCGCACTTGGCTGGTTTTTATTCTAAAGGAAAGTACCGCGTACGGACGGTACACGTTCGTTCGTACACCGCGCGTTTCTAGGGAGCGGTCAGCGGTACCGGTCAGTTTATAGTAACCTAAATTACTAGTATTCCGGTGAAATCCAGCAGCTAAGCTAAATTGCTGGTGTTATTAATGGGTTCGGGTAGTTTAATGGCCAGGATTTGAACCCGGGACTCCTCGATCGTAAGGCAGTCTTCTTAATACTAGCTAACGACGCTTCATAAGTTCTATTTTGTATGTCTTATTTAAAAGTTATACAATAATGTTAACGGGAATTATCCTGATCATGTTTTGGTATAATACATACCTTTGGATTGCCTGACGTTTCGACCAGGTTACACTTGCCGTGGTCACAGGCTGACTGGTTCAGTGGTACACATCCTTCGTCGTCGAATCCGTGAGGTACAAAGTTCTTCGCTTAACGACCTCAGTCCCCCACGAGCGCAGGCCCGGGGGTGACAGGTGAGGCTACCTGTCACCCCAGCAGATGCAGGCCGGGACAGTAGGGCGACTAGCGCACCTCCTCCAAACCGGGGCAAGACAGGGACCCTGTGGTTCCCAAACCCGAGGGGGCCATCTCGAAACCGGAGATGGCCCAGGGTCAGTCGGGGTGCGAGGGATATGCTCTATGGGTAACCTTACACCCCGGCGTTTTAAGACTCGAGACGGCGTGCGGTTTTAGTCAGTTCAAGCCCGACATAACCACCCCCGCTGGCTGGCAGGGGGGTATCCGAAGGGATTTCCGCACGAAAAAAAAAGGTACAAAGTTCTTCATCCACCCGCACCGCACACTCTCGATATTTTTCATATTTTCGTTTCGCCATGTACCGTCACATACTCTCTAAGCAAACTGACCGGTGTCTATCCGACTGCGCAGAAAAGTGAGGTAGCAAGTTTTTAAAAGGTGACGTCACCGCACCATGTAAGCCGAGGGCTACATTTGGCTCATCGCACAGGAACACATTACACAGTATCATGTAAAACATTACGAACGTAACTCGCTATTAGCACAAAGTACTGTTTCAACCCTGTGCACTGGGAAAATTGACAGCGGTAGGGTGACTATAACTTCTATTTAATATCAGGACATGACATTTTAGAATTTCATAGTTTTCATATCTAACTATAATAGATCTCATGATATAATAGGTCGCTGATATATACTTTCCTGCATTTGTACTTTTTACGAGAATGCCAGATGTACAGTCAACGACAAAAGTGGCTTCAATCAATCAATCCATTAGCCTATTGCAGTCCACTGCTGGACATAGGCCTCTCCCATTGCACACCATAGCACCCGTTCCGCCGCCTTGCGCATCCAGTCTATCCCAGCTACCTTTTTCAGGTCGTCTGTCCATCTTGCAAAAGTGGCTTAACAAATTTTAATTTATTAGTCACTTCAGCTCTTAAACATTTTATAAAATAATAAACAAAACATGAAATTTATTAACTTTGTCCTCTGGGGATTAAAAAACTACATATATATTCATTATTCATGTTCATTTATTCCAATGTAAAAATAAAAATGTTTGTAAATATTTAAGTGTGAATCTACTTATGTCGTTGACTGTATTTGTTCCCCAGCATTTATTTGTCCTATTCTCCTGTATCATTCCTGCAGGTGGCACCGCTGATATAGCAAGCGTTCATAAGTAAAAGAGGCATAAAAAGCGGCCAAGTGCGAGTCGGACTCGCCCATTAAGGGTTCCGTAGTAGCAAGTAACTGACGTCTTTTTTAATTTTTATATTTGAGTTGATTGAATGAAATGTAAATTGCGGTTTACGATTTATGACGTATTAAAAGAAAACTACTTACTAGATCTCGTTCGAACCAATTTTTTTAGTTTTATCATTCTCTTATTTTAGAAGTTACAGGGGGGGGGGGACACATTTTACCACTTTGGAAGTGTTTCTCGCGCAAACTATTCAGTTTAGAGAAAAATAATATTAGAAACCTCAATATCATTTTTGAAGACCTATCCATAGATATCACACAAGTATGGGTTTGATGAAAAAAAATGTTGAGTCTCAGATCTAAGTACCCTAGTACTTAGATCTGAGACCCAAAATTTATTGTTTTTTTTCTGTTTTTGTGTGAAAATCTTAATGCGGTTCACAGAATACATCTACTTACCAAGTTTCAACAGCATAGGTCTTATAGTTTCCGAAAAAAGTGGCTGTGACATACGGACGGACAGACAGACAGACATGACGAATCTATAAGGGTTCCGTTATTGCCATTTGGCAACGGAACCCTAAAAAGGGACATTTTACCACCGTGCACCGTGATATCACAAAATTTTAGTTGTAATACCAAGAAATGACCCTATTAATCTAAACCACGCTTACTTTTTTTTATATTTATTCACCGACATTTCAAACAGCACTGTCTAGACCTAAAGTAAGCATAGTTTAACTAGCTTGTATTATGGGTTCTTATAGCTATTATGGGAATGCGGATAAACATACTTACATACTTTTTTTTATACTTACATATCATACATAGAAACACCCAGACCGATGCAAATAGATATATTCATGCATACAAATATTTGCACTAAGCGGGAATCGAAACCGCGACCTCTGTCGTAGCAGTTGAATGTACTACTGCTACGCCACAGAGGCCGTCACTTTCATCAAACAGTATCCCATAATCATTATCTATGAGCGTTATTTCCGATTGAATCAAAGGCTTTCACCTCGAAGTCCGGGATCCGCTTTCAGACTTGTAGTCCTAAACTTCGTACGGTCTTGGGTTTCCATGGTAGTGCGACTCTTGGTACGTTTATCATCTCTACGACAGCACTTCTTGGGTCTATCTCTCCTACAGGGTCATAGTGGAGGCCTCATGGCCAGATTTTAGTTACCCACGTAGCCTGATGGTCGCCACAAAACATAGACAGTATCCTCTGTGGCGTAGCGGTAGTGCATTCGACTGCTACGACAGGGGGCGCGGGTTCGATTCCTGCTCAGTGCAAATATTTGTATGCATGAATATGTCTATTTGCATTGGTCTGGGTGTTTCTATGTATAATATGTATGTATTTACAAAAAGTCTATTAATACTGTTGATTGATGGCACTTGGTGGAACTTGCTACACTTTACAATTTACAATTTACACTTCACATTACAATTTATTTACAAAAAGTATTTAAGTATGTTTATCCGCATTCTGGAACCCATAACACAAGCTAGTTAAACTATGCTTACTTTGGGTTTAGAGAGCGCTGTGTAGAATGTCGCAGAATATTTATTTATTTATTTATTTATTATCCTATGTGTACCTCATATCCTAGCCACCCTACACCACGTACAACCTATGAGTTTTTTGGGGAAATCGGAACAAAATACTCGTTTCTCAAACCTGTTATGGCGGCCTATTGTAGTTGTATTTCTGTAATATTCTTTTTATAGTTGATTTATAGTGCGATAGCGCTAACGCATTGTGTTCGAAGAAATTTGCGGGTTCGACTCCCGAGTTATGCAGTCATTAGTTTCTGGGTTGTGGGAAATATAAAATATGTATATTATATATGAGTGAGTAGGTATGTTTATATGTTATGGTAGTGTTTCAACGAAGAATTTGACTGTTTTTTACTGGAGCAACTTCTCATTTATGACAATACGTCGTCATTATCATCATCATTCCCGGAGGCATCTAAACCTTGCATTTTGGACTCGAGACTTTTTTAAAATTATGCTTGCATCTCCAATTGGTTTTCTCCAGTTTTCTTTATTTACAAACCTTCCTTCATACTTGCTATTCAGCTGTTTTCTTTCATTAATGTATTACATGTTATTTACGTTTCTTTTCTTATAATTTGTGTTTCGCAATGTCATGTATCCAGGCTTTTTCTAAGGCTCCAGACTCTTCCGTTTGTTGGTAGCTGAACTCCTCCGTAACCACTCGCGCGATCTTGACCAAATTTACCACGGTGATAGTGTGGACACTGAGGTGTGTTTTGATGCGAAATGGTTCATGTCCGATGTATCATTGAGGAATAATTACCGAAAAACAGTTTCACGAGCGCGGAGCCTTTTTTTTTTTTACGTGCGGAATACCCCCTCGGAGCGCGCCGCCTTAGCTAAGCCCGCGACCGTAGTAAGATGTCTTATTTTCAAGTAAGAGTCCTGCTCGCTCAGCTCATATTATTTCAGTCGCACCCTGTACTGAATTCCTAGTTTACTTATTTCAATAAAGATTTCTATAGTTAATACTGTTTTTCTTACTGTCTACTTATAACATAACATAACATAACTTCACGCCTGTATCCCCGAAGGGGTAGGCAGAGGTGTATTACACACGATTCCCCAGTTATGTTAAGGTCCCAATGTAATAGGGGGCGAGCCTATTGCCATCTTCCGGGCACATTATTAAGCGGGCGATAATTAACATTTATTAATGCACACATAACTGCGAAAAGTCAGAGGTGTCCCCAGTCGCCCGGGGCGACTGGGAATCGAACTTGAGACCTCGTCTCAGCAGTCCGTTACGGTAGCCACTGGGCTATCGCCGCCATATTGTGAATACTTCTTCAATACGAGGCAAGGGGTATTTTTCAATTATAAGGTCTTTATTTAATGTGACGGAATAGTCCCCCACGATTCGATCTTTCCCGTTCTCTTTCAGAACCGGGACGATTGGAGTATTGAGTTTTTGGACGACTGAGTCCGTTACGTGCGCCACAGGTCTACTTATATCTAATATATTTTTAAATTGATACTTTTACAATAGCAGAATAGCCTTTTTTTTTTTTTTTATCGTGCGGAAATCCCTTCGGATACCCCCCCGCGTGCCAGCGGGGGCGGTTATGTCGGGCTTGAACCGACTAAAACCGCACGCCGTCTCGGGTCTACAGACGCCGGGGTGTAAGGTTGCCCATAGAGCATATCCCTCGCACCCCGACTGACCCTGGGCCATCTCCGGTTTCGAGATGGCCCCCTCGGGTTTGGGAACCACGGTGTCCCCGTCTTGCCCCGGTTTGGGGGAGGGGCGCTAGTCGCCCCACCGTCCCGGCCTGCTTCTGCTGGGGTGACAGGTGGCTTCACCCGCCACCCCCAGGCCTGCGCTCATGAAGGACGGAGGTCGTTAAGCGACCTCCGGCGCCTGAGTTGCCTGCGACGCGCGGCGAGCAAGTTGCGGGCTCGGCGAACCGGGAGAGTTCTAAGTCTCACCCGGGCGCGCTCCGCCACCTCCTTCGCGAGCATTACATGCTCGCAGAAGGAGGCGGCGGCGGCCCACGCGCTCGCGCTCTGCACCATTGACGCAATCATGCTGCCGAGCGAGAGGACTCCCACCCCGATGGCTGCCACGAGGTCACGCCTCGGCGCCTCCCACGCCGGGCAGTCCGCCAGCGTGTGCAGCCCTGAGTCCTCGCTCGTGTCACAGTGATGACACTCAGGCGTTGGCTCCTTCCTGATCCGATGCAGGTGATCCCCGAAGCACCCCTTCCCTGAGATCACCTGCGTCAGTCGGTACGTGGTCTACTTATACCTAATATATTTTTAAATTGATACTTTTACAATAGCAGAATAGCCTATGTTATTCTGCTATCATACTTTTAATGTGCCATATTTCTATTTATTACAATTTTAATTATTTTGATACAGTAATTTAAAAATGTCTCCATGTATTTACTGGCCATTATTTGACCATTTGACCATTTGACCGTTTTCAATTTGTGCTCAACGTCGTATCGGAGCCTGTGGAACATAGGACACTCTATCACTATGTGGGGAACCGTTTCTTCTGGAGCCGCTGTTCGCTCTCTAACTATTTCTTTTTACTTGGCTTATATCGGCTTTTGCTGGTGCGACTGCCGTCTAATGCCCCAACCCCGAAAGGAAAAACCAGCGCCAGATCTCGTCTGTCGATCAACATGTGTCCCGTCTTGCAGGAGAGGTTGGGTTGGGCTTAGAAACTGTTGTTGTGGCTCAAAACAACACCTAAGTAACTTTCCTATGAATACAAAAACAAAAGAATGACTAATATTTTTTTTTAAAGTACATAATTGGGTATTCTAGGCACGGAAGTTTTGTTTTTCTGGTTAATTTTCAGAAGTCGATTATGTATATCTACATTTTGTTTGATTCCCATAATAGTGGTGCTTAAACTTTGAACCTTATTGGCTATTGAAGTATACCTTTTTTTTTTTTCGTGCGGAAATCCCTTCGGATACCCCCCAGCCCGCCAGCGGGGGCGGTTATTTCGGGCTTGAACCGACTAAAACCGCACGCCGTCTCGGGTCTACAGACGTTGGGGTGTAAGGTTGCCCATAGAGCATATCCCTCGCACCCCGACTGAGCTCGCACCCCGACTACTGGATAAATTGGTGTCCTGGTGACTTCCTTTCTAGGTTCTAGGTTGTACTCAAAGTTTTGTTATAAAGAGACTCGCAAGGGGCGAGGCTCCCTATAATAAAACCGATAGTTTAAATTATTTAAATACTTAATTGGACTGTATTTGACTGTACTAGACAGTAACCGTTTTTGCGTGCGGTAATCCCCCACCGGCCAGCGGAGGAGGTTATGTCGTCCTGGAACCGACTAAAACCGCACACCGTCTCGGGTTTTCAGACGCCGGGGCGTATGGTAGCCCATAAAGCATTTCCCTCGCACCCCGACTGACCCTGGGCCATCTCCGGTTTCGAAATGGCCCAGGGTCAGTATACGTAATATACGAGAATCACATTACTCGCTTGTGCATATCCAGTCCATATTTGGTGGATGAACTCCTCCGTAACCACTAGCGCGATCTTGACCAAATTTACCACGGTGATAGTGTGGACACTGAGGAGTGTTTTGAAGCGAGATGGTTCATGTCCCATGTACCATTGAGGAATAATCACCGAAAAACAGTTTCACGAGCGCGCGGCCTTTGCTAAGCGCGCGACCGTAGTAAGATGTCTTATTTTCAAGTAAGAGTCCTGCTCGCTCAGCTCAATTTATTTCAGTCGCACCCTGCATTGAATTCCTAGTTTTATTATCTTTAATGCTATTTGAAAATGTTCCAAGTCCACAGTCACATATGTTAAGTAGTACATATCTGAGGCACAAGATATTCAAATGAACTAAATGACCGAATTGTCCTGTTTTCTGAGAACGAAAGTTAGACATTTTAATTGCGTATCACAGTGTCTGTTATCCTTCGAATTGGATGGATAGGCATGTGCTGTAGTGAAAGCAATGCGTATCTACAGCTAGTTATTTATTTTTGTCTGGACATGTTTTCATTGGTAATTCTTAGTTGAAAGTCTAAAGTTGAAGTTCTGGAATGACCTCGTGCCGTGGTTATTAATTGACAACATTTTTGAGAATAAAAGAATTAAAACTAAATAATAATAGCATGGAACCCTTAATATAAGGCTTAATTTACATTAACGTGGAACGGAATGGAAGCGAACTAAATTTTAAATATCATACATACAAACTAAATACGAGGCAAAAAAGAGGCCGCACGTCTTCCGCGAATGGAGGAAATGCTCGCTCATTCTCGGGCATTCTCGTAACTTCCGTCAATGCCGCTTTTAGACTTTAAGATAATAGCGCATTGACAAGTTCATTATCAATCAATTATCCTATTGCAGTCCACTGCTGGACATAGGCCTCTCCCATTGTACGCCATAGCACCCGATCCTCCGCCTTGCGCATCCAGTCTATCCCAGCTACCTTTTTTAAGTTCATTATGCTAAATACAATTTCGTCGCACATATTCGCTTCCATTCCATTCCGCGGCAATGTAAATTGAGCCTTAGTTTACTTAATTTTACCATCTGATACTGATTCTATGTATAATATGTATTTATTTACAAAAAAAAAGAATTTAAGTATGTTTATCCGCATTCCAGAACCCATATGACAAGCTTTGCTTAGTTTGGGTCTAGATGGCGTTATGTACTTTGTTCTACAATATTTTTTATTTTTTATTTATTATCTGCCGCGGAAGTCCGTATAGGTTATCCAAATCACATTGTTTGAGCTGAGCGAGACGAAGTCGAGCGAAAGCTCCTCATACCAGACTTCAGGATTTTCTTTGTCACAGGTCTCCTAAACTACTAATCCAATCAGAACCAAATTTGGCTTGATTAAAGAGGTCAATCAGAGGAAGGTTTATAGATATATTTTGAAAAAATTAATGCTACCACAGAGGAATGATCACCGTTAAAAAAAATCCAGATGGAATTACATAATAACCGCTCGAGACACTGTGACCAAACTTTACACGCTCAGAAAGCATGTCCAGAGTTGTGACTTTCAAAAAGAATTTTCAAAATCGGACTTGCCACGGAGGAATGATCACTGTTCAAAATTGATAAAATCTGATTCACGATGTCTCACTCAGCTCAACATTGCAAGCAGCGATTCGCCTTGCAGACCTAGTTAGGATTATATTACAGTCTATGACATAGTTTAGTCTAGCATATCTCCCAGTGGCCAACAAACCTTCGCTTTACTATGCGCATCGTGCAACATTATTGCCTGCCACTAAACTGGTGTGCGTGTATTGAATGCTGGGTGAAGTTTAACGGTCGCCTGTCGGTGAGCCTCGTCCACACGTGCGAGAATATTATGCTTCTGCGTACTACTATCACGTGGAATTAGGGTCGGTTGTTGTGAAGCGATTTTTTTGATAACCTTCTTTTATATAAATGGTTACTATTGCCAGTGGGGACGCCGTTTGACCAGACGGGTGATCAGCCCTTCTATATGGGGCCATTTCACCCAATTCCCCTATAACGACTGTCACACATATTCGTATGGCAACCGGGACCGACATCTTAACGTGCGCTTAGAGGCACGACCAGACCAATGCAAATACTCATATTAATGCATACAAATATTTGCACTGAGCGGGGATCGAACCCGCGCCTCCTGCGTAGCGGCCGCGTTCAATACCGCCACGCCACGGAGGCTGTCTGTATAAATGGTTACTAGAAGCTTTAGCTACATATTGTTTTTGGGTTACTTGCAAGCCGGTGATTGACGAGCAAGGCTCTGGCGCAGGTTTTTCCATCGGGGTTGGGAGTTCAGCAGATAGTCGCTCCCATAAAAGCTGTATAAGCTAAATCAAAAGAAGGAGATGGAGTAAACTTACAACTTGGGCTTCGAAGTGAAAACCGTCGTCGACATAACATAACATAACTTCACACCTGTATCCCCGAAGGGGTAGGCAGAGGTGTATTACACACACACGATTTACCAGTTATGTTAAGGTCCAAATATGATAGGGGGCGAGCCTATTGCCATCTACCGGGCACATTATTAACCGAGCGATAATTAACATTTATTAATGCACACATAACTACGAAAAGTCAGAGGTGTGTGCCCGGGGCGACTGGGGATCGAACTTGAGACCTCGTCTCAGCAGTCCGTTACGTACGCCACTGGGCTATCGACTAGCCGTCGTCGATCTACATATAATTAAGTAACTGATTTTAAACCATATTACCTACACTTTCTAGACTCACGTCCATAGGCCATCAGGTGAGTAGTGTGCTTTTTTGCCAATTAATTGGTATAAACAAAAAAAAACACAAAGTAACCAGACCTTGTACAAAAATTTCTAAAACTGACATTAACACCAATTTTTTTTTTTTAAACTCAACAAACCAAATAGATTTCTGAACGATTTCGTATTCTATTCTGAACACATTGTACCCTAACCCTAAAATCCAACACAACAACCAATTCAATACCAATTTTTATTGAGCTGTCAAAATTTATTGACCGGAGAACCACCATTGGTCACTGGGGCTATTCACGGAAACCATAGACAACCCATTGTGGTTGAATCCTCTCAACCAATAAGGCTACATAAGACGTCCTGTTACATACACTTGCTGGCTTCTAAATTGGTTAATTAAAGTACTACTAACTTTTTATACACATATATGATCATTATTTGCATATTATATGCACATAACATAATACATACACATATAACAAAATTTAAATAAAGAATTCACTTACACACATATTAAAGTCAATAAATTCAAATAAAGAATGTCACTTTTAAAATTTTGCAAATGGTACCTTTTGTTTAAGTGCGTGTGTGTGAGTTAAATATACATAATTATGACATTTATATACGCATACATATATATACTTGAATGTTTTTAAGAGAATAGTCCATTGAATAGGCTATTTGCGAATATATTAGCAGGTATATAAATACTTGTACCCGTGTTGGCGTATGGGATGGTTGAAATGCCCGAAAGAAGAAACCCGATTCCCATAAAAACATGGACATCTAATGTTCAATTCTGTATCATCGTCAAGATGATACAGAATTGAACATTAGATGATAATAAAATTAAAGTATTAAAATTTTACAATATTTAAAGCACTTAAAAATTAGACCATAATCAAAGCACCTAAAATTAGATGGGACCTGAGGACGGCTGTTGGTCGACTCGCCATCCTTACAGAAGCAGGCTAAGACGGAAGCGTGTCGTGTGTGTCCTACACACGCCTGCCAACTCTCCGTCGCGGGATAAAACCCGACCCCACCATTCGAAGCCGTGGTGGCGGCCAAAGTAACCCTGGGGTTATACTTTCGAAGGCTTACCCGGGGTGCCCGGCAATGGACACTTGGGGAGGACACCGTGTGGTTTTAGCCGGTTCGATTCCGATTTCCGTGGGGGTTTCCACACGATAGAAAATGATTAAAACACTTATAAATTAGACAATAAATTAATGCAATTAAATAGATTTCGTACAGCTTCTACGTATTTATTGCCTTGCGAATCTACATCTAAATTTTAATATAAAGGAATTGATCTTTATTTTATTTCTTTGTGTTCTTTGTATGTGGGGGGGGGGGTCCCACGAGCTCGACCCCATCGGTGCCAACGATTTGGTTGAGTTCGTCGAGATGGGTGTGTCGTAATCGAACCGACTAAAGCTTAAACTTGTCCTTACAAGCCTCCATTGCCGAGAACCTCGAGTGCACTTTCGAAAGGATAACCCCAGATGTTCATGAGCATGCATACAAATATATGCACTGAGAAAGCATCGAACCCGTGACCGTTTTTGTTTTTATAAGACATAATCTTCACTGTCAGTATAGTTTGATCTATCAATTAAATATCAGGAGAACATAGACAAATCCAGTCCAAGAGACAGCCCTAAGTACCTAGAACATGCTTTTTTCTTTAAAAATATTTTACAGATTATTTTAGAGACTAAGTATTATGTTAGCATGTTTTTTTCGTGCGCCAATCCCCTGGATACCTCCCCACCGGCTAGTGGGGGTGGTAATGTCGGATTTGAACCGACTTAAACCACACGCCGTCTCGGGTCTTCAGACCCGTGTGTAAGGCATTTCCCTCGCACCCCCGACTGACCCAGGGCCATCTCCGGTTTGGAGATGGCTCCCTCGAGCTTGGGAACCACGATGTCTCCGTCTTGCTCTCGGAAAGGGGGGGGGGAGGGGGCAACGCGCCGCCGCCCAAGCCTGCTTCTGCTAGGGAGACAGGTGGAGCCCACCTGTCACCCCTGGCCTAGCCTGCGCTCACGGAGGACGGAGGTCGTATCATATCTTATTTACTAGACCACTACACTTATGTTAGAGGAGTAGAACAGAGTCTTTAGTGCGAGATCTACCCAAACAAATCCCATACAGCATCAGAGGTCGGATTGACCAAAAACCTCAAAAATGGACCCACATAATTTCCATCCTCTTTGCGAAGTTCCCGGTTGCGGAGGCTTTCAACTCGGAGCCCGAAGTCCACTTACTCATTCTACTCCTTTTTTTTTTATTTGCCATCAGCTAAATGCTATAAGCAAATGTATGGCGAGTAGTTTGCTCATGTATAGAGTGTGTCCTCCAGTGAGGACTACTCATCTTTATTTTATTATCAGCTTCACCTGTATGTTTGTTTGTAGATTTATCGAGATTTCGTTCAAACTTTGTAGATTTATCGAGGACCGATGACAATACACTAATTTGATAAAATTATAATAAAATAAAAAAAAAAAAAAAAGTAAAAAATAAATAATAGTTTAAAAAAACTGAAAAAAAACCCGCTTATTATAGAAAACCGAACAAAACAATAGAAATTAGTTTTAATAAATATAAATTAATAATAGTGTAAATAAAAAAAAAAGTATTTTATTTAAAAAAAAACTTGGGTGCTTTTTAAGATTTCATCAGAATGATAATCACTCTACTCATGTCAGTCAATAAAATATTTATATCTATTGACCCGTGCACCCCACGCTTTTTTTAAAATAAAATACATTTTTTTTATTTACACTATTATTAATTTATATTTATTAAAACTTATTTTCTATTTTTTTAGTTCGGTTTTCTATAAAAAGCTTGTTTTTTTAGTTATTTTAAACTATTATTTTTTTAGTGTCTACATAGACCCTAGTATATCTTTTCGTTTAAGGCGCTTAGCATAGCCACGTGTTGTCAGGTCAGCTGCCAGTTCATTAGGATGTCTTTCGAGCCTCCGTTGGTATGTCTCCGTGGTGTTACAAATTTCTTGCTTTAACGTCTGAACTTCCACCCCGAAAGGAAACCCTGCGCCAGAGTCTCTTCCGTCAATCAGCAGATGTACCAGCATGCAGTTAAGGTTGACTTGGCCCCGAAGCTCTTGATAAGCCCCATGAACACCAAACGCATCCTCACCATGTACTTTTATGTTATACTAGCTGAAGCCCGCGGCTCCGCCCGCGCGGAGATCGGTTATCGTTTTTTGGTCATATCTCCATTTCTAATTAACCAATCTAAAATTAACGTAGCCTAAGTTACTCCTTATTACATCAGTTACCTGCCAATAAAAGTCCCGTCAAAATCGGTCCAGCCATTTCAGAGATTAGCCGGAACAAACAGACAGACAGACAGACAAAAATTGAAAAAAATATATTTTGGTGTATGTATATTCGTATACATGTAGTAAAAAACGGTTATTTCAATATTACAAACAGACACTCCAATTTTATTTATATGTATAGATGTATTGATTTTGGCCCCAACGCGGGGGGGGGGGCTGAAGCTATAAATCGTGACGCAATCAACCAGCAGGTGTGTCAATATTCAGTATTCCATACATCTTACTTACTGTTAAGTATGTCCATGTTTTAACTACAACACGTTAAAAGCCCGTTTGTCCCACGAAATTTCAAAAATATTAATAAGACATTTAACTCATTGACTATTCATAACCAAATATTACATTTTATTTAACAAGAGATGGAATTTTTAGTGGTCTATATATTACCGTACGCAGCATGTGATCACTTAACCGACTACCGAGAGTGAGGTAATGTGTTTTATGCGTTAATAAAACAACTGAAAAAGTTGTCTTAATTTTGTATAAGCTCCCAGTAGCGCTGACTATATTTAACAGAATTCAAGTGGAAATTAACGTATTTTAATGCGTATAATAGTGATAAAAAATGTGTATTTGAATAATAGGTATGTACTTACATATTTTAATTATAAAACTTCATGTTGTTACATTATGGTTTTAGTCGGTGCAAGCCCGACATAACCGCCCCGCTGGCTGGCGGGGGGGTATCCGAAGGGATTTCCGCACGATAAAAAAAAAAAAAAAAAAAAGGTTTTTTTTTTCATGCGGAAATCCCCTCGGATGCCCCCGCGCCTGCCAGCGGGGCGGTTATGTCGTGCTACAAAGAGTCTCGGCTCTAAAGACGCCGGGTGTAAGGTTGCCCCATAGAGCATATCCCTCGCACCCCGACTGACCCTGGGCCATCTCCGAGATGGCCCCCTCGGGTTTAGGAACCACGGTGTCCCCGTCTTGCCCCGGGTTGGGGGACATTATAGGTACCTACTGTGCTATAATAACTATGTATGTGTTTATTAAAAAATTAACTGTGCCCACGACTTCGTCCGCATTTATATTATCACGCTACTGTCTAGATGAGCGATGCCGTACTCATATATGTCAACAAATCGGGCAAATTTCCATACATATTGTAAAACTAATAATTTACAGGCATGTGGTGGCACTTATAAACCCATTTTAAGTGCCACGGAGGATCGAAGTATGTTACGGGTGAAGCAGTGGGGGACAACAAGTTAAATTTATATAATGAATCTATTTTACTCTTTGTTTTCTTTGTTTATCCTTTTTGTTTATATAAGGTGTCACAAAATTAGGTCTCTGAATTTGGTGAGATGACTTGGTATCGACAAAATATGTACCTATTTGAAACAAAAAAAAAATCTCGGGTAAAATAAAAAATAACAAAAAATTAAAAATGAAAAAAAAGAACACCACCAGCTACCAGCGTCACGTGACGCGACGAGCACACGTGACGCTGGTCGCGGTTTAGGTATTTCCCACACATCCGCTTGGAGAATACTGCGAGGAGAAGGACTGCACGTCTACCACGTGCGTCACGGGCTCGTCGCGTCGCTGGTGGTGTTTTTTTTTCATTTTTATATATATTTTTTTATTTTTTTTATTTTACCCGATATTTTTTTTTTGTTTCAAATACATATTTTTTCGATACCAAGTCATCTCACCAAATTCAGAGACCTGATTTTGTGACACCTTATATATCCATATAATAACTCGCAAATTAACAACCAAACAAAACATTTTTTTACTTATAAACTCTTCAAATTGGATTATCTAATAAATTTCATCGTAATTATACCAGAGATATCATTTTAATATATTTATTAACGTGTGTATAACACGATTCTGTTGTATAATTAAAACGAGGATAGGTCGCGACCAAGCGCGTTATTCTGTCATAAATCTACACAAATTCTTACATTTTGATGTTAGGGACGGTTTTATGTGGAAGTGAATGTCACTTTTCTTTTTGTAACACGTCACGCTTTTTTGTTTTATAGGATTTATAAACGACTGTAAACGTGTTGCACTGTTTAGGTCATTTTATTGCACGACAAAAACGATGCTGTTTGAAATTGAAATTTAAGCTATTGTATTAATATATATGATATTTGGGAATATACGATAATTCAGAACGCTGAAAACTTCTTCATGGTGCAAATAAAGATGAAAAGTTTTAATTTCTTGTGGAGTGTGTATCTTTATTTGCCGACTTATTAAGATTATGAGATACCATAGGTTCGACTTCCGGTTTGGGTAAAACTCCATATTCCGTAAAACCAAATATATAGCTCGTAAAATACGAATCTTTTTTTTTTAAGAATATTAGTAACCGTCCAGCTAAGCTTAATTGCTTGTGTTAGGAGTGGGTTCACCTCGGTAGTGTTATTGCCAGGATTCGAACCCGGGATCTCTCGATCGTAGGGCCGACTCCTTAACCACTAAGCTACCGACGCTATCATTGCCCACCTCTTTTTAAATATAGGACACGATTAGACAGTCAATAAAATATTATGAACCATTATCGTGATCCGATATCAATATAGGGGCGCATTTGCACATCTATAATTTTCTATTTTAATTATATTGGAATTAATCTTAAGGCTTTCACGGCCGGCGTTGCATGTAAAATATACTGCTTCCGGGCTGTTTGGCCGTGGTTCATCGGAAACTTGTATTCCAGACGTTTCGTCGATCACTGCGGTCGACATCTTCAGTGGTACACGTCGGGACGCCGTCGAGTGCGGAGAACCTTCCTCGGCGGCGAACTCGGTGTGACCGCAGTTATCGACGAAACGTCTGGAATACAAGTTTCCGATGGACCACGGCCAAACAGCCCGGAAGCAGTATATTCTACATATATTGAAATTATAATGTGTGTGTAGTATGTAATTATATTGATTGTCTACCTTATAGACGTAAAATAACCACGGCGAGTGTTCTGAGGAGCTCTTTAAATTGATCCCACCTTCTCCATTTCGATCCAGAACAACACGTGCTGGACTGCGATGCGATCCGCACACGGTGGAAACCATACGGTCCCGAACTCAGCGGTTCGGTGCTTCCTTTCTTTGTCGCACGATAAAGAGCTGGAATGCTCTGCCCGCGCACGTGTTTCCTTCTTCTTACAATCCCGGGTTTTTCAAGCGACGCGTGAAAAAGTATCTTTTTAGGCCGTCAAGGTAGGGGCTACCATTTTAGGATCGTCAGCATCTGGGATGGTGGCCCATATCTTCCGGACTTCACCCTAGCTTCTCATCATCCAGCGGGGTGCAGTCAATTGACGGACATATACAACAAATATATAAAAAAAAGCCTTTAAAAAAAAAAGAAACATCAAAAAAATATTCACACCCAGTATACCACCGTCCGCTCACTAAATAACGTTATAATGTCACTATTAACATAGATCTTCTCTAAAAACGGCCATAAAACGCTCTAATACCCATTAATAAACCATAAAGTGACATTTATTACTGAATGGCCGTACAGGTGACATTTCGAACATGTCATCTTGTTTGCGTTAGGCCAATAAGTTCAGGAATGATGTATATTATACGCTGTGGTCTCGTGAGAATCTGGCTTGTTGTAAATGCATTGAATTACTTTGGGCCACCAACCAGGTGGACACCGAAGTCTTAAAATCATGCAAAATAAAAAACAAAATCTTACACCCACTTTTTATCACTTTTCTCGACGTTTCACATGATTCTGTATAATTAAGCAAAAAAAATTTTTGGGTCGGTCTGTCTGTTGGTCTGGATGTCTGGCTGTCTGTTTACGCAATAACTCAAGAACCACTTATCCGATTTAAAAAATTCTTTCGCCAATCATTTTGTTTGGTTAATGGGAAGAACTGATTAGATTTTGGGGTTTGTACGTTCAAGACCATACAAATTGTCCCTAAAAAATCTAAGTTTGGCCCGAAGTTTGACAATCACTGTGTGATTTCCGCCCCACTAGTTTTATTGTTGCAGAGGTAAGGAGAACCATCTTATATGGGTGATAAGTGAAAAAATGTAGACCAAAAGAAACAAATTATTTTTTAAATCCCCCACAATAATTCAGAAAAACATATCGGTAGCTTAGTGATTAAGGAGTCGCCCTTACGAAACTAGATGTCCCCAGTTCGAATCCCGACCATTACACTGCCGACGTGAACCCACTCCTAACATAAGTAATTTAGCTTAGCTGGAGAGATAAGTGGGAATAAAATTGTAAAAGCGGCGATAGCCCAGTGGCGTACGTAACGGACTGCCGAGGTCTCGAGTTCGATCCCCAGTCGCCCCGCGGACACACCTTTGACTATTCTTAGTTATTTGTGCATTAATAAATGTTAATAGTCGCAGTAGCCTAGTGGTATGGGTAATGGACTGCTGAGACGAGGTCTCGGGTACGATCCCAGGTTTTACCATGGCACACACCAATGACTTTTCGATGCTTCTCGAAGTTATGTGTGTATTTATCGCAGGCTTATAAGTGCCCGGCAATAGGCTCGCCACCTATTACATTGGGACCTAAACATAAACTGGCGAAATGTGGGTGCTAGCACCTCTGCCTACCCCTTCGGGGATATAGGCGTGAGTTTATATTATGTTATGATTGTAATTATCGCTCACTTTATAATGTGCCCGGTAGATGGCAATAGGCTCACCCCCTGTTACATTGGGAGCTTAACATAACCGGCGAATCGTGGGTGTGTAATACACCTCCGCCTACCCCATCGGGGATACAGGCGTGAAGTTATGTTATGTTAAAAAAAATGTCATGAACATATTGCAGCTTTTTTTAACTTTATCTGCGTGTATTCAGTTCCTTTCACTGAAGAATGGGGCTCCACCAAAATCTTCAGGGCATAAGCTGACTTCACCTGCAAGCCGAGGCTGAGCATAGCTGCTGATTGACGGACGAGGCTTTGACGCAAGGGTTCCTTTCGGGGTTTGTGGAACAGATGGCAGTCACTCCCGTAAAAGTCAAAATAATCTAAATAGTAAGAAGGGGTAGTATAGCTGACTCCGTGCTTCACAGCGCAAACTTTTGATGCAGTAGGAATCGGCTTTCGGGCGCCGATGCGCCCGCGCAGCTAACCGAACTAGAAATATATGTAGGAGCAAGAATGACGACACACGATTATATCAAATAAATATATTCTCTACATGGTAATCCAACATGTGACACTAAGTTAATGTTTGGAAAATCCAAGATTCCACTAAAATGTGATACTAAATGCCTCATTTATTAAACTACTCGTAAAATATGTAAAATGATAACAACTGGATATTTTTGAATTGTGGCCACTTTAAGTGTCAATATGTTGATAGTAAAAACATTTTTAAAAACACGGTTTTGAAATGCATACACATTGGCATCGTGGTCGTTTCGCTCATAAATATTCGCACACGTTGTGCAAAATGACCCTATTTAAATAAAAAAATTGTAGTGGTTGATTCGCACACACTGAGTT
Source organism: Cybosia mesomella (assembly GCA_946251805.1). Lineage (NCBI taxonomy): Eukaryota > Metazoa > Arthropoda > Insecta > Lepidoptera > Erebidae > Cybosia > Cybosia mesomella. The sequence continues at coordinate 18,005,573 of OX276413.1, read as the reverse complement.
TATTAGATTAAGTATCGACATCTCTAGAAAAATTTAGTGGCAATTCGCAAATATACACGTTGTGCGAAACGACCTTTTTGGCACTTAGCCAAAAAGGTCGTTTCGCACAACGTGTACGATCATTTTTCCTTATAAAGTAGGCAGAGACTACATGTTTCCACTTGTGACAGCTGGTATACACCTTTTCCTCTTTCTACTTAATTCTTTATTGTACACACATAAAATAGTACAGTAACAGGCATAATTATATTTAGATGTACAAAAGCGAGCTTAACTCAGTATTGAGTTTTCACCCAGCAAACCTTTGGGGGATAAAGGAGAAACAGCAACAAAAGGGTAGTAAGTGCAAGTGTACAATTGCAGAGAACCTACTTAATAATAGAATACAAAAGTACTTAGAACATACATACCTTCTATTACATACATATATACATACATATTACTTCGGGCCACCAACCAGGTGGACAACGAAGTCTTAAAATCACGCAAAAAAAAAAAACAAAATCTTACACCCACTTTTTATCACTTTTCTCGACGTTTCACATGATTCTAAGTCTAATTAAGCAAAATGTCTGGATGTCTGTTTACGCAACGTCAAGAACCACTTATTCGATTTAAAAAATTCTTTCGCCAATCATCTTGTTTGGTTAATGGGAAGAACTGATTAGATTTTGGGGTACAAACCCCAAAATCTAAGGGTACTTACATATCATAGAAATTGTCCCCAAAAAATCATTTTTTTGTGTTTTTGACGTCGAAGACGTTTGATTTGATTTCATTTTCTTCATATTTATTGCTCAATATATAAAGACGCGTCGAATAATATGCATAAATCCCAAGGTCTGTTCACAAGTTTTGAACAATTTTGAATAAAAATACTGCAACAAAAATATCTAAGTTTGGCCCGAAGTTTGACAATCACTGTGTGATTTCCGCCCCACTAGATTTCTACTTGCATAATTGCTTTCATTCACGCTCATCGGTTGAAGGATCTCTTGACGTGGCCTAGGTCCACACTTACCGGGTAGAGCCCTCTCCCTAAATCTGTTTCGTCAAAATTCTCTCGTTCCATTCTCTCTACGTGTCCGATACAGCTCAGCATCTATTTCTCTATTTTAGTCACTGCATCTTCTACCATACGTTGTCACCTTATTACGCTGTTCGTCACTCAGGTTGTACTCATCAGAACTGAACCAACGTATATGGAGTACAACCAAGATTTTCGGAGCTCGAGCCAACCTCACATGCGAAATCGGTGCAACTTCTGATTGATGGACGAGACTCCGGCGCAGGTTTTCCTCTAGGGGTTGGGAGACCGGTGTTTAGGGATTTTCTTTAGAAAAGCCCTCTTGCTATCGAGTTGTCGTCGTCGACGTCGTCGTTGCCAATTTTCTGTCACGGTTTTGGGTATGAAGGAGATGATCTATCGAGTTGCTGTTTTCGGTAATAGATTCGTGCTGGGGTGAACCATTGCAAGATAAAGAAATAATCGCAAAAAATCGCAAAACTAAATAATCGCAAAATCGAAAATCCCTTGTATTCGGCTGAGCTCGTCTCAGGAATTCAACTTGTTTTTTATGAATGATGGGCTCACGTTTGACCTCTATCTCACCTGGTCGTAAGTGACAATGTGGTCTACGATGGATCACGTTTGCCTAGAAGGAATCTATTCACTCGCGACTTGAGATGGTAGTTGTTCCCATAACAGACATTTAAGTTATATCAAAAGAAGAATTAAAAGGGGGAGATAGAGTAAGGGACCCCGGGTTCCGAGATGAACAAAGCTAAGACGATGATGATGGTTAGAACTGAATCAAAAATGTCAGCATGGCAAGAGAAAATAGTTTCAATTCAGATTGTAAGAATTTACCTCCACAGACAGACTGATATACAACATTGCATTTATATTTTAAATATTAAATACATCTGTTGATTTTTAACTAGAATGTTCTTGATTATTAATGGTCGCAAATTGTATAAGTACAGTAAATATCATAAATCATGCCGAAACTATCGGATTAATGAAATAAACATTGTCAAATTTTATCTGTGTATGTAACAAAACTAGTGTCCGCTCAAAAAGGTGCACATAGGTATCCTAAAAACAACAATATAATATATGTAATTAAAAAAGATATATTGATTGAAATGAAGCTACTATTGTAATTTAAGTATTATCATAATTACCAACTGTCTCTCCAAAATCGAAGAATGTGACAACAACACATGGTAGATATCCAATAATATTTAGCGGTGGCCCACAACCCGGTAGCTGCACCGACGCGCCCTCTTAGGTTATTTTCTGTTTTTTATTACATTTTTAGAAAGGGTTTGTTCACAAATTGGCCTTTCTGTGTTGCCATGTAAATTTCCGCATCGACCTAGATAGTATTGCAGTTTTTGTGGGATAATTAAAAAAAAATGTTTTTAAAAGGATTGCATAAACAGAAAATAATATTGAAACGTTTATACACCTTCACGGATCGGACACTGGTTTTGATACATATTGTATATCAAAGTGTGAAAACAAAACTTTATTCACCTGTTTTATACATATTGCGTGATTAAAAAGAAATGTAAAATTTGTAACAGCTGTCATAAGTCATGAAATAAACAAATAAAAATCAATCATTATTTACTTTCAAACTGTCAATCTCAAAAACAAAATGACATATTTGTCAAGTGTGTGCCCTCGCAGCTGACGTCAATAAATCAATTAGTCTATCGCAGTTCACTGTTGGACATGGCCTCTAAAAATGTGCGCCACAACACCTGATCCTCCGTCTTCCGCGTCCAGCCTAACCCAGTTACGCTGTCAAGTCAAGTCATCAGTCCATCTGGTGGGGGATACCGTTACCTTTCATTTATCGACTCGTGGTCTTCAAGCTGACATAGCAAAATTAAAAATATATATACCGTACCCGGCTTTATCTGGCACTTCGGGAATAAGAGAGTTCTGTAAAGTTCTAGTCCATTGAAATGTTTGTAAAAGTTTTTTGTACGACGCATAGTTTCCGAGATATCGCGAAAAAGGTGTTTGCACCCCTTTTTCCAAGATGGCGGCCGGGGGACAAGGGCCACAGTTTGTGGGGTTGCCCCACAAACTTGAGGTTAAGCTTCTATTGACCTACATGTCCCAATAATAAAATTGCGTCCTCTAAAAAATGTAAAGCTCAAGTAACATTTCAATGGACTAGAACTTTACCGAACTCTCTGATTCCCGAAGTGCCAGATAAAGCCGGGTACGGTATATATATTTTTAATTTTGTTATATCAGCTTGAAGACCACGAGTCGGCAAATGAAAGGTAACGGTATCCCCCACCAGATGGACATGGATGGATATTAGGTGCTTAAATTGTTCCCAAACCCGAGGGGGCCATCTCGAAACCGGAGATGGCCCAGGGTCAGTCGGGGTGCGAGGGATATGCTCTATGGGCAACCTTACACCCCGGCGTCTGTAGACCCGAGACGGCGTGCGGTTTTAGTCGGTTCAAGCTCGACATAACCGCCCCCGCTGGCACGCGGGGGGGTATCCGAAGGGATTTCCGCACGATAAAAAAAAAAAAAAAGGTGCTTAAATTGTAACATTTCAATGGGCTATTCGGCTCACTTCGGTTTTACACATTTTCGTGGTGTTATTCATTGATGTCTATATTACTTGGTATCTTTTAAAATAACTATTTTCCATATAAAACTTTCATCTCCTATTTGAACCCCTGCAAGCATTTTTCATGCAGGACCGACACAGGGTCAAAGGCCGCGTTGGCGACTAAAGTACGCCAATAACCCTGGGGTTATCCTTTCGAGAGCTTACCCGGGATGCCCGGTAATGGACTATTGGGGAGGACACCGTGTGGTTTTAGTCGGTTCGATACCGTCACACCCATCTCATCGTTGGCACCGTGGGGGTTTCCACACATAAAACAAAACTCTACTCCATGTCTGAACCAAATCCCCTCAAAATCGGTTCAGTGGCCTTAAAGCGTAACAGACAGACGGACATACAGCTACTTTCGTATTTATATTATTAGTATGGGGAATGGCATAAAACATCATCTTCATTATTAACCAAACCGGCCACCAGAATAATAGAAGCCTACTCGTATCTCCTTTAAAGAGTATTTATATTAACATCAAGAAACTCTGGTAAGGACTAAAAATACTCATGGAAAGCGCTAATATTGTAGCGGACACCCATCAATTCTGAGAAGCTGTTTACTTTATTATAATGTACCAAAACAGGCACACGACTTAAATGCCATATTCAAAGTATCAAGTGACAGTTTTTTACGAAGACGTATTAAATTGTATGGATGAGGTATTTTTGGATACCCTACCTGCTGATTGTTAGCTGAGGCTATAGCGCAGGGTTTCCTCTCAGGGTTAAGGAATAGATGGGATAGATGACGGCTTTTTTTTATTTTATACTTGTGGAAACGCCCACGGGCTTCATCGGCCATCGTCGGCACAAATGGGGTGGGCGTGTCGGAATGGGACCAACTAAAACCAAGTCCTCCCCAAGTGCCCATTGCCGGGCACCCCGGGTAAGCCCTCGAAGGGATAACCCCAGGGTTACCGGCGGACTTTGGCCGCCACCGTGGCCTCGCCTGGTGAGGCCGGTTTTATCCCACGTCGGTGATTTGGAAGGCATGTGTAGGACCACACGACAGGCCTCCGCCACGGCCTGGTTCTGTAAGGACGGCGAGTCGGCTAACTGCCTTCCTCAGGCCCCGATCATGGAGGTTAGATGATGACTCCTGTAAAAACGAAGATAAACCACAAGGAAAGGAGAAGTAGAAGAACGGATCCCGAATTGTAAGCTTTCGATGCAAACGGGATTGACACTCAGACGATGATTATGAGGATTTTTTGTATACCACACACACATATACACACATTCCCGCAACACATGGGAACCTATTCCTGAAATAATGCCTATGTGTTATGCTAGACTATATTCTATCCTCTGCGAGATCCATTGGTCGTTTGAGCGTGATTGAGTACGTATGAACAAACATATAGGACAGTAGGATAAAACAGTGGGATAGGATAGTAGGATAGGATAGTAGGATAGGACAGTAGGATAAGACAGTAGGTTAGGACAGTAGAATAGGACAGTAGGATAGGACAGTAGGATAGGATAGTAGGATAGGACAGTAGGATAGGATAGTAGGGTAGGATAGTAAGATGGGTTAATAGGATAGAATAGTAGGAAGTAGGCTTTCATTTCACACACATAAAACTTATTGAGACTTATCCATTGTATTTTTAGTAGCTCTACGTTCTGTGACTAAAACACATTGTGTACAATGGCACAACTATTTCGCTGCCCACACATTTAACATCCATTTGACTCGATTATCCACAACTTAATATAAACTTTATTACTTTTGTGTTAAAGTTAATTTTCTATTTCGCTGGCTCGTAGGTGAATATCTTGGTAAAATCTTATTTATAGCGTTATAGATTTTTTATGAGGTCGAGACAAAGACTTTTGAATAAGTCGTAAGGTAAAAGGCAACTTCAGTTAGTGGATATTTCTAACCGTTTTGTATATCACCAGGGTCGTGGGAACTGAGTCAGTGATCCTATAGCACTGGCGACTACCAAGAATTCTGATACATTTGGAGGCGTTTTTATCATATTACTCAGGATGTCGGACAAGGATTTGGCGCAAGTATTTCGCTCGAGGTATCAGATCAGACGGAAGACGGTAGAATAAACTAAATCAAGAGAAAGAGTAGAAAAGCTGGCCCCGGGCTCCAAAGTGGATCCAAGCTTAGGATGCATCCTAAGGACTAACGCCGTGATGTTGATAATTTCAATTGAAAATATACCTAAATTGGTTGTGGCTAACTTTCACTTTGGTGTGAAATTATCATAATTTGAGTTGCCTCATGTAGTAAGGTATTCCGGTAGTACGGTCTGTATAAGTAAAATACCATCAACTGGCAATATGTAATTGATATGCAGAAAGAATAGCGTTGGAGAAAACATGATACCTTGTGGAACTCCAACATAATTATTATGTCATATATGTGCAGCTGTCAACTATCATTCTGCTACTATACATCTGTTGTATCCATTAGTGAAATCTTACACATAGTCTGTAAGCTACTAATTTAAATAGCAGATGTTTGTGCTACACTTAATCAAAGGCCTTCGTTACGTCTATGCAGATTTAGCATTCAACCTAGATTTAGTGTACACCTTACGTCAGAACATGGTTTGACTTACATCTAATTCAATTCTCATTCGCTTCTAGGCGTGAATAGCTTTTGTACGTTTACTAAGCACTAATGATGATTTATTATCTTATAATCAGTTTCGTGTTTATGGTCAAATATTTCTCTTATCTTCATTCGGCCGGGCCCGCATACTCTTTTACCTCCATTTGGTGTGGCTTTTACGGTTTTCACGGGAGCGACTGTCATCTGAAATTCCAACAACAAGAGATAAGCGTACATCAGAGTCACGTCCGTCACTCAGCAGGTGTACCACCTTGCGGTTGAGGTTGGTTTGGTCCTGAGGGGCTTGGCGGGACCCCATTCATGTAGACTAGAAAAAAAACGAATGATCAGCTTATTTCAGTGCAACACACAATGAATGACAGACATAAAAGTAAAGTCAGTCTACATATTCTCCGTGTTGCACCAAAAAAGGAGCCAGTTAAGCAAAATGCCAGGCAGAAGTACCTAGCTTTACCATTACCAGTAGCATTATAGATGCCAAATTAGTATCTCCAGTTTCATAGTCTTAATAGTATGGGTATGGGTGTATGGGAGCTTCAACAAGATCTTCAGAAGTCAAGCCAACCTCACCTGCAAAAGTCAAGATACGCCAAATCAAGAGAGAGAAGGGGCTCTCCCCTTCTCTCTCTTGATTTGGCTTATCTCTCTCTTATCTGGACGCCGAGCTGAAAAGTACAAGCTTTAGTGGCAACTGGAACGTTTTTTTTTCTCTTTCGTGCGGAAATCCCCTTGATACCCCGCCGCCGCCGCCGACGTTAGATGCCCTTTCACGGCTATAGGACCGAGCATTGTACGAAGGGTTCAGTATACCTATTGAACTATTGACGCCTCCAATAACTTGGTTATTTTATCGTACGTAAACAAAGACCGTTATAAAGTTATAAATCTTGTTATACTTAACACTGACCATAAGTTCCACACAATTATCATGTAAAACAAACTATGACTTGTGAGACGTGCTTACGAACACCTTGGATATTTTTTATCTGTTGGAATGTCCGTTAAGTATGGATCATACTTATTTATGAATTTTACAGAGAAAGTGTGATGTTTGGCTAATTGTGACAGAGATGCTTTTATGATTAGAATATTTGGTTGAGCAGTTTTGCTTAGTGCAAGAAGAAGTTCTTAAGATAGCGAAGCCAGCTAGAAGAGGCGGGTTTGACCAGGAATCACAACCACCTCATTAAATATTGACGTTAAGATATGCTGTATTCCTGTGTCTTTCCTCTCTTATTTTACTTTCGAAATCATGTTCACTTTTTTTTCCTCATTCCTACGTGCAAATGACACATCTGCTGTTGCAAGCATTCCTAGGCCATTGTAACTGAGTACCATTGCGTGAATCATAATATGATTGTTTGCTACATAAGTAGTTTAAAAAAAATACAAATAACCCAGTGATGTACGTAACAGACTGCCGAGACGAGGTCTCGAGTTCGATCCCCAGTCGCCCCGGGTACACACCTCTGACTTTTCGTAGTTATGTGTGTATTAAAGATGTTGATTATCGCTCGCTTAGCAATGTGCCCGGTAGATGGCAATAGGATCACCCCCTATTACATTGGGACCTAAACATAACTGGCGAATCGTGGGTGTGTAATACACCTCTGCCTACCCCTTCGGGGATACGGGCGTGAAGTTATGTTATGTTATAACCAATTTCATATTCATCTTCACTTAGGAAAGCCTCCAGGTTATTTTAAAAATAAATTGGAAACTGGAAAGAAGGCACGTAAAGTTTATGGTAATTTCTCAACAACCGTACAACACGTACAATAAATTCTACATCTACATAACTAACCAAGAGGTTGCATTGTATGCACACGCGGGATTAATATGAAATGCAATTAATATGAAACGAAAGCCATCTCCAGAATATGTTGTTTGTAAAACGTTTATATTAACTCAGGAATAAGTTATCTCACTTATCATAATCTAACAAAAGATCACAATAGACTGTTACAGCATCATCAATATATTACTGCCCGCACGCTGCGCCACTCGTCTTGATACTTTACTTACCCTCAAGTAATCAGAACCCAAGTCACAGCCCTCGCTTACGTTAACTTTTAAATACTTCTAATATTTACATCGGCTTAGTGGTCGATTCGCACAAAGACACATCATGCGAAAAGACCCTTTTATAAATATATATTTTAAGTAGTAGATTCGCACAAATTATATTTATTAGTGTTCGGATCGACTTCTCAATAAACATGTGGTGGCGATTCGCATTACCTGTTAGGGATTAAGATTGGTGAACTCTATCTCATAAACTTTCACATTTATAATATTAGTAGAATGGCATGATATTGTCAAAAGCGGTATACTTTTTGGGGTTAAAACATACTCCCAACCCTAAAGTGTATTAAATAGAGGCTAAAAGCTATATAATATAGAATAATAGACAACCTCTGTGGTGTAGTGGTAGTGCGTTCGACTGCTATTTCAGAGGTCACGGGATCGATTCCCGCTCAGTGGAAATATGTAAATTTGCATTAGTCTGGAAGTTTCTATGTATGTATTATCTATGTACGTACGTATGTATTATCATATATGTATTTATTTACAAAAAAAAAGTATCTAAGTATGTGTCGCATTCTCGAACCCATATGACAAGCACTGCTTCGTTTGGGTTTGGCTAGATGGCGTTGTGTAGTTTGTACTAGAGTATTTATTTTATTTTATTAATGAATTCCTTGGACATGTTATTTTTTTTCAATTAATGTATCTTAAAAAATCCGAGCCTAAAAGTCACAATATATTAACATAATATAAAAATGAAATATTTAACATATTTGAAAAACAAAATTTAGGGAGTTATTTTAATAATAATTGCTCTTATAAGCGGCATAGCCGTTTGTTGGTGGCTAAACTCCTCCGGAACCACTCGCGCGATCTTGACCAAATTTATCACGGTGATAGTGTGGACACTGAGGACTGTTTTGAAGCGAGATGGTTCATGTCCGATGTACCATTGAGGAATAATCGCCGAAAACCAGTTTCACGAGCGAGTTTCAGTCGCACAGTTTCACTGCAATGAATTCCTAGTATAACCATTACTTATTTACGTTACAGCACAGATTAAATAATATATTGCTATAGTGATGTTGGTACCTAAAAAGGTACCTAAAGATATATTTTTAGTACAAAAAATTTGATCACATTCTACATGCTATCTATGATTCAAAGTATCAAGACCATTCAATACGCTATGTCAGTCCCTGCGAGGTGTGAGCGGCGTGAATTACCGCCCCAGCGGGGGATCGAACCTGCGGGATTGAGGGATTCCGAGAAACGATTGCTGATATGAGCCGCGATGGCATTTTGATGATCCAACCGGCAATGTACTCTTACTTGGTGCAATTGTAGACCAAAAGTCTTTTACAAATGATTCAATGTTTCAAATCGATTGTTTACATAGCAGAAGGCGGTGAATGCAAATCAAGGGATGAATAGAAACAAAGGGTGAAAAGAAATAAAATGATGATTCGATAAATAGACGAGAGTTTCTAATCCGATTTTGAAAAAAAATTGCCGATTAGTCCCGGGGTCCACCACCAATTTAGCCACCACTGGTGGACAGAGAGACAAATTATGAAATCATGTTAGGCTTTCCACCAGTGGTGGACGCTAGAACGAGGCAGGCATTAACAAGAAATCTACAATCAACTAATCTAAAATAATTACATCCAAACAGACAATACATACATAAAAATATATACTGGTAGATAAATATATATATATATATATACAGAACACAAATACATATTCAATACGTATACGTTCGTTGAGATGATTCGTTAGTTGGACTGGGGTTAAACTTTCGAGGGCTTACCCGGGGTGCCAGGCAATGGACACTTGGGGAGGACACCATGTGGTTTTTGTCGGTCCGATTCCAAAACGCCCACCCCATCGTTGGCACCGATGGGGGTTTCCAAACGTAAAAAAAGGGTAGTTGGAGCCGATAACTTGTCTGACTACAGAACTTCTATATCGCCAATGGGTTATGGAGGTCTATGACAGTCGCTCTACGAAGAACAGCGAAGTTCAGTCGTTTCGTAGTTAAACTGATATCTGAACCCAACTGAGTTGGAGCAAGACTTGGAGGTTGATGAATACAATAGCTCCCATGACGCAACCAAATTTTTTTCTTTCGTTTTTGGTCGATTTCACTCTAAGCGGCGATAGCCCAGTGGCGTACGTAACGGACTGCTGAGACGAGGTCTCGAGTTCGATCCCCAGTCGCCCCGGGCATATACCTCTGACTTTTCGTAGTTATGTGTGCATTAATAAATGTTAATTATCGCTCGCTTAATAATGTGCCCGGTAGATGGCAATAGGCTCGCCCCCTATTACATTGGGACCTTAACATAACTGGCGAATCGTGGGAGTGTAATACACATCTGCCTACCCCATCAGGGATACAGGCCTGAAGTTATGTTATGTCACTGTAAGCCATCTCACTGTAAACCCCAATGTATAGGGTTCTTGGTTCAACCTGCACTATCGTTTCCTTTAGATTAGTAGTATTTAAAAAAACAAAACTAATTGTAAATTAATACTACCCAGTATTCTGCTCACACATAAGTTACATAATTAATTAGTCTCCCCGTGGCCATGGCTGCTGAAAAGCAACCGAAACGTCGGGATCCATGTAAAATAGAATCCGTTTAAAATGGTTTTATTTCGATGTGTGACATTCGCGTAAACTTCCGACAATATCGTAATTAGTATATAAAATACTCGTGCATTTTACAATTGAAATTTATTTTCTTTATTGTACGCACACAGTAAACATTTTACAAACATCACAGATAAAATTAGTGTACAAAGGCGAGCTTAACTCAGTATTGAGTTTTCTCCCAGCAAACCTTTGGGGGATCGTGGAGAAGGACAACAAATGGGTAAACATGGGTGTACAACCTGAAGAATATATATACTTCCATAAGATACAACCTATAAACATACATAGACAATACATACTAATAATACATACTAAATACATAAATACAAAATACATAAATACCTATACAATAAGTAGAAGTTATTATAACAATAAATAACACATTATATCTATCTAACTTCAGAAAGGTACAGTCCCTTTACTTTTATCCTGAAAACGTCCAAAGATCTTCAAACGTCAAAATCTTTTTTTTATATATAAAAATGAATTGCTGTTCGTTAGTCTCGCTCGGCTAGACCGATTTCGCTAATTTTGGTCTTGAATTATTTGTGGAGGTCCAGAGAAGGTTTATAAGGTGAATAAATATGGAAGTTGTTATCGATTGAGGCAGTACGAAGTCTGCCGGGTCAGCTAGTATTAAATAAACCCTGATACAATCGATAAAGCAATCGTTTAAAAACTTGTTTAAAATTACAGCAAACATTGTAATATTTTTTATAAAAAAGTAATATAATAAATAATAATAATAAATACTCTATGACATTCTACACAGCGCTTTCTAGACCCAAAGTAAGCATAGTTTAACTAGCTTGTGTTATGGGTTCCAGAATACGGATAAACATACTTATATACTTTTTTTTGTTGTAAATACATACATATTATACATAGAAACACCCAGACCAATGCAGATAGACATATTCATGCATACAAATATTTGCACTGAGCGAGAATCGAACCCGCGCCCCCTTTCGTAGCAAGCAGTCGACATCATGTATAGGTATACTAGACGAAGCCGGAGATGGCCCAGGGTCAGTCGGGGTGCGAGGGATATGCTCTATGGGCAACCTTACACCCCGGCGTCTGTAGACCCGAGACGGCGTGCGGTTTTAGTCGGTTCAAGCCCGACATAACCGCCCCCGCTGGCACGCGGGGGGGTATCCGAAGGGATTTCCGCATGAAAAAAAAAAAAAAAAAAGGTATACTAGAATAGGGGTACTTGGTTGGGGACCTCCACGCGGTGCACCCTGGGCAACGGAGACGGCAGCGCCTCTCTCCTAGGGTGGGGGAGACGCTGCCGCCTACGGCCAACTCCGACGAAGCTTTCCACGTGTCCCTCTGATTAGCAGATGGCACAGTGGAGAGCAAGTAAGGGGGCCATCTTGAAACCGGAGATGGCCCAGGGTCAGTCGGGGTGCGAGGGATATGCTCTATGGGTAACCTTACACCCCGGCGTCTTAAGACCCGAGACGGCGTGCGGTTTTAGTCGGTGCAAGCCCGACATAACCGCCCCCGCTGCCCGGCGGGGGGGTATCCGAAGGGATTTCCGCACGAAAAAAAAAAAGGTATACTAGAATATGAAACAGTTTATAAGTTTTATCACTGTGACGTCACAGGTAGGAGTTCCTTATCATCATCATATCTCAGTGCCAATAACGGTTTGATTCAAAACTTACACTTTGGAGACCAGGTTCCGTTCTCTTACTCCTCCATTATTTGGCTTATCTTGGCTTTTGCGGGAGCAATTATAGTCTAGAAATCCACTAATCCCACTGATATAAATAAATAAATATAAATATTCTACGACATTCTACACAGCGCTTTCTAGACCCAAAGTAAGCATAGTTTAACTAGCTTGTGTTATGGGTTCCAGAATGCGGATAAACATACTTATATACTTTTTTTTTGTGAATACATACATATTATACATAGAAACACCCAGACCAATGCAAATAGACATATTCGTGCATACAAATATTTGCACTGAGCGGGAATCGAACCCGCGCCCCCCGTCGTACCAGCACAGAATAAATAATGTAGCAGTCGAATGCACTACCGCTACGCCACAGAGGCCGTCGAATGTGAAAGTTTGGATGAATGGATGGATGGTTGTTTCTTACTCAATCATGCCAGAACAGCTGAACGGATATGGCTGAAATTTGGTACAGGGATAGATTATAGTCTGGAAAAGGATTTATGCTACTTTTATCCATGGAATAGGTTCCCAGTGGAAGCGGGAACGGGATCTAAATTCCACGGGGGCGGATCCGCTGGCAACAGCTAGTAGCATATACTTTTTATCTTGGGTATAGGCTCCTGTGGGTCGCGGAATAACAATCAGCATTCCACGCGAGCGCAGTCACGAGCTATAATATATGGTCGCTTTTTTTCCCCGACGTTAACTAAAAATGAAACGAACTACATCAATTTATCGCCCACGAAACCCCCTGCATAGAAAATATCATGAAAATCGTTGGAGCCGTTTCCGATATTCATATTATATATATATATCTTCTTCTTCTTCTTCTTCTTCTTCTTCTTCTTCTTCTTATATAAAAATGAATTGCTGTTCGTTAGTCTCGCTAAAACTCGAGAACGGCTGGACCGATTTGGCTAATTTTGGTCTTGAATTATTTGTGGAGGTCCAGAGAAGGTTTAAAAGGTTTGTCATCGATTGAGGCAGTACGAAGTCTGCCGGGTCAGCTAGTATATATATAAAGATTACGTGTCACGTTGGACTCCTAAAATACTGAACCGATTTTAAATTTGATTGCACCGTGTGCAATTTGATCTCACTTGTAAGATAGGATAGCTTACATCTCAATTAATAGTCGCAATATTGAATTACAAATGTGTCAACAAATCGGGCAAATTTCCATATATTATTGCGAAACTAATGCATGTATGGGTCAAATAGGTGCCATGGGCGATTGAAGTATGTCACAGGCCAAGTCGCGGGGGATAGCTTGTATATATTTATACAAGACTTGCTCGATAATGGTATCACATATTATTTGAATTCAAATTTAATCCGATGCCAAATAGAACCAAATTTCGAAGTTCAAATAAAAACATTATAGAGATGGTTCAGTGAAATACAAACCAAATTAATATACCAATGTATTCTTTATGGACCGTATATCCTACATGGTCCTATACATGTCAAGTAACCTTCAAAATAACGCCTACGGACCCAAAAAATCCACATAGGTACATAATGAAAAATCACATAAAACATTTCAATTCAAAACTAAAGGGCCCTAACCACATTTAAACGTCTCATGTTTGTTGTAAAAGTATCGTGTTACTGACATAGTGCGTACACGCAGTATAAAATGCTACGAACGAGCCTCGATTAAGATCGGAAGCGTTCGGGAAAGTTCGGCTTTTGTCGGCTATCTTCGTTGTCCGAATGAACCATAGATTTGATAATGTTTAGATGAGAACTACCAATTTCCTTAATACCAGTTTCTTTCATCATAATCTGAGCACCAAACACGGTTGCAAACAGAGCGTGCACTTTGCAACCAGGTACCAGCGGGTACCAGATTTTGCATCCTTCGTGGGTGTGTAATACACCTCTGCCTACCCCTTCGGGGATACAGGCGTGAAGTTATGTTATGTGATGTATCCACTCTCTTATTCCTTCTTTCTTCCTTGTGGAAGGTATATCATGGCTTTTACGGGGGTAACTTGAGTAGACCGCTAGAGGAAAGTCTGCGCCACTTTATTTGCACGACAGTAGATATAAAAAGTCATAAAAAATTCCCCAATTCACTTCATAAGTTCAATGCGTGGGACTGCAAATATATGGAAAACATGTGAGTGATAATTTATATCGCCTATCCGTTTAGGGGTTTATTCCTATAGGGAACTGAAATTACTAGTATTCCCCTAATCTCTTCCACCTAAGTTACATTGCTTGTTTTAGGAGCGGGTTCTGAACCCGGCACCTCTCAATCGTAAGGCGAACTCTTTAGCCACTAAGCTACCTATTATCTTTCAATATTTTTTATATAATACTGGTTATACGGAATAAAAAATATGCTATCGCGAAAGACCACTACTTGACTAGCACCAATGCCCGACTATTTGTAACTGCCATACAGATGAAATTACAAAAAGGCGCGCTAGGGCTATACAGATTATCTAGTTTCTGCGTCCCGTTCCGAATTCAAAACTCAAATTCAAATTCGTTCCCGCCTCACCCAGGAAACGTGACACAATGTTTTTTTTTAACAGCTTGTCTAGTATACATAGTAGTCATTGTATTCTTCGTTCAAAACTTTGACAGTTTGAGCATGGCCGACGTAATAAATGATACGTCACATCGGCGCATACGCACCGTCAATAACTTCAGTTAGCTGGTGGTTCACAGGAACAGTGGGAGGCGCGCGAGATGCCAGTAGCCTGTGATGGTTACCACTTGTTGATTGACGTGGAAATGTGATTATACAGGGTGTGTTTGAATACGTATGCTTCATTAAAAATAAAATTGACGCTATCGGTGTAAGGAACCCTAAAATGGAACACTAACGAAGTACTCCAACTTATAGACGACCTCTGTGGTGTGGTGGAAGAGCATGTAACTGATACGTTGAAGGTAGGAGTTCGATGCCCGATAACTGCTAATATAATGTATGCATGAATGTGTCTATTTACATTGATCAAGGTGTTTCTATTATATATTTATATATATATATATATATAGTTTTTTTTTTTTTTCGTGCGGAAATCCCTTCGGATACCGCCCCCGCTGGAGAGCGGGGGGTCTCCAGCGGGGGCGGTTATGTCGGGCTTGAACCGACTAAAACCGCACGCCGTCTCGGGTCTTAAGACGCCGGGGTGTAAGGTTACCCATAGAGCATATCCCTCGCACCCCGACTGACCCTGGGCCATCTCCGGTTTCGAGATGGCCCCCTTACTTGCTCTCCACTGTGCCATCTGCTAATCAGAGGGACACGTGGAAAGCTTCCGAACAGCCCTCAACAGGGCCGTCCCCGCCTCGGTCGAAGTTGGCCGTAGGCGGCAGCGTCTCTCCCGCCCTAGGAGAGAGGCGCTGCCGTCTCCGTTGCCCAGGGTGCACCGCGTGGAGGTCCCCAACCAAGCACCCCGGTGTTTCTATGTACCTTTAATATTTATTTATTTACAAAAGAAAATGTTTATGTATGTACAAACTAGTGGATTTTGATTTTCAGCGATTTTCTTCTTTTGTGCAGTACCCAATTTTTTTTCACAACAACATAACATAACATAACTTCACGTCTGTATCCCTGAAGGGGTAGGCTGAGGTGTATTACACACCCACGATTCGCCAGTTATGTTCCCATGTGTTTGTGTCCCAATGTAATAGGGGGCGAGCCTATTGCCATCTACCTGGCACATTATTAAGCGAGCGATAATTAACATTTATTAATGCACACATAACTACGAAAAGTCAGAGGAGTGTGCACGGGGCGACTGGGGATCGAACTCGAGACTTCGTCTCAGCATTCCGTTACGTACGCCACTGGGCTATCGCTGTATTTTTCCTAAAATTAAAGTAACCTATGTTACTCCTTGTTATATTACCTATCTGCCAGTGAAAGTCCCGTCCAAATCGGTCTTTATTAGATATATTGAGATTAGATAGATTAGCCGGAACAAACAGACAGATAGACAGACAGACAGACAGACAAAAATAGTAAAAAATGTTATTTTGGTGTATGTATCGTATATATATTCGTATACATGTAGAAAAAAACGGTTATTTCAATATTACAAACAGACACTCCAATTTTATTTATATGTATAGATGTATAGATTATCGAATATCCACATACATACTTTATGACCTTACTTTCAATACAAACATTTACTAATATTTAATGAAACCCTATCCTAATCACGGATAAAGCCATTACCATTACGCTATGTAACATAATACCTAAGCAGAGGTGTAACATCCCGACTTTTGATGTGAACGAATGGTTTTGGAGGTGTACAAAGACATATAGATAAACATGTTCTACTATTTTACGGCCGCCATTAGCATTTAACATAAAAAATGTAGCTTTTTTTTGTCTGCTATTGATTTGGGCAATCGTAATGGGGGGTAGAGTTACATATTATGTTATTTTAGGTGTATAAATTATGGGTGTGGGATTACTCGCTTAACAACCTACGTCCTCCATGAGCGCAGGAATGGGGGTGGCAGGTGAGGCCGCCTGTCACCCCAGCAGAAGCAGGCCGGGACGGCAGGGCGACTAGCGCCCCTCCCCCACACCGAGGCAAGTAGGGGACACCGTGGTTCCCAAACCCGACGGGGGCATCTCGAAACCGGAGATGGCCCAGGGTCAGTTGGGGTGCGACGGAAATGCTCTATGGACCCGAGAAGACCCGAGACGGCGTGCGGTTTTAGTCGGTTCCGCGCAAAAGAATTAAAACCATAAAAATCTTAATCCACGCGGACGCGGTCGCGGGCACAGCTAGTCGTAGACATATAAATAAGATGCGGTAGAATAGGGATTTTTTTAAATTTTATATGTGAAGTACGTAGGTAAGTATTTATTACTAGATGATGCCCGCGGCTCCGCCCGCGCGGAAGTCGGTTATCGTTTTTTGGTCATATCTCCAGTTCTCCTGAACCAATCTAAAATGAACGTAGCCTAAATTACTCCTTATTACATCAGCTACCTGCCAATAAAAGTCCCATCAAAATCAGTCCAGCCATTTCAGAGATTAGCCGGAACAAACAGACAGACAGACAAAAATTGAAACAGTGTTATTTGGTGTAGGTATCGTATATATATTCACATACTTACATGTAGTAAAAAACGGTTATTTCAATATTACAAACAGACACTCGTATTTTATTTATATGTACCTTTTTTCTTTTTTTCGTGCGGAAATCCCTTCGGATACCCCCCCGCCGGCCAGCGGGGGCGGTTATACTTTTTTTTTTTTTTTTATCGTGCGGAAATCCCTTCGGATACCCCCCCGCCGGCCAGCGGGGGCGGTTATGTCGGGCTTGCACCGACTAAAACCGCACGCCGTCTCGGGTCTTCAGACGCCGGGGTGTAAGGTTACCCATAGAGCATATCCCTCGCACCCCGGCTGACCCTGGGCCATCTCACCACTAACAGCATCGCTCATCCTGTCTCCTCTGAAAGCAGAGGAGTACGGAGAGCGATGTGTTCCCGCCACGTTGGGTATTGGCCGACGATCAATGCCAACCCTATGAAGGGGTGAAGGGGAAGCCATTGACCGCCGCCCAGGGTGTACCGGCCGCTCCGATTCCGTCCCCCGGACTGCAGCGGGATCGGAATCGGAGCGACACTCGAGGAGGTTACCCAACACACACCCCGGGGGCGGTTATACCTATAGAAGATTTGGACGGCCTCTGTGGCGTAGCAGCAGTGCATTCGACTGCTAAGACAGAGCGCGCGGGTTTGTATTTTTTATACCACTAAGGTGGCAGACAAGCACACGGCCCACCTGACGGGAAGCGGTTACCGCGGCCTATGGACGTGTGCAACACCAGTGGCGTCACACTCGCGCTGCCGACCCTGCAAAGGAAAGGGGATGGGAAAGGAGTTTGGGAGGGGATGGGAAAGGAGTTTGGGCTCCGGCACTCTCACTCACCAAACGGAACGCAACAGTTCAAATACTGTTACTTGGCGTCGATATTCCGTGAGAGGGTGGTGCTTCCCCGGTCGAGCCGGCCCATTCATGCAACGGCCAAAATGACTGTTGCTTGACTCTACCACCTATATATGTCTATTTGCATTGGTCTGGGATGTATAATATGTATGTATTTACAAAAAAAAGTATATAAGTATGTTTATCCGTATTCTGGAACCCATAACACAAGCTAGTTAAACTATGCTTACTTTGGGTCTAGAAAGCGCTGTGTAGAATATTGTAAAAGATATATAAATAACACTAGTTGCGGCCGCTACTTCGTCCTGGTGGACTTGGTACTGGGTTTCAAATTTCTACGCGGAACCCAAATACTTTTTCTAAAATGATAGTACCTTCTTTTTTTTTTACGTGCGCAATTCCCTTCGGATACCCCCCCGCTGGCCAGCAGGGGTGGTTATGTCGTGTCTCGACTAAAACCGCACGGTGGCCTCCCCAAGTGTCCGTTGCTGGGCACCCCGGGTAAGCCGTCGAAAGGATAACCCCAGGGTAAATGATAGTACCTAATGTAAGTTACGCCTTATAACATCAGTTATTTGTAAGAATTCCATCGAAATCGGCATAACCCCTTCTGAGATTTCCCGGAACAGACACAGAAAGACCGAAAGACAGACAGACAAAAATTTCTTCACTTCGCAACGTTGACCGGTAGCTTGAGGGAGTTGCCCTATGCACTAACTAGGGGGAGGGTAACCGTGGCGTTCCTGCAGGAGACTCGGTGGCAAAGCAGCAGGTCCCGGCTTATTGGGGATTTTTTTTTTTTATGTTTAGGACACGTCAATATGACTTCACCTCGCCTGATGGTAAGCTGAAGGTAAAGTCTCAGGAAAGAGGGTCACCATTACATACACGTACCATGTTAACAATGGTGGCACTCAGCTTGACGGCCTCATCAGAAGAGGATTGTCGTCGCAGCACCGCGTGACACCCACCGGTCTCACTAGTGCTGCGACCACAATCCCCCTGCCCGGCTATGCACTTGCTGACCCCCGAACGCAATCAAACCGAAATTGGATTACTATGGAGGGTTTTTCGCAATCGTGCACGGTGGTACCCACCCGGTCGAATTTTGTGACAAATTTGTGTCATCAAATTTCTACCACCAGTAAATGGGGATGGCTACCAGCTGATCCAAACAGGTGCACTAAGGTCCGATAGCAGTCCCTCCCATAAAAGCCCATAAAGCGGACCTCGGGTTCCTAGGCCTCGGATATAGTCGGGAACTTTTTTTTCACATTTAGTCCGTCAACTTGACTGCACCCCGCCTGATGGTAAGCGGAGGTGAAGTCCAAAAAGTAGTGGCCACCATTTCCAGAGATTGTCCCTAGAATGGTGGCTCCTACCTAGACGGCCTCAACAGATTTTTCTTCACGCCCCGCTTAAAGAGCCCAGGATTGTAGGTAGATGGGAACACGTGTGTGGGTAAAGCGTTCCAGTGCTTTATGGTCCGACAAAAAAAGGAGTCACCAAACCGCTTGGTTCGCTAAGAAAATGAGATGAGACGACTTTGTAGTCGGGTCTACCTTTGGGAGGAAGGGGGAGGGGAACAAGGGCATGTTGTTTGTGGCCGTAGCTCCCCTGGACAAGGAAGACACAGCCTACATCCCAAAGTCGAAATTTATGAATAAAACATTCACTGAGTCTACATTTAATTTATTAAAAGAATATCCAACGCAGAGTTGAATGCCCTTAAAAAATGTTAAAAAGCATTGTGGTAACAATTTGGTAAACAATTACTGCGGCCATAACTCGCTCGTAAGATATGTTTAGCAGACATTACGGACAGACAGACAGACAAATTTATAAGCAGGCGCTAACGAGATCTAAATGGAAAGGGAGGTAAGTGTACATTTCTTATTGGCTTGCGAACTTACTTTAGATTTTTTTTCGATTATTCAGAATTAGTAGTATTTAGACCGCGGTAGCCTAGTGGTATGGGTAAAGGACTCCTGAGACGAGGTCTCGGGTTTGATCCCAGGTATTACCATGGCACACACCAATTACTTTTCGATGCTTTTCGAAGTTATATGTGTATTTATCGCAGGTTTATAAGTGCCCGGTTAATGGCAATAGGCTCGCCACCTATTACATTGGGACTTAAACATAAACTGGCGAAATGTGGGTGCTAGCACCTCTGCCTACCCCTTCGGGGATATAGGCGTGAGTTTATGTTATGTTAAGTTTATTATTAGCTGTTGCACGTGGCTCCACCCGCGTCCGGGCTAAGGTCATCCGCTTCCTTATGCGTGTGCACGCATGCTAGCTCCTGTTTCGTGCAAATCATATTGTGCAAGCTGCATGAAACAGAACGCAGTGCGGGACCCACAAGAATCTAATCCCGGACATTGGTCTATGGGCTACCCCTGACTAAGTATGTTTAGCCGTTCTGGCGTTTTCGCGTGGAAGAGTAACAAACATTCATGTAGCCATAAATCCACGCATCCATACATACTTTCACATTTATAATATTATAGTGTGACTTTATGTAAAGTTTTGAAAGGTAAGGTAGTTGGTTAACTTGAACCCAGGTGACGCAGGTGATCTCTGGGAAGGGGTGCTAGCTGACGCGGCGGAGCATTGCGTGCCCCCTGCCCCTGCCCCCTATTTCCGGGAAGAAGACGGGGACACCGTGGTTCCCAAACTCGATTGGGACCTGGTTCAGCCGGGGTGCGCGGGAAATGCCTTATGAGCTACCTTAAACCCCGGCGTTTGAAAACCCGTCACAGCGCGCGTATATAGTCGGTTCAAGCCTGACATAACTACCCCGCTGGTCGGCGGGGGGTATCCGAAGGTATTTCCGAAAAAAGTGGTATGGTATGGTATCATGTTATTTTTCTTTGTGGCTGTGGTTAGTTCTTAAACAAATTTAATTTGCTGTACTAATAATGAAAACATAAACAAAGTGTGAACAACATTGAGTGCATGCTATTCGGTCTCATGATTGCCACAGTGCGATAAGGCCGCCAATTGTATTTACCTTAGTGTAATATTTGTATTTCTTTCATCTTAGTCTTGGTGTACAATAAAGAGATACTACTACTACTACTAAGTTAAAACTGGTTAATACGAGTACAAACAGGGCGAACTTCTTTTGATACTTTTTTTATTTATTTACTAGCTAACCCGGTAAACTTCGTTCCGCCTCAGAATCTAGTTATGTTGGTTACCTTATCAGATAAGATAAGATAAGATAATATTTATTTGCAAAAACATGTGTACATATAATATACATAGTCAAGTGCTTATTATATAGGTCTTGATTATGTATATTATATGTACACATCTCATCTTATCTGATAATCATCATCTTATCTTATCTGATAAGGTAACCAACAGCTGAAATTATGTCGTGAATGTCTCCTCAGACCCCAGCGTTAAAGACTAGAGACGGCGGCGTGAGCTTTTGGTTAGTACGAGTCCCACATAACCACCCCTGCTAACTGGCTGGGGGTAACCGTTAACCCATAAAATCGCATCCCACAATATTGGCGGAGACAATAAAAAAATAATTAACTTGAAAATCGGCCCACCCATTCCGGAGTTCATCGCGGTCATCACCAACACGAATTTGTTTTTTTTATTTATAGATTTATTTTTCTTTCTATTTCTTACAACACATCATCATGATCGCGCTTGCATTCATAGCTTGCACTTTGAAGCCCAGACTGCGGTCTTCTACCCATACCATAGACCAATGTATGACTCATAATATGGTACATTTTTTCTCAGGTCTCGATCATCAATCAACAGGTTGCAGGTGAGGTTGACTTCGCCGCGAAGTTCTTGGTGTCCCACACACACCACATATCACATTTATATTTGCAAAGTTTCAAATCGAAACAACAATTTAAAGTTTGGTAAAATTCCACTTCCAAGATTTGTTTACGTACAGTCAACGGCAAAAGAGGATGATGATTGCTTTCAAACTTAAAACTGTGAAAAAAAATTATGAATTTCAAAATATTTTAATAGAGCATTATCATAAGGAATATAAATTACTTTGCTCAAAACCTAATATTTAATATCTGCAAATGCTCATCTAGTTTTGCCACTAATTATAGCTTGCTGAAGAGGGCTCACGCATCAAAAACAGCTACACAGCATTGTACCTCATCCTTTACATATCATTATTTATTTGATAGTTTAATATATATATATATAGTAGGATTTTTGTTTTATGTCTCTGTTAAAAAACTTAAAAGCTCAACGACGATGGTGTGAACAATTCTCTTGCTTTTTACACGGTACTTAAAAAATATAGCGCAAAACTGAAATCGAACAGCGTCTATACTTTTATAAAATTGAAAATTATTACTTGTGTCTGTACATAAGAGATATTTAACAAGGAATTCAGTGCAGGGTGCGACTGAAATAAATTAAGCGAGCTCTATTTAGCGAGGACTCTTACTTGAAAAATAATAAATCTTACTACGGTCGCGCGCATAGCTAAGGCCGCGCGCTCGTGAAACTGTTTTTCGATGATTATTCCTCAATGGTACATTGTATTTGAACAGTTGACCCCTCTAAACACTCAGCGGTGTCTACACTATCACCATGGCAAATTTGGTCAAGATTGGTATTGTGGTTCCGGAGGAGTACAGTCTCGACCAAACTGCTTAGCCACGTATAAGAGCTTCGCTTCGCTCAGGTCAAAAAGAATACTTGGGTTATTGACGTTTTTGAAATCAGAAATATTTTTTTGAATTTTTTATCTGTTTTTCCGTTTCGCGATGGATGCAAAAACTATCGAATGGATTTTTATGCAGTTTTTTTTTATTAGAAAGGTCATAGTCAGACTTTAAAACTGTCATATGTTTGATTTCAATTGGTAGAGTAGAACCAGAAGTGTGAACAAAAATAGAATAATGACCAAAAATAGGCATTTTGACTATATTTAAAATATTGTACGAATTGTTGTCATCCTAATAAAATGTACCGTAAAAAACATATTTTATTGATTATCAATATAAAATAAGTTTCTTTTTTGTTAAAAAATCAAGATTAAAATCTCACTTTTTTTGAGATTTGATCACGTGCTTATGAACGCTCTGTGACGTCACACATAAGTAAAAATAGTTTTTCAATACAGGCTGTCTGCATTTCCTAGTGTTAATCGACTGGTTCAATTATTAATTACTAATAATGTTTCACTTTTATCTTATATAATATCTCAAAATAAACCATTATTTTTGCAACTAATTTCAATAATTATACAAACGTGCTTTATGTCGCTTACTGTTTACTTTGGTGTGACGTCTAAGTGCGATCCGTTCCGATAACGGGATCCGTTATGGCGCGTACTTTTTTTAAATCAAACTTTAATATCGATTTTTATCGTAAATAAAACAGTTCTCAAAAAAAATATGATGCTATCTGCATTTTTATGTTGTAATACATAATACAGAACTATTTTTTAGCAGTAGTCAAATATCCTATAGGGATGGGTAATATATCGTGATGGCGGAGCGCGCCCGGGAGAGATTTAGAACTCTCCCGGCCCGCCGAGCCCGCAACTTGCTCGCCGCGCGTCGCAGGCGACTCAGGCGCCAGAGGTCGCTTAACGACCTCCGTCCTCCATGAGCGCAGGCCGGGGGGTGACAGGTGAGGCCGCCTGTCACCCCAGCAGAAGCAGGCCGGGACGGTGGGGCGACTAGCGCCCCTCCCCCAAACCGGGGCAAGATGGGTACACCGTGGTTCCCAAACCCGAGGGGGCCATCTCGAAACCGGAGATGGCTCAGGGACTGTCGGGGTGCGAGGGATATGCTCTATGGGCAACCTTACACCCCGGCGTCTGTAGACCCGAGACGGCGTGCGGTTTTAGTCGGTTCAAGCCCGACATAACCGCCCCCGTTGGCCGGTGGGGGGGTATCCGAAGGGATTTCCGCACGGAAAAAAAAAAGGTCGATAGGTCGTATCGTGAGGCCGCTTAATGTCTGACAAATGGCTTAATTGACTACATATTACCAATATCTAGGTATTTACAATATTTATATGTGTATTTATTTACTATTACAAAGTATACCAAACTACCCCAAAACTTTTCTTTCTCCTCTATATTACTCTCCTTCCTATGGTTGCCTGTAAGATATTGCCTCAGAGCGATAATACCGCCAATTGTATGTACCACAAATTGTATTTCGGGCCTAATGTCCTTGGTGTACAATAAAGAGATGTTATTGTTATTATTATTAGCTAAGTCTGCTGTGGTTCCTGGAATATACCAGGGTCACCGGTAACTGTGTGGTTTTAGTCGGTTCGAATCCGACATAATCATTCCATCACTGACCCCAAAGCGACACCCGTTGGGAGATTTCACACAAATAAAAACATGTTTTTTTTAATATGTGGCACAAAAATTTAAACACTGCGTGGCGCACGAATTGAATCTAGAATCTCATGCACAGCAATCGCACTCGTAGCCGTTTTACAGTCATGCATTTCTCAATACGCCCGTATTCTTTACGACCGTCTTGAAATAAAACAACGAACAAACAAATAAACAAACAAAATACTGTGCAGGTGTGAATGGACATCGGCTGCTGGTGTGACAGGGACGCAAGATGGCCGCTACAACGAGACTGAGCGAGGTAGCAAGTTCAACTGTGGACGGTACAGAGCAACCTTAGTTAATTGGTTTGGATATGTTTGTTTGGTTTATGAAAGTTGGTTAAACTCTCTGTTGGTTAGAAGGTTAGACATAACATAACTTCACGCCTGTATCCCCGAAGGGGTAGGCCGAGGGGGTAGTTACACACCCACGATTCGCCAGTTATGTTTAGGTCCCAATGTAATAGGGGGCGAGCCTATTGCCATCTACCGGGCACATTACTACGCGAGCGATAATCAACATTTTTAATACACACACGAAAAGTCAGACTGGGCTATCACCGGTTACAACGAAGATAAATGATGTTGAACAAAACATCACGCTTGTAACTTTTCGATAGGTTAAGCAGATATCTTTCTTTCACCGACGCGGGATAAAACCCGACGCCACCAGGCGAGGCCGCGCTGGCGGTCAAGGGCCGCTGGTAGCCCTGGGGTTATCCTTTCGAGGGTTTACCCGGGGTGCCCGGCAATGGAAACTTGGGTAGGACACCGTGCGGTTTTAAAAAAAATGGTCGTAAAAAAAATAATACCTGCTGGGTGTATGGGGGTACCAACTTCACCTGACCTGCTGATTAGCGGATGAGTCTCTGGTGCAGGTTTTACTCTCTGGATCCTAGAGACGGCTGACGCTCCCGTAAAAGTCGTCTAATAAATAATAATAATAAATATTCTTCGACATTCTACACAGCGCTTTCTAGACCCAAAGTAAGCATAGTTTAACTAGCTTGTGTTATGGATTCCATAATGCGGATAAACATACTTATACTTTTTTTTTGTAAATACATGCATATTATGCATAGAAACACCCAGACCAATGCAAATAGACATTCATGCATAGGTACAAATATTTGCACTGAGCGGGAATCGAACTGCGCCCCTTGTCGTAGCAGCCGAATGCACTACTGCTACGCCACAAAGACGTCTATAATTCAAACTAAAAGATATCACAACTAAAAAAATCTAAGTATCTTTTTCCGCATTCTAGGACCCATAACAAAAGCTAGTTAAGCTATACTTTGGGTCTAGATAGCGCTGTGTAGAATTTCGTAGAATATTTATTCATTCGCATCGTATATGGCTACAGAGGTGGTATTTTAAAACTAGTAGGCACAGCATAGTACCCTGGGGTTATCCTTTCGAGGGCTTACCCGGGGTGCCAGGCAATGGACACTTGGGGAGGACACCTTGTGGTATTAGTCGGTCCGACGAAACGGCCACCCCATCGTTGGCACCGATGCCGCGATGGGGTGACGACCGTTGGCGTTTCCACACGTTAAAAAAAAACCGGCCAAGTGCGAGTCGGACTCGCTCACCGAGGGTTCCGTATAAACCTGTAGGTTGCTATTTTGAAATTGCTATTTCTTTTGATTGCGTTGACATAAAAGTTTTATTTTGTTACAGCTTTAAGGTATTATAGACCTGAGTATTTGATATGAATTTCAATTTAATACCTCTACTCTAGGCGTTCATGAGAAAATATAAAGAAAGAGAAAATATGATGTAACTAAAAATTAACGGTTTTCGCAATTTTTCCTTTATCTGTACTATACGTTACTAGACGTTACTTCGTACCAAATTTCAAGACTCTAAGTTCACGGGAAGTATCCTGTAGGTTTTGATTCCCGTGCAAGTTTCGTAAATTTGCGGAAATTTGTGGCATAAAAGGCTGTATCTTTTGATTGCTTTGGCTTAGAAGTTTGATTTTTTCACAGCTCCAAGGGACAGTAGACCTGAGTATTAGATATAAATTTCAGTTTGATACCTCCACGCGCTTCTGAGAAAAAGGGTCTCGACAGACGGACGGACGGACAACGAAGTGATCCTAAAAGGTTCCCTTTTGTCCTTTTGAGGTACGGAACCCTAAGAAAAGTAGGTACAGCATATTCTGCTCCAGAGGGGTTAGTAGAAAGCTTCAGATACAACTGGGAGCAACTTTAATTTTTTTTGTTTTTTTTTTTAAAGAATATTAGTAACCGAAATTACTGATATTCCCTCTAACTCCTCAGTTAATATACCTCTTATGGGATGTATCCGAAACCAGAGAGAAAGCGACATATTCTTTATCTGAGTGCCAGACCCGGTAGCGTGCAAAGCTTATACTTTGCGTCCCGGGGTCCGCTATGTTTGCAGACTCTTCCTTTCCCTAATTTAGTTCATTTTGGCTTTTACGGTAGCGACTGTCGTCTGGCCCTTTTTTTCCGTGTGGCCAACGGGGGAGATTATAGAGTTAGGAGGGAACCGATTGCTGCCTTCAGATGCCGGCGCGTAAGGTGGACCATAAGGCATTTGCCTCGCACCCTGACTGTCCAAGAGGCATCACCCGGTTTCGAGATGATCCTCTCGGGTTTGGGAACCACGGTGTTCCCGTATTGCCTCCGGAAAAAGGGGGAGCCTCCAACACGCCACCGCCCCGGCCTGCTTCTGCTAGGATAACAGGTGGCTCCACCTATCACCCCCAGGCCTGCGCTCAAGGAGGACGGAGATCGTTTAGTGACCTCCGATATGTAAGTCACCTCCACGCCCGCCTAGTCAGAGCAGACGCTCCCATAAACGCCAAGGTAAGGTTGTATCCTCAGCTTGTATAGAGCCCGGAGTCCGCTCTCCTGCACTTTCTGCTTTAATAGGGCTTATTTTGGCTTCTTCGTGTGCGACTGCCTCTGATCTCACAAACTCGAGAAGTAATCCTGCGCCAGAGCCTCGTCGATCAATCAGTAGTTGTAACGCCTTGTAGAAGGTCTTTATGGAGCCCCATAAACTCCAAACAACAAACTTAGTGTTAAAAAAATCAACTGCAGATAATTATAAACCGATTCGCTTCAGGCGCCATCATAACCAGACAGACTCATTCTTAGAAGTATTAAAAACCTACCCAAGCCTGTTCAAATAATAATAAAATATATCATTATGATATGTAGCCGTTATTATTATTCTGTTCGCGGCGTTTATTATTTAATTATTTAATAATATTACCACTTTAAGCTTTTAACGACAATCCAGGAGTCGTAAAAGTGTGGAAATGTCACACAGGTTTTACAGGTTAGCCTTAGGACATACGAGCGTATAAAACTTCACCTGTATGACGTAGACACTGGTATACAAAAGTCGCGGGTTCGATTATCGCTCAGCGCAAATCCAAATAAGCAAAGAGCCTCGACCAACACCTGAAGAGGCTCGGGTTAGACGGTTGGGTCAAGGGCCAGATGCAGAAGGCTGTGCTTCTTGATACGGCGCGCATCGTGAGGAAGTTCCTTTCTCTGGAGCCCTAACCACCGGTAGCTTGGTCCCTGTACCCGATACCGGTGGAGCACTGTTTTTTATATTTTTAAATAGATGTATGTATTGTTTTTGTATGTATTTAAAAATATAATTAATAAGTTTATGTATAATAATAAAGGAAATATAACAATAAAGATGAAGAGTTTTCCTGTTTGAACGCGCTAATCTCTGAAACTACATGTGCTATTTGAAAAAATCTTTTTGCATTTGATAGTCCATTTCTCGGGGTAGCTTATAGGCTATATAACATCACACTACAACCTAAGGGAGCCGAGCAATAGGAGATAGTATAAGGAGAGAGAAAATGCGGGATTAGGTTTCGTTTACAGTGGGTAGGGCAAAGCTAGTATTTGTGTATGTCGCAGCCATTAGTCAGTTAATTTTACGCATGGGCCGTTCAATAATCGCCGACATCTAATCAAATGGCTGATGAACAACTAGCCAAGTCGTTTGATGAAACGTTCAAATAGATTTCAGGATTGCTAGTAAAAAAAAATCAGAAAAATCTAGTTGGTGTTGCAAGACGAAATCAATATAATGACTCTGGCTGGCTTATTGTTATTCGGTCGCTTTCGCTAACACCAATCTGTCTTGTGGCAAGCATAGTTAAAACGCATTATGACAAATCAAATCAAATACTTATCAAAAAAGTATCGCTTATAGGGTTCCGTATGATACGTTTAGAGTTATATGACTTCACCTCAACTGACAACAACGGTGAAGTTCGCATGTATAATGGTACTCACTTCTGTAACTACACCTTTATCTTACCATCAGGTGAGGTGAAGTTACAGAAGTGAGTACCATTATAGATACCATAATGCTATCATGGCCCTATCAGACGCTTTTTCACGCCCCACTTAAAACTAAGATTGTAGGGAGAAAGAAAACATTTAAAAAATTCCAAGTCCTTATTCATGAAGGCCACAGAGTACCACTTATGAGCGTCAAGATTATTGTTTCTACATTTAAAGCCAGTTTCACAAAGCAACAGGCAAGCCTTCGAGAAAAAATCCGAAAAGAATGACTCGCTAGTCTAAACTTGGCTTTATATTATCACCAGAGAAATGACAATCAGATTGCAAAACTTCACTTACTAAAATGTCTTAACTTAACTTCGATTTTTGTGAATTTCACCTTTATTTTCTATGTCCTTCAATTGAGAATTCTGTAAATTGTTAATGGTTGGTGCGTTGATGGGGGATTGTTAAATGATAGAGGCCAAATGTGTCGCCCGAACACTTTGTTTAAAGATCTTAATTTCGTGATGTTGGTATGCCCATAAACCGTATTTTTTTTATTGATATCCTTTTGAGGATTGTCAATTTGTTCCAACACCTACACTATAATGTTTTTGGATCTAAATTAGACCCAAAGATGGGGGTCTGACCCTCGTGAGGTTTATATCGACTGCAGCACTAATTATATTTTAATATACAGAGTAATGACTCAGTAATATGTTATCTATATAAATGAAAATGAGTCGCTGAAATGTATGTACGCGCATAGCTTCCGAACGACTGCATCAAATTGGATAATTCTTTTTTTTTGTATTCGTTTTTGTTAGGACAAGGTTTGTATGAAAGAAAAAAATAGTAAAGCATGCCTTAAAAATAGTTCGCACCGAAATACTTGAGACCGGAAACATTCAACAAAATCACATGCACAAATTGTTACTATTATTCATTACTTTATGAATTATTTTTCAGGTAAAACGAAAGATAAAATGTAATTATATTAAGCTATTTTTTTCGCTGGTACAGTCACCACCAGTTTCAAATCGCAGTAAAAATATTAATTAGAATTTAAGAAACAATTTCCCATTTTATTTACCTAATTTCTAGACTGAAAATTAAACATCCTTATAATATTTCCAGCGTGGAACGTCTAGGGGTTCTTTCATCCATGTCTCCATGCCCACTGTATAATCTCTTGCCCTGCCAGCAAAACAGTTCTTAGATTTTGAACGGATGGTCGTCCTCTATCATACTTTTCCTCCTAAGTACTATCCATAAATCTATATTCTAAGTATTTGCCTTTTAATTCAATTTAAATAACACCTATACTCAATACTACACTTTCGAGGGCGTACCCGGGGTACCTGGCAATGGGTGCTTGGTTGGTTTAGTCGATTCGATTCCGACATACCGACCTCATCGCTGGCATCGGTGGGGTGAAGCCCGTGCGTATTTCCACGCGTAAAAACCTACCCAATTAAATCAAAAGAATATTGGTGGAAGGCATCTTCATGTGTTGATATCTCGTTACTGAATTATCATCATCAAATCTCAGTGGTATCCAATGCTTGCACTTAGGAGTTGCACTCTCCTCCTTTTCATGATTTGGTTTATCTTAACTGTCATCTGACTCCGAGAAACCCTGCACCAGAGCCCCGTCCATCAATCAGCAGGTGTACCAACTTCCAGGTGAGGTTAACTTACGCCCCTAAGATCTTAATGAGGCCCCATACGTACAGTATCTTTTTACTAAATAACTGCTAAAAACATTACATAATAAACAATGTTTTCAAATTTATAAAACGAAACACGTGCAGGTGAACAAACGCCTTTATAAAACAAGATCATAATCATTGATTCGAAATTTAATAAAAGCGTGTTGGAAACAGGCACTAAATAACGACACAACCTTTTTTTTTTAAAGAACCAGAGACATTACAGAGCTACGTAATAAACTTTTAATTCGCTGGAGGGAAAATGTCTCCTGGAGAGTGGCCAGTGACGTTCGTAACTGCTTTTATAACGCAAATCGGTCATTTTTTCAGGTAGTAGGTTAGTCGCTGTTTTATCTACTTTATTATGTCTCACTGAGGAGCAAAGGTTTCCCTAATCATCATCATCACACGGCCCGGTTACCTCTAAAGGCCCCAAGATGAGAACTTTGGAGGCAATCAGGACCACGCTTGGGTCAAGATCTGACGTGATATCAACTATTTTTAGTATATTTCCAAGATTATTACATAGCCGGATATCATTTTTAAACGAAACTGTTTAAAGTTTAACAGTGGGTGTACGGAGAAACTACAACCTCCCGCTTGAGCCACCAGTGGGTGTAGTGGGTGGGTGTCAGAGGCAATAGATATGTAGCTGAAAGACTAAACGGTATTTCCGGATTTTGTTAACATTTGTTTTAATAAAACTACTTTTTAACGGACGAAGGATGACTGGCGGGGAGTCTCCTCGTGACCATGGCTGCTGAAAAGGAACCGAAACGTCGGGTTCAATGTAAATTATAGAATAACATCAAATAAATCACGATAGAATCCGTTAAAAATAGTTTTATTCCGACACTTTATAAACTTCCGACTATAACATTTTTTTAATTGCCTCCCTATGGAAGCAATTTTAAAGACGTGTTCAGTTCAAAACTTGACAATTCTAAGGCTGATGCATTAACTAATCCAACCGCATATTAAGAACCAAATTGAGGCATCACATATTTATGTTGCCATTTGATATTGAAAATGACGGCGTAATAAAAGATTACAGCCACATATCTCCGAGAAAGCACCTGTCCCCTGTAACTGGACCCTAAAGCCTTACTATAATGGCTGTTCTCAATTAAGTAACTTTGCTCATGTTAACGATAAAATATATTTATTTATTTTGACACCATTGCTTGCTTGTTTGCTGTGTCACAGAACTTTTTAGGCAAACGTTCATGGAATACTGTATGCTTAAAAATGTTATGATACGTGTTATATTTTTTATTTTATTTTTATATTTAGGACACGTCAATTTGACTTCACCTCGCGTGATGGTAAGCTGAAGGTAAAGTCTCAGGAAAGAGGGTCACCATTACATACACGTACCATGTTAACAATGGTGGCACTCTGCTTGACGGCCTCATCAGAAGAGGATTGTCGTCGCAGCGCCGCGTGACACCCACCGGTCCCACTAGGTGCTGCGACCACAATCTGACCTCTGAACGCAATCAAACCGAAATTGGATTACTGTGGAGGGTTTTTCGCAATCGTACACGGTGGTACCCACCCGGCCGAATTTTGTGACAAATTTGTGTCATCGAATTTCTACCACCAGTACAAGTTTTTAGTAAAATATTTTTCAGTTGCTACGAGTGAAACTATTTATTTACTTATAGGTGTACATAACTGTTTACACCTGTTTATTGTGGAAGAGAAAACCAGGGGTGTTATCATTGGGGTGTGTGTTGGGTAACCTCCTCGAGTGTCGCTCCGATTCCGATCCCGCTGCAGTCCGGGGGGAACGGAATCGGAGCGGCCGGTACACCCTGGGCGGCGGTCAATGGCTTCCCCTTCACCCCTTCATAGGGTTGGCATTGATCGTCGGCCAATACCCAACGTGGCGGGAACACATCGCTCTCCGTACTCCTCTGCTTTCAGAGGAGACAGGATGAGCGATGCTGTTAGTGGTGAGATGGCCCAGGGTCAGCCGGGGTGCGAGGGATATGCTCTATGGGTAACCTTACACCCCGGCGTCTGAAGACCCGAGACGGCGAGCGGGTTTTAGTCGGTGCAAGCCCGACATAACCGCCCCCGCTGGCCGGCGGGGAGGGTATCCGAAGGGATTTCCGCACGATAAAAAAAAAAAAAAGGGGTGTTATCATTATATTTCGACCCTACGTTATCCAGGGTGAATCTATGGTCGTCCACTGAAGAATTTTTCGTGGGCTGTATGTTTACATGTTTGATGATGAATAGTCTTATCCCTTGAGCGCTTTATACGACAAACGGCAAAATATCAGCCTATCTTTGTTTTTTCTTCGGTAGAAAAATAGATGGCGATACATTTTAGTTCTATCTAATTATTTAGTTAAACTTTTGTAACAATCGGATTGGTACAATCGTATTTTTTTAAATTATATATCATAATTTCATTTATTTATTTAGTTTGAGCCCTATCTCACAAAAGAATCACTTAGGTATTGTATCGTCACGGTAAGGCCCATCATGGAGGATTGGCTGGAGAGGCGACACGGAAGCCTCTCCTACCGACTGACGCAGGTGATCTCAGGGAAGGGGTGCTTCGGGGATCACCTGCATCGGATCAGGAAGGAGCCAACGCCTGAGTGTCATCACTGCGACGCGAGCGAGGACTCAGGGCTGCACACGCTGGCGTACTGCCCGGCGTGGGAGGCGCCGAGGCGTGACCTCGTGGCAGCCATCGGGGTGGGAGTCCTCTCGCTCGGCAGCATGATTGCGGCAATGGTGCGGAGCGCGAGCGCGTGGGCCGCCGCCGCCTCCTTCTGCGAGCATGTAATGCTCGCGAAGGAGGTGGCGGAGCGCGCCCGGGAGAGACTTAGAACTCTCCCGGTCCGCCGAGCCCGCAACTTGCTCGCCGCGCGTCGCAGGCAACTCAGACGCCGGAGGTCGCTTAACGACCTCCGTCCTCCATGAGCGCAGGCCTGGGGGTGGCGGGTGAGGCCACCTGTCACCCCAGCAGAAGCAGGCCGGGACGGTGGGGCGACTAGCGCCCCTCCCCCAAACCGGGGCAAGACGGGGACACCGTGGTTCCCAAACCCGAGGGGGCCATCTCGAAACCGGAGATGGCCCAGGGTCAGTCGGGGTGCGAGGGATATGCTCTATGGGCAACCTTACACCCCGGCGTCTGTAGACCCTAGACGGCGTGCGGTTTTAGTCGGTTCAAGCCCGACATAACCGCCCCCGCTGGCGCGCGGGGGGGTATCCGAAGGGATTTCCGCACGAAAAAAAAAAAAAAAAAAAAAAAGGTATTGTATCGTCATTTATAAATCTTTAGGCTTTAGCGGCGGGCGTTGCATGTAGAATATACTGCGTCCGGGCTGTTTGGCCGTGGTCTATTTGAAACTTGTATTCCAAACGTTTCATCGATCATTGCGGTCGACATCTTCTGTGGTTCAGGTCCGGTCGCCGACGAGTGCGCAAAACTCTCCTCGGCGACGAACTTCCCTGCGACTGATGTAGAGGCCCGAGTCACTGGCGTTTGGGCCACGGCCAAACAGCCCAGAAGCAGAATATTCTACATGTATCGTCATTGTCAACAAATAAAATAATTTACTAAAACTCCGCAGTCTACCTCAACCGTGGCGCCAGTTATATTCGCCGATCAAATTTCGGTCAGGGACTGTACGTGTATTTTATTTATTTATATTAAAAACGCTTCAATAAATATTATATTCCAAATTCAAACTCGATTGCGGATCTTAAAAAAGTATTTAACATTAATAAATGGTTTTTAAACGACACTAAATTGAAAATTGTACCGAAGAGTTTGGCGCGCTTTTTATATCTGTATTAAAGATGAAAAATATTAAAAAAATTCTTTGACTAAATATAGTCTATGCTTTGACTAACGAACGGTAGTAACTCCATACAGTGCGCTTAAAATTAGCTTGCATAGACGTACAATGTTTTCGTAAATAAATTAAAATTTATTTGTTTTTGACCAGATTTCACTCAGGTGCAATTATAATTCATTAAGTACGTAAGACGATTTAGGGGGGGAGGGGGTCGACCATGTTTTATTTTTTCTTACAACGGGGTGGGAGGAAGTCTTGTTAGTTCTTACGTAAGATCACAAAAATGCGCAAAGTTAAAATTATCCATAAAAGCGCGGGCAACCTCGCGAGTGCCGAAGTGCGCTCGGATGTGTTTAGCTATGTACAAATAAACATTCCGAAAATTGTTACTTTGAAAAATAAACATTACAATAAACCAAACGTGTATTCATTTTATCCTTTAGATTCTTACCTAATTAATATTACACAGGGGGGGGGGGGTCAGCCTATTCTTATTTTTTCTTATATAGGGGGAGGAGGGAGTCAAAAACTAGCAAAAATAGTCTTAGTTATGGTAGAAAACCGACATTTAAAAGTTGAAGTCATAGACATGTGACTTCGTGTGTCGTGTGTGATGTGAAAGCCGATTTTCAGCCTAATGTGTGCCACCAAACTACACATAACATAACTTCACGCCTATCCCCGAAGGGGTAGGCAGAGGTGTATTACACACCCACGATTCGCCAGTTATATTAAGGTCCCAATGTAATAGGGGCGAGCCTACTGCCATCTACCGGACACATTATTAAGCGAGCGATAATTAACATTTATTAATGCACACATAACTACGAAAAGTCACGAGGTACACACCTTGTGACTTTTCGCCCGGGGCGACTGGGGATCGAACTCGAGACCTCATCTCAGCAGTCCGTTACGTACACCACTGGACTATCGCCGCTTTCTAATAATATATTTATAATGAATAATTATAATTTTCAACAAACAATAAACCTGAAGTAAATCGACCAATCCATTGAATAACGATACTTCTGCAAAATCACTACTTTACAGGACAGCGATTTAAAATATGTTTACACAAAGCTCGCTGTAACTTTTTTTCTTTATCTTCTAGAGAAATTATTCTTTTACATGAACCAGTGGCCCAGTGGCGTACGTAACGGACTGCTGAGACGAGGTCTCGAGTTCGATCCCCAGTCGCCCCGGGCACACACCCACCTCTGACTTTCGTAGTTATGTGTGCATTAATAAATGTTATACTCCGCACGCCGAATGATGATCCCTATGACGTTTCAACTGACAGTTGTATTAGTTATGCGAAACAATTTCGATAAAATACTGTTTTTTCAGGCAAATGTCATGTCATTCAGCCAGGTCATTCAACATAATAAGCAATATTTATTTATTTTGAAAAAAAGACTACGCGCATTGATGGACATAAAACACTAGATAAAAAAGTAACAGCCTTATTATATTTTATTTTACTATACTTTAATTTTTATTCAAATTGCATAATTTAAAGAATTTAAAATTCTTTTTGAATTGAATTTTAAAGAATTCATAATTAGCTGGCAATTATGGATTACATGGAAAAGTATTTAAAAGGAGGCCATAGACCTACCGTATTTTTTTAATTCAGTCATGTCATGTCTTGTCAGTCTGTTTTGTCTTCTTGTCACACCGCATCACATCGCGTCATACGAGTGCTCTAACGCCTTGTATGCGCCACGTCTTTCTTTGTTAGCTGAGTTTTGTTTCTGTTTTCGCTGTTTTGTGTTATTTGTTGATTTTCTGTTACCAGTTTGTTGATTTTCGGTTTTGCAAAATGCCGAAAAGACAGCGGAAAACTGTTCTCAACAGTGAAGTTCGCGAGTTTGTAGTTCGTTTGCGAGACTATTGTGCTCGTGAAAAACAAAAGAAGAAGAAGATCCGATTGACCCTGTATCAGATTCAGATTGATATAAATAAAATACAAACTCAAAGCATTTGTTTTATTTTTCCAACAAATTATCGATATTTTGTTTATCGATGTGTCCCTTCTTAGTCGATAACAGCTTGACGACGTAACTTTTGCAGCACGTCCCATGTACATTTGCATTGAGTTTTTTTCTATTATTTCCGAACATTACGTAATAATTTCTTAATATTCATTTTTATAATTTACAATTGTACACAATTATGATTTTTTCGACTTTTTAATGGACCTCTAAAGGATTTGATGTGATAGGACGTCAGTACAATGTTAAGCGCTAACGAACTGTCATAGGGATCATCATTCAGCGTGCGGATTATAATTTTCGCTCGCATAATAATATGACCATAGATGGCAATAGGCTCGCCCCTATTACATTGGGACCTTAATATAACTGGCGAATCGTGGGTGTGTTATACACCTCTGCCTACCCCTTTGGGGATACTGGTGTGAAATTATGTTATGTTACCATATGTGGGCCATATTACCGACAAAACATAAAAAATTGACACAGTTCAAAACATGTAGGTTTATACCTTGCATAGGTCGTAATGTTCCAGTTTCGATACTAACAAGGTTTAACTGTACTTTCTCCATATTTTATTATCTCTGAGCGCATCGCAACCGTCATATAGGTATAGACACGCTTCTTTCCCATTGGGGTAGGCAGAGACATCTTTCCACTTGCTATGATCCAGGCATATACCTTCTTTTTTTTTTTTTTCGTGCGGAAATCCCTTCGGATACCCCCCCCCCGCCGGCCAGCGGGGGCGGTTATGTCGGGCTTGAATCGACTAAAACCGCACGCCGTCTCTTCGATTCTTCTACTTTCATAATTATTTTCACACATACTCGCCAGCTGCGGATACTCTTGAACTCTCCTTTTCTTAAAACGTCCTCGATCTCATTGACATACGTGTGCCTAGTTTCGAACTTTGCTAGTTCCGTCAAGGGCCTTATTATTTCACGTCTCACATTTTATGAACTAGGAATTCAGTGCAGGGTGCGACTGAAATAAATTGAGCTGAGCGAGCAGGACATCTTACTACGGTCGTGCGCTCGTGAAACTGGTTTCCGGTGTTTATTCCTCAATGGTACATCGGACATGAACCATCTCGCTTCATAACACTCCTCAGTGTCCACACTATCATCGTGGTAAATTTGGTCAAGATCGCGCGAGTGGTTACGGAGGAGTTCAGCCACCAACAAATGGCTATGCCGCGTATGCGGCAAACAAAACTAGCATGACCTGCATATCACACTAGCAAGACCATAACATTTATTCTTAAATCAAAACCCAAAAGCACTGCCCAATAAAGCCAACCAAAGCGTATAATTACGAAAATTAACATTTTATTGATCAATTATTCAAATTATTTAGAAATACGAACCCAACACCGTCGTTAAAAGTGGTAATGAATAAACTAAAAACTAAAATAATCACCTTTAAGAATAAATATTACAGTCTTTTTATTTTCGCCACTGACTCGTTACAGCGCCATTGGCTTTGCTGTCTTCAGACAACCTACCAAACTACTGTCATCTCTTTCTGTCACACACTACAGTTGTATAGATAGTAGTGCTATCTCGTTTTCCCGTCTCGGCAATTTGCCGACATGTTGTTACGCTGCAATCAATTGCCATGCGCAAACAGACGCCTATGATATATCCAATTAAGTCGCGCTCGGCGATAAGGGCGTAAGTGAGTTTTTATTATATTTTTGATGGTGTTGCTTTTATGATGTTATGTGCCAGTAATAGGGAGTGTGAGAAGTTTTATTTGGTGTTGTAGACTGAGAAATAAAATAATGATAATATTATTCTAGGTGCATAAGTTTTTGTTTTAGTGAATCATTTTACAATCTTATGTTTATTCTATTCTTTATACGTATTATATCGCAATAAAAAATATATACTGAATTCAATAGCTAAGGTATCAATCTAAACTTGACTTAAAAATTGTAAAGGTCTTACACGCCTTACTACGCTGCAGACTCGTCAACGCCCGGGAGTACCGACCTCCATGATCGGGGCCTGAGGACGGCAGTTGGTCGACTCGCCGCAGAAGCAGGCTCTGGCGGAGGCGTGTCGTGTGTGTCCCACACACGCCTGCCAACTCATCGACGTGGGATAAAACCCGACCCCACCAGGCGAGGCCGCGGTGGCGGCCAAAGTCCGCCGGTAACCCTGGAGTTATCCTTTCGAGGGCTTAACCGAGGTGCCCGGCAATGGACTCTTGGGGAGGACACCGTGTGGTTTTAGTCAGTCCGATTCCGACATGCCTACTCCATCGTCGGCACCGATGGGGTGAAGCCCGTG
Source organism: Cybosia mesomella (assembly GCA_946251805.1). NCBI lineage: Eukaryota > Metazoa > Arthropoda > Insecta > Lepidoptera > Erebidae > Cybosia > Cybosia mesomella. The sequence continues at coordinate 17,966,505 of OX276413.1, read as the reverse complement.
GGGTTTCCACACGTATAAAAAAAAGGTCTTAGTTTTTATTTCGTAGTATTCGTAGAATTATGGCTCGGTGGTCTTCATCCGAGCATCGCTCCCGGTTGCATCAAAAACTGACACTTTTGAGTCCGGGGTCTGATCTCCTATCCGTTTGGTTGGCTTTTACGAGAGAGACTGCCATCTGAACCCCAACCTCGAGAGAAAAATCGGTGCCACAACATCGTCCATCGATCAGCAGCTGCATCAACTTGCTGGAGAGGTTGGCTAGAGCCCCGAAGGTTTTGGCGGATCCCATACACCCACAAGTAGAATTACCTATCCAACATGATATAGTTTGGGGAGCCTTAACTAGGCCTACTAAGGCGCTACTGTACACTCTTTCCGTGCGGAAATCCCGCCGGCCAGCGGGGGAGGTTATGTCGAGCTTGAGGCGACTAAAACGGCACACGGTCTCGAGTCTTCAAACTTCAGGTCGGGGTGGTAGGTGGGCCCATAAGGCTTTTCCTTCGCACCCCGACTGTTCCAGTGTCATTTCGGGTTTCGAGATGGCTCCCTCGGGTTTGGGAACCGCGGTGTTCCCGTCTTGCCCTCGGAAACAGGAGGGCGCGCAATGCTCCGCTGCCACGGTCTACTTCTGTTAGGCACAGGCCTGCGCTCATGGAGGAAGTATGACGTCTGATTCGGGAGAGACCTGAGTCTCTTCTGGACCCGCCTAAACGCTGGTTCCTCGAGCATTACTTGCTTGCGCTCCGCACCATCGCTGTGATCAAGACGCTGAGTGAGAGGACTCCAACTCCGAGGGCTACCATGAGGGCCCGCCTCGGTGCCTCCCACGCCGGATACTCCACCTGCGTCTGCAGCCCTGAGCTCTCGTTTGCACCACAGAAGCTATACTGTACTAAGGTAAAAAAGTTATCTGATAACAAACAGAATATGGCTATCCATAAATTCATAGTAAGTTGTCCAATTTATCGTGGACATATAATTAGCCGCAGAAATAAGCGGTGAAAATTATGAGTTGCTACAGTTTAGTTTGTTACGCTACAGTTTAGTTACAATTTAGTTTGAAATGCACTAGTATAAAAATATTTGACGACAGGTTACAGATAAAATTACTTTCCTGGGTTTCGAGCGTCCCAAAATTTGAACAAGAACGAGAAAAAAGAATCTTTTCCTATAAGTTGCACTCTGCAAACAAAAATAAGATCTTATTTCATCATGAAAAATGTCACTTACATATTTTTCCAACTCGCTCGTCTGCCAGGTAAACTTAAAGAAATTTACCGTGTATTAAATCTTTGAACAAACAAGTTGTTCTCGCTTACAAACACACACTTATATTAACACACATGTGTAAATCTTTTACGTGTGGCTACACTGCGTACGCACACCTCTATAAAGTGTTAAGGGGAAGTCTCAAGCTTGATTTGTATTTTATTATAGAGAAATTATACGTACATCTTCAGAGGGGCATACAGAGGCTTAATAGTTAGTATATATCTATATTTTGTTGGCTATCGTTTATCCTTTAATGATATAGGGGTGAGCGTATTGCAGTTAACCTCAGTACAACAGTCAATTCTTCCCTTCTTGTAAATATCGTACAAGGGGATTAAAGAATAGCGCGGTACTACATTAGACTGGCTGACGGCAATAGGCTCAAGTCCTATAAAGCCGAGAAAACAGCTGATAAAATCCATATTTCTAAAGGAGTAAGCAGATGTATAGCCCCATATTTCACTAATCTAAATGAATTAATATTCCCCCATGTAATATTTAGGCTATAACCGTCTACAGGGTACGCTTCTAGGCTCCGTGCTAGATAGAAGCTCTTTATGTGATCTGTGATTAGGAATTCAACTCAAAGCCTTGTCACAAAAGCAGCACTAAAAAAAACCTAATAAAATCATACAAAAAAAAAAATACCCATTGAATCCCATCACCATGATCTACGGGGCCAAGACAAATTCACCTGCAAGCCGATTCAACTACTATTTAACGGACGAGGCTCTAATGCAAGTTTTGAACTTGGGGTAGGGACGTCAAACGGCGGACAGCCCTCCACCCGCTGGTCTAGCCATCCATGAAAGGGACGACGTCCATGTGTTCCTGGACATCGCCCAACCGAGAGTGTCATAGGTGTGGTGCCCACAGTAGTGGGCACGCGCTAGGGGGGGGGTCGCCTTAGAAGTATTCTTGCATAGTTTCAGCCCCCCCCCCCTCCCCCAACAAGGCGCAGAGCATAACACACCGTGGGGTTTAGTGGGTATACCCATCCAGCTGCTGGATGGGTGAGTCCCACACACGATCTCCGGCTATTGCCCCATAGCCGGAGGTGCCGTTCAAAGTAGTATTACCCAAATCAAAAAGATGAGAAAGAGTAAGCAGACCCTGGATAGTGACGATGATGATTTAAAATATCCATATAAAAATGATCATCATAATCTTCACAACCAGAATCAACAAAACAAATTGAAAACGTGCAGCTTAGCCTTAACGCACACATCTACACATAAACACACACGCATACTAAACGGCGTGTTGTTCGAGCTGCGCGCGATATCTGTAGGAGATAAGATAAGTGGGGTGGTTCTCACCCCCATTAGTGTTTAACGAGATAGACACAATTGGTTAATAATATAAACGATTTTGTAACTAATATTTTATGATCACTAGTTATGAAAGCGACATGATATGTAGTTATCTTTTAACTGACTTCAAAACGAAGAGGTTTACAGTTCGCTGGAATGTTTTTTTTTATTGAATGTTTGTATGTACTTAATGCCATCTTTGAATTCGATTTTGAAGCAAGTCAAACGTCTGATAGATTCAATTAAACTTTTAAGCAATTTGTATGCTTACTTTTTCTACAGATTTAGATCGGAAAAAGAGAACATCTAAGATGGGAATTGAACCCGCGACCGAGAACGCTCTGACCAACTGAACCACCTAGACACGTCCCAGATATTCGGTATTCTCCGAAATTCTAAATTATACATTCATTATTATACAGTCATTTTTAAACATTGTTTTTTGATGATACCGCCTAATTAGTCGCGGCTTCGAGTCCCGTCCTAGATGTTCTCTTTTTCCGATCTAAATCTATACGTCTGATAGATATAAATTTTTCACACTTTTAAAGGACTGATGACAATAAGTACAATATTTAAGAAACAAGTTGAATTCCTGAGACGAGCTCAGCCGAATACAAAGGTATTTTTTTTTTTTTTTCTTTATCTTGCAATGGTCCCCAGCACGAATCTATTACCCAGCAACTCGATAGCTCATCTCCTTCATACCCAAAACCGTGACAGAAAATTGGCAACGACGACGTCGACGACGTCGACGACAACTCGATAGCAATAGGGCTTTTCTAAAGAAAATTCCTAAAAAAGTGGGGTGCTCAATGATGATTGTCGTAAGCCCCCCAGCTTTTTAACAATTATTTTTTACTTTTTAGTTGGTCTTCTCTAAGAATTGTTTTTTAGTTATTTTTAAACTATTGATCATTTATTTTATGCATATTACGTGATTATTCAAGCGAGTTTTTTTACGTCTCCTAAGCAATGTTATTGCATCTTATACGCGGCATAGCCGTTTGTTGGTGGCTGAACTCCTCCATAATCACTCGCGCGATCTTGACCAAATTTATCACGGTGATAGTGTGGACACTGAGGAGTGTTTTGAAGCGAGATGGTTCATGTCCGATGTACCATTGAGGAATAATCACCGAAAAACAGTTTCACGAGCGCGCGGCCTTAACTAAGCGCGCGACCGTAGTAAGATGTCTTACTTTCAAGTAAGAGTCCTGCTCGCTCAGCTCAATTTATTTCAGTCGCACCCTGCACTGAATTCCTAGTTTATGTTCTCTAGTTTTAACAGTTACTAATGGTTTGTTTAAAGTTGAACTACTTTAAAAATATAGTAATCAGTATATGCGAGAGAGAGAGAGAGAGAGAGCGCTTTATAAAACCGGAGCAAGCCGATCCTAGCCGAACTCGAACTCTTCTACCCGACGACGCTAAATGAAAAAAGCGGCCAAGTGCTAGTCGGACTCGCCCATGAAGGGTTCCGTAGCAGCAAGTAACATAATAATGTTTTTTTTTTAATTTTTATATTTGAGTTGATTGAATGAAAGGTAAATTGCGGTTTACGATTTATGGCGTATTTAAAAAAAACCACTTACTAGATCTCGTTCAAACCAATTATCGTTGGAAGTTTACATGGTAAAAGTCAAAAGTCAAAAGTCAAAAACCATTTATTCTGCATAGACCATTAATACGGCACTTACAAAACGTCATAAAAAAATAAATAATCTAATGTTTGGCAATGTACATCATATATTTTTTTTAGTTTTATCATTCTCTTATTTTAGAAGTTACCCCCTGTAACCACAGATTAATAAATAGTTACTAACGTAACTGTAACTTCGTTCCGATTTCTGTGAATTCCGATTTACCAGGATACATAGGAACTTCTTGTCCTAATTTAGTGACCACCAGTTCCTAATGCGATCCAAGAAGCACTGGCTAAACGTCGTTGAAGATGATCTACAATGGATGTCTAAGGCCCTGCGAAGTGGAGGAGTTGAAGCTGGGACGGCCCGGGATTTCGGGGGGAAAGGCTCGGGTGCGACCGGGACTAGCGTGGAGATAATGATACATATAGGTACTCACGCCTTTTCTATACGGGGTAGGCAGAGACAACAATCCGCCGTCTGCTTCTGTCCTTGTTGGTGTGTCATTAAAAGCCTATTCCGGTGTTCGCTGCCGCTGTGGATATTGTGTAGTGTACATACCGCGCAGAATTTGTTCAGGTATTTAGTATGATGGGGGTGGCAGGTGAGGCCGCCTGTCACCACAGCAGAAGCAGGTCTTGACAGCGGGGCGAGTAGCACCCCTCCTCTTTCCGGGACAAGATGGGGACATTGTGGTTCCCAATCCCGAGGAGGCCATCTCGAAACCGGAGATATCCAAGGGTCAGTCAGGGTGCGAGGGAAATGCCTTATAGGGCCACCTTACACCCCGGCGTCTGAAAACCAGAGATGGTGTGCGGTTTTAGTCGGTTCAAGCCCAACATAACCACCCCCGCGAGCCAGCGGGGGGGTATCCGAGGGGATTTCCGCACGAAAAAAAAGGTATTTAGTATGAAGGTCCGCAGCTATAGCGGAGTAGTTCGTGCCATAGTACTGTATAGGAAAAGCGTCGGTAGCTTAGTGGTTAAGGAGTCGACCTTACGATCGAGAGGTCCCGGGTTCAAATCCTGGCCATTACACTACTGACGTGAACGTGTAGCTAAATTCCTTGTGTTAGGAGTGGTCCTAACACAAGGAATTTAGCTTAGCTGAAGGGGTTAGGGGGAATATTAATTATTTCGAATACTGATATTCTAGATTATTCTACGACATACTACACAGCGCTTTCTAGACCCAAAGTAAGCATCATTTAACTAACTTGTGTTATGGGTTCTAGAATGCGGATAAACATACTTATTAACTTTTTTTTATAAATACATACATATTATACATAGAAACATCTTGACCATTGCATATAGACGTATTCATGCATACAAATATTTGCACTGAGCGGGAATCGAACCCGCGACCCCTGTCGTAGCAGTCGAATGCACTACCGCCACGCCACAGAGGCAGAGGCAAAAAAACACGAATAGATTCTACTCGCAAGGATAGCGAAATCCGCTTTAGTGTGAACAGTAAGTATTGCCGAATACCCATTCGGTTTCCTCTACCGCAGACGGTGGCGAATACCGCTTACGTTTGAATACTCATTTGTTCTACGTGCCCAAACCACCTTAGCAAACACTTTTCAAGTCTAATATATAAAAGCCTTGATTCAGTATCCTCCCACTTACACATAAATCTGTATCCAATTAATAGTTAAGCTACCACCAGAACTACTTTCGAAGCAAAGTAAACTTCATTTCTTACCAAATTATTGGAGAGCTCGTTAATTTTCTAATAATCGGTTGGAATGATGACTAATAGTTGAGGCGCTTCTCGACAGGTAAGGGGCGTGTTTAAGGGAAATTACCCCAAAAATGGGGATTTAAACACCCACTTAACCCATCAGCGACTGGTGCCGCTAAATGGGATAGCGCCGGACGGTGTGTGTCCAATGTCTGACGAGATATGACTTAGAAATTTTCACGTGCCGTAATATACAGTTATCTTATTAAGACGAATTTATTTCCATTCTTATATTTTAATCATCATCATCATCATATCAGCTGTAGGAAGTCCACTGCTGAACATAGGCCTCCCCCATCGACTTTCAATATTTTAATGCCAAACAAAAATTCTAAAACATGCTATCGACCCGTTATTTTCTTTCTTTCCAATTAATTAATTAAAGTAACCATTTTTTTTTACTTTTGTATGCCTTTTTCTATCATCTTTTGGGTAATCTCCGACGTGGCCTAACCGATTTTGACAGGACCACCTTATCCTTTCTTTACACGTGCAGCGCTGAGGGTTGCCACCTCATAGGGTACAAACTATTTCATCTTTACTCTTTACCGCTCTGTACCGCACCATAAAGACTTGGCATTCTTCAGCAATAGATACACGTGTTTCCTTCTTCCTACAATACCGGGTGAGAAGCATCTGATGACGTCAAGCTAAATGCCACTATTGTAGATCTATAATGTAGACCCTCATTCCTGACTTAATCTTTATTTAGGCGAATTAGAGACATATTAACGTGTACAACGTTAAAAAAACAATTAAAATATGAAAAAAACCGGTCAAGCGTGAGTCGGACTCGCGCACTGAGGGTTTCGAACACAACTGGATTAAGGAACAAAGTCATGATTAAAATGTATTATTATTTCACACAATATCACAAAACGATAACCTAAAATACTTATGTACAACTACTTATAAATAACTCTAAAGAAAACTAAACCTAAAAGACAATTAAATATTGACAAACCTGCGTCATAGAATTCCTCCGCATCATCACCGACTGGTAATGTTCCCAGAAGACTAGCAGCATTGCCACGTTGAATAATAAATTCCAACCTTCTGGTCATGTGTTGCGTCGATCAGCCGCTTTGCCAAATCTGTGTAGATAAAACGGGCACTTGGACCCCACGACCCCAGCGTCTCAAGCTCAACCCCAAACGGCTCAAAAACATAATAATCATCATCATTGCTTAGTTTGGGTCTTATCCGTCATTGCATTCCCGTGACTAACTAGCATGTTACAATGGAAACAAACGCCTTAACCGTTTAGGCGTACCCCAATTTTTATAAATACGAATAAGCGCTTTTAAAATATTATCCAAAAACGCTCGTTATAAGTCAATTTATTAGTTAATAAGGTTCATTTCCGGCTGGCTTTGTTTTAAGACAGCTGTTTTGTGGTTAAACCTCGTTTAGAGTGGTTATCGGAACCGGAATGAACCCATGTTGGACTACACCTTTCAAATTGGCCTGTTTATTACAAACTAATAGATTGTATTTGTGTTTAAAAGTAATTTCAACTTATTACCTTAGAAGTTGCTGCCCGCGGCTGCGCTTGCGTCGAAGCCGTTTATTGAAGATGTTTGTTAGCAATCACGCTAGCAAGGCTGAAGGGATTTGGATTAAATTTCACACGGAGGTAGGTTATAATCTGAATTAGTAGTAGCAATAACAGAATTAGTATTTCATGCGAGTGGTACCAAATGAATAGTGTCAAATTCATAAGTACCTATATAAATAGATTTATATATGTATACTAACTAGCGACCCGCCCAGGCTTCGCACAGGTGCAATGGATGTTATTATAAATATAAACCTTCCTCTCCAATCACTCTATCTATTAAAAAAAACCGCATCAAAATCCGTTGCGTAGTTTTAAAGATTTAAGCATACATAGGGATATAGGGACAGAGAAAGCGACTTTGTTTTGTACTATGTAGTGATACTTACAAAGTTTCAAATCGATACGACCATTGGGCACTGGGCTGTCAAGTCAAATCAGTTTATTTTTTTATTTAATAAATGGTAATTGTTAAGCAATTGGTGTGCTAACTTTTCCAATTATTTCAAATCTCGCGGGGTGCAGTCAATTGATGGATATGGAATATTAAAAAAAACCGTGATAGTGTTCCAATTCGAATGGGACTGGTCGCAGGTTCAATCACAGTCCTAGATGTTGACTTCTTATTAATCGAATCGGTTGCCGCCTTCATTTTCACAAATGGCTACCACTAGCCAAAAAGATTGTTCAAATGACGCATGTATGCGTCATCGTCATGGCTGGGGATTAATTTTGACGCATATATGCGTCACGTCGTGGCAACGAGTAGGTTAAACGTCAAAACGGTAAGTTTTAGAGAAACTTATATGAACTAAAGAAATATGGCGTCAAACTATTATTGTCAAATATCAACGGAAGTAATTTTTACCGCTCTTTTACCGAATGGTGTTTTTAACAAGCTCAGATAAATAATTTATTTTAATTATAGTAAAAGTACCTAATTACAATTCATTTTGCTATGGTTTGTTTACACACAAAGTTCCAGGTGACTTTTAACAGCGTGTCAGAAACTACCTCGTAAAATTTAATGTCAAATAACTTATCACGGCGTAGGTACTTTTCCTATTGATAGTTCGTTACGCATATAGTTAATATTAATTCAAGCTGACGCGGATACAAGATTTCCTTCGGTGGGAGGGGGGGAGGGGGGTCAATATTATAGTGTTTTGTTGAAGGGGGGGGGGGGGTACATGAGGCGGAGGGGGGGTAGATAGATAGATAGATAGATAATTCTTTATTGTACACCAAAATCACTACGGATACAAATTTGGAACATTTACAGTAAAATGCACAATGGGCGGCCTTATCACTAAAAGTGATCTCTTCCACGCAACCTTAGGATGGACAGGAATGAGGAGTACATAGTATAAGTAAGTGTTGGTGTAGTTTTATAAAAAAAATTGAAGAATTATTCACATGAATAATAATTACATAGTATTCAAATATACAGATACATACACAAATAAATAAATAGAATGTGAATTGTTGTCTGACTACAATAGAGAAACGTAATGATTCTTTAACATTATTTTGAAAATATTTATGGATTGTGCCTGTCTAATGGTTACTGGCAATGCATTCCATAGGCCAACGGCCTTCACAGTAAAAGATTTGCCATAATAGGCGGTAGAGTGCACTGGCACTTCCAGCGTCAAGTTCTCAGATGACCTCAGGGATCGCACATGTGTGTCACGAAGGAATCTAAAACGTTCTTTGAGATACGTAGGAGTAGTGGGGTTGAAAAGAACGTTATATAATAATGCCAAAATATGAGCATTCCTGCGAAGACGAATTGGGAGCCACTTGAGTCTGTTGCGAAATTCAGAAACGTGATCATATTTACGTAAGCCGAATATGAATCTAATGCAAAAGTTTTGGAGACGCTCAAGCTTATCAAGTTGCTCCTCGGTGAGATAAGGATAGCTGACATCGGTGTAATCTAGTATAGGAAGAAGAAGAGATTGAGCAAGCGAAGTTTTAGTAGAAGTTGGAAGGAAGTTTCGTAACCGCCGCAAAGCCCCTGCTGAAGCAAAAAGTTTCCGACTTGTTTCTTGGAGTTGAGGTCTTCAGGAAAAGGTATTGTCGAAGTAGATGGAGTAGATGGGTAGTGTATTCTAAATTTATGACACCTTATTTTTTGTACGGAAATCCCCTCGGATACCCCCAGCCGGCCAGCGGAGGAGATTATGTAAGGCTCAAACCAACTAAAACCGCACACCGTCTCAGATCTTCAGACGCAGTAAGGCGCGTGTAAGGTGGCCCAAAAGAGATTTCCCTCGCACCCCGACGGACCCAGGCCATCTCCGTCTTCGAGATGGCCTCCTCGGGTTTGGAAACCACGGTGTAGGGTGACAGGCGGCTCAACCTGTCGCCCCCAGGCCTGCGCTCATGGAGGACCAAGGTCATTGAGCGAAATTTATGATACCTGGCAATACTGAATGGTATTACTTTGCCTCTAACTGTTGACCTGCCGCCGTGACCTTTATATGTCCATTATCGTTTGCATGTTAAGTTTATCTTATCTTACCATTATTTTCAATCACGCTATAATTTAGTTGCCCACTTATAATAAAGTGCCAGTCTAGAGACGTAGGAGTGCAAAGTTATCTAAATTAACACAATAATGTTAACGGGAATTAACGCAATGGTCGCGTTAATTGTATTATTGTTATCATGGAACGCGAAAGTTTATTTACTTTAGTGATTTCATCATCATCTTATCGTAGTTTCACCTTTCGAGGAGTTTCACCTTCGTCCAGAGCTTCGCTAACTCCTTTTTTCTTATATTTAAGAAATTTAATAATTCTTCTATGACTGTATACCGGTAAAATTTCCTTTCTGTAACACTTTACGAAAGTAGCAACTTGAAAACGAGTGATATATACTTAAAATATATGTTTTTACTCATTTATATCTGTACTTTCTTTGGTTCCTGGTATCCTGGTATCTATCCAATCTCACCTCATCATCATCCTCATAGCGATTCACCAGTAGCGTCCAGCCTAGTATCCAATTGTTTTTTTTATTTTTATATAGGACATGTCAATTTGACTTCACCTCGCCTGATGGTAAGCTGAAAGAGGGTCACCATTACATACACGTACCATGTTAACAATGGTGGCACTCAGCTTGACGGCCTCATCAGAAGAGGATTGTCGTCGCAGCACCGCGTGACACCCACCGGTCCCACTAGTGCTGCGACCACAATCCCCCTGCTCGGCTATGCACTTGCTGACCCCTGAACGCAATCAAACCGAAATTGAATTAGGTACTATGGAGGGTTTTTCGCAATCGTGCACGGTGGTACCCACCCGGCCGAATTTTGTGACAAATTTGTGTCGTCAAATTTCTACCACCAGTAAAATCCTTCTTCTGATTTGGTTTGAACTGTTTAACTATTGTAGGATGCTTGTATAATGAAACTCGAGCAGGGTTATCACACAGTATATATTATCACAGGGCTCCGATCTTTAAAACCGCATACGCCATCTCGGGTCTTCAGACGCCGGGATGTAAGGTTGCCCATAAGGCATTTCCCTCACCCTGACTGACCCTGGACAAGTCCTTCAAGATGGCCCCCCGAGGGGACCAGGGTGTCCCCGTCTTGCCCCGGAAAGGGGGGAGGGCGCACTGTGAGTAGTCACCCCGCCGTCCCGGGCTGCTTCACTTTTCGACCTTCAGTTCTCAAGCTACATTGCTAGTTTCTCTCACTCAATCACTTGCTTGAGTTAGGAATGGGTTCACGTTGTCGATAGATAACGGCTAGGATTAGAACCTGCGACCTATGAAGTCTACGGTTGCTTCGATTATTAATAATAATAATTAGCATCGAAACTAGTGACTTTTATTTTATTGACTCAAAGCTGTCCATTTAGCAGGTAGATGTCAACTTGAACATAAATTAACAATTAACCTCTAAACCGTAAATTATCAGCTCATAATTATTATTCAGACACCAATATTATTTTATTACATTTATACAGTCAATGTGTTGTTGAGTGGAGACCGAGACTCGGCAAACGTAGTGTAGGACGCCCTCCGGCCAGGTGGGATGACGATCTGCGAAAGACTGCTGGCAGATGCTGGATGCGGCAAGCTGAAGACAGCGCGCTATGGCGCTCGATAGGGGAGACATCCAGCAGTGGACTAGAATAGGTTGATGGTGATGAAACGCTTAACATTTTTTTTTCATTTATTTAAAAATACGTTGTAAATGAATATTCTGATGAGGCCGATAAATTGGCAAAGTTGGGGTCCCATCAAATTCAAATTCTTTATTTGCGGAAATGTGGTAGTACAGGATGTCACATAATTTACGTTCAGCACATTAACCATAACACTTCATGGCATGCAAACATTAACTTTGAACAATATATTATATTAAACCATTAGAATTTCTTTAATAAAATTGACCCATCTGAATTGAACTTAAATCATTATATATTGGAATTATTAAATAATGTCATTGTTTTGCTTAATAAGAAATCCGTATGTATGTTATACCAGCGAGCGAACTTCACTTTCGCGATTCAGGATTGGTAATGATGTAGTAGTATCGAAGTAGTTCAACTTGTTGTGGCTAGATGGCGCTGGACATATATATATGGTATCGCCACAGAAATAAGAATTAAATTACGTACATAGTCGTTAATAAATTACTGAAGAATTATAATTATTCAAATTCAGTCCAGTCATTTTTTTTTTACAATTTATTGTTAAGATATTCCATTCACTGAGTAAAAACATCTCTCAACGAGCCATCTAAACAACTGTTTTTTATACTTATGCATAGGAAAGTTACGAATATCTCGAGGTAAGTGATTATAGATGCGTACTGCCATCAAAGAAATCATTTTGAATACTACCTTACTATAAATATTTACAAAACATAATTGTTATAACAATAAAAGAGAAAGGAATTTGGTACAAGGGGTCAACCTCCTCATGACCCTTGGTCTACCCTAAATAAAATTTTAGTGGTTACAGCTTTAAGGCTGCGTTCTGATTATATTCCATCACGAAAATTTAGACCTGATGAGAGTGAATGACTCGCCCAACTGTTTAATATGTGGCACAATTGACGATGTCCAACATTCGCTGTTGGACTGTGTGTTGTAGTTCTAGGGAAAAAATAATTTTAGAATAAATATTAAAATAAAAATTATAGGCTCATTCAACAGTATTTTACCTGCACCTCATTCTGAGGCTGTAATAAGTGTTTATATAGTCCTCCTCGCCGAATCCGACGACAGCGACTCCGTCAATTTCATGGATTGTGTTTGGCTAGAATGTGGCTTGCAAATCCAAACTTAGTTTTAAAGATTCGGTCACATGGCTCGCAGTAAAGTTGTCCCTCCGGGTTAAAGGTTTATAAGTAAGAGGGCCTTGGGCAAGCCTTGCGTACCTTTTTTTTTTTTTTTTTTTTTTTGTGCGGAAATCCCTTCGGATACCCCCCCGCCGGCCAGCGGGGGCGGTTATGTCGGACTTGCACCGACTAAAACCGTACGCCGTCTCGGGTCTTCAGACGCCGGGGTGTAAGGTTACCCATAGAGCATATCCCTCGCACCCCGACTGACCCTGGGCCATCTCACCACTAACAGCATCGCTCATCCTGTCTCCTCTGAAAGCAGAGGAGTACGGAGAGCGGTGTGTTCCCGCCACTTTGGGTATTGGCCGACGATCAATGCCAACCCTATGAAGGGGAAGCCATTGACCGCCGCCCAGGGTGTACCGGCCGCTCCGATTCCGTTCCCCCCGGACTGCAGCGGGATCGGAATCGGAGCGACAAGTCTTGCGTACCTGTCAACCTTTTTGCAAACAGTGGACATTCACAACAATGTGGACAACACATTCCGAGCGCTGCATTGCGAGACGCTCCCAACGGTCGCTAGGCATATCACAAGCCGTGAGGTGGCGCTGGGGAACATCCTTATACCACAGATATTGTCCTCCTTGTTTCCGCTTTCCGTAAGAGAGTTCCGAGTAAAGCACTGCTGAGGCTGTAAGTAATAATTGTTTATGAAATGTGTAGAAATACCTGTCAAAGTTAAATTATATGTAACTAAGTTTATAATAGTTTGTAGATTGACATGTGTTAGGATAAAAGTCCTGAAAAAAAAGCAAAAAAAAATGAACATACACACATTTCACCCTTCAAGGTAGGCAGAGTCAACAGTCTTCTATCTACTTCTGTTCTTACACACTTCACGAGCTTTCAACACTGTCATTAAAACTATCATGCAAGCCAGCCGGTTCCAAGATCTTCCGAACTGCTTTCATTCCAATAGATATGATGATTCATCAGTGTACTTCCTGCGAGGTGGACCCGGTCTACCAGTCCACTTGCCACATTAATTTCTAAATATGAAAATCGATAGGTATGTGCATGCATGTTCCCACATTCTCCAAAATGGCTACACCGATTTTGAAAACTTTCAGATTAGCATAGCGGGTGATTCTGTGAAGTTTTGTAGCGATTGAATCAACAGACATTGCAATGCAAAGCGGGGTGCGTCGCTAGTCTCATCATAATATCAGCGTTGGCCTCATCACACTTGCATCAGAGGCTTTACTTCGGAGCCCTTAATAATAACGGCATGTTGCTTGGGACTCATAAAATTATATAAAGTATAGCTGATGCACGCGAGTCCACCTGCGCGGAGATCCTAACGGCCACTCTCAATAATCTACCTACAGTTAAAGGTAGAAGCTATCCCAGATAAACATGCATCAACATTAATCTATCTGTAACTGCGGTTGCAATATTTTCAAAGTCATTTTCTGCTTATCTTTGTTTATTGAAACAGAAAAAATCCCCGATAGATACTAATGGTAGCTATTTTAACTGCTGGTAAAGGATAGATGGATTATTGAAACCGGCCGTTAATCGTTTTATGGTCATATCTCCGATTCGACTAAACCAATTGCATTCAAACATATCGCAGATTTTAAGTCAGACCAAGACCTAGCTAATAGAAAAAAAGCATCAAAATCAGTTCTTCTTTTTCTTTTAATTAATAGCTTCTGCAATTTCGCCAATGTCAAGTAAAATATAATAAAATGTTCATAAAATTATTAATGACTTAGGCGCCAATGTCAAGTCCTACTATTTCTCTTGGCAAAATCAGTTCTATAGTTTTGCGTCCATCGCGAACAAACAGATAAAAAAACAAGCATTCCGAAAAATATATTTTGTGTTTAGAATCATTCATTTAACATAAACCAAGTATATTTTTTTATATTTCCGATGAACAGACACAACAAATTTACAATTTCATAATAGTTATAGATATTATAAGTACATATGGATGCTGGCCGCTACAGACAGGTCGAAATGGAAGTCGATGGGGGAGGCCTATGTTCAGCAGTGGCTACGGCTGATATGATGATGATGATGATGATGATGAAGTACATTTTTATTACGCGAGTTATTTTTTTATATGGACGTCGATAAGTGGATGGTAATTAAAATATTCCACTATTTATATTAATTACTACCTGTGCCCGCGAGTTCATCCGCGTCGATTTATATTTTGAGGGTTTTAATTTTTTGTTCGGAACCATAGTCATTTTTCTAAAATAAAAGTATCCTTTAGTTTGTTACACAAACGGCAATTGCTCTGATCCAAGAGCCTTGGATCAGAGGAGGCCACATCCAGGGGCTCTCCAGCTTAGGAGGTAAGCTTATTGTGACAGGCGAACATGATCTCCCCAGATCGTGTATATATGTCACGAAAAACCTAAAAACACAGGTCCTCACAGGGTTCTGTTGCAGAGACCTCACTGCCATAAGGCTGCACACACAGCTGGACGTTGAGGACAAGGTGGTCATCCTCGCCTCAGCCTACATGCCCGAAAAGGAGGAGCTGCCCCCGCAAGACCTCACCCGGCTGGTGGACCACTGCGAAAGGGAAAGGGTGGAGGTCATAATTGGGGCCGACACCAATGCTCATCATCCGCTATGGGGCATGAGCACTCAAAACGACAGAGGTAAGTCCCTTGTTGAATATCTTTTCACTACTAACCTTACCTTACTAAACACCGGCTCTGAACCGACCTTCGTCACCAAAAAGAGCCGTACGATTATTGATTTAACACTAGCTACTGAAAACGCAGCGGAAGCCATCATGGGCTGGCACGTCTCCAAGGAGGCATCCTGCTCAGACCACAGATGGATTCGCCTCGATCTACAGGCGGGGACACTACAAACTCTGCCAAAACGCAACCCGAGGAAAACCGACAAGGTGAAATTTGAGCAGCATCTGGCAAATAGACTTGCTCAACAGCGCTCCCCACTGACTCTCGACAACATCATACAGATTGAGGAACAGGTAAACCACCTAACCAAATCTATAATAGACAGCTACCACATAGCATGCCCAGAAACCCTACCTCCCAAAACCCCAGGCAAACAGCCATGGTGGGGCCCAGAACTAGAGCGCAAGCGAAGGAAGGTTAGAAGGGCTTTCAACAGGGCTATGAATACTTGTGCAGATGAAGACTGGGACGCCTATTGTTCAGCCAAATCCAGCTACAAAAAATGTATTAGATACCGAAGCAAACAGGGATGGCGAAAATTCTGTGGGAACATAGAATCATGCCAACAAGCAAACAGGGTAAGGAAAGTCCTAGCGCAGATAAAACCGATGGCACTGACCGCCCTTAAAAAACAGGATAATACACTCACAACATCGCCAGAAGAGTCTAGTGTGTACTCATCGAAACCCCCTTCCCTGGATGCGTCTTCACGACGACAATCAACTGGCACGATGAAACCATAACACCTACTGCCCGAGACTGGCAGTACGCAAACAAAGTGGTCACACTGGAAAAAGTCCAGTGGGCCATCAGTAGTTTTCACCCTTATAAGGCAGCTGGCCCCGACCGAATCATCCCTGCTATGCTACAGTGGGGCGACAAACTAGTCACAAGCAGACTGGAGCGTATCTTTAAAGCCTGTCTGGCACACAGATACGTTCCAAAAGAATGGCGGGAAGTAGGAGTAATTTTCATCCCGAAGCCAGGAAAGGGTGACTACACAAATCCCAAAGCACATCGACCAATCAGTCTGACCTCCTTCATGCTAAAGACCATGGAACGCCTATGCGAGAGGGAGCAGAGAGATGGTGCACTAAAACAGCTACCCCTACATGCAAACCAGCACGCATACAGCTCCGGTAAGTCTACGGAATCAGCCCTCCATCTGGTAGTCAGCCGGATAGAGGAAGCGATCGAACAAAAAGGCTTCTTCCTAGGAACGTTCAT
Source organism: Cybosia mesomella (assembly GCA_946251805.1). Classification (NCBI taxonomy): domain Eukaryota; kingdom Metazoa; phylum Arthropoda; class Insecta; order Lepidoptera; family Erebidae; genus Cybosia; species Cybosia mesomella. The sequence goes on along the minus strand of OX276413.1, from coordinate 17,949,703 downwards.
TGACATCGAAGGAGCTTTCGACAAAACCAGCTTCACCAGTATTAAGGCCGCCCTGTCAAAACATGGAGCGGAACCGGTACTAACAGACTGGATAACAAACATGCTCAGCAAAAGAGTAGTTCGCCTTGGGGAAGAAGATCAGACAGCTCTGATAGCCAAAGGCTGCCCGCAGGGTGGAGTTATCTCTCCCCTTCTGTGGAATTTAGTGATAGATGACCTAATCACAAGGCTGAACAAAAACCGCGACTACACAATAGGCTACGCCGACGACCTAACAATCCTTATCTCAGGGAAGGTAGCGGGAACGGTTTGTAACCTAACCCAACAAGCCTTACGCATCGTAGAAAAATGGTGCAGGGAATTCGAACTATCGGTGAATCCGAACAAAACCGAGTTAGTCATGTTTACGAACAAAAGGGTATTAGGCGAATACCGACTCTTTGACACGGAACTCCAAAAATCATCCTGTGGCTTTACGAAACAGTAATCCGCCCCATGATAGCGTATGGCGCTATCGTCTGGTGGCCAAGGACCGAAAACAGCACAATAGCGGCTAAACTACAACGGACCCAAAGACTAGCCTGCATGGCAACCACTGGATGCATGAAATCTACCCCCACCGCGGCAATGGAAGCCATGCTCGGACTCCCAACCTTGGATCTGTTCATCCGTAAAGAAGCAACAGCTGCGGCTATACGCCTGAGGGCACTCAACCTATGGAGCGAGAGAAACACACGACACACCTCACTGCTCACAGATCTCATAAAGGAGATACCCATGATAGGAGCAATGAATGATCGTGTACCCAAACAACACGTTTTCGACAAAAAATACAAGATCCAACTTCATGAGGACCACCGCTGTGAGGCTTTATGCCCAACGGAATTACGCATCTTCACAGATGGATCAAAAACTGGTACAGGCACCGGGGCCGGCGTTTTCTCGGAGGACCTTAATGTATCCATTTCAACACCGCTGGGGACCCATAACACAGTATTTCAAGCTGAATGCATGGGGATTACCCTGGCAGCTTCAGCGGTAATGGCCAGGAGAGTGGAAGGCCACTCAATACGCATACTCTCCGACAGCATGGCCGTGCTGCAAGCTTTAAACAGCCACACTATAAACTCGGGACTAATTTTGGAGTGCCATCTTAAACTGAACCAAATAGGCCATTCCAACAACATAACGTTGCAATGGATTAAGGGCCACAGCGGCTCGCGCGGCAATGATGCAGCAGATGGGCTTGCCAGGAGAGGATCTGACATGGTGGTAATGGGACCTGAGCCCATAATACCGATCCCCTTTGCATACCTACGAACTATAGTAAACAAACGAACGAGAGGTCAACACAACAGCTATTGGACAAATCTGGAAGTTTGCAGACAGGCGAGCACTCCCCGTGCTTGAAAATAGACTGACCAGGCGTCTTCGACAACTGACCAAACGGCAACTGCGCACGGCCACAGCTGCCATCACGGGGCACGGCTCCTTCAATAAGCACCTTTTTATTTTAGCAATCACCGACAGCCCTCTCTGCAGAGCCTGCATGAGAGAGGAAGAAACAGCGGCACACGTGCTCCTACACTGCCCTGCAACCGCCACATACAGGGTTAAGTACTTCGGAAATACAGGTACGCTCCGGGAGATTGCCAGCAGCGTGAATAGCCTGCTGGCGTTCTTCAATGAGTTGGGGTGGATCGAGTGAAATGCCCACCCTCACGCAAAAACCGCGCCTTGTCGTGGAGTTGCGGATACCAGCTCGCGAAACCATACCATACCATACCATTGTTACACACCTTACAAGATTACCTATCTGTCAGTGAAATTCAAACAAACAAAATGACAGACAAAAGTCCTAAAAAACACTTTATTTTTACATATTTATCGTACACACACTCCATGGAGTAATATAACCAAGTATGCATTTAATTAAAACCTTTTATTTTACTATTATAAACAGACACTTCAATTTTATTTATTTGTAAAGAGTATAGATATAAACAAAAGCTGCGAGTCGGACTCGCCCATTAAAGGGTTCCGTAGCAGCAAGTAACATGATAACGTTTTTTTTTTAAATTTTTAATTTGAGTTGATTGAATGAATGGTAAATTGCGGTTTACGATTTATGACGTATTAAAAAAAACTACTTACTAGATCTCGTTCAAACCAATTTTCAGTGGAAGTTTACATGGTAGTGTACATCATATATTTTTTTAAGTTTTATTATTCTCTTATTTTAGAAGTTACACACATTTTACCACTTTGGAAGTGTCTCACGCGCAAACTATTTAGTTAGGGAAAAATGATATTAGAAACCTCAATATCATTTTTGAAGACCTATCCATAGATAGACTAAGTTTGAGTTTCAGTTCTAAGTATGGGGAGCCCCCAAAATTTATTGTTTTTATTCTATTTTTGTGTGAAAATCTTAATGCGGTTCACAGAATACATCTAATTACCAAGTTTCAACAGCATAGTTCTTATAGTTTTGGAAAAAAGTGACTGTGACATACGGACGGACAGACAGACAGACAGACATGACGAATCTATAAGGGTTCCGTTTTTATGCCATTTGGCAATTTTATTAGTTTTCCCTTTTTAGGGAACCCTAAAAACTAATAAAAGTGAATTAAGAAGAGAAATTTCGAAATTATTGCCGTGTGTTGCTTTTATTATTGAGCTGACGGTATTTTTCACTATCCTATTCTATCCTTCTAATAATATAAATGCGAAAGTGTGTGTGTGAATGTTTGTAGTATCCCTGTAACTGCTAAACAGATTTTGATGCAATTTCGGAATGTAGATTACGAGGCACCGAGTAGACAAACTATTTTTTTTTTTAAATCAGTGGCACTCCGTGAATGCCAGCCGAAGTGAAAACTTGAACAATTATAGGTGTACCTATTTTTTTAATAGTCATCATCCATACCACCCTCCCTTCATCCCTCACTACCTCTCTCCCATAAACCCCCTCCCTCCCTCAATCCCGCTCTCCACCTCTCCCTCCGTCCCTCCATCACTCTAGCCGTTGCTCCATACAACTCACCCGTCCTCCCTCCCTACCTTCCTCCAATCCTGCGTACCTCCCTCTGTCTATCCCTCCTTCCATCATTCTTTTCCTCCGTCCATCCATCCATCGATCTAGCTACAATTTTTTTTTTTAATTTTAAAATAAATTTTTGTTATAAAAAAATTGGAAAGCGTCTCGCATGACGTAGGCGTGTCGAAGATGATATCGAGGTGACATAACGATTAAATATAAACGCGAGTTTCATGATTTTTCTACACCCAAAAGTGCTCATAAGGAAAGTGTTCAACGCGCCTAAAGCAGTTTTCACTTCAAAAATCAACTCCTAAAAGAGTGAACAGAGTGGTAAAGTTTTGAGGGTGTATGAGGCCCCACCTAGACCTTCGGGGCTCAAGGCAGCCTCACCTGCAAGCCAGTACACCTGCTGATTGACGCGTTAGACTCTTGCGCAGGATTTCCTGTCAGAGTTGGGAGGTCAGACGGCAGTCATCCCCTTTAAGCCAGAACTAACCAGTAAAGGGGGGTGCTCCAAAGTACGAGCATTGGATGCTACTGGAATTGGCGCTCGGATGAAGAAGTAAGGGTGGTAAATCTATGGATAAAATGTATTCCTTGGCGATTCAATCAAAACTCGGTAGTTTTATACCTAATATATCCCAATACCCTGGATGCCGAATACCGCATTTTATGGAAAAGAAAAAGCAGCGAACCCTGGGCTCCGAGCTATAAGCTTCCGATGCAACCGGATCTCTTTAATTTGTTCAAAGTTACCCAAGGTTGCTCAAGGTGGACTTTACTGTAGCTCACAAAATTAATCTTCACAGTTCATAATTCGTGTTCTAAATTCCTATTGGCTTTCAAATTACGTCACTCAATCCATAGACAACTCATCTAGATAACCTAATCAAATTATTTGAACTAGTAGAGAAAACAAGGTTACGTTTGCCGTTCAGCTTCTCAAAAACAAGCATTTATTTTATTGGATTTGATGCGAGTAGGAGTTTCACAACTGCAAAGATAATTTGGTCGTTTTGTTTGCTTACATCGCTTAATCTTGGCCCGTTGACAGCAGTTTTGGTGTTAAGGGGAAACTTAATTTAGTTTTACAAATAGCTCTCTGAATATATGATGTCTTATTGTCCGCTTGTCAATCATTCAAAGGTGTGCAAAAAATAATGATTAAGTGTTACTTATTTAGTAGCAAATTACGTAAAACGAAGAGAAATACTTCAGATTTATTTTTACGTGGTTATTAACGAAGAAGAATCGCCATGATTGCTTATAGAATCATTTTTTGCACCTAGTGCTTAAAAATTTACTTTATTTGGTTATGTCATATCATAAACTAAAGAAGGGTGGTGGTTAAGTGGTAACTAACCAACGCCAACACGGGAAAAGACGCATCGAGCCAGGGTTTCATTTTCTAAAATTTGTGTAATTTCGAGTTTTTATGTGTAAAAATGGTGGGTTTTTAGACATAACGTCTTCGACAACATGCACAAGTGTAGAAAAGTGGCATATTTACCGTGAATGTCCGTGTTGTTTCCAAAACTCCAAAGTAAAGTCTTCACTACTTGACTAGGGCAGGACTTTAACTTGACTATGACTATGAAAGACTTTACTTGACCTTGACAAAATGACGAAAACGCTGCATTATATTAAATTCATATGCAAATTACTTGACACTGGTATTTAATACATATTTGCCAAATAAGGAAATAAAAACAAAAAACTGAGTAGGTAGCATATTGCAAAGTTAAGCAATACTAGCCAGGTTAGTAACACATTGAGACCCTCCGTGCCTTGTAGAGCACGCTAATCCGTCTGTCCTGGTGGTCATACGACAATAGAAGTGGTTATGGGTAGTTGGAGCTCTAAAAGTCAAACAACTGATCTAACTACAGAACTTTGATATCATCAGTGGACTGCCATATGCAGTCGCTTCACAGACAAAAACTAAGATCGACTATTCGTTCTAAACACGAAGCGACCGGCTTCGTGGTTAGAACGAATAGTCGACCCCAACTGATTTGAGAAAAAGCTCACAGAGGAAAGGATGCTGATCATCATAAGATAGTAGGTAATATTACTTAGGGGTGTGTGTTGGGTAACCTCCTCGAGTGTCGCTCCGATTCCGATCCCGCTGCAGTCCGGGGGGAACGGAATCGGAGCGGCCGGTACACCCTGGGCGGCGGTCAATGGCTTCCCCTTCACCCCTTCATAGGGTTGGCATTGATCGTCGGCCAATACCCAACGTGGCGGGAACACATCGCTCTCCGTACTCCTCTGCTTTCAGAGGAGACAGGATGAGCGATGCTGTTAGTGGTGAGATGGCCCAGGGTCAGCCGGGGTGCGAGGGATATGCTCTATGGGTAACCTTACACCCCGGCGTCTGAAGACCCGAGACGGCGTGCGGTTTTAGTCGGTGCAAGCCCGACATAACCGCCCCCGCTGGCCGGCGGGGGGGTATCCGAAGGGATTTCCGCACGATAAAAAAAAAAAAAGGTAATATTACTTAAATTAAAGAAAAAAAGAAAAAACATTTATTAAACACAATTGCTAAAACTAGCGGCACGCTATGATGGCCGTTTTGACGTTTGCCCTCTCATGAAGTTTCGTTTTGATTTTATTCTAATTTAAATTGACATTTCTAAGTAACGACAGGAAAAGAGGGTACCTAACAAAAATATAGGTTCCCTTGCTGGCCCATCTTGGAGGATTGGCTAGAGAGGCGACACGGAAGCCTCTCGTACCGACTGATGCAGGTGATCTCCACCTGCATCGGATCACTGCGACGCGAGCGAGGACTCAGGGCTGCACACGCTGGCCCGCCCGGCGTGGGAGCCGCCAAGGCTTGACATCGTGGCAGCCATCGGGGTGGGAGTCCTCTCGCTCGGCAGCATGATTGCGGCAATGGTGCGGAGCGCGAGCGCATGGGCCGCCGCCACCTCCTTCTGCGAGCATGTAATGCTCGCGAAGGAGATGGCGGAGCGCGCCCGGGAGAAATTTAGAACTCTCCCGGCCCGCCGAACCCGCAACATGCTCGCCGCGCGTCACAGGCGACTCAGGCGCCGGAGGTCGCTTAACGACCTCCGTCCTCCATGAGCGCAGGCTTAGGGGTGGCAGATGAGGCCGCCTGTCACCCCAGCAGAAGCAGGCCGGGACGGTGGGGCGACTAGCGCCCCTCCCCCAAACCGTGGCAAGACGGGGACACCGTGGTTCTCAAACCCGAGGGGGCCATCTCGAAGCCGGAGATGGCCCAGGGTCAGTGGGGGTGCGAGGGATATGCTCTATGGGCAACCTTACACCCGGCGTTTTAAGAACCGAGACGGCGTGCGGTTTTAGTCGGTTAAAGCCTGACATAACCACCCCCGCTGGCCGGCGGGGGGGGTATCCAAAGGGATTTTCACACGAAAAAAAAATAGGTTCCCTTGCTGGTATATATACTGTTAACCTGATAATAGGTCAGTGTGGAGTGTGTGTTTAAAAGGCCGGAGTTTAGCTAATGCTACAGATTAGGTACAATCTGCAACGCTGGTTTTCAACTGCAGCCCTAGGTACCACGTAGCTACACTTTGATCAGGCCAGCAGAAGCAGGCCGGGACGGTGGGGCGACTAGCACCCCTCCCCCAAACCGGGGCAAGACGGGGACACCGTGGTTCTCAAACCCGAGGGGGCCATCTCGAAACCGGAGATGGCCCAGGGTCAGTCGGGGTGCGAGGGATATGCTCTATGGGCAACCTTACACCCCGGCGTCTGTAGACCCGAGACGGCGTGCGGTTTTAGTCGGTTCAAGCCCGACATAACCGCCCCCGCTGGTCGGCGGGGGGGTATCCGAAGGGATTTCCGCACGAAAAAAAAAAAAAAAAAAAAGAGTACCACGTAGCTTTCTGTAGGTATACATATGAATCCATTATTTGTCATTGTTTCGGTTTCCTTACAATATTAATGCAAACAAGCTGTTCAGATACATCACATAATAATTATATGCACGCACGCATTACAAGCAATAAATCACACGCATTAAATAATTTAACTTTCTTTTTAAATCTTAACTTGTATCCATGTAACTATACGTAAAATGTACAAGTATCTATGTCGATCAGATCGAGTATATTTTAAGGAATGGCCAACCGCAACCGCATATATGGAAACAATGGGGATGTTGTATACTTTTTTCAATTGTCGAAAAATGTACATTTATAATAATATAAATGAACTGTTAAATTGAAATATTCTCAGGACAAACAGTTTTAAAAATATTTGGTTTTGAAAATTAAATTTCTCGAGCCGCCCAAAAATGCTCCAAACGAAAGCGTGTAACACAGTGACGTCACAATGGCTAGCGCGAAGCGCAAGTGTATGAAGTCATCATCGTCCTGCCCTTATCCCAAATTTATTTGGGGTCGGCGCAATATGTGTGCTTTTTCCATTCATCTCTGCTTCAACATTCACTCCCCTTCTAACTATATCCTCTTTCACGCTGTCCATCCATCTCTTAGGTCTTCCTCTCCTCTTGTAACCGTCCACTTCCATACTTAAAACCTTCCTTACGATATAACTTTTATCCCTACGCATTACATGTCCGAACCTGGACAAGCGATTTCCTCGCAACTTTTCGGTTATAGGCGCTACTTTTAAACTTCCTCGAATGTACTCATACCTAATCTTATCCATTCTTGTCACACCACACATCCATCTGAGCATTCGGATCTCGGCTGCATGCACCCGTCTTTCATCCGTCGCCTTTACGCAAGTGTATGAAGTGTAGGAGAATATTGTATCATGAAATTACAGTAGAATCTGCTTATAATGACATCAAAGGGAAGTGACAAACACGTCATACTAAGCAGACGTCATAAAAAGCATTGTCTATCGGCCAGTCTCAATAATCTACCTACAATTAAAGGTAGAAGCTATCCCAAATAAACATGTCAACATTAATCTATCTGTAACTGTGGTTTCAATATTATCAAAGTCATTTTCTGCTTATCTTTGTATATTGAAACAGAAAAAATCCCCAATAGATACTAATGGTAGCTATTTTAACTGCTGGTAAAGGAAAGATGGATTATTGAAACCGACCCTAAGAGAACATCTAACGGCCAGTCTCAATAATCTACTTACAGTTAAAGGTAGAAGCTATCCCAGATAAACATGTCAACATTAATCTATCTGTAACTGCGGTTTCAATATTATCAAAGTTTATTAGAGTATTGAAATTGAAAAAATCCTTGATAGATACTAATGGTAGCTATTTTAACTGCTGGTAATGGATAGATGGATTATTGAAACCGGCTGTAAGAGAACATCTAAGAGAACTTTCTGTTTTTGTTAAATACCCTTTTAGCGAAATTTATCTCTTGGAAAAAGGTTGGAGACGGTGACGATAACGAGTGGAGGCGTTAGGAATCATGTTGGTCACTACAGCCGGACATCATTTCATAAAAATATGTCATTGTTAGCGGCATTATTAAGTCACTTGAACCGATTTTGTTATAAAGAATTTTATATGAAAACCAAACTTCACACTGTGATCACTTCATATTAAGCAGTTGGTCTTGACATAATTTGATTGTTCATATTTTGACAATATTTTGACCTATTTGGGAAATAAAAATAATGAAAAGTCATAGTTTCTGTTTAGTTAGGCAATTTCTTATTTCGCTATCCATGTTTCAGAAAAACTATGACATTAAGCAGTATTGGTTTTTTACGTGTGGAAATCCCCACGGGCTTCACCCCATCGGTGCCAATGATGGGATGGGTGTATCGGAATCAGACCGACTAAAACCACACGGTGTCCTCCCCAAGTGTCCATTGCCCCGGCAATGTAAGCCCTCGAAAGGATAACCCCAGGGGCGAAAGGATAACCCAGGGAAGCAGTATTGGTTGGAATCTGACGAATATATCAATATATTTACTATGAAACTAGAAGAAAAAAAGGTACTTCTACCCTAATTTCGCCTTTCGTCGGGCAATATATTCTAATCAATATAAGCGGCGATAGCCCAGTGGTGTACGGAACGGACTGCCGAGACGAGGTCTCGAGTTCGATCTCCAGTCGCCCCGGGCATACACTTCTGACTTTTCGTAGTTTTGTGTGTATTAAAAATTTTGATTATCGCTCGCTTAATAATGTGCCCGGTAGATGACAATAGGTTCACCCCCTATTACATTGGGACCTAAACATAACTGGCGAATCGAGGGTGTAATAATACCTACACCTCTGCCTACCCCTTCGGGGATACGAGCGTGAAGTTATGTTATAATCTACACTCAAATCAAAACGACCGGAGACTTGACAGTTTTCACACAAAAAAGATACAAAACACAATATTTTAATTATTCCTCTTCAGAGTAGCAGCATATCCCTTAAAAACATATTCCGCTTTAATATTCAATGACCATAATTATTAATGAATGCGTGGTCAGCATTGACACATGTCAAACTTGTCACCGAACCACAACAAGATTTTGACGTTAGTTGTCAAAATCGATTTTGAGCTTTATCCTAATGAGATAAGATTAAAAAGTGATTTTGTTGATTGTTACATTCGTATGGTGTATAGTTCTGTGATGTACGCCGAAACAAAATGGTTTTAATGTTATTAATTAGAATTATGGTGTGTTTTGATTGGCCGATGTCGTTAGATTTAATAGGCAGAGATTCAAAAAGTTTTTTTTGTATACTGGATGAAGGGTTTATGACGGGTGGATTTGTTTCAATTTCAAAACAGTACCTACTAGATGAAGGACTTTAAATGAGTTCTATATTTCATAGCTCTTTAAACATTATTTCTTTAAATTCTGTGTAGAAACTCAGTACCTTTTTTTTTCTTTTTCGTGCGGAAATCCCTTCGGATACCCCCCCGCCGGCCACCGGGGATGGTTATGTCGGACTTGAACCGACTAAAACCGCACGCCGTCTCGGCTTAAGACGCCGGGGTGTAAGGTTGCCCATAGAGCTTATCCCTCTCACCCCGACAGAAACTCAGTACCTTTTTTTTGTGCGGAAATGCCTTCGGATACCCCCCCGCCGGCTAGCGGGGGCGGTTATGTCGGGCTTGAACTGACTAAAACCGCACGCCGTCTCGGGTCTACAGACGCCGGGGTGTAAGGTTACTCATAGAGCATATCCCTCGCACTCCGACTGACCCTGGGCCATTCGCAGTGTCCCCTCTGATAACAGCAGAGGGGTACCTGGAGCGACCACGCCCCCCCGCGGGCCTTGCAGGCCCGCCATACCCTGACCCCTTCGTGCAATGGGGTCAGCTGGCCCTGAAAAGGGCCGGTTGGTCAGACTCTTGGCCGTTGACGTTGACGCCAGCTACTCCAGAGGAGCAATCAATGATGCGTCATCGCCCACGTTGCCCAGGGTGTCCAAACTTGGAGGTGATCCACGCAGTCGCACCCCCGAAACTCAGTACCTGTCTGTTTTTAATCAATTATTTAATGTGACACCTACAACCTACGTTACTAAATTAAAATAACCCTTTATTTGACAGCCTGTGTGTAAGTAGAACGTTTACTATGTGAGAGGTCACGGGTACGATGCCCGCTTGGGGCAAATGTTTGTTTGTACGCATGAACTTCATATTGCCTGGACCCAGACCTAGCAAATAGAAATATTCATCTAAAACAAAATATTAGCAATATTTCATGACATTACACAGCGTCATCTACGCATAGTAAGCATAGCTGTAATATGGGTTCTACTCGTACAATACTGATACTTGCATTTTTCGTACATAGAAACACCCTAGCATATACATTTTTGCACGAATCGAACCTCTTACGATCCGTACAGGCTCGACTGTACAGATATAAGAGGTTCGATTCCTGTGTGTGTGTTCTACCACGACGCCACACTGACCACTTATATAGATGGAATTTCCCGCAACCCATGGGAACCTATTCCAGGAATAAAAAAGTTATTCCAGACATTAATCTATCCGTGTATCAAATTTCAGCTGTTCTGCCATTCCTCACATATATCACAAACTTAATATTAGTCGGATACTAATTCAAATGAGTAAATCAATATAAATACTCTACGACATTCTACACAGCGCGTTCTAGACCCAAAGTAAGCATAGTTTAAATAACTTGTGTTATGGGTTCCAGAATGCGGATAAACATACTTGTATACTATTTTTTTTTGTAAATACATACATATTATACATAGAAACATCCAGACCAATGCAAATAGACATATACATGCATATAAATATTTGCACTGAGCGGGAATCGAACCCGCAGCCTCTGTCGTAGCAGTCGAATGCACTAGCCATAGATGCTAAAAACTATTGTATGTTGCATAATTATGCCTGAAGCAAAGATGTAATATCAATGATGCAAGTAAATCGCTGCATAGCACCGGACGCTGGAATGAATACCAGTCGCAGTTCATCTCCTCATCTGCATTGAGCCATTACTATATGGTATAAAACATAAATAAATAAATAAATAAATAAATATTCTACGACATTCTACACAGCGCTTTCTAGACCCAAAGTAAGCATAGTTTACCTAGCTTGTGTTATGGGTTCCAGAATGCGGATAAACATACTTATATACTTTTTTTTTGTAAATACATACATATTATACATAGAAACACCCAGACCAATGCAAATAGACATATTCATGCATACAAATATTTGCACTGAGCGGGAATCGAACCCGCGCCCCCCTGTCGTAGCAGTCGAATGCACTACCGCTACGCCACAGAGGCCATAAGCTTTTGTTTTTGTTGGTTATTTGGATACTTTACCCAGCACGAATAGCACAGATAGGCGGGTCACTGGGACTTATATTTAACATAGATTCCACAAAATTAGCTGAACTCTATGTTCTGTGTATCTGTAGATTTTTTTGCCAACTAAGAATGAATTCGTTCTTAAATACTTTTTTTGTTAATACATGCATATTATACAAAGTAACGCCCAGACCAAAACAAATAAACATATTGAACAGAATACAAATACCCCCTGAGGTAGCAGTCGAATGCACTACCACCACGCTACAAAGGCCGTCATAATATAATATTCCCTCTTAACATAATCCTGTATATTTGCTCCCACTTAACGAAATCCTGTTTATATATTCCCCCTGAACAAAATCCTGCATATTTGCTCCTCCTGAATAAAATCCTGCATATAGCAAATAAAGCTACTAGGTCTGCAAGGCGAATCGCTGCTTGCAATGTTGAGCTGAGTGAGACATCGTGAATCAGATTTAGAAAATTTTGAACAGTGATCATTCCTCCGTGGCAAATCCGATTTTGAATATTCGTTTTGAAAGTCACAATTCTGGACATGCTTTCTGAGCGTGTAAAGTTTGGTCACAGTGTCTCGAGCGGTTATTATGTAATTCCATCTGGATTTTTTTTAACGGTGATCATTCCTCTGTGGTAGCATTAATTTTTTCAAAATATATCCATAAACCTTCCTCTGATTGACTTCTTTAATCATGCCAAATTTGGTTCTGATTGGATTAGTAGTTTAGGAGGAGACCTGTGACAAAGAAAATCCTGAAGTCTGGTATGAGGAGCTTTCGCTCGACTTCGTCTCACTCAGCTCAAATATAGCCACTGTACTGTTCCACCTGAACAAAATCCTGATTTTTGCTCCTAAAATCATGCATATCTGCTCCCCCTGAATATGATCCTGCATATTTGCTGCCACTGTGCGAAATCCTGTTAATATATTCCCCTTGAACAAAATCCTGTATATTTGGCAACCCTGAACACAATCCTTTGAATTTGCTTGCCCTAAACGAAATCTTATAAACCTATTAGTCCTCCTGAAAAACTCCTGTATATTTGCTCATCCTGTATATTATAAAGGATTGTGTTCAAGACGATTACGGATTAGACCTCCTGAACATAATCCTGTAAATTTACCACCTGAAAGAAATCCTTTGCATTTGCCCTTCTAAAAAAATCATATATATTTGCAATCCCCAAACAAAATCTTTTATCCGCACAACGTAAGATCGTCTTCTCCACCACCGTCGCTTATAGCTTGTACCATACACAACCCATACTAATGTTAAGGCTTAGTCAGTTGTATTGCTTCTCTGGCAAATGATTTGTACATTATGGAATCGAATCTGCGATAACTTAACTCTACATCATAAATTGTGATGTGTAAACTTGCTTGGAATTGAAGTACTTATTTTATTTTTATTTTTTATATTTTATTTGGAAAACAAACAGTATTAAAACTAATTAACATTACTACTTACATTACTAGAAACCATTTATAAGTTTTCACGTGTAAATAACAAATAGACACTTGACGGCTTCATATATTATTAAAAAGATTAAGACAGTCTAAAAAGAAAAATGGAAGAATAATTGAGAAGAATGTCACCAAACGCCTGGAGAGCCAATTCGAACCAGTGGTTACTATACGTTTGTAATTAGCAGGATTCGTATTAAATAAATCCAATTCAGGATACTCCGATGTTCTGTTCACAAAATGTGCTGTTCTAGGGAAATATGAGTTGCTTCTATAATTGGTAATACTGCGAGGTATGTGGAGAGCAACAGGTATTCTTACTGACCTGGTAGGGACCTTCAAGTGGATCATGGATTAGATATTTATATATACTACTTGACTAAAATTGTATGGGTCGAAGTGAGAACATGAGTTTTTTTAGGGATTTTCTTTAGAAAAACCCTATTGCTAAGGAGTTGTCGTCGACGTCGTCGTCGTTGCCAATTTTCTGTCACGGTTTTGGGTATGAAGGAGATGAGCTATCGAGTTGCTGTTTTCGGTAATAGATTCGTGCTGGGGTGAACCATTGCAAGATAAAAAAAATCGCAAAAAAATCGAAAATCCCTTGTATTCGGCTGAGCTCGTCTCAGGAATTCAACTTGTTATAGTTTAAGTGTAAAGATATTTATTTTCAAAAAGACAATTACATTGTCACTTACATGAAAACATAAATTACAATAAATATAGGCTATTTGTTGTCGAACATTTCCTGCAGACTAAGTACAACACATTAGCGCTAAGATTACAAGTTAATAGTTTTCAGATATGTATAGTGATAATCGTGATTTGAAGACATTAAGTGAGTTTATGTTTTTGATGTTTAGCGGTAGCTTGTTATAAAGCTGAGCTCGAAAGTGATGCTTTTTTTCCCGTAGTCGGTTTTATCATTGAGCTAATCATCGAAGTGAGCCTATCACTCCTATCCGCTGGTGATTGATGTCTACAATGAAACACATTACCTAGAAAGAAGCTATTCACTCGAGACTTACATTCGAGACATTACTGGTGGTAGAAATTTGATGACACAAATTTGTCACAAAATTCGGCCGGGTGGGTACCACCTTGCACGATTGCGAAAAACCCTCCATAGTAATCCAATTTCGGCTTGATTGCGTTCAGGGGTCAGCAAGTGCATAGCCGGGCAAGGGGATTGTGGTCGCAGCACTAGTGGGACCGGTGGGTGTCACGCGGTGCTGCGACGACAATTCTCTTTGATGAGGCCGTCAAGCTGAGTGCCGCCATTGTTAACATGGTACGTGTATGTAATGGTGACCCTCTTTCCTGAGGCTTAACCTTCAGCTTACCATCAGGCGAGGTGAAGTCAAATTGACGAGTCCTAAATATACCTATATTAAAAAAAAAGACTTGAAAAATCCCAAATTCTGGAAACACAAACTTAAAAAAACAAAATTTAAAAACACGAAATAAAAGAAACACAAAATTTTAAAAAAAAACGTGGTATGACGTCATTTCTTGTTATTGTCAAACAATGTACAGTGAGCGACTGATTTCTTCATTAAAAGATCTGAATAAAAATTATTTATCATGTCTACTTTAATCAAAATTGAAAATTAATTTAATAGAGCCCACTAACTAGTTAACTAGCATTTTTTATCATTGAAGCGGCGATAGCCTAGTGGTGTACGTAGCGGACTGCTGAGACGAGGTCTCGAGTTCGATCCCCAGTCGTCCCGGGCACACACCTCTGACTTTTCGTAGTTATGTGTGCATTAATAAATGTTAATTATCGCTCGCTTAATAATGTGCCCGGTAGATGGCAATAGGCTCGCCCCCTATTACATTGGGACTTAAACATAACTGGCGAATTGTGGGTGTGTAATACACCTCTGCCTACCCCTTCGGGGATACAGGCCTGAAGTTATGTGTGAGTGTGTGTTTTATCATTGAGCCAATTATTGAAGTGAGCCTATCACTCCTATCAGCTGGTGAGTGATGTCTTCAATCAAACACATTTGCCTAAAAGAACCTATTCACTCGAGACTTGAAAATTCCCAGATTCTGGAAACACAGATTCAGGTAGGGAGTACCCATAATGAACGAGATGGAAGTAGAAGAGTGCATTGAAAAAATATCTAGTAGGTTAATTGCTTCTCCCTACGCTATAAAAAAATAGAATAGAATAGAACAGAGTTTATTGTACCTTTTATTTTTTATTTTTTATCGTGCGGAAATCCCTTCGGATACTCCCCCGTCGGCCAGCGGGGGCGGTTATGTCGGGCTTGCACCGACTAAAACCGCACGCCGTCTCGGGTCTTCAGACGCCGGGGTGTAAGGTTACCCATAGAGCATATCCCTCGCACCCCGGCTGACCCTGGGCCATCTCACCACTAACAGCATCGCTCATCCTGTCTCCTCTGAAAGCAGAGGAGTACGGAGAGCGATGTGTTCCCGCCACGTTGGGTATTGGCCGACGATCAATGCCAACCCTATGAAGGGGTGAAGGGGAAGCCATTGACCGCCACCCAGGGTGTACCGGCCGCTCCGATTCAGAGTTTATTGTACCTACACCAAAAAAGAAATTTCACAAGTACTTAACTTTGCTATTATAACATTGAAATGAAACTATTTTTATCTACACTCAAATCGAAAAATTCGAATTACGAATTCAAAGACGATTCTATACATACGCAATTTATAAACGCATATACATAAAATTAAAAATAAAACTTATTATAGTACCGCCAACTGTATCATAAAACTCATTATAGTATCGCTATCTTTTTTTATTCATTATACTAGTCTAAGGTTTTAGGCTGAATATGAAAAAAAATGCGCACGCATGCGCAGTTCGAACTGTGAAAAAAATGGCGCCCTTGTAACCTACCTACTTTGTTTAATTTCAATTTTTCCTATGAGTGAAGATAAAGTAGTGTATGAAACTGCATATAACTTAGGTATTAAAACACTGGGGTGTGTGTTGGGTAACCTCCTCGAGTGTCGCTCCGATTCCGATCCCGCTGCAGTCCGGGGGGAACGGAATCGGAGCGGCCGGTACACCCTGGGCGGCGGTCAATGGCTTCCCCTTCACCCCTTCATAGGGTTGGCATTGATCGTCGGCCAATACCCAACGTGGCGGGAACACATCGCTCTCCGTACTCCTCTGCTTTCAGAGGAGACAGGATGAGCGATGCTGTTAGTGGTGAGATGGCCCAGGGTCAGCCGGGGTGCGAGGGATATGCTCTATGGGTAACCTTACACCCCGGCGTCTGAAGACCCGAGACGGCGTGCGGTTTTAGTCGGTGCAAGCCCGACATAACCGCCCCCGCTGGCCGGCGGGGGGGTATCCGAAGGGATTTCCGCACGATAAAAAAAAAAAAAAAAAAAAAAGGTATTAAAACACTCGAGTCAACCTATTATCGTATTCGGCTTCGCCTCATGCGATAAACAGACTCTCGTGTTTTAATACCCCTTCTTATATGATAGTTGCATAAACTACTATTAACGGTTTCTATCGCGATTTATTTGATGTTATTAGGTATATTATTTACATTATTTCGGTTGCTTTTCAGCAGCTTACTTAAGATTTGATAAACGACAGATGCTCGCTAAAGATATTCCATTCCTACCTAGGATGCTCCGCGAAGCTATTGAAATTAAAAAAACATTCAATTTTAATAGAGAAGATGGTTGGACCTGGACCTGGGACCCAGACATTCACTTAATTAAAATTCCAAGAAAATTCAAAATACAACAAGACTTCACGACACTGTGAACTCATTCTGCGTAAATTGTAACACCAACAATTCAACATAGTTCGGGTACTTTGATATAACTTACACTTCAGACAATTAATTAGATTAAGTAAATATGTTTGTAAATAGGCCAAAAAAAAATCAGTCCGCTGAGTTTGTTGCCGGAGTCTTCTCAGCATAGGGCGTTTCGAACCGGTGATCCATTTGCTAAACATTAGTTTTTTTTTAATTTTTTATTAATCAATAATAACCGAAATTACTAATATTCCCCCTAATCCCTCCAGCTAAGCTTATTTGCTTGTGTTAGGAGTGGCTTCACGTCGGTAGTGTAATGGCCAAGATTCGAACCCGGGACCTCTCGATCATAGGGTCGACTCCTTAACCATTAAGCTACCGACGCTTCATTGGTGTATTGTTTTGACGTTTTGTAAGTGCCGTTATAATGGTCTGTACAGCATAAATAATTTTTGACTTTGAATTTGCGTAGGCAAAGAGATAAATGTACCTAAATCTGAGTTCGGTGTCACCTAAGTTGCTTTTTTCACTCTGCCACGAGACCCAGGTGTAACTGGGATAGTTGCGCCTCGATTTCCCGAGACTAATCCTTTTTTTTCCTATTTCCCTAGGAATCCTATTTCACACTCACACAACATCATACAGGACAAAATCAGATAAAATCCTACTTAATCTAACCATGATAAAAACACAAAATCCGCCCCAAAACTACCGACAAATACTTAATCTGTTTTTACAAAAAAATAACTTTATCTTAAGTATGTTTGTAAAATCTTTAATATCGTCATAATACGCCACCCGCATCGTTTCGTGGAAAATTGGCTTACATCAGCCGGGACTCTAACCCACTTACCTGTTAAGTAATCCTTTTAGCTTTTTGACTCTTCGCGCCTCACTGACCGCGGTGCTTTGGAAGAATATATTTCATTCTTTTGTATAAATGCTTATAATTTGAGTGACTATTTAGAAAAGAATTTGGCGTATTGTGGGAATAGGGTAATCCACTGTGAAATTGTTATCAGTTTTTTTTGTAATAAAACTCCAAAGCGGTAAAAATTTGAAATAAGGAGCCATGACGTCATAAAGTGTTATTTTCAAATAATGAACAGTGAGCGACTGATTTCTTCATAAAAAAATCGACATAAAAAATATTTATCATATCTCCTTTAATCAAAATTGAAAATTAATTTAATAGCGCCCACTAACTAGTTAACCAGTATTTTCGTTGAAAAATTATAAATTTCGTAAGTACTTCACAAAATACTAATTTTTAAATTTAAAAATATGATTATCTACTTTTGACGCTGACTGTACTACAAATTAGTGAGTAGGTGGATGATTATATATAAGAAAGATCTCTTATCCTCCCCCCCCTCCCCAACACCGAGGTGAAAGCCTCCTCCAGAGCCTCGTCCGTCAATCATCCGGTGTACCGGTTTGTACGTGAGGGAGGCTAGGGCCCCGAAGATCTTGGAGTGTCCCAACAGGAAAAATTTGCAGAATGTGAATATATGTATGTATGTAGTAATTTCGGCTATAAGTTTTTTTCAAAAGAAAAACCCTGCACTCTCTGTTTTAGTACTTTTTTTTTTTTTTTTTTTTTATATACCCCCCGCCGGCCAGCGGGGGCGGTTATGTCGGGTTTGCACCAACTAAAACCGCACGCCGTCTCGGGTCTTCAGACGCCGGGGTGTAAGGTTACCCATAGAGCATATCCCTCGCACCTCGACTGACCCTGGGCCATCTCACCACTAACAGCATCGGTCATCCTGTCTCCTCTGAAAGCAGAGGAGTACGGAGAGCGATGTGTTCCCGCCACGTTGGGTATTGGCCGACGATCAATGCCAACCCTATGAAGGGGTGAAGGGGAAGCCATTGACCGCCGCCCATGGTGTACCGGCCGCTCCGATTCCGTTCCCCCCGGACTGCAGCGGGATCGGAATCGGAGCGACACTCGAGGAGGTTACCCAACACACACTGTTTTAGTACCTACGTTTGATTTACAAGCCATATAAAATATCCTCATCAAGGATCCTGTCGACCACAACCCTGAATTCCACGGCAGCACGGTGCACTCCATAACAACCAAACATTTACATATCGATAGTAATCTGTTTAGTAATTTCATTACTAAACGTGAGCACAGCACTAAAGGCAGGTACAGACCAGCTTTACAGGATGTAATGGAACATTCGCAGAGAGCATGTCTTGCTCGCTGTGAATCATCTGTGCCTTTACCCAACTTCGATGCTTTCGATGTTACAACCCACTAGCCGACAACCGCTGGGATAAACGTGTTCTTGAGTGGAGACCGCGACTCGGCAAACGTAGTGTAGGACGCCCTCCGGCCAGGTGGGATGACGATCTGCGAAAGACTGCGGGCAGATGCTGGATGCGGCAAGCTGAAGACAGGGCGCTATGGCGTTCATTAGGGGAGAGCTATGTCCAGCAGTGGACTAGAACAGGTTGATGATGAACCCGCTAGCGATATTGTAATTCTGTAGCTAGATCTTGTTTGACAGGTTTTAGGGCTCCATATACCCGTAAAAAATACCACAGAAGTTCATATGGCAATCGGGAACGACGGCTTAACGTGATTTTGGAGCCACGGAGGGGTCTAAACGTGTTAAGAATAGTCACCCATCCTAAGACTGACCTGGCTAAAATTTATTAACCTTGCAATGTTTCTTGTTCAATTGTTCGTATGTCTGGGCAGAAGCGTGAGAGCCCAGCTAAGATTGGCTTCCTAGAACGTTCTCTCGTCACACAAAACAACACGTGACGTTTCAACAAAGAACAAGCAATTCACACCTTTAATCCTCCGGAGTGAGTTCATAACAGCCCACCATTTGCTTCTGTCCTTTCACGATTCATGAGCTTCCGCTACCATCATTAAACCTTTCATGCAAGCAGGGTTTCGAGTTCTTCTGATCTGAGCCCTAAAAAGTCTAACATGGACTAACTACTGAACTTCTTTATCGCCAATGGGTTGTGGAGCTCAGATAGCAGTTGCTTCAACAAAATATCAAAGTTTGGCAGCATCATAGTTAGAAGAAGAAGTTAGAAAAGAAGAAGTTAGATTCGGAGAATAATGATTTGATATTGTGGCCCACAAAACCGACGGTTTTGTAACACGTTACATTACAACTCGTAACGCTAGTCTGTACGAACTTAAACATCCTTCACGCAGACCCCACAACTTTTCCTCAAGCATAAACGATCAACAATCGAAACACGATCAATTTCGCCATAAAACACAATCTGATCATCAAAACATAAAATCATAAACAACAAACAAAGAACTGACCAAACATAAAAATTTTACCGATTATCAAAAATCTTCCTTTTATTAGTCGATTAGTCAGATCACGTCCCTACTCGGTATTCATCGCGCAGGTAGTGTTGTCATCGTATCGATGCATACACGTTAATGACATCATAACTTTATGTGTGGTCTGTGCAATTTTCTGTAAGTTGTAAGTTATTTAAATTAGATAGGGCTTCCCGTCTTTGTTTACAAGTAATTTATTTACAGATAGTGTGATATAATGTAGAGGGGAGAGCTCAGGGAGGCTCAAGATTAATGTATTGCGTGAAAGAGGATATGGCAGGGACAGAAATAACTGAGTGCAGGAATGTATGAAACATAAAGACACGTTGCGCTGAAACTACAAATAATTGATATACGAATAAGCAGATAATGAATGTAAAATTTCATCAAGTTTGTTTATATGGTAGATTAGCTGCTTACCACGGCTTCACCTGCATCGAATTCCGATCCCGTTCCCGCAATCATAATTCGTAATACTAAGCATATAGTACCGAGGATTGAGTCTCTACTACAAACAAGAAACAAGATAATATGTTTGTAAGTACAAAACTATCACAAAAATTATCCCCAAATATTGTGAATCACAATAACAAGCGGGGCATTGAAATGAAGACTACGTTGACACATTTTACTACTAGTAGTAATAGTGACTTTGTAACTTTATATTTTAATAAACTAGCACATGGACCACGGTCTATTTGATGCTGAATGAAAAGAGAATGCTTGAAAATTTCATATAATTATTAGGGAGAATAATCTGAAAACAATGTTTAAAAATTACTGTAACTATTGTAATATCTTCAGTTTCTATACTGTTGGGTTGTGATAGTAAAATTCGTGTAGATAATTTACAAAATTCTGCATAAATTCGGGTCGGTTGTAGTTATCGCGCTCTACGCCAAATTTATGTCCATGGGTACAGAAAGTGCAGGCCTAGGGTGGCAGGTGAGTTCACCTGTCGCCCCAGCAGAAGCAGGGCGGGACAGTAGGGTGACTAGGCCCCCCCCCCCAAACCGGGGCAAGGCGGGGACACCGTGGTTCCCAAACTCGAGGGGGCCATCTCGAAACCGGAGATGGCCCAGGGTCACTCGGGGTTCGAGGGAAATGCCTTATGGGCAACCTTACACCCCGGCGTCTGAAGAACCGAGACGGCGTGCGGTTTTAGTCAGTTCAAGCCCGACATAACCACCCCCGCTGGCCGGCGGGGGATATCCGAGGGGATTTCCGCACAAAAAAAATAGATAAAGAAATTGCCGAAGCTCTACTAGGTCTAGTCGATATAACGTAGGTGAGAAGATGAAACCTACTTCACCGGTCCAGTAACGCTCTTATAGCGATTCAAAGGATTGCCTTTGCAGTTCAGCTGAGGGAGAGAGAGAGAGAAATATGGACGGTGAATAGCTCCATCTCTGAACTGTATTGCTTTTGAATTGCTATAAGAGGATCGTGGTAAAACTTAGCTCAGCCTTGGCTGAGAGCCCTATGCGCTCGCCACACTGCCCGCGTAAGGTTGTAGATTTTTCCTCTGAGGACGGCAGTTGGCCGACTCGCCGTCCTTACAGAAGCAGGCCGTGGCGGAGGCGTGTCGTGTGTGCCCTACATACGCCTGCCAACTCACCGAAGCGGGATAAATCCCGACCCCACCAGGCGAGGCCGCGGTGGCGGCCAAAGTCCGCCGGCAACCCTGGGTTATCCTTTCGAGGGCTTACCCGGGGTGCCCGGCAACGGACACATGGGGAGGACACCGTGCGGTTTTAGTCGAGACACGACATAACCACCATAGCTCAACCACTTGGGAAGTATCACAATCGCATCGCAACTCTCCCCAAGTCCAGTAGGTACCTATTGTTAGTTGATTTTATGGAAATTAATTCCATGGTACTAATAATAAGCTTGTTTTATTTCCAACCATAAAAAAGTACAGTTAACTAATGAAAAAAGAAACTTAAGTAGATACCAAAATAAAAAAATTGAGCATAGAATTCAAATTAAGAACTTGTTTCTTGAGTTGGAACCCCGACTTCCCGGGGTGCCAGGAAAATGCTGTAGGGCCACCTTACACCCCGGCGTCTGAAGACCCCAGACGGTGTGCGGTTTTAGTCGGTTTGAATCTGACATAACCACTCCCGCTGGCCGGCGGGGAGGTATCCGGAGGGATATCTGCACGAAAAAAAAAAACAGGGCATAGATAGGGCTCCTCCAACCTTTGCCATTCAGTTCTAATTGGTGCTTTGGCTCCCCATTGCTTGCCTGCTGTGGCTATTATGTCATCAGTCCAACGCTTTTTTGTCTACCTGATTGTCTTTTACCACATGGTCCAGGCCATCTAATCACTTCGACGGTTCATCTTTTGTCAGAATATCTCGTTAGGTATGAAAGCATGATGTAGGGCATCTGTTAGATTTGTTTTCTTCCATGGTGCTGATGGCCTGAAACTATGAACATTAAATGGTAGGCCTAATTAGTCTAGCTATGCATTATACGTTTTATAATTTTCTTATACGCGGCATAGCCGTTTGTTGGTGGCTGAGCTCCTCTGGAACCACTCCCGCGATCTTGGCCAAATTTACCACGGTGATAGTGTGGACACTAAGGAGTGTTTTGAGTGTTTTGCGAGATGGTTCATGTCCGATGTACCATTGAGAAATAATCACCGAAAAACCGTTTTACGAGCGCGCGGCCTTAGCTAAGCGCGAGACCGTAGTAAGATTTTGTATAGGAGCGTATGTCTATCTCCTTGCTCCTGATCTCACCTGATCTCTTCTGAAAGAAATGTCTTTAGTGTTATATTTATCAACATCCTCATAGCGCCTTCTAAGTTGAGTTTCATCTTGGAGCTCGAGGTCCGCTTATAGTCTTTTAAAATTAGAGCATTGGTAGGTAAGTGGTTAAGGAGTCGGTCTTACAATCGAGAGGGCCCGGGTTCGAATCCAGGACTACTGACGGGAACCCACTCCTGACGCAAGCAATTTCCATTGCTGGAGGGGATAACAGAAATACTAGTAAATTAGAGTAATAATATTCTTTTCAAAAAAAAAAAGAAAAACAAATTGGTATGTCGGCTTTTCCGGCAGCGACTGCCGTCAGACCTCCTAACCTTCGAGAGGAAAGCCTGCGCCAGAGCATCATTCCTTGTTTACCAGGTCCACCAACAAGCAATTGAGGTTTGTTGGCTAAAGCTCTAAAGTTGTTCTGTACACTGTACACCCTATCTCTTTTTCGGCAAGCGGGGGAGGTTATGTCTGACCCAAACCGACCAAAACCGCACGCCGTCTCGGGTACTCAGATGTAAGGTGGCTCATAAGGCATTTCCCTCGCATACCGACAGACCCAGGGCCATCTACGGTTTCGAGATGGACCTCTCGGGTTTGGGAACCACGGTTTCCCCGTCTTGGCCACGGAAAATAGGAGCGCGCTCAACGCGCTGCCACCCTGGCCTGCTGACAGGCGGCATCACATGTCACCCCAAGGCCTGCGCTCATGGAGGACGGACGTCAGAACCAAACCGGACTAACATTTATTATTCATAACATAAAATAAAAAGATATAAAACCGTTTTGGCATGGATGTAGGCTGCAGGCTATAAATAAATAAATAAATATTCTACGACATTCTATACCCAAAGTAAGCACCCAGGCCAATGCAAATAGACATATTCATGCATACAGATATTGGCACTGAACGGGAATCAAACCCGCACCCCCTGTCATAGCAGTCGAATGCACTACCGCTACGCCACAGAGGCCGTCATAAAGTATCTAAGTTTTAATTAAAATGTTGATTAGGCCGTGGTTACTCTCGCATCCACAAATTTTTGGCTTATATTTCGTGTGTGCATACCAAATCATAAAAAGGGGAAGTAACTGGAGAGGGACACCCAAAAAATATACGGGGATTGGAGCTCTGACAATCAGATATTTCGTGTGTACATTAAACATCAAATTATCATGGAATTACATACATGAGGTGTGCACAGTGTGCAGGTCTCTACGAACACCTGCGAGGCCCGAACCAACTTCATTAAACAACAGATGAGGGCTTTCCTCAGAAGTCAGAGGTCACATGACAATCGCTCGCGGAAAAGCTAATATAGGTACCAAGCGTTAAGCGTCGGTAGCTTAGTGGTTAAGTAGTCAACCTTACGATCGAGAGGTTCCAGGTTCGAATCTTTGCCATTTCACTACCGACGTGGACCCACTCCTAACACAAGCAATTTAGCTTAGCTGGAGGGGTTAGTAATTTCGGTTACTAATATTCTTTTTAAAAAAAAACCAAGAAGTGGATACTAGGCTCTAAAGTTCAAACTTTGGACGCCACTGGTGAATCGCTATGAAGATGATAATGAAATGGAATTGGATAGATACCAGGATACCAGAAACCAAAGAAACTACAGATATAAATGAGTAAAAACATATATTTTATATATCACTCGTTTTCAAGTTGCTACTTTCGTAAAGTGTTACAGAAAGGAAATTTTACCGGTTTACAGTCAGAGAAGAATTATTATTCAATATACACACAATACAATACATTTAAACTGTATTATTTACTCTAAACACACATATTTACAAATTTACTTAAAACTTTTAAATTATTAAAGATAATTTACAACTAACATACTAGATTGAGGACGCGTTTCAAAATATTAACATTAAAGTTTGTTAGAATATAAACTTTAACATTCAACACGACCTGTGCAGTGTGCAGGCGCATTCCTTGACGTCTCATAGAACCAGAACAAAAAAAAAATTAATGTCTTGTCGAAGTGGCATAAGAATGGAATAGGCAAAGTATAACTCTAGTGTCTATGGCATTGACTTGAGTTTTGGCAATGATAATAGGTACTATTTAATACAGAGTTGTAAAATCTTGAAATCAACTTTCAAACAAAATATAAATAATGGAAATAGCTATTAAATTACAGGAATAACGAACTCATGAATTTGTAAGAAAATTTAGGCAATTTCATATGTAACGACCTAATATAAGAACCTGTAGGTACTGTCGCACTGAGAAGTTGCTGAATAGTAACAAATTTATAAACGACCATCACTTTTTTTTTAATAAATAATAATTGACCGAAGCTCGTCAGAGCTTTGCTCTCTTTTAGACGACTCATGTATTTCGTTAGACCATCATCTCCTCCCAAACGGCTGAACCGATTCTAATGAAATTTTACACAAGCAAAGATGATACTGATGGGAAGAACATAGGCTATGTAATTAAAAATTCATGTGTACCACGGAGGAATAACCACCGACCAAAATTTTCAAAATCTGATTTCTCAATAAACAAAAAGCCTCATTCACGCGATTGGTATTAAATTAAGTAATTTATTCATATACACAAGACAAAAAAAGAAAAACAAAAATCGGACTAGCCATTCAGGAATTATCACCGTTAGAAAAAGTCCTAGTGAAATTGCTTCGCCCAATTTATGCAACAGCAGAATGAATTGCAGACCTAGTTAATGAGAAATAAATAATAATTATTGATGTGTATATTTTCGTAATCTTTAGGGGATTTTTTTTTCAATTTTTGTTCATAATTCTATGTAAAGTTTTAGAGCTAAGGTGATCAGTAACTCGGAATATGTTAAGCTAATACGGATGGTGACTGTATTTGCACAAATCTGACTAATAAAAATGTGGCGAATCAATCATAACCATAGTGTTTTATGCCTCCCCGAAAGTACATTAAACTATTTACTTCTGATAAACATGAAACGTCTTAAAAATATAATAATTTCCTTCTACTTATAAGTTACTCAAACATCCTGAAACGACCTCTTTATATTATTAGAATATTTACAATATTGGCGTTAACCATAAGTGAAGGAACATGTTTTTACTATAGGGAAATGTACAATACTAAAGTGGGCGCAAAGACGTTATAAAAACTGGTGAAAAATCACTCTTAACTTGACAAAGTACAAAACAGATACAACTCAGGAACCATAGCTTTAGAACACTATGTACGGTCAACGAAAAAAAAAATATTTACCAAAAATATTTTCACATTGTTATACATGTATAAATTGATGTATCAGTAGTTTTATAATCCTTAGATGGTAAAGTTAATATATTTCATATTTTTCATTAATTCATTAAAGGTTTTAAACTAAGGTGATCTGTTTATTAGAACGTGTTGAGCTACTTTTGTCTTTGACCTTGGTATGTTACCTTTTTTTACGTGCGGAAATCATAAAATAAATCATAAACAATTATTTTTTAATCATGAAAATATTTTTAATATTTTTGATGTCATTCATTCACCATGTAAAAAAATGTAAAGAAAAGACTAGATATTATAAGAAAACATTTAAAAATAAAAAGTTCAAAACATCTATGAATTAATCTGTCACTTTGAAATGTCCATCAGTTGCCTCAAAGCAATATATCAAACTTAATTGTCGCACCATGCGCCCAACCTTACACATATAAGTTCCTTATTAAGTACAAAATAAGAAATAAATAATTTTATTTACAAATTTCTGTTCTCTTTTCAGATTTCTCTTACAATACATAAAATATAATGTGAATTCCTTTGCGGTAGAAAATAACGACTCTTAAATGTCTTCAAAAGAAAAGTAAGCTTTTGAGCCGCAAATTTAAATTGGTTATGGTTTTACTGAGTGTCAACATATGATTGAATGAATGAATGGGAGTGCCAGAAGCGATCTCGTTCATTCGTTAAGATTAAGTTGCTTATTGTTGGAGCGACCGTTGCCTGAGGGCTACACGAAAAAAAAATTGATTAGGTAAGTACATACCTGGCTACGTAGTTACTTTGACAGTAAAATGAAATGTTTTTTTATTTTATTTTATATAACTGTAGCGTAAGTTCTCATTGTTGTCATTATTGACTTTTAAATTATTTTGTTGCATCTACTATGTTCGGTTGCTATTGTTATTGTTATTTAATAGAGATTAAATTATTATGAATTCATGAAACATCTTTGCGTATTATTCAATTACAAAATGTAGGTAAAGGTACAAAATGCACATAACAACAGATGCATGTAAACTGTATATTATATATATATATATATATATATATATATATAATAATATTTAAATCGACTAAAAATCGCCCTTCAATACTGTAATTTATGATCACTCAACCGTGTCGCAACGACCAACTGAATAAGCAACCTATTAATGACCTAGCCTTTTTTCTTAAAGAAAATATTTACCAAATTCTTTTTTAAGAATTTACGATATCAATAAATAGCTTTAGAGGTGACAAGACTTCAAATTATTAAGTTTCGCGCCATCATTTAAAACAATTGCAGTATCTAGTCATAATGTTAGAATTCAATACTGCGTTAATCTTGTAAGATATTATTTTTATTCACATTTACCAGTTTATTCTAAAGGAACTGACTTAATAAAACTACATTAATTTGAGCGAATATTAACCTTATAATGTGTAGTATATTGCTATCAAGATTTTGAGCTATGATACAAACCACATATAGTTCCATATTCAAATCAATGTGTCAATAAATTAGGGGCATAATAATATTATTATTAATAAAAGTAAAAAGGTTCAATAAAATGAACTCAATTTCAAATAAATTCTGTCTATGGTCACTCTCCGACGAAGAACCTCGATTTAACAATAGAATAGACGTATTCATTTTAATATTAAGCAAACTGCAGTTATGTTACTACCGAAATATTTAAAATGTTTTTTTAAATCGGAACATTAGTATATTCTATTAAATTTGGTATTTTACTCCAAATAATGAGTTTCATTCTCCTATTCAAATTTTTAGACAAAGCGAAAGAGTAGCCTTCGCTCAGCATCGAATGACTCCAATAAACGTTATAATGTCACATAATCAGCGAGTTAAAAGCAATCAATGGGAATGTAATTAAAAACGAACTTTTACGAAAGAATACATCGTAAAATATCGACATGCCCGCTAATCGCAAACACTTAATGAATAAAATCGATAATTAAAATCGCCTAAGAGTTAATTGAGCTGAAAATGGAATCTAGATTTCAAATTACGAATGGCGTGGAGCCAAACCGTTTGGCTTTGCTTTTATTTTTTTTAAACGCGGCCGAGAGGACTAGTGTGGTAGTTAGCACATTCCGATGTTCTATTTTTGTTTTTATAGGTCCGGTATTCGAAACGTTTTGAGAATTAAAAAACGAAAACTAAGTCACAGATTATGAAGTTATTCTTAAATAAGCAATATTTAACATTTAACCTTTTGTTCTTGTAAACAGATATGTAATTAAAAATGAATTTGAATTACATTTCGAAACTACATTACAAGCAACATGCTATACAGCCCCAAATAAAAACAAGAGTTTTTTGTTCTTAAAATCGATTCACTCCGTAAATCGATTCGGCGAGAACTTGATACTCGTAATCGTAAATCAAACGAACAAAAGACGGAAAGCAAAATACAAATTAGCCTTATAATCGGTCGTTTAAACTCGAGTTAGAGAGCACAGGCTAGTGCAAGAACATAGTAAACAAAACAATGAGTACCTGCTCGACTATAAAATGCTCATTGGAAATGCCTAGCGCTGGAAATAACTAGAGGTATTGTCAGGAAATACCATAACTTTAATAATATATGGATAAAATAATTTAATTACAATTAAGAAGGCAGATATAGTTGTGTGTTATTCGAGATCAAGTTTTTATTTATTCCACGACATAAAACTCTACACAACATGGAAATTATAAGCGATACCTTTTGATCTCATATGTGTCGTGATATTTCATTGACTCGACGACTCTACATTTTCGTATCTCAAACCGAGTTTAGACTTGTAAATCGCTTAATTGACCATAAAAAAAGATATACATCTTATAATACTCCATAAAAATTGGCTATTAGCAACTTTAAACGCCAACGATTAGCGCAAATCTTATTTTATTTTTCGAAACAAACGACGACGGGAAACGAATCGATACATTCTCGCTGGAACTGGTCATTGAATAGAATTATAAACTAAAAGAATGTCACACATTAAAACAATGGATCCAACACGTCGTTAGTCAAGTAAACCGACGCGTCAAACCAGACCATCAACAAGAAATAGATTCATATCAACAAATTCCTGACGCATAGACAAATAGCCGTTGAGAACAATCGTCAAATACTTAAAAACAATTTGGTTACGTTGCGAGCAATTACGAAACGCGATTCGAGCTCATGATAGTTTCCGAACGCATCTCTTAATAATAGGGCCTTCAGCGCACCTATAATCGCATTCATCTTTATTTACTATCTCGGTTTGACTAATGGTGATTTTATATATCTATCCTTGTTTATCGTTGTCAGCACTCGTTGAGAAACCACAGACCCTTCGTATCAACATTTCAAATCTAAAATGTCTAATTATACCCACATCACTGGATGAACATAAAAAAGAGCCATTTTTAATTAATTTATACCCCAAAACTATTATAATACGGGCAATTTCGTTATCTAATAAGCCATGACGCTAACAAGAGGTCGGACGCCATTTTGTTACCGTTGATTCAATGATATGACCGCTTTAATGGTTTTAGAATTGATATAAATTATTGCGAATAACAACGAACGCCTACTTTTCTAAGATTGATCGTATTGACTTTTGATAAATGTGCTTCAGGAATCCAATAAATTTAAATTAAACGTGCCATTTTGATTACCACACGTAAAATGCTTAAATTCATTACCGAAATATGGATAATTTATTGCAAAATCGACTAAGAGTCGACTATTGAAATTGAAATATAACGTATTTTAGAGTCACCGTTTTATAGAAGGCTGTCTATCTACCCACAACGCCACTTACTAAAACCAATGACTTAAATATATTCATAATTAAACGGTACCAGGCAAGCTGTTCTAAATTTATCTCACAAAAGTAGCGGTCTTTATCGTATCATATAATAATTTAGCAATAATAAGCGTTATTTATTTCGTAATACATATGAAATTTGTTTGACACTAAAGGTAATACGATACCTTCTCTGTTATGATATGCTACCAACCCGCGCCATCGAATCAACGCTGTTTTCATTTTTACGCATAAACGTAAAATGCCAACCCTAACTCACGAATGCCTTCAAAGTAAAAGAAACTCTCTGGTGAAGTGATTTTACACATAAAAGAAACTCTCTGGTGAAGTGATTTTACACATAAAAGACTGCGCGTGTTTTTTGTTATGCGCGTTGTTTGTGCAAGGTATTTACACTACATTGAATCCACTATAATGATCAAATAATTTAGACATCGGATTTTGATTACATCGACACAGGCAGGTATGAATGCCTGTGTCGATAGATTAACAGTAAAAAATTGAAATTAATGAAATCCAAATCATGAAAACCATTATTTTAAATATTTCGAACGTTGCGTCATCAAATCCTTTGTCAAATATTTGGATTTCGGATTAGGTTTAAAATTGACTTCGGCCATTTAGCGATTAAAAGCTGACTGCCTAAAAATTTAGATCATGTTTTCAAACCCATGTGTTTAGATGTAATATATTTAAAAACATTTCACAATTGCCACCAACACTGAGCCAACTAAGCAATATGTTTAAACAGACAAAACTAAAACAGATCTTTGCTAATTTTAGAATCTTGATGGAATTAACCTCAAAATATGATTAAATATTTAATAAATTATATTACACACCTTGTTTGCATTTATTGCCAAATACTCATTATATAACCCTTATGTCAGTTAACCGCTGAAAAGTTTTCGAAATTCAAACGGCTTGTCTGGTATTTAACCTCTCTTCGGAATATCTGCTCAAACGTTTACAGGATATACACGTGTCTAAATTTCTAAACGCATTTTTTTTTAAATGCATTGGTCATAATGCACCACTCATTTGATTGGGATTGATTAGGATAACTGCTAATATCCACCATATTGTTAAAAGGTTCAAGACTGACAACTAGAGATTTAACTAGGTAAGTACATGAATGTCACGTTTGAAATACTAAGGTACCATAATACGGGGTGAATAGGGATAAAATGGTCACTTGAAATTTTTGAAAATTAAACAAATATATATTTAAAGTAGGTATCACCGTGGTTCCCAAACTCATTTACACCCCGGCGTCTGTAGACCGGAGACGGCGTGCGGTTTTAGTCGGGTAACCGAAGGGATTTCCGCACGAAAAAAAAAAAAGGTATCTAACCGGATATTTGATGATTCTATTCATAAATAAATGAAATAGTCTATAGTTTCACTTAAAAGAAAATAAATGCAGAATTTATCTGACCATTTTATCTCTATTCACCCCATTTTACCCGGTACTTTAAATGTTCAGAAAAATATTTCAGCTTCAAATCGTACATAAACTCTTAGCTACAAATATATTGAGTAAAACCAATTTTACTGATATTCGCTACCTATGTGGCCAAAAAGAAACTTAACATCATATACGTTTCTAAGACTAGTCTATTAATATAAATTCCGTAGGTATTATTTACTTACTTAAATCGTATGTATTGGATGAGATTCAAACTAATTATCTTATCGTAGCTCTTCAAACTCTGATATAAATTTAAAAAAAAACTTAGACACGTGTAAAAATTTAAACAATCTAAAAGTGTGAATTGCCATCGCAAAAATATTGTCACAGACTATAAATCATAAATAAATAAAAACTATAGTTCTAAACAACTAAATTACATTATATGTACATATTTATCACTGGAGTCACTCTCCTACGTTTCATTCTCACTTTCACTGAGTTCGTCCATGTCCATATCGATGAGTTCCTCATCATCCTCTTCATAAGAATTGTTGAGTAGACTGCCATCACCTGGCTTCATGTTTGAAGAGCCAGATTTACCACCTGTTTTGGCTTCTTCCTCTTGCTGCATTCTTTTATGCTTCGTTCTTCTGTTCTGGAACCAAACCTTCACCTGTTAACAAAGAAACGTCTTGTTCATATTTTTTTAGAGTGATGAAAGCCAAAGCTTTCGTTTTAATCTATACCTTTTAATTCAGTGCGGAAATTCCTTCGGATAACCCCAGGTGGGGAGGACCTATAAAGCATTTCCCTCGCACCCCGGTTGATCCAGGGCCATCTCCGGTTTCGAAATGGTCCCCTAGAGTTTGGGCACCACGGTGTCCCCATCTTGCCCCCAGAAAAAGGAGAGGCGCCTAACGCGCCGCCACCCAGGCATGCTTCTGCTAGGGGCACCACCTGTCACCTCCAGGCCTGTGCTCATGGAGGACGGAGGTCATAGAGCGATCCCCGACGTCTGAGTCACCTCCGCGCCTCGCGAGCTCTGCGGTTGGCTCGTCACCTCCTTCTCGAACGTTACTTGCTCGCAGAAGGAGGCAGCGGCGGCAAGTTCTTGGGGATAATGCAATGCAACGCGAAGAGTGGCCTCCCTAATAGACCTTAGTATGACAAGTGATGCTTCGGGGCATAGGTAGTAAAAAATAGTTTTAGCTATTCTATGAAGTTTTCCGATTGTCCGTCTAATTTACGTAAGAGTGAACACTACTGCAAAGCAGCAATACGACTTTAAGCGGAACTCTCATTTTTCTTACCGCTATACCAAATCAACAGCCGGTTACAGTAGATTATTTCATTTTAATTTATTTCCGTGTAGGTACCTACTCAAGCCGCCATTTTTAATCCTGAAAAATATTAGGTGGGTGGGTATGTGTTTTATTAATGCGTCGCGCTCTGGTAGCGACTGCTTGGCGATAAAAGATTATAAAATGTAACTCAACGCCAGTGTACACACCAGCTTCGTTCAAGTTACAAAAAGAAAGAAAGAAAGAAAGAACGAAAAAAGTTTTATTTAGTAATCTGCACAAATCATCGCGCAGACCCAAATAGGGCCCCATCTCAGCATGAATGCTGCGTACATCATCAGTATACGCAGCGCTGGTTTTCAGATGGAGAACGTACACAAATAATAATAAATAATATAATATAATAATATTCCGGTTGTTCAATGCTTGCTAACACTGAGTATCTGCACAGACACAACCAAGCAGCCAGTATACTTCATCAAGAGCTTGCCCTTAAATACGGCCTCATCGAACAGAGGCTGCCCTACTATAAGTACGTACCGGAAGCCGTACTCGAAAACGACCGCGCCAAGCTCTACTGGGACCGGTCCATCATCACGGATAGGACTATTCTAGCGAATAGGCCTGATATCGTGCTGATGGACCGGGCACAGTCACGGGTATTTCTTGTGGACATCACTATCCCCTATGACGAGAATCTCGTCCGCGCCGAAGCAGATAAAAAGACCAAATATCTGGACCTGGCGCACGAGGTTACCGACATGTGGAGGGTGGGGTCCACAGAAATAGTCCCAGTTGTGATCTCAGCGAATGGTTTGATTCCAAAGAGCCTCTCAGTCCATCTTGAGAGGCTCGGGATCGGTGGGAAGTCGGTGGCGGCCAAGATGCAGAAAGCGGTCTTGCTCGACAATGCCCGAATAGTCCGGCGGTTCCTCTGCCAATCGCCCTAACGCCCCGGCCGACTGTTGCCCACCTCGCCGGGGTTACTAGGGGGGAGGCGTGAATTACTTTGATGGGAATAATAATAAATATTCTACGACATTCTACACAGCGCTTTCTAGACCCAAAGTAAGCATAGTTTAACTAGCTTGTGTTATGGGTTCCAGAATGCGGATAATCATACTTATTTACTTTTTTTTTTGTAAATACATACATATTATACATAGAAACACCCAGACCAATGCAAATAGACATATTCATGCATACAAAAATTTGCACTGAGCGGGAATCGAACCCGCGCCCCCTGTCGTAGCAGTCGAATGCACTACCGCTACGCCACAGAGGCCGTCTGTAGCAATCATTATTATCATAGCGATGCTTAGAAGTTCGGGTGACGCTGTTCAAGAACGAAAATACATTTAATTCCGGACACGCACAATGAACATACTGTAGCATAATACATACTTACGACCTCTGTAGCGTAGCGGTAGAGCTTTCGACTGCTGAGTCAGAGGTCGCTGGTTCGATTCCCACTTAATGCAAATATGTATATTTGCATTAGTCTGGGTGTTACTATGTATAATATTTAATTATTTACAAAAAAAAAGTATGATTATCCGCATTCTAGAACTCATATGACAAGCTCTGCTTAGTTTGGGTCTAGATGGCGTTGTGTTATATGTCCTAGAATATTTATTTATATTATTAAATAAATATCTTAAAATCTAAAAATATCACTGCAAGATCCCGCGCAAGGCCCCATCTCAGCATAAATACTACGCATAGCGTCAAAAATGCGCAGCACTGGTTGTCAGATGGGGCTATTACGAGAACAGCTACCGTCTGACTTGAACTGGAAACCCTGCGCCAGAGTCTCATCTGTCAATCAGCAGGTCTACCGGCAACCTCGGCAAGAGGTTAACATGGTCCCGTAGGTCTTGGTGGGGCCCCCATACACCCAATTTTGACAATACGGTGTAATTTCGTCAATTCGTTAAAAAAAACTAACTAACAGAAGCACGAACGTTTAGATTCATGAAGAAAAACATTACTAGTCAAACTATAGCTATAGGGCGTATAATCAATCAAAATATTAAATAAAAACGTTACAATAACCATAGGGGGTGAATTGATCCAGTACCCGCCAACATGAAAATACCATTCATAAAATAATTTTACGCTAGACATATCCCCATAAAGGATTAAAGGAACAAGCCAATAAAAAACTATTCAAACAACCCCTCCGATCCATATATCACAAGCTATTGAAAGAAAAATCCATTGTCGAATTTTTCTGCGCGCCAACAACAGATTTCCCGCTCAAAAAAGCAGCCGCCATTTTGTCCAGTGATTTGTCATGTAGTTAATGGCTTGCAAAATGTATTCATGTCGGGCTTTTGAGATATTATAACTAATGCCAACTCTGTATTTTACCGTTGCTTTGCCAAAAATGAAATTTACTATACCATTATATAGGTTAGTTGCTGGTTATTATTACAGTCCAAAATTAATATTATTATCCAAAATGAGTCACTGATTTCGAGTAAATAAAGGGCCAAATTTGCTTTTCAAATTTCAAACTAAGCACAACTTTTACTTAACTTACTGGTTTCAGAAAGCGGATAAACACACCTACATATCTACTTTTTTTTGTAAATACATCCAAACATATATATAATTTCATCCATATACATATTTTGACGACCTCTGTGGCGTAGCGGTAGCGCTTTCGACTGCTAAGTCAGAGGTCGCGGGTTCGATTCCCGCTCATTGCAAATATGTATATTTGCATTGTTCTGGGTGTTTCTATGTATAATATGTATTTATTTACAAAAATAAAGTATCTAAGTATGATTATCTGCATTCTAGAACCCATTTGACAAGCTCTGCTTAGTTTGTGTCTAGATGGCGTTGTTTAATATGTCATAGAATATTTGTTTATTATATATTTATATCATACATAGAGACACCCAGACCAATGCAAATAGACATATTCATGCATCAAATATTTGCACTGAGCGAATTGAACCCGCTTTCTATAGTAGAAATCGAATGCACTACCGCTGCACCAAGCCGCGTTATTTCAAGTTATTACCAAGTTATTAATAATCCCTATAACTAATTTAACATTTATTAGTATATTACCTATAAATCTTGAAAAGAAAATTGGAAATCATAGAGTTTAAACATAAAACCATGCAGAATTAGGTAGGAAACATTACTTACGATTACCTATATTTTTATGGACGAAGGCAATAAGCTAAGAGAATTGCATTAAAATTGAAATGCATCGGTAAAACAGGCAAAAGCGATGTTTCCTATAACGATTGCCGTGAAATTGGCTGCGTACTAAAAGGTAATGGCACTTTATATTTCCATACATGTTATAAATCATATTTACCTTTATTACTGATAAAAATTTAGAATGAAATAACCAATGACTTTCATGTATAATACTAGAATGGCTGTAAGCAACAATACATTTGGTATCAATTTAAAACCACTATACTTGCCCAGCAACGCTACGCCACTCTTTGTGACTGCCGTACAGATGACATTACAGGCAGATGACAGATGACAGGTGCCAAAAGTCATTTATCTAGTTTCTGCGTCCTATTCCAAATTCAAAATTCATTCCCGCCTCACCTAGATACCGTAACACATTTTTTTGTTCCAAACAGGAATCAGCCTTACGATGGAGACGTCCTAATTTCGATTATTAATATTCTTTAAAAACAAAAAAAATAACCAGTTATCTTCATTTTATGAAATTGTTCTCAGCTTTTCTCCGTATCGGTATTGAAAAATTTACTACACCATAGAAATTGGCTGGCTTAAATTTTATTAGGAACCTGTTTGAAGTCTATTGGTTTGGTAATGAAGTTATAAATTTTGTATCCACAGCTACTGAAAAATAACTGTAACGTTGGGAATAGCGTAAACAATAAAATAGCACGATATAAACAGCGACAGAATGTGTTAATAATAGTTTTATTTCGATATAACTTTTAGGCTCGCCCCCTATTACATTGGCACCTTTTAACATAACTGGCAAATCGTGGGTGTGTAATACACCTCTGCCTACCCCTTCAGGGATAGAGGCGTGAAGTTATGTTATGTTATGTTATAACTTTTTGATTCGGACACGTAGAGAGAGATGAAAGAGATTCACGAAACAGGGTCTGTAGACAAAGTGACATTCTACTAGTGGAATCAACTCGAAGCGAACCTTCAAAAGTCCGAAATGTATGGGAGTGACATTATTTTTTATCAATTTCGGACTTTTGAAGGTTCGCTTCGAAGTGATTCCATTAGTAGAATGTCACTTTGTCAAGGCCCCCGGATTTATTAGATGAGGGGCGAGGGGAAATAGGCAACCCACGGTCCGCTCACACCTTCTCCTTCTCTTGGTTTAACTTATATGGTTTTTATGAGAGCGACTGCAGTCTGACATACCAACCCTGGACGGAAGCCGGCGCCAGAGCCGCGTCCGTCAATGAGCAGGTGAACCGGCTTGCAGGTGAGATTGACTTGACTCCGAAGGTCTTAGTAATCCCTTTATACTCCCAGTCCATGGGTAGCCAATAACGTTGCAAATTATATCGACACAAGGGCTACAGACCCTGCAGGACACTCTCAAATCGTGAGAACAAAACTCCAAATTGGTTAATAACAAAATTTCTCCCCCACAAAGGGGTCAAATCGCTGCAGTCACGGTTCATTATCTTACATATCGACATCGAATATCAATCAACTAGATTCCTGCCACCCCTCGGAAGTAATGGTGCGTGATGTGACGTCACTGTTGCTCCCTGTGTGTGACGTATACCAGTGCTATGTTTTGATTGGCCGCATATATATGTATTACGTTTGATTATCCATATAAGGAGCATGAGAAAATCTTATACTTGGTTAAATATTATAAAATTGTAAATTATTTGTATCTGTACATTGGAGATATTTAAAAAAAACTAGGGTTATGTAAAATAAACGAGTGAACAGAAAATACTTTTTTTTTAAATTCTTGTCTGTTTGTTCGCGATGGACGCAGAAACTACAGAACAGATTTTGGTGCTGCTTTTTTCGATTAGAAAGGTCTTGGTCAGACTAAACATCTGTCGTATGTTTGATTGCAATTGGTTAAGTAGAACCAGAGATTTGTCCAAAAAACGATAACCGACTTCTGCCCGGGCGGAGTAATAGCACATTAAACAAACTAATTTTAGGTGTACAGGGACCAACATCCTCGAGGCTCATGCCAATCTTACCGGCTAGCCGGTGCATCGCCTAAAAATGAAAAATAATTTGGCTAAGGCCGTGTTCAGACGACCCGCACCGACCACGCTCACGCGTTGCGTTGGCCTTGCACCCACGCTTGGTACGCGCAAAATCAGCGTATGCATCCCGCAAAATGGATTCGACTGAGCTAACAAAGTTCTAATTGCATACTACATAATGCGCAGGGCGGGCGCGTGGCGGGCGCATGGCGTGGGCGGTTGGACTTGCAATTTGAGATCTATTGATTTGTCATAAAACTCAAATTATATAAAACAAATTTCAAAGTGAGTTAGACGCGGGTGCTGACGTGCGTGGCGTGCGCTTAGCGGGCGCGTGTCGTCTGAAGCAGCCTTAAGCTTCGCTCTCAAGTTTGAGAAAGGCATCCAAAATAATGTTCGGACCTCGGGATCCAAAGTACAAACTGGAAAATTGCAATGAGGATAATGAAAAGGCATAAGTTATTTGCCATTTATTAAGTTTATTTCCAGAGCTGTTCTTGAAAATGTTCTAGCAAAAAAAATCGCTGAAAGAAGTAAAAGAATCGATATTCAGATCATCATTCTGTTAGTGGTGATGCCGATGCACCCGCTTTCCGAGATGAAAGCCCGGGGCCCCCCTATTCGTGCTTTTTCCATTATTATTGAGCGAAGCTCTGAAAGAGTGAAGCTCTCTCTTAGACGACTCATGTACTTCGGTTGTTCGCTAACTCCTTTTAAACCACTCAACCGATTTAAATCAGCCAAATTTGATCTAAATCGGTTGAGTGGTTTAAGAGGAGTATATACACCACATATGAGTGTGGAGGTTTAGGCTAGGAAAATCAATAATCAAAAGTACCACGGAGAAATAATCACCGGAAAAAAAAACTGATTTCTCAATGACCATTAAAGGCTCATTCACGCGATTAGTATTAAATTAAGTAATTTGTACATACACAAGACAAAAAAAGAAAAATGAAAATCGACAAGCCATTGAGGAATTATCACCATTAGAAAAAGTCCGCAGTCCTGGTGAAATTGCTCCGCTCAATTTTTGCAACAGCAGAATGAATTGCAGACATAGTTTAGTTCATTTTGGCTTGTAGGGACTGCCCTCTGACCTTCCAACCCCGAAAGGGAAGCCTGCACCAGAGTCTCATCCGTCAATCAGCAGGTGTACCGGCTTGCAGGTGAAGTTGACTTGGCGCTTTGGCTTTTTCTTTTTCGTTTTTTTTTTTTATTTGCACTTTTTGACTGCACCCCGCTGGATGGTGAGAAGCTAGGGTGAAGTCCAGAAGATAAGGGCCACCATCCCAGATGCTGACGATCCTAAAATGGTAGCCCCTACCTTGACGGCCTCAAAAGATGCTTTTTCACGCCCCGCTTGAAGAACCCGGGATTGTAAGAAGAAGAGAACACGTGCGCGGGCAGAGCATTCCATATCGTGCGACAAAGAAAGGAAGCACCGAACCGCTGAGTTCGGGACTGTATGGTTTCCACCGTGTGCGGATGGCATTGCAGTCCAGCAGGTGTTGTTCTGGGTCGAAATGGAGAAGGTGGGATCAGTTGAAAGAGCTCCTCAGAACACTCGCCGTGGTAGAGGCGGTAAAATACAGTCAGAGAGGCAATGTCTCTACGCAGCTGCAGAGGTTCTAGGCTAGTGGTAATCTCAGGACTCCTAATGATACGGATGGCACGCCGCTGCAATCTGTCGAGAGCGTCTAATAAGTATTTTGCGGAGCCATTCCAGAGATGAGAGCAGTATTCCACGCAGGGGCGAATTTGTGTCTTATACAAAAGACACCGGTGCTCCGGCGTGCTCGTTTTTAGGGATTTTCTTTAGAAAAGCCCTATTGCTATCGAGTTGTCGTCGACGTCGTCGTTGCCAATTTTCTGTCACGGTTTTGGGTATGAAGGAGATGAGCTACCGAGTTGCTGTTTTCGGTAATAGATTCGTGCTGGGGTGAACCATTGCAAGATAAAGAAAAAAAATCCCTTGTATTCGGCTGAACTCGTCTCAGGAATTCAACTTGTTTAAGGAGTTTCTTTAGAAAAGCCCTATTTCTATCGAGTTGTCGTCGACGTCGTCGTTGCCAATTTTCTGTCACGGTTTTGGGTATGAAGGAGATGATCTATCGAGTTGCTGTTTTCTGTAATAGATTCGTGCTGGGGTGAACCATTGCAAGATAAAGAAAAAAAAAAACCCCCTTGTATTCGGCTGAGCTCGTCTCAGGAATTCAACTTGTTTTATACCTAGACATATAACCACTGTAAAAACAGTATGTGATAAAAGGAGTTACGTAAATCTATAAAATTAAAATTTTCACTTCTAATTGTAAACGCCATCAAACTAATTCTGAAGTTTTATAACCTCGTCAAAACATTGGTAAGTTTCGTTTTGACAAATCATAGATACTGAATACAAAAGTTATTTTATGTTTTTAATTTCTAATAGAATTGAAATCATGTTTTTTGAAAAATTACCGCTACTGAATCGGGCCTCAGTTTGCCTAATCGTGAATATATAAGAAGTTTTTAGTAAAAACTATAGGTTAGGTAGTTTTCATAGTCGGCAAATACATGTTAGGTACCTCAGTAGATACAAGCTCGCTTGTTTGGCACTTTAATCCTATCACATGTAACCAATACATGTATTTTAATACATTGTCATCTATTATTCTCTTATTTTATGATCTGTAGTTACGAGCCGTCTTCAAAAGGCTTAGTTTAACCCGTGTTTAGTCGTTATAAATCATATTTGCTAACAAAATGGATATTATTACAGCTCTTTGTATTTTCGTATTTATTTCTTTAACAACTTTGTTAGTTATTTGTAATAGACAATGAGTTAAGAAGATAGGTGGAACTAAAAAGATAGTAAGGAACTAAAAAACGTGTCATGAAATCGGACAAGATGGCGGAGGCCCTGGTTACACTTGACGTAAATTCCGTC
The DNA here is from genome assembly GCA_946251805.1 of Cybosia mesomella. Taxonomy (NCBI): domain Eukaryota; kingdom Metazoa; phylum Arthropoda; class Insecta; order Lepidoptera; family Erebidae; genus Cybosia; species Cybosia mesomella. The sequence continues at coordinate 17,908,651 of OX276413.1, read as the reverse complement.
GAAGACCTTCCGCGTTGGAATGCTAACACATGTTATTGCGTAGTTTATCAGCGTATTCCCCCTAGAATGGTGCTGGTCACGGGTGTAAGTCCCGTCCTGGATGTTGCCCTTTTTCGTATTTTAAAGGAAATGTGAGCAATTGTTTTTAAAATTTCATTCATTTAATTTGCCGAAGCAATCTGCATACTATATTTAAAAATGATTGTAACACCATTAATTGTTTCCGTTTTTCGTAACAATTTTCGGTAGATGGCTACAGCGCCGCCCCTAAGACGTATGTATAGGAAGTTTTGAATAACTGCAACGTGTCCAGGTACCTTTTTTTTTGTGCGGAAATCCCTTCGGATACGGTTATGTCGGGCCTGAACCGACTAAAACCACACGCCGTCTCGGGTCTTAAGACGCCGGGGTGTAAGGTTGCCCATAGAGCATATCCCTCCGTGTCCGGGTAGCTCAGTTGGTCAGAGTATTTTACCAAGAAAGGGACTGGTCACGTGTTCAAATTCCGTCTTGGATACCTATTGACCTTTGCCAGTTTAAATTCATTCATAATATAATATGGGTTAAACTAGTCATCAGAAAATTAGAATCACCGACATATTCTAAAGAAGCGTCGTGAACCTACTCTTGACAAAGGCAATTTTTTCAGGGAACCCTAGAAATGTTTGACCCGCGTTACATTTAACTGAAAAAAATATATCTTCAAGGCCGTTTTTTTTCGTGCGAAATCCCTTCGGATAGCGGGCCCCGGCCAGCGGGGGTATATCTTCAAGGCCCTAAATCGCATTGTTAAAGAAACAAATGAGGAACGTTATCGTTTTTATTATAACCCTATCAGGATTCGCGGCGATAACCCTCGCGGGTCCCTCAAGTCTATTTGCTACGGGTTATACGTCATCCATCACGCGGTCTTTTGTACCCCTGGGGACGGGTGGGCCTATGTAATTTGATGTCATCTCATTTGATGTTTTTACCTAAAGGGTTAGCGCCTCGTTTACTACTGTTTCAGAATAGGGTTGATTCTATATTTACGTTTTGACCAAATATGGTGAAAATTGAAGCAATTTAAACACGCGGTGTATAATTTTTGGTAAATATCAGAATTTGGCCAGCATACATACAAAAATACTGTAGCTTAGCTCGACATCTAAACATAACATAACATAACTTGACGCCTGTATCGCCGAAGGGGTAGGCAGAGGTGTATTACACACCCACGATTCGCCAGTTATGTCCCAATGTAATAGGGGGCGAGCCTATTGCCATCTACCGGGCACATTACTAAGCGAGCGATAATAAACGTTTTTGATACACACATAACTACGAAGTATAAAGTACGAAGTTAGAAGTCAGAGGTTGGTGCCCGGGGCGACTGGGGATCGAACTCGAGACCTCGTCTCGGCCGTCCGTTGCGTACACCACTGGGCTATCGACATCTAATTTATTTATATTGAATTCTTTGGAAATTAACTCTCTTTGCTCTTGGTTTCTCTCTTGAAATAGTTAGAAATATAAAAATCCAATTCCCTAAGTAACAAAGCGAGAGATAAAAGAAAAAAATAGGCAGACAGTCTACACAGACTGACAGACTTGACATCATTGAAAACCATAACCATGGCATCAAATGTGCATAAACCTGTCCAAATGAGTTGATGCGATTAAAGCAGACATTAAGTTAATCTTAATTAAGTGAAGCTGAATAGAAACGAAATATGCAAAACCATGCGGTGTAGTAGTTAAAAAGTTCAGTAGGATAATTATCTAAGTGATTTATAAGTAACTGTTTGATAGTGTGTGCAAATTATCTTTCAAAAAACAGTCTTTAAAAAATTCTCGATCCTAATCTGACAGCTTCGCGTTAAACTTGTCAGATGAATGATGATGACATTAGAAAATCCAAGTTGATGACGTTCTTGACAAACGCTACCGTTTCTAAATTCTTTTTTTAATATTTCGAATTTTAGACAAATTTATTAAGAAAACTTTAAATTACAAAATGGCGGCAATTACAAAAGCCTAGTCAAGAAATGTCGAAAAAATACTCTGCAACATATTATAACTCTGTAATTGTATCTTTCAAAGCAACTATTAATACAGAAACTTATTTTATCACTACCATTTTAACAATACAAAAGCATTTAAACTAGAAAATTTCAAAAGGACCAAACAATTATCACATTTTCATGCAAATTTAATGTACCGACACTTCGCAACGACAACAATCAACTTTATTAATTCCCTTATTCACACACATCTGCTCGCCAACTACCGTAAAATGGACCCTCATAAAACGGTATTACTTCAACAAAAGAGTTCTAACAACCCTGGGCTTTAATAAAAGTCATAAGTCTCCGCAAACAATCGTTTTAATAGGAAAAGGGATCCGTATAAAGATACGCTTGCACTAAATAAATAGGGGTGTCATTCAACATGGCCCGAAATACGATTAAGTGCTTATATACTCTATTATACCGGTCCCCTACGGATTAGCGAGTAAATGAGAGCGGAATACAATAACAATGAAGTGGGAACGAGAGAGCAACATCTAGGGGAGATACGCAATTAAGGGGTACGCGCGAATTTGGACGAAAATTTAAATGGATCGGTGTATTACTTTATTGTTGAGCCATTAGTGAGGGAGAGAGACAGATACAGTTTAGAACGGGAGATTAGAATGACAAATTGGGGTTGTTCGGTTTGTTGTAGGGTTGGCGAGCTTTAATTGGATGCTAATAAAGTGATTTTTGTTTTGAGAACATTTTATTGTAGCCAGCGACGCGAATTCGTGGAAATGTAGTAAGTTTTGCAAGATATGTAGTTGTTTGATTAAATATTTAACGTAGACATTTGGTTAGAGTTTTATGTAATTATTAATTTATTTATCTTTAATCGTACGCCAGAGGAAGATTAGAAGTTGCGCCAGAAAATAAAAAGTTCAGAAAAAAGTGGCTAAAGCGTATACTCGTACGAGATACTGTCAATAGTATTAATGATATTATACGCAATATTATTAACGGCCTCTGTGGCGTAGCGGTAGTGCATTCGACTGCTACGACACCGAACGTGTTCTATTCCCGCTCAGTGCAAATATTTGTAAGCATGTGTATGTCTATTTGCATTGGTCTGGACGTTCCTATATATAATATGTATGTATTTACAAAAAAAAATAGTATTAGTATGTTTATGGAACCCATAACACAAACTAGTTAGACTCTGCTTACTTTGGGTCTAGAAAGCGCTGTGTAGAATGTCTTACATTATTTATTTATTTAATGTGCAAACCTAACGCGATTGGTGCCGTCACGATATTGGATCGCAATATAATATTGACTGTCTCCACGCCCATACATCAAAATCATGAGGAAAGATGAGAGTAATACTTACTGTTAGAAATGGCCAAAGTATTAATATTTTTAACCTTTAAATCTGAAGAATTTTATTTAAGAAGTTCATTACTATAGGATTTTCATAGCGTTATAATATATGTCGATATAATTAACGTAACACTCTTTAGCCGCACTTACAAATTGTCGTATAAATCAAAACGAAACTGTTACAATCATGAAAATCATATCATGGAACCTGAAAGTTTAAAAAATTGTATAAAAATAAACTTAATAATAATATTAAAACAAGTTCTTTTTAACATTGTTGGCAAATGTAAGCATCATCGTCCGCCATTTTAAAATTTGATTCCTTGCACCCACGCTTGGAGCTGGCCTTAATAACCATGCTAACTCCATTGCACCTTGAACTTATAAAAATAACATTTATACCTATTTATAATGTAGGGTACTATAATGCAGGGTACATTTATAATTGATACAAATGTAATTTTTGTAAGCTTGTAATACTAGCTAACATTATTTCATACAACATTTTAGACTAAACTTTACAGAGACGCTTGGCTGGTATCATCATGCTATCATCGAACCCGCTGGTCACTGACAGGGAATTCATCCTCACTCGTTGCGACCGGAAAGGCACTTCATTCTGCGCACGCTCAGGCTGTGGAATAATCTCCCTGCTGTGGTTTTCTCAAGCGACTACAATATGGGGTTCTTCAGGAAGGGCATTCGAAGGTTTTTACAGGATCGGCAGCGCGAGCGTGACGCCCCTGGTGTTGCACACGTCCATAGACCGCAATAACCACTTCCCATGGGTAGGCCGTGTGCTTGTCTGCCACCTAAGTGGTACAAAAAAAAACATCATCTGAGCGCCATTCCAGGTTGCATCCAATGTTTGCGTTTCCCCTCGCCTACAACTCCATTTAATGGTTTATTTTGACTTTTACGGGAGCAACTTCCGTTTGAACCCGAGAGTAAAGCCTGCATCAGAGCCTCGTCGGAGCCTCAGCTTGCAGGCGAGGTTGGCTTGGACTCTTGGGTTTGGACTCTTTCTTGGTGGGACCCAACAGATGAATGTATCGTATTATTTGATATTAAATGAGTATTTTTTTATTCCCTTGCAAGGTGGTAAGTAATCCACACTAGTGACTAATAAATTCAATCAATCAATCAATTAGCCTATTGCAGTCCACTGCTGGACATAGGCCTCTCCCGTTTTACGCCATAGCACCCGATCGTCCGCCTTGCGCATCCAGTCTATCCCAGCTACCTTTTTCAGGTCGTCCGTCCATCTTGCTGGGGGACGTCTCACCTTCCGTTTACCGATTCGTGGTCTCCACTCTAGGCCTCGTTTGCTCCATCGGCCATCGGTCCTTCGGCAGATGTGGCCAGCCCATTGCCACTTCAGCTTGCTTATTCTGCGAGCTATGTCGGTGACTTTGGTTCTTTGTCGGATGGCCTCATTTCGAATTTTATCCTTCAAAGAAACTCCAAGCATAGCTCGCTCCATAGCCCGCTGCGCGACTTTTAAGTCGTGGACAAGCCTCACTGTCAATGTCCACGTTTCGGCAAAACGCTCAAAAAAATAATAATAATACGAATTCAAAAAAATCACCCCTGCTCTATCCAAGCTTACCAACCATAGAATTATACCATCAATTTTCCATCACAGGCCTAACTCGAGTTACCTTTGCCTGATAGCATTCCACGATAAGCGTAAGAGTCGATAGCGAACGGATGTGGAAAAGCGCCCGCTTACGTCGTTTCCTGCCGCCATTAGCACGCTCCATACAACTGCTTAATATACTTAATTGTTTCATTTGTATTGTGGTGTTGTTTAGAAAGTATAATTGCAATCGTAGAATAGAATACTCATGTCTATATATACTCGAATTGTAAGCATAAATATGTATACCTACCCACATTTTGGTAAAAAATGTTTTGGGTTCCTTAGCGAGCCTATTATCGCCAGCCAGGCAGTGTATACAGGCTTGAAGCTGTTATTAAGAAATCGAACCTAATAATCGATTTCAATTGTTGATATATTCAATTTGGTAAGGTTCGATTTATCGATAAAAACCGAAGCAAGGCGCCAAGACATTGTCATATTATGTTTTATTTTAATGTATTTTAGAAGCAAACAATCTCACGCCTCGATGATAATTATTTGACTGTTTCGTTGCAAATCGTTCAACCTTTGAGCGGGACGTGAAAAACTATCTATTGAGGCTAAACTTTTCTGACTGACTGGCTGTTCAGTACAAACAATTTAGTATAGATTTTTATGTTATAGTCAACTTTGGCGCCACTTTTTGTTGATGCCATAGCCACAGAGTATAATAAATTTGTTTTATATGAGATCATCAGCTATCATCTGTAAATTAGTAGGCGCCAAAATAAAATACAAGATATTTTATAACATTTCTTGGAAATTTATTTAATAATGTTAATTGTTTAAAACCGAGTGATAAGGTTTGTTGGAGCTTGATTTAGGTAAGTAACTAGCTTTTTTTTTTTTTTTAACCGTTTATTTAGATTGACATAAATATACACAGAGACCATTATTGCGCCATTTTGTCCTTCAGCTAACTATCAGACCAAGGGGAGACGTATTTAGTATAATAATAATAAATAATCTACGACATTCTGCACAGCGCTATCTAGACCAAACTAGTGGAAAGGTGGAACTAGTGAGACGTATTTTTTAAATTTAGTTTTACTAATTCTATTGGGCTTGATAATGGAATTAGTGAGAAAATAAAAGTTTCACTAGTTCCATGGGATAAATTGTAACTGGAACTAGTGAGAACCACCCAAAGATAGCATTATTTGACTAGCTTGTCATACGGGTTATAGAATGCGGATAATCATATTTGAAACATTTTTTTTGTAAATACGTACCTATTCATAGAAATACCCAGACCAATGTAAATATTCATATTCATGTACACAAATATAATTGCACTGAGTGGTAATCGAAACCGCAACCTCCTACCGTTATGCTACATAAGTCATCAATGCTATGGTTCTCATACTGCTCACTATAACTAAGCAAATTCATTTTGTCGCATGGAACTCGTAAGATAAGACTCATAAGACTTTTCTCACTTGTTCCAATGATTTTTTTTAAATGGAACAAATGAAAGTAAACGTAAACAAACGTGTTTCAAAAGTTCCACTTCATTAATTTAACAGTTGAAACTTGTTCCATTGATTTAATAAATGTAACAATTGATATCAAACTCAATAAACCATGTCTCACCAGTTTCCATTCTCATTAGTTCCATGGGAAAAATGACACTAAAACTAGTGGGAATTATCCATATTGATGCACCTACATATATAAGAAATAGTAAACAATACCTTTGAACGCTCACCACACTGTCACCTGCGTGTTGGCGACCTACTTTTTCCCCCAAAAAGCTTGACCTTACTCACTGACAAAAACAACACTACATTAGGGCTACTTAACTGCGGTTTCTGTAAACGTAGAGCGTTCCACTGCTACGTTGGTGGTCGCGGGTTCGATTCCTGCTCAGTACAAATATTTGTATACTCGCTTCCCGCTACCCATGGTATCTTATATATTTTGTTATATGTCAAAGGGCGGCGTTTTCGTTGAAAGCTCCCAGGTGGCTTATTTTTTTCCAAAAACCTCCAACAAATATCATGATATTACAGCAAATGTATCCAAAAACTTAACAAATTATATACTAAAACCTTCCTTAAGAACCATTCTATCCATTGGTGAAAACAGCATGAAAATCGTTGCAGAAGTTTTTGAGTTTATTGTGAGACAGACAGACAGACGCGGCGGAGGACTTTGTTTTATAATATGGCATGTATTGATAGTGTAATGAATAAACTGCATATGTATTTAGAAAAGATCTGTGCCATATACTCATTCAAACTTTGGCATTTGTGTATGTTGTACTAAAACACCTCTCAAAAATCCAAATTTCAGAATCTTATACTTAAGATGCACTCGAATTATATCCAACGAAACAATGAAAAGTTCAACGACTCCTATCAAACAATCCAATCGATAATAACGTACTATTTCGCTAAAATTACCGCTTTATTACCGGACATATGGACCGGTACCGGAACGTAGGGTCATAAAAAGGTGCACAAAAGTGTATACTTTTGTTGCTTACGTGTCGACGCAAGTGGAAAACGGGACCTCGTACACGACATTTGGCTTGCTCGATTCGAACATATTAATTATTCACTTAGATTACAATCGTGAAGTTTTTTTTTTACACCTGGCGTTAAACGGTTATAGTGGCAATAAATAAATAAAATATAAAATATTTTCCATAGATAGAAGAGAGGCAAGATTTCCGGCACAATCAGCATGAGTTCACATAACCACACATTATTTTATTCTATACTAGTGAACCTGTCACAGCCTCGCAAGGAAAACAAGTTGAATTCCTGAGACGAGCTCAGCCGAATACAAGGGTTTTTTTTTTCTTTATCTTGCAATGGTTCACCCCAGCACGAATCTATTACCGAAAACAGCAACTCGATAGCTCATCTCCTTCATACCCAAAACCGTGACAGAAAATTGGCAACGACGACGACGTCGACTACAACTCGATAGCAATAGGGCTTTTCTAAAGAAAATCCCTAAAAATCCTGTAATCCGAAAAGCTCGCCCTCTGTCAAGTTAGATATGGGTTTATTAACTTTATGTACTAACCTTCACGCAAGGTTGACGAGTGTATGAATTGTTTCATTGCAATTATATGTAATAATATATATAATAATAATATATAATATAATAATATAAAATATGAATATTAAAGCAACGCATAAAATACTAAGATACTCTGATAAACGAAACTGAGTACCAATAACACCAGTCTTAAAATCTGAAACAGTACAATAACCAGAAATCCATCCGTAAAAACCGGCCAAGTGCGAGTCGGACTCGCCCGTGAAGGGTTCCGTAGCAGCAAGTAACATAATAATGTTTTTTTTTATAATTTTTATATTTGAGTTGATTGAATGAAAGGTAAATTGTGGTTTGAGAGCTATGACGTATTAAAAAGACTACTTACTAGATCTCGTTCAAACCAATTTTCGGTGGAAGTTTACATGGTAATATATTTTTTTTAGTTTTATCATTCTCTTATTTTAGAAGTTACAGGGGGGGGACACATTTTACCACTTTGGAAGTGTCTGAAAAAAAAGATATTAGAAACTTCAATATCATTTTTGAAGACCTATCTATAGATACGTATGGGTTTGACGAAAAAAAGAATTTTGCGTTTCATTTCTAAGTATGGGAAACCCCCAAAATGTATTGTTTATTTCTATTTTTGTGTGAAAATCTTAATGCGGTTCACAGAATACATTTCTTTACCAAGTTTCTACAGCATAGTTCTTTTAGTTTCGGAGAAAAGAGGCTGTGACATACGGACGGACGGACAGACAGACAGACAGACATGACGAATCTATAAGGGTTCCGTTTTTTGCCATTTGGCTACGGAACCCTAAAAAGAAATTGAAATATATAACAGGCGGAATCAGCTTGATACAGAGCAGTGCTTATGTAAAACATCTAAATTCGGCTCCAAAGTGGATTAATTGCTTTCATATCAATTTATTTTTATTACGTGTTAATATCAATTTGTATTTATTATAACTGGAATACATAAAACTGAGTTTTAATATATTGTAATTATATTTATCTTGAGTTGAACAGGAAATTAGTAAAACTTAATAAAATGTACAAAAAAAGGATACGTTGTGCCGATATCCGACTTCAAAATACATAAGTGGAAAACGTTACAGATAATCTTTTTATATGTACCTATATATTAATTTTATTTAGTAATCCTTATTTAATAGGCCCAGATAAGCAATTTATTTTCACATTTTCCCTATAGGCAACTATAACCAGAGACAAAAGACAATGGCTACCCCATTGTCTTTTGTCTCTGGCGAAATATGACACAAAATCCATGTGTGATTCAAAAAAAAAATGACAATATTGAGAAAAAAGAACAGTCTGTTCTCAATTACCTTCATGCCTAATAAAACAATATATATTTATTCAGTGATACAATTTCATCGTCCTCCCTAACCCTCTTCTCACTTCGCCCTTTTGCTCCGCCCCATCGCTCCACGCATGCGTAATAGAATATAGACAATAAATATTTGCCATTTTTTATTTGCTCACTCGTATAGGTAAAATTCATTTTGAGTCTATTGATCCCTACGATTGAAAATGTAAAAAAAACAGTAAAAACGTACGTGGGTGTTGTGTTTATTACTGTAGGTAATCTTAACGAAATCGTAAATCTCACGATTCATAATTTTATTTCAACTATAAGGATATTAAAAGAAGAATCACGTTTTAAAAGATTTACATTATTAACGTCCATTGACGTCCTTTAACTCAAGATTATTAGTCTCGCGATATAGATACCGCTTTCAATTGTTTTGTAGCGTTTTTTTTATTGTTTTTTTTTAGGTATCTACCTAGTTTTTTCTTCTAGAGACTACACGATTGTTATTTTTTTCTCGTTTTAGGAAATTATCAAGTATGTCACCAGTAGCTAAGGATAATTTATCAAGTTCGTAATTAAAAATGCAACATGCAAAAATTTTCCGTTTATAACACGATTAGGATTATTTTTTCATTTTAATTATTTTTTAATTAGCATCTACTGAAGACGGTGTTGATTGCTAATCAATTTATACACCTATTGATTCTTACATTTGAAGGAACCTATAGCAATTAGCCAGCACACGTAATCCATAATTATGAAACTTTATTTTGGAATATTAAAACGCATTTTACCGTAATTTAAATAAATATGTATTACCGGGTCTTTTTTTAGAACTAACATGATCATGCTATTTAGTCTTTGCGCTATCCAATAATGATATGGCGCGTCAATTGATGTAGGTATAACTTACTTACTGGCGTAAGTAAAAAAAATAGACGTCATGGAACGCTCGGTATATGTAACGTCACAGTTGATCGTAGAGTTTATAAAAACTTTAAAAAATTACCTACCTATAGAGGAAGCTCGAAAAGCATGTCATTTGCCGTCACGGCAAATAGATATACACACCTAGGAGTTATTTTGCAGACGTTGTGGTTACGTGGAATACAGATGTGGTCAACAGACGTATTACGCTAAAAAAGCTTGCAGTTTGGCATTCTGATAATTCAATAAAATATTCAAATATCGTTGTTTTTTTTAACCCACCAATGAAATATCGTACGGTATCTACAAAAAGGTGTGAATTTAAGAACACACCTGTACCGTTACGTAAAAATCAATGATATGCACAATATCTGCAGCTGTAATTGTATTGCGCGATATTTAACGCGTATTGCTAATTAGCGTCAAACATAAAAGAATAATAAAATAAAGCAATAAAAAACTATATATGAACTCAATTAACAGCTATAAGTTGGAGTACAAATAAAAAAAAAAGCTCAGAAGTAATCGAGAACAAACATATAAATTTTAAAAACGGAATGTTTAACTACCCGTGCTGCCAACATTCAAAATTATTGCTTATTAAAAAAACCAAACGAACGAGTAAAAGTAAAATATAAAGGTAACCAATATACATTTCCCTCAAAACGTATGTTTTCACGAGTTCCAATAATCGAATTAAGTATGGTAAACATTTTAAGTTAATAGTCGACTGTATACCTAAGAACATACGGACGGGCCAGCTGCGTGTAATTTAGTTAATAATATAAAATTACTTGTATTGAGTATAACCTGTCCTGCTTCTACGTCATCGTGGCTTAACTTGAATAAAAATATGCCGTACATTTAACACATCTTTTGTATTACAAATATTTAGTTTTTATGACTTTTATGTATCTTAATCCAAGCGTCAAGACCGGCTGCATCCAAACCTTGCACTTTGGAGTTTTCGGACCCCGTGACTCCTTTTTTTATTTTATTTTTTTCGTGCGGAGATCCCTTCGGATTTGGCTCACGCTGGCTAGCGGGGGCGGTTATGTCGGGCTTGAACCGACTGAAACCACACGCCGTTTCGGGTCTACAGACGCCGGCGTGTAAGGTTGCCCATAGAGCATATCCCTCGCACCCCAAGCGGACCCCGTACCTCCTCCTTCTTACCACACTTTACAGGAGTAGTTGCCCCACTAGTTCGAGAGGAAGGCCTGCGCCAGAGTATGAGCATGAACTCGTACCTTTTTTTTTTTTTTTTCGTGCGGAAATCCCTTCGGATACCCCCCCGCGTGCCAGCGGGGGTGGTTATGTCGGGCTTGAACCGACTAAAACCGCACGCCGTCTCGGGTCTACAGACGCCGGGGTGTAAGGTTGCCCATAGAGCATATCCCTCGCACCCCGACTGACCCTGGGCCATCTCCGGTTTCGAGATGGCGAGGGGGCCATGGTCGTGGGTTTTGGAACCACGGTGTCCCCGTCTTGCCCCAGTTTGGGGGAGGGGCGCTAGTCGCCCCACCATCCCGGCCTGCTTCTGCTGAGGTGACAGGCGGCCTCACCCGCCACCCCCAGGCCTGCGCTCATGGAGGACGGAGGTCGTTAAGCGAGCATGAACTCGTACCTATCTGACATTTTTAGGTCAGCTGTCATCTGTTTTTACAGACTTCTATGACTAGTCACTAGACTATTTGGACAAAACTTGACCAGTAACATTACGCCATTTTGTGTCGCTGTCATAAAGATGACATTACAAATAGATGCGCTGTGTATATACGAATTGGTGTCCAAATTCATTATCGTAACTATCTAGTTTCTGCTTCCCGTTCCACATTCAAATTCGTTCGAAATTCAAAATTCATTCCCGCCTCACCCAGGAACCGTCTAACAGTTTGTCTAGTAGTACATGTACATGGAAGTCATTGGTAAAACCGCGAACATTCTTATCGAAGTATTTAACGAAATTTACTCGTAATTTATGCAAATTGTGCGTGATAAAAATCGGTTTAAATATTTATTACACTTTCACTTTGGTTATTTATTATATAGTCATATCAGCATACTGATCAACTAATCACTGTGTCCCCTTACCGCGTACACCCGAACCACAGCCGAACTGTGAACTGTGACACAATTTTTTTTCTGAACTGAGGGTCAATTCCCATAATCAAACGATGTTCAAAATTCAGTCTCGATCTCCAGTCGATCTCCCAAATGTCAAAACAGGTGTTCTCGTAACAAAATTTTCAACATCTACAAGAAAACTTTGTTAAAATAACACCTTTTCCTGTACAAAAAAGTGTTCTCGTAACAAAATTTTGTTACAAGAACATCTCTTTTGACATTTGGGAGATTGACATCAAATCGAAACTAGATTGAATTTTTTATCATCATCAACCTATTCTAGTCCACTGCTGGACATAGATCTCCCCTAATGAGCGCCATAGCGCCCTGTCTTCAGCTTGCCGCATCCAGCATCTGCCCGCAGTCTTTCCCCATTTTTTATACTTACGCCATTTTGCATTTTTATACTTACGGTCGATTTCTTTTATAATAATTTATATGGCAGAACAACGTTTGCCGGGTCAGCTAGCTTTTTATAAAAAAAAAAGCTGTAAATGATCACCTACTTTTGACGCTGACTGTACTACGTATTTCTTTAAATTCAATTAGGCAACTAACTACATATAAATCATACCGTTGGACGATTTAGCTTCAAAAAAGTTGCATTAGTGTCGGTTAACGTTGTTTAAAAAAGAATAAATGTATAAAGAGGATATTATTACAGTGCATGCAGCGCAGCGTGTCCGGTGATCCGATGCTAATTGAATAGAAAAACCGTGTCGGCATTGTGGCACACCTTTTTCCTACAGACGTGCAGAACTAAAAGCATTATTGAAATAAAAAGGTATAATAAAATCAGGAACTGGAAAATGCATAGTTTTTTTTTTTTTTTTCGTGCGGAAATATTATATCAACGTCAGAATCAAAGACTTCTTACCTATATATATTATGACTTCTCAAGCTGTTAGAACAAAAAAATTGTCACGGTGAGGCGGGAATGAATTTTGAATTTCGAATTTGGAACGGGACGCAAAACCTAGATGATATGAATTTTGACACTTACAGCCAGTCTTGTACTATTCATAGAATTCATTGTTTAGACTAAAAAACAGGGGGCCTTTCGTCAGATGTGGAATTATGGGTATGATAACCTTTAGAAAAAAAATCAGTAGTTCCGTAGAACAATACGATAGGTGCTTTTAGAGACTGGTGATATAACTAGATGAGACAACAATTTTTTTAATGTGAAAAATGAATGAGACAAGCTCGAATTGAGCCAAATTTAAAAACAAAAAGGTAAGTTACTTTTTGTTCCGTACAGCCGGCCTAGTTGAATATTATGAAGTCTTTAATCAGAACACTTAGATACAGTTAGGTAATTAAAGCTGATTTTCAATCAAATATTTATAAATCCACTGCATGACGAGAAAACATTATACCTACATGAATCAGTCTTAAATAAAATATTTATATGCCGCAATAACTCAATGTTCTTTTTTAAAGAAAAGTACTTACTTCATCAACAGCAAACAATAAAAAAAGTTTAGATAATCAAAGCACCATAAATAAAGTATGTTCAAGCCTCATTACTCTATAATTCTCTATGTTAATCGTTGTATAACGCGTCAGTTAATGAATGCTAAGATACGGTTAGGGTTTTAATGAAATCATTTCTTTTTTTAGAATTCTGTAAAAGAAATTCTTTAGAGATGGTTTAGTTAACCGTAAATGTAGATCAATATTTAAAATAACTTGATTTATATAATATTAAGCTAAAATATGTCCCAGGTTTCGATTTACTACAAACTGACCGTTGCCGTGATGATGATGCTCCACTCCCGTGAAATTGTGATTCTGCAGCCCACAGGAACCTATTCGCGGAATAACAGGGGTCCATGCGACGTTCCACTATAATCTATGTCCGTGCCAAATTTCATCCAGATCTGTTAAGCCTTTCAGGAGTGATTGAGTAACAATTATTCATTCAACTAAACTTTCGCATTTATAAAACCTGAAGCCGTTATCTATCTATCTAGCTATCTGAATCGTACGACCACAAACGTCACATTTATGGCGCTCCCGAACAACAATGGTGCGAGCGAGACAGATAAAAAAGTTTCGCTAGAAGTAACCTAACTTTTTTTAAATATGGCAACTTTAATCTTTAATAAAATGTAGCAAAACTTAAGTAACTATTTATCTAACTAGCGTTCTAGATTTATGCAACCCCATTGTTAACTAGGTGGTTTATTGCACAAATATAATAAAAATAACAATTAAAAAGTAATTGCGTAGGTAATGTTTTCCATGCTAATTATGCAAAAGATGCTGAATGCTAATTATACCTAAGTTTATAATATTAGAAAACAATTAAACTGCCACAAACAGTTATTCAAGCAGCTTGTCCTGTTGTGGCCATCTTGTTATATGTTGCCAGTAAAATTTTTTTTTTTTTTGACAGTAAATATGACCCTACATTCCTAAAAGCTATACCTATAGAGTATAGGTCCAACCATTTACTTCATTTTTGACAGCGGCTTCAGAACGTAACTGTTACATTATTCGTAAAAGTAAACATGGAAATCCGCGGCCAAAAAAAAAATTGCCTAATCATACGTCCGTCAATACTTATTTATAACCCATTAAAAACACTGAAATGCCTAAATGTCTCGTTTAAATTATAATATATAATAATTCACTCACACAATAAAGACAGTTACATTTTACCTCATCTAGTGTTGGGATGAAAAGTGGTCGCTGCAAATCAATGAATCGCATGTAATCGATCACACTTATTTGCACTTAACGACCTCCGTCCTCCATGAGCGCAGGCCTGGGGGAGGCAGGTGAGGCCGCCTTTCACCCTAGCAGAAGCAGGCCGGAACGGCGGGGCAACTAGCACCCCTCCCCCAAACTGGGGCAAGACGGGGAAACCGTGGTACCCAAACTCGAGGGGGCCATCTCGAAACCGGAGATGGCCTAGGGTCAGTCGGGGTGCGAGGGATATGCTTTATGAGCAACGTTACACCCCGGCGTCTGAAGACCTGAGACGGGTTTTAGTCGATTCAAGCCCGACATAACCGCCCCCGCTGGCCGGTGGGGGATATCCGAAGGGATTTCCGCACGAAAAAAAAAAGTAGGTACGTTCATTATTTTAGCCTGGCGGTTGTAGTTATGGATTCTTGTAAGTACCAACTTTTAATAAAAATAAAAAACAAAATGACAAAGTTGTGTTGTTTAGGGTTTAAAATTAGGTACCTATATTATGTAAAAATAATTAAAATAAGTACTTTAATATTATTTTATTATAGTTTTAATCGTCGTTAATTAGTAGTTTAGTCAATTCAACACCTGGTATAAAACAGTATTGTATTGTATTAAACACCAAAAAAAAGAAATTTGAAAAAAAATATCCAAAAATAAAATATCACTGTATTAAACCGATTGCAACTTCTTCATAAATAAAATCGATTGTTGTTTGAAATCGATTAGGTTACGTATTACGATATGATTATTTGATGAAAAATTGAGGTGTCAAAAATTAATGGTTGAACAGAGTATAATATATTTTTAACAGACTTCAAAAAGGAGGAGGTTATATGTTCAACTGTACCTTTTTTTTTAATAAAGATTTTAGTCTCAACAGATTATCATCATTATCTCTCTCTGTCTCGCTTTAATCCCAATAATTGGGATTAAAGCTTTTATTATATTGGATCCAAAGCTTGTACTTTGGAGCCTGGAGACCGCTCTCCTACTCCGCTGACCTCCCAACTCCGAGAGGAAAGCCTGCACCAGAGCCTCGTCCCTCAATCAGCTGGAGTATCTTGTATGTGGCTTATAATATATATCGATAAATATTTCGATAAACTCTAATATTTCTTTAGAGCCCTCTTAACTAGGAAACAATGAAAGCAGTTAAAAGAATCTGTTAGTGCTAAATATTGAGCAATTAAACTCACAATATTACAAACGCGTCAAAAACCACTTGTTTACAATTACATCAACACGCGTCGGCGATGGCGTCTTTGCAAGAAAGAGAGAGAAGTAGATCGAAATTAATAAATAAAGAACAAAAAATAAATAATTTTGTCTCTGCCTCCATAACTAACTTTTTATACCTGTTTATGCTAAGGTGTAAATAGGCACGCAGTTCGCCTGATGACAGTTCGGCGCTTACCGGCGCCTACTTTAGAATTGGGTGTATCACTCTCGTGTTTATTAAAGTTAATTTCGCCGGCAAGGCATTTTTAAATGATTTTTTTTAAAAACAGTCGTCATTTTATTTATAGTATGGTATCAAGCCTAATTTTATCTATGTTTTTGAAGTCTAAATTTGTTGATACTGCCTATTTGCATTAGTGACGTAGTTTATATTCACTGTACCTTCTTTCCTTCCGGGTTAGCAGAAACAACAGTCTTCTATATACTTCTGTCCGTACATACAACACGAGCACGAGCTATCATTAAATCTTTCAAAAAGAAAGCCCGCCAGTTCCGTATGCATCTGACATTTCAATTTTTTTAACAACACTACCAATTTAGTCTGTGGTTTTTAAGATCAATCCCGACCCACCCATATACATTATACATTTTATGGTTCATTTATAATTTGTTCAGTTCATAAAAGTAAAATGAATCAATATAAATTAGTCTGCTGAACCGTTGAATTACTTCACGTATCAGCCGCCATAATTTTTATCTAATCAGTGTTGCATGATGTGATTAGCGCGCGGTAATTTCCTTCCACTGCCTTAATCAGGTGTGTAGGCCATATATTTTTTGCTACTAAATTAGAAGTTTCCAACAATTATCGAGTTAAATACAAGTATGCGTATTTTTATTATCTATATGTTTGTTTACATTAAGAAATAATATAATTAGACCTTCGGGGCCAAGCCGGTAAAAGGCTCTAGCGAAGCCTTTCTCTGGGGGTTGGGGGGCAGACGGCACAACGATAAGCCAAAGCGGAGCCTGGGCTCCGAGGTGAAAGCATCGCATGCAACCGAGAATAACGCTAAGATGATGATGATGATGATGATACAATTAAACCATGCAATGTGTTCTATATATGTTGTTAGACAAACAGTTCAAAACAAAAAATATGTCACACTTCAGGCGTGGGGAGAGCTTCTCATACAAACGCAATGATTTCGCGTGCGTCTGACCTGCCCTAATCAAGACATCACTAACTTCTTGATCGATGTATGTTCTACAAGGTTTTGTCATGCCTTATATTTTTGCTTTGTCATTCATTCAGTATTACGAGCGTAGCCAGATTTAAGTTTTAGAAAAATTAGGAAAGCAAAACAAAAGATGGAAGGAAAATATCCATGAAATGACATTGTTATTACTGTGAAAGATAACAGAAGGTTGATTTGTAGATGACATTTTGAATTTCGGTGAGGATTTGAGGGTTCAAACGGTCCCTGCCTACCGAACCCATATTCGCGTACGCTTAACCCACACACGTGTTCCCTTCTACCTACAATCCTGGGCTCTTTAAGCGGGGCGTGAAAAAACATCTGTTGAGGCCGTCTAGGTAGGGGCCACCATTCTAGGGACAATCTCTGGAAATGGTGGCCACTACTTTTTTGGACTTCACCTCAGCTTACCATCAGGCGGGGTGCAGTCAATTTGACGGACGAAATATAAAAAAAACCACCCAAGAATGACATTGATTTACTTATTAACTTACCTATATATTAATTAAATCAGATTTTGCTTAAACTTTCACATGCAATGTATGACACATGCTCACTTGTTATGTGTCTTTTTATGTCACTTTGACGTAGCTATGTCAAATTTAAGCGGCAAAGCATAAAAAACCCACTTAATTCAATTTAACCGATAATACGCAATTATTCAGAAACAAATTAGCAACTACAAGGTAAACAGAAAATAAATCAAGTAATTACAAATTGAATCGGTACACTTAAACTATGAAAAAGTACATTAAAGTGTGTTTAGAAACTAGGTTAGGCTATTAGTATTAGTAACCGACCACACCCGAACGGATTGCAACTAGACGGTACAGACAGAAAAATGATCAATTATCACTAGTTATAGTTTAAAAAAAAAATCTATAGATCCTAAGTACGCGATCCCTGCGAAGCATAACTGTCAAACGTGTAATACACGTGTTTTTTTTTATTTACCTGTAATCTGTGCTGGACGAGTGATAAAAGCGAGTCTAAAATTTATGACAAATATTATTTTGACAGAACTTTGAGATAATTGCTCACTGTCCTTGAGAATCCCAGGGTCAGTCAGCGTGCGAGGGATATGCTCTATGGGCAACCTTACACCCCGGCGTCTGAAGAACCGAGACGGCATGCGGTTTTAGTCGGTTCAAGCCCGACGTAACCGCCCCCGCTGGCCGGTGGGGGTTATCCGAAGGGATTTCCGCACGAAAAAAAGGGTACTTTGAAATAACTTACACTTCAAACTACTAGGCAACCACCATCTTTAGCCTCCCCGTGACCATGGCTGCTGAAAAGCAACCGAAACGTCGGTCCAATGTAAACAATACCATACCATCTCTAAACTACTACTACTATCAAATAAATCGCGATAGACTCCGTTAAAAATATTTTTATTCAATCAAATCGATATTTAAAATTGGAGACTAATGTTAAAACGTTTAAAATGCTACCATTACTTGCGCGCACGCACGCGGGCTTAATGATACAGTAATTAAAACGTTTTTTCATCCAGTTTCGAACAATTAGACGCAACGTTTGATACTCTTATCGCGATTTCATTTGGACGATAATGTCCGTTAATAATTGTTGTTTCATACTAGGCTGTACATGTTTAGTTAATAGAACTGGCGGGTATCTGTATAAAGATATTTGGTTAATTAACCATTTCATTGCATCTTCAAATAAGATATTCATCATCATCATCAAACAATGCTGCGACCTGGCATCTATTTAGAGTCAGTAGTTTAGTGGTTAAGGAGTCGGCCTTGCGATTCAGAGGTCCAGGGTTCGAATTCTGGCTACAACACTACCGATGACGTGAACCCACTATGCTTAGCTGGAGCTGTTAGCCGGCACACTAGTAAGTCTGAAAGTAAGAGTAGTAAAATCTACTCATTTAAACCAAGAAATAAAAAAATATACTTTCGTGGCATGGTGCCGAGCCGCGACCCCCTCTTTGGGAAACACTGCTTCTAAGCAAGAATTTATACAATAATCAACCTTAATACCTTTAGCAAACTATTAATATTATATTAATTACTGGCAGCGAAGTATAGGCCCTAAGAGACACATTACTTGTGCCCTACAAGGGTATGCTTTTATACAAACATTTGAGATTAAACGGGGTGATAAGGGTTATCACGATGACATTTAAGCTTCATGGGTTGAACAGTAAAGGCTTATAGGAAGGTATAATAAAGTTAGTTCGTTCAAAAACGTTCGTACTCCCAGCTGCAATTTATGAGTGATGAATTTAAAAAAAAACAACTGATAAAAAAATGTAAAAACAAGTTATATAGGAGAGGCCGCGATGGCGCCCAAAGTCCGCCGGTAACCCTGGAGCTATCCTCTCGAGGGCTTACCCGAGGTGCCCGGTAATGGACACCGTGTGGTTTTAGTCGGTTCGATTCCGACATGCCCATCCCATCGCTAGCACCGATGGGGTGAAGCCCATCTGATCCACACGTCATAAAAAAAGGTGGCAATTTAAGAAATTGATTACTTTGCAATTAATCATCATCATAATCTAAGCGTTGCTCCCGGATGCTTCCGAGGCTTCACCTTCACTTAGTCTCCTCCTTTTGGTTTGGTTTATACGACTTTTATGGGATCGACTGCCGTTTGTAGCCTTGGGGAAGACTAGTGTTTGAAAATACCCGAGAAATCAAAACGAGTCATAAATTGATTTCAATATCTTTTCATTAATCCCACACATAATATTTTTGCTATGCATGCTAAAAGACTCAGTGCCAGCAACAGCAAACTTTAAACTAGTAGTCTCTAAACTCTTAATGGGCAATAAGGTTGAAATTCAAATGAACGTCGAGGTGGTTTGGGTTGTTCAATTAGTTAATATAAGTACTTAATTATTTTACATTTTTTACTCTTGACCTCGACATGTCTAAATATTTGTAAGCAGTTAAGTTCTAATTTCTGACATCGAAAAACAGGAAGCGGAATACTTTGAGCGCCATATTGAACAAAACCCGAAAAAAATACCAGAATGTTAGTATCTTATGCGGGGTAGGAGGCGGGATGCCTTATGGCCCCATAAGGCATCCCGCCTCCTACTCCTTACACCCAAAGTGTCCGAAGACCTGAGACGGCGTGCGTTTTTAGTCGGTTCAAGTCCGACATAATCTCCTTCACTGGCCGATGGGGGGGGGGGGGAGGAAAGTTTCTGTGAATGGTGGAGAAATAAATTTTAGAAAATAATGTAAAAATGGAAAACATTAACATTCCACTGCACTGAATGAGTCAGATGCTGCAAAAAGTATGTGTAAAAATACTTAGTAAAGTGTAGGTGTATGTAGTAGTTTCATCAGTTTATACATGATTCAATTTGTTACAATAGCACTGAATATATGTTAAGGTTATCCTTTCGAGGGCTTACCCGGGGTGCCCGGCTACGGACACTTGGGGAGGGCACCGTGCGGTTTTAGTCAGTTCATACCCGACATAACCACCCCCGCTGGCCGGCTTATCCGAAGGGATTTCCGCACGTAAAAAGAAAAAAAAGACTACTCGGTTCGAATTCGATATAACCTCCCCCGCTGGGAGTATCCGGCGGAATAGCCGCACGAAAAAAGAAAACAAAGAAGGTCCTGTAAATAAATAAAGAATTTAAAAAAAGTATTTAGACCATAGTTTAGGGAGATAAAGTCTCCAGCATTAACAATATTAAATGCCCAACAATTATCATCAATAATATTTATCACCTTAGTGGTCCATCAATATGCATAAACTATTACAAATTTTCAAATTAGTTGGTTTAAAAGATTTAGATCGGAAAAAGAGAACATCTAGGACGGGACTTGAACCCGCGACCAGTCCCTTACAGGGGGAATGCTCTGACCAACTGAGCCACCTAGACACGTCCCAGATATTCGAAATTCTCCGATATATCATATACGTCTTAAGGCGTCTTAAACATTGCAGATATTTAAAAAATCTTCTTTAATTTAATGATTAGGAAACCAAAAATATTTTTTTTGGAATTCTGGTCTGTTTGTAAGCGATAATCGCGATGGACGCAAAAACTGTACAGAATTTTATAACAGAATATAACTTCGCGCCTGTATCCCCAAAGGGGAAGGCAGAGGTATATTACACACCCACGATTCGCCAGTTATGTTTAGGTCCCTATGTTATTACATGAGGCGAGTCTAATGCCATCTACCGGGCACATTACTAAGCGAGCGATAATCACCATGTTTAATACACACATAACTACAAAAAGTCAGAGGTCCGTGACCGGGGCGACTGGGGATCGAAATCGAGACCTCGTCTTGGCAGCCCGTTACGAAGATTTAAAAAAAGCCCTGGTCACACTTAAAATCTGCCGTTTATTTGATATCAATTGGTTAAGTGGAACCCGAGATAATATGGCCAAACAAAAACCACGACAACCAACAACATTCGGAGCCGCGAGCATCAGCCAATAAAAAATATATTCCTTTCTTTTATTTTGAATGTTATGACTCCATGACATGATGACACTCAATTCATTTGTATATGCAACGAGGTCAGGAGGAGGTACGGAAATACAGCATTTCCATTTTTTATTTGGAGCTGCTCAACTAGGGGTGTGAGTTAACAAAAAAACTGAACTAAAGGCACTCCGTTAATCAACACTATTGACTTAATTTTACGTCTGGTAATAACTACGGTTACCCGAACTCCTTGGGGAGGGGGTCGCAGTGCCGTAGACACGTGACCTCACGTTAGTAGCCACGAAATGTTAGTCAACGACTTTAATATGTATGCAGTATATATATATATATATATATATATATATATATATATATATATATATAGCAGAAGCAGGCCGGGGTGGCGTTGCGCGTCCCCCCCCCTTTTTCGGGGGGCAAGACGAGGACCCAAACCCGAGGGGGCCATCTAAGATGGCCCTGGGTAAGTCGGGATGCGAGAGAAATGCCTTACGGGCCACATTACACCGCCGCGATCATGAAGGCATATCTGAAGACCCGAGATAGTGTGCGGTTTTAGTCGGTTCAAGCCCAACATAAACTTCCCCGCTGACCGGTGGGGGGGTATCAGATGGGATTATCGCACGAAAAAAATGGGTACGAAAGGAACCAACAAAGTACTATTTTCTTCTTTTCTTTTTTTAAAAGAGTGGGTACTAGTAACCGAAATTACTAATATTCCCCCTAACCCCTCCAGCTAAGCTAAATTGCTTGTGTTAGGACTGGGTTCACGTCGGTAGTGTAATGGCCAAGATTCGAAGCCGGGGCCTCTCGATCATAATGCTGACCCCTTAACCACTAAGCTACCGACGCGACGGCGACACTCACTAAGACTAATATAACATTTCTCGAGGTTAGGTATCCGAACACCTGGGGTGTGTGTTGGGTAACCTCCTCGAGTGTCGCTCCGATTCCGATCCCGCTGCAGTCCGGGGGGAACGGAATCGGAGCGGCCGGTACACCCTGGGCGGCGGTCAATGGCTTCCCCTTCACCCCTTCATAGGGTTGGCATTGATCGTCGGCCAATACCCAACGTGGCGGGAACACATCGCTCTCCGTACTCCTCTGCTTTCAGAGGAGACAGGATGAGCGATGCTGTTAGTGGTGAGATGGCCCAGGGTCAGCCGGGGTGCGAGGGATATGCTCTATGGGTAACCTTACACCCCGGCGTCTGAAGACCCGAGACGGCGTGCGGTTTTAGTCGGTGCAAGCCCGACATAACCGCCCCCGCTGGCCGGCGGGGGGGTATCCGAAGGGATTTCCGCACGATAAAAAAAAAAAAAAAAAAAAAAAAAAAAGGTATCCGAACACCTATAATATACCTGGGTATACTAGCCACTTTTAGTTGCGCCATACTCGCTTTAACTATCAACTTAATATGGGAAGGGATGACATGGTTACGTTTGGTAACACGTCTTAGAATATTAAGCACTGACCTTTGACTACTGAAGACCTAAATTTATTAGGGTTTGAGTCATAAAAGGATCTTATTCCAAGGATATTTTGTTCGATAACCTACGAGGCACGTAGGTCACATAATAAGATGGCCAATCATCTGTCCCGATTGCATCAAAAGCTTATACTTTGATGCTCGGGGTCCGCTTGTCCGCTCCTTCTCAGTCGCTTGCCTCTTGCGGAAGCTACTGCTGGTAGTCCTCCCAACCCTGGGAGGAAAACCTGCGCAAGAGCCTCGTCAGTCAATCAGCAGGTGTACAACCTTGTAGATGAGATTGGCTTAGGTCCGAAGATCTTGGTGTAGCCCTAGATACCCCATAACAGATAGCCAATATTTCAGCTTAACTGTAGGTATACCTACAAAAATAAAAGTGTTAGTAATAAAAATGTATCCACATACCTGTGTTTCAGTTAAACTCAACGCCTGGGCGAGCTGTTTCCTCTCAGCACCCACCACATAATGATTCTTCTCAAAAGCATGCTCTAATTTTAGCAGTTGTGAGGGTGAGAATGCTGTTCGAATCCTTTTCGGTTTACGGAACGGCTGGAGAAGGAAACCCGGGATGTCTGGTCCTGAAAGAAAAATCATTGTTAGATCATTTATCTGGTTTCAAGCTAGGTCTTCCTACAGTCTCGGGTCCTTCTGATGAGGTGGTCAAGCTGTGAGCCACAATTGTGGTATTATTGCTATCTTTAATGGTGACCCTCATTCCTGAGACCATTACCTTACGTTACCTATAAACGCTAATTTTATTTGAAACCTATTTAGTGTGGCATACTTGACTGCCACCTTAGTGACAGAAAATAAATTAACAGTAGGGAATAAAAAACATTTAAATGCGTGGACAAAATTTAGAGTCTGTACTGTTAACCGTTAAAAAGTTACTTTAACTAGCGCTAATTTTGGATGTCGATTCAGGGTACCGATTCAGTAATGATACTGTTTCAAAACGCGTGATTTCAATTCGATTAGAAAGAAAAACGTAAGAAAATCTTTGGTTTTTTATATGATGTCTCAAAACAAAAGTACCTACGTATTCGTGAGGTTATTAAACCTTCAGCATCGCTCATAGTTGGATTAGTTTTCAATATTAGATTTTGAAATTTTACTAATTTTAAAAGTTTTGAAATCACACGTTTTAAAAATGTAATTTTAGTGAATCGGGTAATGCCTATCATAAAAATATATTGTCATGTGAACTGAATCAACAGATAAAAATTAAAGTCAGTAGGAAAACGGAAGTGGTTCTACTATGTAGGTCTACCATGAAATTTAAATCCGAAGTTTCGGCTAATTGATACTATAAAACGTAACGGCCTCTGTGGCGTAGCGGTAGTGCATTCGACTGCTACGTCAGGGGGCGCGGGTTTGATTCCCGCTCAGTGCAAATATTTGTATGCATGAATATGTCTATTTGCATTGGTCTGGGTGTTTCTATGTATAATATGTATGTATTTACAAAAAAAAAAGTATTTAAGTATGTTTATCCGCAGTCTGGAACCCATAACACAAGCTAGTTAAACTATGCTTACTTTGGGTCTAGAATGCGCTGTGTAAAATGTCGTAGAATATTTATTTATTTATTCCTGCAATGGGGCCCGAAACTACACGTAACACTTCGTTCAGCTCAACCCCTACTGAAAGAAATATGAAACATGCTACGTCTTCACTTCACGTTTCGCTCGCTTGCAAGATTTAACCTTCACATACTGACACACAGACATTACACGATAAATAAAACCATGTAACAACCATAACTGCTAAGAACAACAAAAAGTCGCCCGTTCACTCAAGTCTGTCCAATTGATTCCTTATCGATCTCCAATTAATTCACCTTAATTTGACACAGCTTCGATAGAATATCTAAACATATTAATTTTCTTACAAATAATTATCTACTGTTTGTTCACATTGAAGCTTTATTGGCTCAGATATATTGCTGTTAAAGGATGTGGCCAAAATAATGCGTTGCATAATTAAATCGTTGTATTTTATTAACATTCCTATTCTTAGTTTTAAACTTTCGCGTTCCATGATATACAATCCAACGTGATCCATCTTAGACATAGTCACTTACGACCAGGTGAGATAGAGGTCAAACGTGAGCCTATCTATCATCCATAAATAAAAATAAAAAAAATAACGGGAATTAACGCGATCATGTATAGGTATTTACATACCTTTTTTTTTTGTATGCCGGGGTGTAAGGTTGCCCATAGAGCATATCCCTCGCACCCCGACTGACCCTGGGCCATCTCCGGTTTCGAGATGGCCCCCTCGGGTTTGGGAACCACGGTGTCCCCGTCTTGCCCCGGTTTGGGGGAGGGGCGCTAGTCGCCCCACCGTCCCGACGGTATGTACCTACATACCTAACCGCAATCTGGCAACCTTGCACCCCGGCGTCTGTAGACCCGAGACGGCGTGCGGAATTAGTCGGTTCAAGCCCGACATCCCAAAGAGATTTCCGGACGAAAAAAAAAATGGTATGTACATACCTGCCAGTGTAATGTATATACTTATACATGTTAAATTATTGTATATTCCTATTCTCTTCTATGTCGAGTTCGATGCACGCTCAGTGCAAATATTTGTATGGTTGAATAAGTCTATTTGCATTGGCCTGGGTGTTTAGTATTATAACGTATGTAAATACAAAAAAAAATTATCTCCCCGCCCTCGCCCCCCCGCCGGCCAGCGAGTGTGGTTATATCGGGCTTCAGATGCCGGGGTGTAAGGTGGCCTGTAAGGCAATTCGCTCGCACCCCGGCTGACCCTGGGCCATCTACGGCTTTAAGATGGCTCCCTCGGGTGTGGGAACCACGGTGTCCCAACTTGCCCCGGAGAGGGGAGGGGCTCACCTGTCACCCCCAACTCATTCAAGTACCCATATTACTTACAAGCTAGTTGAGCATTGCTTATTTTAACCTCTTTATGTGGAGACAGAGACAGCTCGATGTAGTATGCCGTGAAATCAATTATTATCGTTCTAAACAGCCTGTCCAGTAGTCATAAAACTTAAACATAACATCACGCCTGTATCCCTGAAGGGGTAGGCAGAGGTGTATTACACACCCACGATTCGCCAGTTATGTTTAGGCCCCAATGTAATAGGGGGCGAGCCTATATTGCCATCTACCAGGCACATTACTAAGCGAGCGATAATCAACATTTTTAATACAAACATAACTACGAAAAGTCAGAGGTGTGTGCCCGGGGCGACTGGGGATCGAACTCGAGACCTCGTCTCTGTAGTCCGTTACGTACACCACTGGGCGATCAGTTTCTGTATCTCATTTATAGATCTTAAAATTAAAAATTGCTCCGCGAATTCTCGTTGCCTTCCCTTCATTTATCTTCGTTTCGAAAGAAATTAAAAATAAAACGAAAGTTCATTGCAACAGCCAGAGCACGCCACAGCCTTAATCGTCTTAAGTTTATGTAAATATAACTTAAGCGTGGACAATTCCGACACACGGTAACTCATACGGTCACGACATGACAAGAACAGCAATAAAATTGTCACTAACAACTCCATTCAATGTTGAATATTAAGTATTTAAAACTAGCAACACGCCCTGTCTTCACTTCGGTTTATATGAGTATTTTTAAGCGTAGCGAGCCGAAGGCGAGCGAAGCGTCTTTGGTTTCAAAGTTGCATTTCAAACAAATGATACTCCTCCGAGACCGTTTGACCGATCTCGACCAAATTTGCCACGGTGATCAAGTAGACATAACTGAGTGTCGTAAGGGGACGAATGTCCAGATCGGTCTTACCATCGAGGAATAATCACCGAAAAACCAAATCAATTGTTCCAATAAGTGCTGGTTACGAAGTTTACGCCAAACATACATATAAACAACCACACAAAATTCGCTGCCTCTCTCTTTATAATATTAAGTTTAGATTTTTTTTCATTATTTATTCATAAGTTTAGTTACTGTCTCATCTAACAATGTCTATATATTACGTCAATTAATAACATTTAAAACGTCATTTATGTTTTTTAATTAAGAAAAATTGATATAAGAAAGTGTTTAATTTTGATAATTTAAATTCCTTTCGTAGAATTTGATTATGTAAAACACCTCATTCAATATAAATTAAAATCATTTATCATAAGATTAATATTAAATATCTGTATAAATTTAAATATAAGAGTTTATAAAAGAACCACAGAGTAAATATACTTATCTATGAAAAGAACATGTACAAAGGAGAACCTCGATTTCCATACAATGTTTGTATGGGAATCAGGATTCGCCGGACTTCATGAATAAGCATACTGAAATGAAAATCAGGCAATAGATTATAGCAACACAAAAGGCCTGGTCAGAAGTCCACGTAACCGGCGTGCATGTATGAAAACAATTACGAATATGGAAGAAGCGAAAGGCGTATGCCAAAATCGTAGCAAGTGGAAACATGTTGTCTCTGCCTACCCCAATGGGAGGAGGATCCATTTTCACAATAATTATCAGGAATAGCAATTCACTTAAATGGTGTGGTTAAATTTTTCGTTATTTCTTGAAATGCATGGAAAAAATGCATATCCGATGTATACCAAATTAGTGAATTAAATCTAGGTTGTCCGATCTTTGAGGCCTAAAACTGGCTCTCTGCTTAACAAGCTTCACTATGGCTTTATCTAATGTTATATATCCCGTTTCCATGGCAACTTCAGGATACAAAGTAAGTATCTCTTAACACTCTAAGGTAAAAACGCAACGACCAATTAAAATTTCAAATCAATCCGTAGACTTCTTCGAGTTTCGTGACGATAAACACTCACATGCTCTTTATATAGTTTTAGTTAATTTATTTTGTAACCACAGTTAATAAAAGCAAAGGGATTATTTTCTAGAATCTGTAATTCCACCCGCACCAAC
This sequence comes from Cybosia mesomella, assembly GCA_946251805.1. NCBI lineage: Eukaryota > Metazoa > Arthropoda > Insecta > Lepidoptera > Erebidae > Cybosia > Cybosia mesomella. The sequence continues at coordinate 17,880,253 of OX276413.1, read as the reverse complement.
CTTGTAGTGAGGTACTATTAAAAATAAATTAAACAAAGATTACCACTAAACGGCTGCGAGCCCCGGGAGGATAATCCATCAACCACTTATGTTATTTCACATACCAAGAAATATGAGGTAATGAAAGACTACAAATTATATAGTTGAGTTTCTACCTCATAAGCGCTTTTTAGTTTTCTGTTGAAATTTGACGTTTATGCTATTTTCACAATGCTATTTAAGTGTTGGCTATAAAATAAATGTTATTATCATATATTTAGTTGCACGAGTGGTAATTAGTAGACGTAACGGTAATTGCGTTCTATTGTGTTAGCGCTTGTCATGGGCGTTTACCAGACGAGGATGTAACCATGAAAGGTTTTTCAAAAAAATCATTATAACTTCTTATTACATAATTTTAATAAATTAATTCTAATTTAAATTTTTATTCGTTAGAATAATGTGTACAATGGTGTTAGGTTGAAAAACATAACATTTGTCATATTTTTTTAAATCTGTATAATTTTCTATTCATTTTATTAATAAAATAATTGTCGGAAGTTTATGCGAATGTTACACATTGAAATAATTGTTAATCTTATTCATTATTTTCAAAATTCATTGCATAAATTTGTATAATAGGCATTTTGACTATATTTAAAATATTGTACGAATTGTTGTCATCGTAATAAAATGTACCGTAAAAAACATATTTTATAAATATAAGTTAGTAAAAATAAGTTTCTTTTTTGTTAAAAAATCAAGATTAAAATATCACTTTTTTGAGATTTGATCACGCGCTTATAAACGCTCTGTGACGTCACACATAAGTAAACAGAGTTTTTCAATACAGGCTGTCTGCATTTCCTAGTGTTAATCGACTGGTTCAATTATTAATTACTAGTAATGTTTCACGTTTATCTTATATATCTCAAAATAAACCATTATTTTTGCAACTATATTCAATAATTATATAAACGTGCTTTAAGTCGCTTACTGTTTACTTTGATGTGACGTCACATGTCACGGGATCCGTTAGGGCGCCGTTAAATCAACCTTTAATATCGATTTTTATAGTAAATAAAACAGTTCTCAAAAAAATATTGATGCATCTGCATTTTTATGTTATAATACCTAATACAGAACTATTTTTTAGCAGTAGTCAAATACCCTATTGTGCACACTACTGTCGATAGTCAAACTCATAGGGATATCTGAATGTAAATATATATTACTTTTTAAAATTAGACTGTGGTTTATATGTATATATCGAGATTATTAAAGAAACAGTTAAATCACTTCCCTTTTCCATTTCCCATGAGTGCACCTGATTATTAACGAAATTTTCCATATTGCGTCCTCAAAAATTACGCAGTTCTAAAGTTTGGTGATGAATTCGCCACTCAATACAAGTCCAGAGAGTGAACGTTATTACGGTATAAAAGGGGTGTTGCCATAATTATGGGGAGCTCCTGTTAAATAATTTACCCTCAAAAATATATATTACTGGTTAAACTACTATCCTTATTTGAATCCCAGGAATTAGTAAACTAAGTTACATTAGAAACCAACCCTAGATTACGTAAAAATAATAATTCATCAGTGAAAAGCCGTTGAACTAAACTGGATTCCCATAAAAACATGATAACACATTTTACATTTGATTCGTCTCGATTCCAATCACTAGTGAAATCGACTCTTAGGCTGGATTTCGTTCAACTCAACTGATTTCACTTAGTGATAAACGTTAAGCAAACCATGATAACGCAGTTTGGTTTTATAATGTAACTAGCATTTAATTTTTCAAAGAAACTCATGAAGTATGTAGGTATAAAGATAAAAGAAAATGGCGGGCTATTGTGTCAGCCTATCCAAGAGAGCGTGAGCCGATATAAATAGGTATTTGAATGAATGACTTCATAACAAAACAATTATGAGTTCATTTAAAGTTTTTACTGTCACTCCGGTTTTAGAACGTACACAAATTACGAACTAACTACCGTTACGCCCACTTTAAACAATTACAATTACTTGTAGATTACCGAAGCAATTTAGGCCTCATATCAGAATAACATACACGCTAAAGCCTCCAACTTTAATAGACCATTAGTTATAAGAAGGAATAACGTAACTTGTGGGTGGCTGCGTACGCGTTCCGCACGCAGTGGCCTTGTAACGTAGTCCTGACATTTGCTAATGACAATTTAATTGCACACACGTCCATTATACTCGGACCTATATTTCCCTATTCAGGATTCAACAATGTACAACACAATTTCCTGTGATGACATGCCACATTAAAATGGTTGCATTTAAAATGTAATGTTTAAAGTACAGTATCAATTACATGCAACCTCATTGTTGCACGAGACGTTAAAATTGAGATAGCGTCGTTTATTTTTATTTATTATTCGCTGGTAAGTTTTAATGAGTAGATTACTTTGTGGGGAGATAAAACTGTCATATTCCAAGGTATTGCCAGTTACATTGTAGCACTTACAATACTATTAATGTCAGTGAAAAATATGTTACCTATAATAAATATTGTTATTAAGTGCTAAATTATACACAGTTATATTTTTAACAACCATTTTGTTAAACTACTAATGTATATTAAGAAACATTTCCAACATTATTTTTATATTTTTTGTAACTTTTGATTGAATTCAATTTAAAACTGGTTTAATAAATATTAGTTATATTTGACTATGTTATCTACGGCTAGTATTTAATTAAAAAGATCGTTTGACATTTTTGTGTAAAAAAATTGAATTTCTTTCTTTCTGTGTTAGCAAACTAAAGGACAGAAAATGTAACAAACTACTGAATAATATAATATAATGTTTGGTAATATAATTAAAGTATTCGTAGAATTCCCAAACACCACATTGAAAAAAGTAAAAGTTTACAAGTGATTCTTAGGTCATAAAATAAATTGAAAGGGTCAAATTTGGCGAAGACAATATTCAAAGATATTATTGTAGAACATTTGGAAATAGAACCAAAGTAAAGAAAGAGTTAATAGTCCGAAACAAATCTAATGTATAGGTAATATAATAAATATGTATGTATAAGAAGACCTGAAGTTCTTCATGGGGTCGACCTGATACACCATAAGGTCTGAATAGTCTATGGGGACCCTCACCAAAACCTTCGGGGACAAGTCAACCTCACCTGCAAGCCTGCAAGATACACCTTCATATTATTGGACGAGGTTCTGGTGCAGGCTTTCCTCTTGGCGTTTGGAGGTCAGATTCCAATCGCTCCCTTCCCTCCGCCTCAAAAGCAAAATAAAAAAAGAGGAAGAGGAAGCGGATCTCAAGCTCCAAGTTGAAAGCCTCGAATGCAACAGAAAACAACACTAAGATGATGATGATCCTATAATATTATTATACTTATACACGTTTCTGGTAAAAAGTATAAAAGCACTTCACGCATCAAGAATGAAGACATTACCTGTTTGCAGCACAGCATAATTAAGCACACTTGAACTTTTCAACTCGATAAGTGCCACTGTTAAACATATAAATAACAAGTAACCTACGCAAATAGCTATATTACATTATATATAATCGCATATATAGTTAAATGTAAATAACGATATTGCATATAGCATTTAAGTAAATGTAAATAACGACAATTTAATTACAACTTGTATTTATGTCAACGGTGATACACGTTTCGCGTGATAACCCACGTTTCGCAAAATGCTGCAATTTATTTCTGTAATATGTTTTCACACTAGCGTTTGGACCATTTGTGGCATATTAGGTGTTATTATGTGACATCAAAATTATCGTCCTGCGTAAGGATTCCTATGGAATGGTGGCATGGCTGTATATAATTATATCGTAATGAGTTATAGTTGATATCACGAATCTTGAACCTTATAAGTTTACTAGCTGTTGCCCGTGGCGGTATCGTCATATACCCATTCCTGCGACCCACAGAAACCTATTTAAAGGGGAAAAATCGCTCCAAGGGTCTGCTCTTCTACTCCTCCTTGCCATCATTTTGTTAATCATGTTACTGTCTCTATACAGATGTGACTGCCATTAGACCTCCCACCCCGAGAGAAAAGTCAATCAGTAGATATACCGCATTTCAGGTGAGGTTAAATATATTATCAATTATAGAAATAACTATATATTATTAATTCTTAGATACGATAGACAGAGTATTCTGGAAGAGCACCAGCCTCGTAAGGTGTCGGGCGTAGTCTCTTTTTTTACAACACTCAGGTGGCAGATAAGACGCGGCTCACCTCTTATTCAATGTTATAGGTATCTAACTAGCTGATGCCCGCGGCTCCGACCGCGCGGAGTTCGATTATCGTTTTTGGTTCATATCTCCGGTTCTACTTAACCAATTACAATCAAATATATGTCAGACTTTAAGTCTGATAAGACCTTTCTAATAGAAAAAACCGCATCAAAATCCGTTCAGTGGTACTAGGATCCAGAACATCTTGGTGGGGCTCTATAAACACGGAGCAAACTATACCCCGATCAAAAGATTAATTAAATACTTAAAGTTCTTGACAGACAACATATCTATATTGTTATAAAATTTAAAATAAGTTGTGTCTGTACATTGGAAATATTTGTTTTAAATACTGGGGTTATTTTAAATGAACGACTCTGAGTACAAAATTTTTTTTGGGAATTCTTTTTTGTTGGTTCGCGATGGACGCAAAAACCACTGAACGGATTTTGATGCGGTTTTTTCTATTAGAAAGGTCTTATCAGACTTAAAGTCTGACATATATTTGATTGTAATTGGTTAAGTAGAACCGGAGATATGAACCAAAAACGATAATCGAACTCCGCGCGGTCGGAGCCGCGGGCATCAGCTAGTTAGATACCTATAACATTGAAGAAGTGAGCCGCTTCTTATCTGCCACATGAGTGTTGTAAAAAAAAGAGATTACACCCGACACCTTACGAGGCTGGTGCTCTTCCAGAATACTCTGTCTATCGTATCTAAGAATTAATAACTGGCGGCGGACTTGCACTAAAGGCAAAGGACAGTAGAGGAAGCTCGTGAAGTGTTCAAGGACAGAAGCTGTTGGCGGGCTGTGGTCTCTGCCTAGCCCAGAGCCGCAGGCAACAGATAATATAATCATTTCTTTATCATATGTAATTGACTCATAATATACGAGCTTACTTAGCCCGTCAAGAGAAGTAATAAAATAATTAAAATTTCCATGAATACCGTCATTATAGATTCGTAAGAAACGTCGATCAAGTGATTATCTCGTTCCTACGAGTCGTAAAAACTAAAATTTTATGTTTTCTGTGACACCCTGTCGGGTTATCTGTTAGATAAGAATGTTTGTTACAACAGTTTCGAATAAGATATTTCAATTATAAAAACTATAGATAACATTATTTTTTATAGCCTTGTTTAGTGAAGATGATATTAATTTTATGTCGTTGCACTATTTTCGAGGATATATACTTTTTTAATTGGGACCCTAAATGTGATATGTATCAGTGACTTAAAAATGCTTCTGGTATACCATCATAACTAATTTTGAGTAACCAATTTCGAGGGAAGATTATTTTCTCTTTTAACTTATGATTTTTTTTTTTCTTTATATTTAGGACACGTCAATTTGACTTCACCTCGCCTGATGGTAAGCTGAAGGTAAAGTCTCACGAAAGAGGGTCACCATTACATACACGTACCATGTTAACAATGGTGGCGCTCAGCTTGACGGCCTCATCAGAAGAGGATTGTCGTCGCAGCACCGCGTGACACCCACGGTCCCACTAGTGCTGCGACCACTATCCCCCTGCCCGGCTATGCACTTGCTGACCCCTGAACGCAATCAAACCGAAATTGGATTACTATGGGGGGATTTTCGCAATCGTGCACGGTGGTACCTACCCGGCCGAATTTTGTGCCAAATTTGTGTCATCAAATTTCTACCACCTATATCCCACCTTATTCGATTTAAGGAGTTATCACTCGTTTTTGATACACATTCTGAATAATTTACAACCTATTTATTCATTTTCAGTATAACTTGAGAAATATTAGGTACCATACTTTGGTGTTTTTACAAAAATCTAAAATAAATCCCTGTTTGCCTTGGCCACATCATAAGTTGAGAACGACTTTACCGATTTCATATTTTCAGAATTTTTATAATAATTTGTAGAAGGTTCGGTTCTTACCTACGGAAAGAAAAATTGAGGCAATTGCGCAGAAAAACTTCACGCTAGAAGAACAGCTAGTATAACAATATTTTTTATACTAATTTCCACCAATTAAAAGTAGAGCCCAAGACCGCCTTTAATAATAACTCCGTCATAAATTCCGCTGTTGTGAAAGACCATATTAAACTCATGTTGCTAAAGATAAAACACCATTTTGTTAAGTAACACCACGACCTAAAAAGGTATTTGTAATACCACTTGCGTGTGTATGTACCATTTATGTGTATATTGTATAATTTCATACAAATAAGTAACAATTGAATACTTAATTTCAATTAAAGTTCATTTGTTCACCTATGGGAAATGTTAATAGAATTAGTTATATATATATATAGCTTAGTTGGAGATAGGGTCTGAGGTTCCGTATTTTTTAACTGGGTCGGACAATGTTTTTGGTTCTTTTGATAGGGTGTTTTATAGTAAATAGGTAGTTAATAGCAGGGACATGTCCGATACTTTACCGCCTAGAGGTGCACGGTTGCGGCGACAAGCTGATAACCATAATATGAGTAGGGTTACTGATTCTCAATTCGTTTGGAGGTAGTGGATATCACCTGGTACAGATAGATAAAAAATGGGAGCTCTACAGGGGTGTAAGGAATAAAATCATCAATTTCCATAAAGTTGATTATGCTATGTACAATTTCGTTCCAAAAATTCTTCCATTCTATTCCGTGGCAGTGTAGATTGAGCCTAAATAACATTTTGAAGAGCGGAATATCTTCCGAGTAACCAATATATTATAAAGTCATCTAAATACCACATTATAAATATGATATGTACATAACTGCTGTAATATACTATGGTTACAGTACACCAATCATAATTATGTTTACATTATTACTGTACACATAATATTTTAACACCAAAGTCCATTTTTAATATACATACTAAAAAGTGATTAAACACGCCGCTGTAAGGTCACTGCGCGATGAACTCTCATAATGAATGATTTTTTATCTAGCGTTTGATAATAATGAAACTTATGAATTGAAAATGCGTGTCATCAATTAAAATCAGCTTCGAGATTGCATTTATTAAATGTATCATAATGGACATGACATCTGAAACGATTTCATAAACTACTGTTCAGCAGTTTAGGCTGTAGGCAACCTAAACTGCTGAACAGTAGTTCTAAGAAGTTTCAACAATTAATATAAGGATTGCATGAAAGACTTCTATGCCTACGATTAAGACTGGCTGTACAAAAAGTAAAATTGTGATCTTAACTTTTTTTATTACATTTTATTAAAGGCCCTATCTCAGTTCTGGCCAGAAGCAGGCCCAGGGCGTAGACTATCTTTAGGAGACGGGGGATCTTGATAACCAAAAACACGTCGGGGTCGGCAATGTGGGTCTCAGGTCTCGTATCTTTTCTAGGCCACACCTGGTTCCCCGGCCACACTGGCCGCTGTGACAAAACATCGTGCAGTTTTAGTCGGGTCAAATCGAACATACCCACCTCATTGTTGACTCCGGTGAAGTGAAGCCCAAGGGGGTTTCTGCACGCAAAACAAAAGGCCCTATCTCACCCCTGCCTATAAGTAACTTATTCACTCAAGTAACTCGTTTGAGTATGCTTAGTTGGTTAGATAGCATCCATTTTATGGAATTTTCCGTAATTTCTTCCCTAGTTTATGTGAATATTTGTAACACTTATTGAAACGTTCATTCAGGTCAGTAATAAGCTTTTTTAAGTATTTCTATTTGTCTTAATTTATCATTCTTCTCGCAACCCTCGCCCCAACCTCTAACTGCGATATAATTTTCGTTCTAAACTCTAGTAGTATATAAAAGTTTATGTCTAAGTATCTACGCATTAATTTATATTTAATGCCATCGCAGTTATAAACTAGAATCTTAATAGGTATAAATTCTAACTACCATCTCTTCAACTTCGACAATAAATCAGGTTAATTAATCATAGTTTTCGTAGTCCTCCAGTCGTCGACATTGTAAATCATTTGTCTAACTACCGATCTCTTCACTAACAAAATGGCTGCCCACTCAAAGTTACCAACATAACAATCATTATAAATCGTTGCTTTTTAACGTCAGTTAATCGTCGCAGTCGCTCCACAACAAAGTAAGCTCAAATTACATCCAATTATAAGCTATTCAATCCTTTTAGTAAAAATATCGTAAAAAAAGAACAACACACCGTCTAACAATATGTGGTAATTAAGAAAAAGCGCGCGTAACGAAAGATGTGACGTCCAGTGCTACCAACATGCTTAACGAGGCGAAGTGATGTGCTCATATCGATAAGTGGGACGATTGATAATGACATGCAAATAAAAATCTAATTAGCGTAGCAATTCAAACGAAGCGTATACTTGACGAGCTTTTATACAACGCCAGTAGTTCAAACAAGTATCTTCATGAATATATAATTAGAAATTATCGCAAACAATCTTTACAATTATCTGTGTCAGTTAATATGTTTATTAGTTGTGTGTAATAGCGTAGAAAGTTTGTGGAAGGTTAGGATTAATGACACAATTTTATGCATAGAAAACAAAACTTTCTATTTTATAATCAGCAAGTATTGATAAAAGATAGTGATCAATAATTAGGTTTAACATAGTATCTACGTATGCTACTGTTACTGGGTAAGACTAATTGAAATTACAGACAACTTAAAAAAACCAATAGACTATAGAACAACACTATGAAATAATCGAATTTTGAACTACAATGGCGTCATTTTATAATCAGGCGTTCGGTCTCCGCTCCGTCACATAAACCGTCCTTTGTCAAAACGCTTATTAGTTCTGTATAGAATAATATTTTATTTTTATTATTTCTCCCGTTTTTTATCCATTTTTTGATAGATGGGACGTGCGTTAAGCCATTTTAATTAAAATCGAGTTCTTTATAATGTCAGCGGGTTCATAAAAATAACATTGTCATACAAGGGAAGCAGTAATAAAAATGGGGTCCATAGAGTTTGGCCATAGATTATTATGAGTATTTACTCTTTGGAAGGAGGGGCAAATTATTATAGCGGGCTTTTGTTAAATAAAAGCGTGAAATTGCATAGGGTTGTCTACCTTTTTATTGTAAATAATCTAATAATATTGGAGTATAACATATATACTTACTTAAAGAACTAAATACGTTCCGTATTTGATAATGACACCTCTTACTTCTGCCGCCACCTGAAAAACCTGTGATCCATAGACCTAATCCACCAATTAGGTAGGTAGGAATGCCTTTGTTTTTTTTTCGTGCGGATATCATCCCCTTGGATATCCCCCCGCCGGGGGAGGTTAAAACCGCACGCTGCCTTGGATCTTCAGACCTGAACTGACCAGAATTGGGTGTAACGCCCATACGCCATTTCCCTCGCACCCTGACTGACGTCCGTCCATCTCCGGTTTCGAGGTAGGTAGGAATACCTCAAAAGAATCCTTTATGTTACCTGATTAGATACCCCATTGAAACTTAGCCTCGTAGGCGGTCACCAAGATTCTTAAATAATAAAAATAACGTAAGTAAAACTTAACCTATAATTATTACTACCATATGACGACTTCTGTGGCGTGGCGGGAGAGCGGTCGACTGCTACGTCGGAGTTCGCGGATCGATTCTCACTTCGTGTAAATATTTGTAGACATGAATTATGTCTATTTGCAGTGGTTTGGGTGTTACTATGATTATTTTAAAAAAAACTAACTAATTGTGTGAATTCGCACTCTCCCACCATTAAAAAGCTAGGTATGCTTAGTTTTCGGGGTCTCGCACCCCGGCGATATCCCCCCCCCCTCGATATGCTCTATGGGCAACCTTAGATAGATAGATATAAACTTTATTGTACACCAATCAGAATATACATATATGGAAACTTAAACAATACATGTACAAATGGCGGCCTTATCGCTAAAAGCAATATCTTACAGGCAACCTTTGGATGGACATGAATTTTAAATGAGCTAAATCGTATATTGGGTAGTTATTGGTGTAATAGGAAAAGATAGAGGAGTAACGTAGTCATATAATGTAACAGACTAGATTACAAACACATATGATTGCAATGTACTAGGTACATATACCTAAAAATAAGCATACAATGATACATAAACAGACATATATAATCGAACATAATTGTAGGTAATATAAATTATTCATATAGACATACAACATTTATATATATACTAAACCTACACATAAATTATTTTTATATCTCGTACGAAAGTTAGACAGCACATAACGCAAAAAGAAAAAAAAGGAATTGGGGAGACTATAGGCCCATGTAGTGCTCTTTCACCATCGTTTTGAAGATGGCCAGTGATTGTGCCCGTCTAATCGATAATGGCAGTGCATTCCATAACCGTACCGCCTGTACAGTGAACCTTACACCCCGGCGTCTGTAGACCCGAGACGGCGTGCGGTTTTAGTCGGTTCAAGCCCGACATAACCGTCCCCGCTGGCACGCGGGGGGGTATACGAAGGGATTTCCGCACGATAAAATAAAAAAAAAAGTATGCTTAGTTTGGGTCTAGATAGCGATGTGTAGTTTTTTCCTGGAATATTTTTTGTTACTTTTAGGGTTCCATACCTCAAGAGGTAAAAAAGGAACCCTTTTGTCCGTCTGTCCGTGTCACCACCGATTTTCTCCGGAATGGGTGGATCTAGCAAGTTGAAATATATACCAGACAATGAGGTCTAAACTTCCTATTAGGTGTATGAAATACAAGGTCCTTAGTCAAAAATATGGGCAAATTTAAATTTTTACGCTAATTTTTTTTAAAATTTCCAAATGTTCCCTTTTCTTGTGCTGTAAGACCTTGCTTTAAACCAAAATTGACAATTCTAGGCAAACTGGCAGTACCCTAGGTTTTGGGTCGAAAATCTATATGGTAGTTCCCGTTGACTAGGTCAAATCATGAAATTTAGTAAAAAGCAAGGTCTTACAGCACAAATAAAGGACATAACAGACGTCAATTTAGATAGGCCTCCGAATTGTATGGGTTCTCATACAATTTATAGGTCTAGCTTAATAGGCATTTATCACATTAGGTTAAATAAAAGAAAATATTTATTGCGATACGTATCAATTTTATTTTGGTGGTATAATGAGTAGATACGGTACCCTCAGCGCACGAGTTCGACTCGCACTTGACCGGTTTTTTTTTTCAATTAAAGAATTTAGTAACCGAAATTACTAATATTCCCGGTTAGGGGGATCTGATTTGCTCGTTTATGGAGGGGGTAGATAGGTATTAGATACTTTGTATTCAGTCATTGCTGATATTGTTAAAAATAGGTCTTTGGAAACCTTTCTAAATCAATGAGTTCTATGTATACTAGACTGGCTTCAGAACAGAAATAAATGGTACAGATTTATGGATGCTAAAGATCATAACTTTGGCGCTATTTTTAGGGTTCCGCACCTCAAAAGGAAAAATCGGAACCCTTATAGGATCACTTCAAGACCGTTTTTCTCAGGAACGCGTGGAGGTATCAAACTGAAATGTATATCTAATACTCAGGTCTACTGTCGCTTGGAGCTGTGAAAAAATCAAACTTCTAAGTCAAAGCAATCAAAAGATACAGCCGTTTATGCCGCAAATTTTCGAAACTCACACGGGAATCAAAACCTACAGGATACTTCCCGTGAACTTAGAGTCTTGAAATTTGGTACGAAGTAACGTCTTATAGTACAGATAAAGGAAAAATTTCGAAAACCGTAAATTTTTAGTTACATCATATAATAACAAATATTTTTGAAAATTTTAAAGTTACTACTTCTTTTCTCATGAACGCTTAGAGGTTATTAAATTGAAATTCATATCAAATACTCAGGTGTATAATAATGTTTAGCTGAATTTTGACTTATATACATACAGGTTTGTACGGAACCCTCGGTGTGCGAGTCGGACTCGCACTTTACATTTATTTTATACGATTTTTTATGAGATCATCACTTGTCATCTGTAAAATAGTGCTGGGGTTATCCTTTCGAGGGCTTACTCGGGGTGCCCGGCAACGGACACTTGGGGAGGACGCCGTGCGGTTTTAGTCGAGACACGACATAACCACCCCCGCTGGCCAGCGGGGGAGTATCCGAAGGGATTTCCGCACGAAAAAAAAAAAAAAAAAAAAAAAAAACCAAAAATATTAATCTATGATGAGAATTAATTGGTGAGGCGTCCCGTACCCCTCCCCCGTTCAAGCCTCACCCCCTAAGTATGTCACTTGTCTAGTAGGTATAAATAAAAATGATTGTTCTAAGTAGTATAATTATTTTCTGACTTTCAATTCTGTATCAGCATACAAATCCATATTTGTATGAATACATGGTTTCTCCTATCAGCATCGCTAATGCTTGCTATTGCTACGCGGACATAAGCTACAAACGGTACAATTAACTGGAGAAAAGTTAATGATTAGCCTTCATATATAAACGTTACATTATAACCAGTCCTATTTAATAACATTGAAATCAGAGACGACAATATCAGAGCTACAATATATGTTTTATCATCGTAATTATGTTATCAAACGTTTTAATTGCAGCTAATAGGTTTGATAGTGACAATGTAAGGGGTCATTCGGGCTATCGACTTATGAAACGATACGGCACAGGTCTTCGATATTGTATATCTTTAGGTTCTAACCTGAACCCGTGTCATCATTATACTCATAGTGATTTGTAATTATGTCTAGAGTATGCAGCACTTCGGAGCCAGTGGTCCGCTTATTCTTATATCGGCTTTTTCGAAAGCAACTGTAGTGTGACCTCCCAACCCTTTTTTTTTCGCCCGGACATCCCCTCGGATACCCCCCCCCCAGCCGGTCTGCTGGTGAGGTTAGGTCAGGCTTGAACCGACTAAAACCGCACACCATCTTCATATTACAGGTTTTAAGGTTGCCCATAAGGCATTACCCTCGCACCCCGACTGATTCTGGGCCATCTCCGGTTACGAGATGGTTCCCTCGGATTTGGGAACCACGGTGCCCCCATCGTACCCCCCCGGAGGGAGGAGAGGGGCAGGGGGAGGGGGGGCTAGTCGCCACAGCGTCCCGACCTGCTTCTGCTGGGGTCAACCCTGAGAAGAAAGCCTGCGCCCGAGCCTCGTCCGCTGTTTAACAGGTGCACCAACTTGCACGTATTATTGACTCAAGCCTCAAGGGTGTTGTTAGGAATCTGTACACAGCTTTTAACCGCGTCATCTTAAAGTATTTCTTGCGTACCTTTTTTTTTGAAATCTCTGTTTTTAACGTCAAAATAACAGCTCCCGGGCTCGCTCTGCCATCTCCTCGAGCATTAAATGCTCGCAGAAGGAAGTTTAAGAGTACCTTTTTTTTTTTTTTTTTTTCATGCGGAAATCCCCTCGGATACCCCCCCGCCGGCCAGCGGGGGCGGTTATGTCGAGCTTGAACCGACTAAAAGCGCACGCCGTCTCGGGTCTGCAGACGCCGGGGTGTAAGGTTGCCCATAGAGCATATCCCTCGCACCCCGACTGACCCTGGGCCATCTCCGGTTTCGAGATGGCCCCCTCGGGTTTGGGAACCACGGTGTCCCCGTCTTGCCCCGGTTTGGGGGAGGGGCGCTGGTCACCCCACCGTCCCAGCCTGCTTCTGCTGGGGTGACAGGCGGCCTCACCTGCCACCCCCAGGCCTGCGCTCATGGAGGACGGAGGTCGTTGAGCGACCTCCTGCGCCTGAGTCGCCTGCGACGCGCGGCGAGCATGTTGCGGGCTCGGCGGGCCAAGAGGTACTTTGGTACTTTGGTAGAGGTAACTTTGCATAGACAGAATTTTCAATTAGAATTTTAGAAGCTGTAGTTTTAATATATATTTTTTTTGTTATGTACAGCAAGTCTAATAGTACATAAGTCATTGGCAATAAGGAAGCTTCATGAGATACCACTTTTAAAACTGTTAAGGAGTATTATAATTATGGCAATTAATAAAGTAATAAGGATTCTCACTAATAACTAACGAACTCTAAATCAAGTAGCCTAAGCAGAGCTGTAACGTCTTATTATGAACGAAGCCTTGCAATTATATCGTAAAACTTTAATTGACACTATTAGATGAGTTATAAAACGTAATTACTGAGAATTTATAACGTTAGATCGTACACTTGTAAGGCGTTAATATTATTACATTATTAAATTTATATCTGGACCAGTAGCCTCAACATCGCCATGTAGAGAGAGTCGTGTATTTTCTTCGACCAATGAAATAACAGAAACATGAGATACATCTGTCACTAGGTGCACTCGGCTAAGCCTCGATTTACATTACTGCGAAATGGAATTGAATGGAAGCGAATTTTTGCAGTGAAATTGTACATAGCATTATGAACTTTATGTCAATTGTGCTATAATCTAATCTAATTCAACAGGCGACACCGATTAGTAGTTTGGGGAAGTCTCGAGAATGCGCGAGGATTCCCCGGCAAATCCCCGGCGGATTTCGTATTTCGTTTGTATATTATACAATAGACATAAAGTTAATTAAGCTATGTACCATTTCGTAGCAAAAATTCGCTTCCATTCCATTATGTAGTAATGTAAATTGAGCCTAAAATGACTCATTTCCTAGAAGTGCAATTGGAACTAGAACTACCATTTTAGAAATGATAGCACCTCCAATGGTTGTCTTGACATTAAGATTTATGTAAGCAATCAAATGGACCTACGGAACATTTAATAAAACCTAGCTTTTGATCTGGCAGGTCGGGAAGAAGTGTGAGAGTCCAGCTTTGATACCTTTATAGAGTAATAAAAAAAAATTGTTTCAATAAAATATTTAAACTATAACTTCGGTTTTAACTACTCTAAGAAGATATCGACGATAGAGAAAGCGCTATACAAAACCGAAGCAAGTCGATCTTAGCCGAACTCTCACTCTTCTTACAGACGCGCGACGGGTCGTATCAAATCAAAAGCAGGGTAGGTATGTACTGTAACTCGTTCGTATAGTCTAAGAGCCCTTGTACGAGAAACCTACATCATAATATAAAGCAGATATTTATTGTGCGTAAGTGTACCTACCATAGTAGGTCATTGACTTCTGAATACTTCTATGTGTGGATACTACTAGATAAGGTGTTTAGAACAGAAATTATGTCGCAGTGACGCTTGCGGGAGTTTTTAACCATCCTGTCTAGCTGCTTAGGAAAGGAAGCATTTTCAGATAGTTGTCCAAGGAACATACCCATATAAATGTATTAAAGAAACTTGCTGAGCGACTTCGTTCGCGTGGACTTAGATCTGGGTTTTAATTTTTTTGCGCGGAACACTAATTCTTTTTCTAAAATTAAAGTAGCCTATGTTACGCCTTATAACATTACCTATCTATCAGCGAAATCGGCCCAGCCGTTTCAGAGATTACCTAAGTCAAACAGACTGTTGGTGTTACATGTATATGCAATCATTAAATTATGTTATTTTAATATTATAAACAGACACTTCAGTTTTATTTATTTTTAGTATAGATTAACAAGAGATTAGAAATTAACTTATTAAGAAAATGTAAGCTAGAGATATAGCTACAAAGTATTTGTTCCGCTTTTGGTGCTTAGCAAATAATACGAAAGACAACTACACATCTACGAAAAAAAAAATTAATAACATTAAAAACAAGTGCCTCTAACCTACTCATTATTTTTATGCCGATTGTGCATAATGACAAAAGTAGTAACTACAAAAACCTTTAAATAATAAAATAACGAAATCACATTGAGAGTAAAAACCGATGTCAAACAAAAAACCGTCCACTACCAAATAACGGCATTTTTAACAATAAACTTAAAATTAACTTCAACCGTTTTTTTAAACACGACTCAAAGCTTTCAGAAAGGATAATCCGTTATTAACGAAACAATAGAGACATAAACTAAGGTATTTAAATATAATCTTGTTTATAACTTTTTTATATGGGTAACTTTTAAGTCGCCAATTTAAAAAAAAACAAAGATGGCGGCAACATTGACAGCTGACAATTCATTGTTTATTTTTCTCTGAGGAGGCGATTCTATTCGATTTATGTTCTACCGGCAGTAGTAGACCAAATGACTTCCATGTATACTAGACAAGCAGTTCAGAACAGAAAGTGTGTCACACTTCGGGGATGAGGTGGGAACGGGGGAGGGGTACAGGATGCCTCACCATAGATAAATAATGTTGACACCCTGACACTACTTTACAGATGACAGATGATAATCTCATATAAATAAATTTAATATACTCTGTGGCTATGACAGCAACAAAAAGTGGCGCTAAAGTTGACTATTGTAAAATACAAAAATCTATACCATTTTTTTTGTTCTGAACAGCCAGTCTAGCATACATAGAAATTATAAAGTAGACCACGTTTTGGGGTGGTGACGTACCACTCAAATTCTCTTGGGAAGATAGAGGGCACGCTCTGGACGGAACGAGGTCTCTCAATATAGGGATCGCCTAACCATTTTGTAATGCCCTCAGTGAAGAGGTACTCGGAGGTTCATCCAGCAGGTAGGTACCTGACTCTACCAATACACATACAGGATAGTGTGCTAGTATCAACAGAACAATGTCGTTACAAGGGTAACAACGCTATTCATAAATATCAAGCTGATTATATTTATAAAACTAAGATTTTGACATACTAAAACGCTGTATGTTATGTTTACCTACAATTAGTTGTTACCTAAATAAACAGCTGTCAAATAAACGGTTTTATTTCGCGGCAAATGTGTTTCGTTACTTTCTTTTTCAAAGTATAGACAACAATCTGAGCGTGCATAGATAACCGACCACTTTATCATAATGACTCCGTGTTCAAGATAAGCTTCTACTTTTTTTAAACAGTTTTATTGTCTGTCAACGGTGTATTGCCACACGCGAGGCTGATATCGATATGTGTGTAATACACTGATTGGATACACAATGATACAGTTACAATTATTATTCTACCGTTAGATTTTATAAAGTTCTATAAAATATTTGATATCAGGATTTTTCGTTTTTTTTTGCAATAGACTTAAGGAATAAATATTTAGGTACCTACATGTCTACAAAAAATATGTTGACAGCTATTTCACTAAAGAGAAACCCAGTATTAGACCTGACAAATATGACAATCCTTTTTTTTTTTTTCGAATTCACCAATTAGATCATCATCCTCCGAGCCCTCTCCCACCTCAGTAGGGGTCGGCTTTTCAGTCTAACTACGAAGCGGCTGAACTTCGATGTTTTTCGTGAAGCGACCGCCATCTAACCTCCACAACTCAAAGAAACAAAAAGAATAGAATAACAGTAGGTACACTTATCCCCTGATGCCCCCATATCCCCACAGAGAATGAAAGGTTGTATGAAAGTGCGAGAGGAATAAATGCGAGAACTGGAATGACAAAGAGGCTCGGAATGAAAGAGGAAAGATTAGATTTATATAGGAAGCGTTTTAATCACGATTGTGAAAATAGGCCCCGCTCCATAGCGGGGGTAGGCAAATAAAAAAAAAAAAAAAAAAACCACAACTCATTGGCGATATCGAAGTCCTGTAGTTAGACCAGTTGTCAGACTTTTTAGGGCTCCAACTACCCGTAAGAAATGCTATAGATATACTCATCCTCTTTATAACGTCTCGGGACCTATCGCGATAAATAAGGAACTTACTTTTGCCGACGTTTCGAATGCGTTGCAGCACCCGTGGTCACGGCTTGACGGCAGAGTGACGAAAAAGTATGAGTGTACACCGCGATAGTTTAAAAATTGCTATAGATATATGTATGACATCCGGGACCGACTGCATAACGTGCTCTCTGAGGCATGGAGGGATCTCAATGTGTCAAAAGAATGTTCACCCATCCTAAGACTGATTAGCCAGTGTTGCTTAATTTTGCAATGTGTTAACCTACTAGGTTACCACTTAGCCACAAGCCCCTCACCTAGGTAAAATTAGGTAGTAAGTCAAAAAAATACGCTACACAAATCTCAGCCTCGTAGGCTAATGGCTAAGTTCTTCAAAAAATGCATTTTGTCAAAAATAACAATTCATCCAATACCTACCACAAAAGGTGCACGATTTAACTGATTTGGTCATTAGCTAAAAGCTTTGAAAATGGGGCTTAAAAACCTTCCTAAGTGCTTTAATTTTTAATTCAATATATTCGCCAAATCCATGTTTGTATGGAAATCTGGTTTCTCCCCTCTCTATTTTTAACCGGACTCAGTTTAAACACCGAAAAAACAATTTATGAACCTCACATATATATATTCTAAACTTTTACCAAAGATATTAAAAGGACTGCCATAGTTTTATAGTTTACCATAGTTTTACCTAAATACAAAAATGAATCCAAAATTAAAAAACCGGTATTTATTAATTTTTTGCGTCTGTTGGTTAGCAAAGTCTCCTAGACTATTTAGCTAGTGTAAGTCCAACATTAACCGCGCTGGTCATAATGACGAACTGGCACGAAATAAAAAATATAAATAAAAAAACAGATCATTTCGTTATCAGAGTTGGTTGAAGCTAATTAAAAGTATGTTATGAATATATTATTATGATATTAATATATTGCAGAAGGTCCATATAATTATGTTTTTAGATAATTTAATATAACAAGTCAGTGGGCCAGGTTGAGTATCGGCGATAAGTTTGGATGTACTTTTGCCTATAAAATAACGAAGTTATAACTCGCATTATCACACACTGTTCGTCAAATGAAGCTTTATTTATTGAGACACAATTATCTATAAAAATAAATAAAATTTAGTGATGAAATCTGGTTCTAAAATTAAATTAAAAGATTTTAAATACATGCATATGAGTGTGCCATATAAAAAAAAACGCATTTTTTTAATTTTTTCAATTAGGTAACCTTTGGAACAGCCGGGCCGATTTTGACAAGACTTTCACTGGCAGATAGGTAATATTATAAGACGTAACATAGGCTAATTTAGTTTTAGAAAAAGAAATAGGCTTGGAAATAGGGTTGACAATACCCAAAGATGGGGTGATACCACCCTTCTGTTAGTACTTCAAACATAATGTTAGTACCGTTGTATGCTACGACTATTTTATAGCACAGATTCTATAGGTGAAGTTATTGTAGCAGCGTATAGAAGAAATACAGTACCCTTTTTTTTTTTTTTTTCGTGCGGAAATCCCTTCGTATACCCCCCCGCCAGCCAGCGGGGGCGGTTGTCGGGCTTGAACCGACTAAAACCGCACACCGTCTCGGGTCTACAGACGCCGGGGTGTAAGGTTGCCCATAGAGCATATCCCTCGCACCCCGACTGACCCTGGGCCATCTCCGGTTTCGAGATGGCCCCCTCGGGTTTGGGAACCACGGTGTCCCCGTCTTGCCCCGGTTTGGGGGAGGGGCGTATAGTCGCGCTTTTGATATGGCACGTCGGGAAGAGTTCGGCTAAGATCGGCATTTTTCGGTTTTATAGAGCGATGTCTTTATCGCACAATGGACTAACAGATTGGTACATTTATACAGTAGTTAAAACCGTTTTTGTTAATAAAATATTAATGCTTTAGTAACTTTGTACTGTAGTATTATCGAAAGTTTACGTGAATATTTTATACATTAAGATAAAACTAATTTTAATGGCCTTTTTTTTTATTTAATGAGACTGACCTCCCCGTGACCAAGGTTACTAAAAGCAATTGGATTTTCGCGTCGGGAACCGTTTAAATAATAATAAAGAATTTTCTTGTTTTAAATAATATTAGTAGCCCACATTACTGGGATTCCTGTGAACCCCTTCTGTCAAGCTAAATTGCTTGTTTTAGGATTGAGTCCTCGTCGATAGTGTAATAGTCAGAATTCGAACCCGGGATCTCTCGATCGTAAGGCTGACTTCTTAACCACTAAGCTACCGATGACTATTTTTTTTTGTTTTATTGACATACCTATAAGTAGTAGGTATATTAATACAGTCACCGACAATTTTCATGAATAAGGAGCTAATGAAAATTAAATACAATTTTATAACAAAAATTAAACTACATTTGTCTTTGTGTGTTGTTGCGGTAGAGCGTTGGACTGCTACATCAGAGGTCTTGAGTTTGAATCCAGCTAACGTAAATATTTGTTTCCATGAATATGTCTATTTGGATTGGTTTTGGTGTCTCTGTACCAAATGTGTGTATTTACAACAGAAACATATTCATAAGTATATTTATCCATATTCTAGAACCCATATTACTTTTACTCTTACTAATGTTCTTTAAATTGAAGTTGAGAAATTAATTTAAACATATTAATTCTACAATTTGTCTATGAATCTCAAAATCGGTGACTAATGATCCCAATATTCAAATCAGACGTACAATAAAAATCTGCTGAATAATTTAAATCGTAAAATTAATTCGTTCAGAAACCAATTAACGAATAATGATGACATATATAGGTTATCATTGCCTACGTTGACTGTAAAAAAGCATATTTAAAAAGTTACCAAAACCAGTTTTTAGCGTGTAGCAGTTTAATTTTGCTTTTAGATTTTAGATATTATTAAAAAATAGTCTGACACAGTTGCTCAAAGTTATGAGCTCCACCGGTAACATTTACTTAGAAACAGTAGTATGGAACACCTTTTCAGGGTATTAGGGTATTTTTTATAGAATTTGCATCCTCACAGCCCAGAGCACAGGGGTTCGTCTTTGTCTTGATAACGACAGACAACGGTAAACCTTTTTTAAAAACAACTTTAATTAGAAATAAATATTTTGATAAAAATAAATACAAATGAACATAGATAATGTTACTCTTATTAATTATTGTGATGGGCTTGTTTTTTTATTGCAAATATTGACGATTCCTAGAATAATATTGCTCAATTTCAATCTTAATGCAGATTCTGTGTTCAGTAGATAACATAACATAACATAACTTCACGCCTGTATCCCCGAAGGGGTAGGCAGAGGTGTATTACACACCCACGATTAGATACCTGTATTTAATGTTTTCTATGACCGGATGTGACAACCCACTCTCACATACTTAAGTAAGTTGTCACGCAGGGCTAAATGAATTTCACTGCTGTACGTAAAAGCTCTTGATACTCTCCTTCTCCTGCTATAAACCATCGCCATTAGGTAGATATGTTTTTAACCCGTGGAAACCCCCTCCGGCTTCACCTAATCGAATCTAACGGTAAGATGGGTATGTCGGACCCCCTACTTTCAACTGGCGTACCCCACTTTGAGAAACGCTGGTCTAATACATTATCGTGCTTAAAAACTTCTAATAAAAAGGTGGTAATTATACTTTTTGAACTAATTTCAAGAGTTATTAATTATAATGTTCCCTAAATAAAACAATGATCATTAAAAGTCAGATCCATTTCGAGTTTTTAGAGCAGTTAGTTGTTGAATATTTTATCTAGTTATTTATCTTATTGCCATACTTATACCTATCTACTGCTTTTTTAATATCTTAATATCTACCATTACATTAAAAATGTATCTAAGTATGATTATCCGCATTCTAGAACCCATAATACAAGCTAGTTAAGCTATGATTACTTTGGGTAGATAGCGCTGTTTAGTGTTCTAGAATATTTATATATATATAAAAGCCGCGGTAGCCTAGTGGTATGGGTAATGGACTGCTGAGACGAGGTCTCGGGTTTCGATCCCAGGTTTTACCATGGCACACACCAATGACTTTTCGATGCTTTTCGAAGTTATGTGTGTATTTATCGCAGGCTTATAAGTGCCCGGTTAATGGCGATAGGCTCGCCACCTATTACATTGGGACCTAAACATAAACTGGCGAAATGTGGGTGCTAGCACCTCTGCCTACCCCTTCGGGGATATAGGCGTGAGTTTATGTTATGTGAATATTTATAATTATTTTTTATTTGTTAATAATTCTTTCTCTCTCTTTATTTGTTACATAAATATATTATTTACATTTCTAAATATAATAACATATTTAAGAATATAAAAATATAGTATCCCACTGGCATGGGGTACAGGGACCAAGCTCCCGGTGTTTAGGGTTAAGCAGAACCGCCTGCTGCATGAAGACTTTGACCCAGATGCCTGTCTCGAGAGCCTCAACAGATGCTGATCGATGCTCTTGGCAAACACGTCATGAATACTTGCAACTATTTTATTGCTATATTAAGTCTTCGATTTAGAGTTAGGGACCCCCTCTAGCGGCGTGGTGGTAGTGCGTTCGACTGCCATATCTGAGGTCGCACGTTTGATTCGTGATTAGTGTATAGGTATGGGTGTTTTTAGGGTTCCATACCCAAAGAGTAAAACCCTATTACTAATGCTCCGCTGTCCGTCCGTTTTTTGCTCGTTATTAATATCGGCAATAAAAGTAGACCCGCCTAACTGTGTGCTTTGTGGGGTTTCTGAGGACGTTTACCACACTCTAATGGAGTGTGTCCGTACTGAGTTTATAAGACAGCGTCTGGGTTTTGGTGCTCACTCAGACATTGGACAATGTAATGTTTGGTTGGCTTATCCCTTATTAGATCAATGCAGGAAGTTATACAGAATGCTAATCCCTGTATTGAAACGAATCATTGATTTACCTAAAAATATAACTGAACTGTATTAATTCATTTTTAGCATCTGTACATATTGTAATTTATTAAGGCGACAGAATCGCCTAGTGTGATTAAGCCTTTAAATAAAGATTTAATAAAAAAATATCGGCAATAACCAGGCTTTATCTCATGAACCGTAAAACCTAGACAGTAGAAATGTTCACAGATGATGTATTTATGTTGCCACTATGACAACAAATACTACAAATAGAATAAAATAAATATTTAAGGGGGCTAACGTAGCAAACGACTCCAATAACAGCCCCACAACTTCACCGTAACCTTATCATCCATCAGGTCACCAGATGACCCTATTTAGTCAAAAAATTACGTAAAACTTAAGGAATTCTATATCTTCACACGGTACACGATTGAACTGATTTGAATGTAACTAATAGTTGTGAACATAACATAACATACATAACATAACTTCACGCCTGTATCCCCGAAGGGGTAGGCAGAGGTGTATTACACCCACGTTTCGCCAGTTATGTTTAGGTCCCAATGTAACAGGGGGCGAGCCTATTGCCATCTACCGGGCACGTTACTAAGCGAGCGATAATCAACATTTATACATAACTTCGAAAAGTCAGAGGTGTGTGCCCGGGGCGACTGGGGATCGAACTCGAGACCTCGTCTCGGCAGTCTGTTACGTACACCACTGGGCTATCGCCGCATTTGTGATAACGGGTCTTTAAAAACCTTCTAAGTCTAAACTTATTGTCTTACGAGTTCTGTATCATTCTGAACGCCATGAGTTTATAGGAATCGTATTTCCTGTTACAAGAAGTCATATGTTGGAAGTTAACGGAGCAAAATGGCGATTACATTGACATTTTGTCATTATTCATTTTATAAAAAAGAACGTTTTACTTGGCATTGGCCTAATTGCGACGATTATAGTGCAGAAGCCGGTAAAGGAAAAGTCATAGACTGGTTCCAAACTTAGACTATGAGCAACTAGCTGATGCCCGCGGCTCCGCCCGCGCGGAGGTCGGTTATCGTTTTTTAGTCACATTTCCGGTTCTACTTAACCAATTGCAATCAAACATACAACTGATTTTGAGTTTGACCAAGACATTTCTAATAAAAGACCGCATCAAAATCCGTCTAGTGTTTTTGCGTCCATTGCGAACAGACAGACAGGAATTTCAAAAAATATTTTTTTTTGTTTTTCAGTTCATCGTTCATTTAACATAACCCAAGTTTTTTTTTTGAAATAGTCAATCTGTACATTGGATATTTCAAAAAAAAAAACTTGGGTTAGGTACGTTAAATGAACAACTGGTTTACAATTATATAATAATATACATGGAGACGCATGTAGCTCATTAATAACTTAAAAAAAATATCGAAAATATTTTTTGAGTGATTTGTTTTCAAAAAAAATCTTTATTTAAAATCTTAAAGTTAGTTTTCTGTTAGGCACATTTTAAATCTTTAATCGTTCTATTATTCTTATTTGTTTAGAAGGTACTTACCCTAACATAGCACATCCTGAAGTGCAATTTTCAGAGAAAATAAAGTAGTGCATAGATATATAACGGTTATTAGATTTTTTTAAATTATTTCTTTTACAAATTGAAGTTGGTATCTTAACCACATATTTGAGGACTGCTATTGTTTTCCGTAAGAGAAAAAAATAATTGATTTATGGAATTCCCTACATAAATTAACTAGCTGATTGTCAGTCTTTCTATGGAATGTAATACGAAATTTAAATAAGAAACGTTAAAATGGTACTTGTACGGTGAAACTAGTTCTCTTGGTAATGCTGAGTTGAAGTAGGTAGTTTTTAAAGTTAATAGTCTAACACTTAAACACTAAAACTTTATAAAAATATAATTATAAAAATAAATTATAAAAATAAATATAATTATTTATGTATACCTACCTATTCGCATTCGGCGTCAATTATCATAATCATAATAAGACATAAATGGATTGGGTTACCTACTTCGAACGAAATCCAAACGTTAACTTCAGAATTAGATTTTAAATTAAGTAACTTATTCAAGCAGTTGTATTGTTGTTGAGTAGATATTAAATCACAGCTGAATAATAGACTTTCGTATTACCTACCATAGAATATAACAACGTTCATAAAACGAGATTTTATCACTCCAAACATTATATTAGCCACCTTCCTAATTTACATGAATTTTCTCGAAGACAGCTTTAAAATTAAAAACAAACTTCAAAATTTTTTTCTCACCACAGAGTTATAATTTGGTGCAGATACCTAACTATATAATGAATTGTGAGAATATGAATAACCGTGTATGATACAGCTAGCCGTGTAATTATATAGAGTAATTAATCCTTAACTTGGTCCATTATAAATGATTTATTTACTAATATATTCATTATTAAGATTCATCTAACGGCTAGAATAGAACTACCTACATAATTATAAGGTGCAGCCTTAAATTAGACTGATAGAGAGATTATTATATCTAGATAAATTCTATAAAAAAAATTCACCAACCTCCAGGAAATCTACTTGGAAATATCCTTCCGTGTCTGTTGATCAACCAAGGATATAAAGGGTAGGACTCTCTTGGCACTGGCGGGGCTGGGTGCGGTGGCGGATGGGGCGCCAACGGGCCCCCAAACCCTTGCTGCTGATGCGCTAACGCCGCAGCCAACGCTGCCCCTTGGACATGAGCCAAAAATTGATGATGATGGCTCTGAGCATCCAGGTACGACAGCCTCTTTAACTCTGGAGAGGGAAAAACTGGCGCCAAAGCACTCGGCCTAAATAACGGTCGTGGTGAAGGACTCCGAGGGGACGCAATCGGGGACGGCGATCCCGGGCTTGCTAACGGCGGCGAAGCGTGTTTCGGTCTCTCTGAACCACCCACTATACTGTCTATGCTGAATCCGATCTTCGGCTTCGATGGCACCGCCACCACAGGGGTCGGTGCGAGAGGCATCATGCTTTTACACACGGTAGGTCCGGCACAAAAAAAATAAAACACCAAATCAGAAGCACATGTCACACAGAACACAATCCATCGTGACGCGAGCGCGCGATACGTACGCCAAGGCGGCGCGCGGCCGAATGAGCCCTCCACACTCGCCGGACGCCCGTCGATGCGGAAAAAAAATAATGAACATGGACTCCACGGCCACTATTGGACGAGGCTTGTTAAGGGGTGGTAACGGGTCTCCGAGCAGCAGTCTTTATTTAAATGCCTGACACGCGATTGGCTGACAAGCTTGTAGAGGTGTTATTTGAATTTGGAATGCTTTCCCAGTGGGCGGTTTGCGTTAAGAGCTTGTGATTTAACCAGCCATATACCATATTACACCAGATTTGTACGATGCTAAGCGCGAAATGGTGCTTTCGAATTTAGCAGGCTATGATTCAATTAAGGCGTCGATTGGGTGGTGCGCGTCGCGTTGCTCGTTTTGTGTCGGCCGGCGCGATCGGTGCTTGTCTGCCTGCCGCCTCGGCCACTCGACACACACTGAGTTTATACTTTTTAATTAACTTCAATGCTATATTAGCTTAATGTCGCGAGATAAACGTGGATTTTTCACCGGTGCCCGCCAATGATTGATTCAAACAAAATGGCGGACGTTCACAGTCGCGTTCGGTTTAATTATTTTTATCGATAATAAAATAATTTGCTGCCCCGGGCGACGATTGTTATACGATTGTTTCTTATGTAGTTGAATAAAATTTTAATGAAACACGATAAAGTTTGAATTTCACGGATATTTTCCGCCATTACAAACTAAACAGTGTTTGGTAAATAGTTTGATTTTTAATTAAAATTGTTATGCTTCGTACTTCATGGCGCGTTGTGATTGATTTTTGTTTATAAATTACACAATAGCCTAAAGATAACTACTGGTAACCTACTCATAATTTCCTAGTGCCTACCTACCTAATAAAGTACTTACCTTTGATTTTGCGTCGAGTCGGCAAGAAGCGTGAGATCCGGCAAAGATCGGCTTGCTTCGGTTTTGTTAAGCATTCTCATTATCACACATCACACATGAGAGTTTGATACCTTAATAGCGTACCTGGTTAAAACCGTTTGTGTTAATGAAATATTAAAATGATGTATAGGTAACTTTGGTTTTAACTACTCTAGAAACATATCAATTTGTAGAGTAGGTAATGTGTTACAAAATCGAAGCAAGTCGAACTATTGCTCCTTTTCCCGACGACGCGACGTGCCAAATTAAAAAGTACTGTAGGTACAGTCAACGACAAAAGTTGGTTAACACTTTAATAGTTACAAACCTTTTTTAAATACATACGTATTATACATAGAAACACCCAGACCAATGCAAATATACATATTCATACATAAAAACATTTGCAATGAGCGGAAATCGAACCGGCAACGAGGTTGACTTAGCAACCGAATGCGATACCGCTACTCCACATAGCAAGCAAATTACATTTTGTGTATTTCGTATCAATCAGCACAAGTCTGAAGTGATCTCTTTGATTAGGTACAGTAATTGGTTAGGTAGGTACTCATGCTCGGTCCGGGGTGCGAGGGATATGCTCTATGGGTAACCTTACACCCCGGCGTCTGAAGACCCAAGACGGCGTGCGGTTTTAGTCGGTTCAAGCCCGACATAACCGCCCCCGCTGGCCGGCGGGGGGGCATCCGAAGGGATTTCCGCACGAAAAAAAAAAAAAAGGTACTCATGCTCGCGAAGGAGATGGCGGAGCGCGCCCGGGAGAGATTTAGAACTCTCCCGGCCCGCCGAGCCCGCAACCTGCTCGCCGCGCGTCGAAGGCGACTCAGGCGCCGGAGGTCGCTTAAAGACCTCCGTCCTCCATGAGCGCAGGCCTGGGGGTGGCAGGTAAGGCCGCCTGTCACCCCAGCAGAAGCAGGCCGGGACGGTGGGGCGACTAGCACCCCTCCCCCAAACCGGGGCAAGACGGGGATTCCCAAACCCGAGGGGGCCATCTCGAAACCGGAGATGGCCCAGGGTCAGTCGGGGTGCGAGGGATATGCTCTATGGGCAACCTTACACCCCGGCGTCTGTAGACCCGAGACGGCGTGCGGTTTTAGTCGGTTCAAGCCCGACATAACCGCCCCCGCTGGCCAGCGGGGGGGTATCCGAAGGGATTTCCGCACGGAAAAAAAAAGGTACTCATTTTCAAAAGATATTAAGTTATAGACCTGCGTTTTGCGACAGAGAGAAAGCTCTACTAAACCGAAGGAAGCCGATCTTAGCCGAAGTCACACTCTTCTTCTCCACGTGTCACATTAAAAGCTGTATCTACTGTAAATGTATCTACATCACATTACCTGCTGTGGATGTTAAGGTAATTTAAAGCATCCCGGATTGTAATGCATTAATCCATACCTACTAATATTATAAATGCGGAAGTAACTGTTTGTTTGTTACACTTTCACGCCTTAATTACTGAACCGATTTTAATGAAATTCGATACAAAGATGAACTAGAGCTTGGGAAAGGATAAAGGTTAGTCCTTCAAGACTTTTATCGCGAAAAAATGCTTGAAGGAGTTCAAATAGGGGATTAAATTTTGTATGAAATTTTTTCATTTTTGACTATACATGACACTATGAAACTTTATATTATTATAGGCCCTTGATAATAAATAAATATGCCATATTTTGGCATATGGGCGTTTTTGAAATTTTGACATATACGGGAATGAAATACGGAATGATATTTCGTATGAACGTCTACAGTCACGCTTTCACGCTCTTCGGGACCATTTTGATGAAATTTGGTACAAAACTCAGGAAGAAACATAAGTTAGCTTTAGTTTTTGAAAATGCCATGAAGGGTTTAAAATAAGGGATGACAACTTGTGTGGAACTTCGTCATTATCGAAGAAAAAACCACAATATAAAGAACTCTTTTTTTTTTACTGGGGGTAGAAATTTGTTGACACAAATTTGTCACAAAATTCGGCCGGGTGGGTACCACCGTGCACGATTGCGAAAAACCCTTAATAGTAATCCAATTTCGGTTTGATTGCGTTCAGGGGTCAAGTGCATAGCCGGGCAGGGGGATTGTGGTCGCAGCACTAGTGGGACCGGTGGGTGTCACGCGATGCTGCGACGAAAATACTCTTCTGATGAGGCCGTCAAGCTGAGTGCCACCATTGTTAACATGGTACGTGTATGTAATGGTGACCCTCTTTCCTGAGACTTTACCTTCAGCTAACCATCAGGCGAGGTGAAGTCAAATTGACGTGTCCTAAATATATTTAAAAAAAAACTCTTTCATTGAAATAAAACTATTTTTTAACGGATTCTATCGCGATTTATTTGATGTTATTTTACGGGGAGGCTCCCCGTGACCATGGCTGCTGAAAAGCAACCGAAACGTCGGGTTCAATGTTAAATATAAAATAACATCAAATAAATCGCGATAGAATCCGTTAAAAAATAGTTTTATTTCAATGTGATTCGCGTAAACTTCCGACAATATCATGAAGAACTCTTTCGCTTGCTTGTGATAAAACCATGTCGTGATAACCAACATTCATGCGGGCAGAGCCGCTGGCAACAGCTAGTAAACATTATACCTGCCGTGTGTAATGTACTTAACCTTCATTCAAGTGCGTTCAATCACTTGAGAAAGTTTTATAGTATTTAATCCGATGTACGGGACGGCATCTCATAAAATACGCACAAAAAAACATTTTTAACGGATTCTATCGCGATTTATTTGATGATATTTTATATTTTACATTGATCCCGATGTTTCGGTTGCTTTTGAGCAGCCATGGTCACGGGGAGACTATATCAACTAGGTCTGCAAGGCGGATCGCTGCTTGCAATGTTGAGCTGAGTGAGACATCGTGAATCAGATTTTGAAAATTTTGAACAGCGATCATTCCTCCGTGGCAAGTCCGATTTTGAAAATTCTTAGTGAAAGTCACAACTCTGGATATGCTTTCTGAGCGTGTAAAGTTTGGTCACAGTGTCTCGAGCGGTTATTATGTAATTCCATCTGGAATTTTTTTAACGGTGGTAGCATTAATTTTTTCAAAATATATTCATAAACCTTCCTCTGATTAACCTCTTTAATCATGCCAAATTTGGTTCTGATTGGATTAGTAGTTTAGGAGGAGACCTGTGACAAAGAAAATCCTGAAGTCTGGTATGAGGAACTTTCGCTCTACTTCGTCTCACTCAGCTCAATTATTAGGCTATATATCAATGTAAAATATAAAATAAAATAACATCAAATAAATCGCAACAGAGTCGGTTAAAATTAGTTTTATTTCAATGTGTGACATTCGCGTAAACTTCCAACAATATCGAAAGAACATGTTATTAACACTTTTTATGACACTTTTTATCTATCTTAGTTTTAGTTATCTGATGTTCCACTAAGTGGTAGGGGTTAAGAGGGTCCTGATACTATTCTTGAGGCTTTAGCCATCCCCACACGATGTGAATCGGTGCACCTACTAAACGATGGACGAAGCTCTGGCACAGGCTATCCTCTTAGGGCTAGGAAGCTACACGGCAGTCGCTCCAAAAAAGCGGCCAAGTGCGAGTCGGGCTCGCACATAAAGGGTTCCGTAGCAGCAAGTAACATGATGTTCTTTTTAAATTTTTATATTTGAGTTGATTGAATGAAAGGTAAATTGCGGTTTACGATTTATCACGTATTCAAAAAAACTACTAACTAGATCTCGTTCAAACCAATTTTCGGTGCAAGTTTACAAGGTAATGTACATCATATATTTTTTTTAGTTTTATCATTCTCTTATTTTAGAAGTTACAGGGGGGGGGGACACATTTTACCACTTTGCAAGTGTCTCTTGCGCAAACTATTCAGTTTAGAAAAAAATGATATTAGAAACCTCAATATCATTTTTGAAGACCTATCCATAGATACCCCCACGTATGGGTTTGATGAAAAAAGTATTTTTGAGTTTCAGTTCTAAGTATGGGGGGGAACCCCAAACATTTTTGCTGTTTTTTATTTTTGTGTGAAAATCTTAATGCGGTTCACAGAAAACATCGACTTACCAAGTTCCAACAGCATATAGTTATTATAGTTTCGGAAAAAAGTGGCTGTGACATACGGGCGGACAGACATGACGAATCTATAAGGGTTCCGGTTTTTGCCATTTGGCAACGGAACCCCAAAAAACATTCATTTTGTTATTACCTAACATGTTTCACTAAGTGGTAGGGCTTAAGAGGGTCCTGATACCATCATTGAGGATTTAGCCATCCTAAACGACGGACGAGGCTCTGGCACAGACTATCCTCATAG
Organism: Cybosia mesomella; assembly: GCA_946251805.1. NCBI lineage: Eukaryota > Metazoa > Arthropoda > Insecta > Lepidoptera > Erebidae > Cybosia > Cybosia mesomella. The sequence goes on along the minus strand of OX276413.1, from coordinate 17,849,275 downwards.
GGAAAGGTAGTTAGACGGCAGTCACTCCCGAAAATGCCGACAGATGAATCAAAATCAATAAGCGGACCTAAGGCTTTGCAAACTTTGGACGAATATGGGAAATCGCTATGAGAATGACACTAACATCTTCAGGGATCAAGCCAATTTTATTTTATATATATATTTAGTCCGTCAAATTGACTGCACCCCGCCTGATGGTAAGCTGAGGTGAAGTCCAAAAAGTAGTGGCCATCCAGAGATTGTCTCTAGAATGGTGACCCCTACCTAAAAGGCCTCAACAGATGTTTTTTCACGCCCCGTTTAAAGAGCCCAGGATTGTAGGTAGAAGGGAACAGGTGTGTGGGTAAAGCGTTCCAGTGCTTTATGGTCCGACAAAAAAAGGAGTCACCAAACCGCTTGGTTCGCGATGGTATCGCTTGCACTATATGAGGATGACACCTAAGTCCTACACGTGTCGTTCGGGACAAGAAGGGAGAAGGAGGAATCAATTGGAATAGCTCATCGGATTCACCTGCGAGCTGGTACACCTGCTGATTTATGGACGAGACTCTGGTGAAGGTTCTCCTCTCGGGGTTGAGAGGTCAGGCAGAAGTCACTCCCGTCAAAGCCTAATAAGCCACAGGCTTGCTTTACTGGTGGTAGAAATTTTGGTGATACAAATTTGTCACAAAATTCGGCCGTTTGGGTACCACCGTGCACGATTGCGAAAAACCCTCCATAGTAATCCAATTTCGGTTTGATTGCGTTCAGGGGTCAGCAAGTGCATAGCCGGGCAGGGGATTGTGGTTGCAGCACTAGTGGGACCGTGGGGTGGCACGCGGTGCTGCGACGACAATCCTCTTCTGATGAAGCCCTCAAGCTGAGTGCCACCATTGCTAACATAGTACGTGTATGTAATGGTGACCCTCTTTCCTGAGACTTTACCTTCAGCTTACCATCAGGCGAGGTGAAGTCAAATTGACGTGTCCTAAATAAAAAAAAAAAACCGGACGCTGAGGTTTTAGTGCCAGCTTTGAATGCAAACGGGATAATGATGATGGTATGTGGAGTAGTGTAGGAGAATTTCAAATATCCAGAATATGTCCAGGTGGCTCAGTTGGTCAGGACTTGAACACACGAACAATCCCTTTCTAGTAGGAACAAGAAAGGGATTGGTTGTGTGTTCAAGTCCCGTCCTGGAATTTGATTTTTCCAATCTAAATCTATTGCGAAAATTAGCATAGATACCTACTAATTGTTTTCAAAATTTCGTACTGATAATGATATTATTTTTTATTATGTTTATATCTTTAGTTTTTTTTTTAAAGTTTATAGTTTTTTATACTTATTCCCCCTAACTCCTCCAGCTAAAATAAATTGCCTGTGTCAGGAGTGGCATCACTTCGGTAGTGTAATGGCCAGTATTCGAACCCGAGACCTCTCGATCGTAAGGCCAACTATTTAACCATTTTTATGCGCGATATGGTAATTATTTTTACCATGATTAATAGTAAAATGATGGTCTGTGACAATAATTCATGTGCCCAACGCCATCTAGCGACGGATAGCCGAACTACTTCGATACTACTATAGAAGTACCGATTCTGCATCTCAAAATTGAATTTCACGTATTGGTAATGGACTGCTGAGACGAGGTCTCGGGTTTTACCATGGCACACTTTTCGAAGTTATGTTTGTATTTATCGCAGGTATATAAGTGCCCGGTTAATGGCAATAGGCTCGCCACCTATTACATTTGAACCTAAACATAAACTGGCGAAATGTGGATGCTAGCACCTCTGCCTACCCCTTCGGGGATATAGGCGTGAGTTTATGTTATGTTATGATATATTATGTTATGTTTTTAATAGCTGATGCTGAGCCTCGTCTTAGCCCGCGTGGAGGTTGGCTATCGTTTTTTTTGGCCATATCTCCGGTTCTGCTTAACCAATTGCAATCAAACATAGGTCAGATTCTGATCAAGACCTTCCTTACAGAAAAAAACGAATCAAAATCCGTTCAGTAGTTTTAGCGTCCATCGCGAACAAACAGACAGACAAGAATTCCAAAAAAAAAATATTTTGGTGTTCAGAATCGCTCATTTAACATAACCAAAGTTTTTTTTAAATGTCTATGTACAGATACAGCTAATTTACAATTTTATAATAATATAGACATAAGTACTTCACCTGTAATTTAACAACTAAAGCGTATTCCTATATAACCTATTTATTGAGCTGAGTGAGACGAAGTCGAGCGAAAGCTCCTCATACCAGACTTCAGGATTTTCTTTGTCACAGGTCTCCTCCTAAACTACTAATCCAATCAGAACCAAATTTGGCATGATTAAAGAGGTCAATCAGAGGAAGGTTTATGGATATATTTTGAAAAAATTAATGCTACCACAGAGGAATGATCACCGTTTTAAAAAAATCCAGATGGAATTACATAATAACCGCTCGAGACACTGTGACCAAACTTTACACGCTCAGAAAGCATGTCCAGAGTTGTGACTTTCAAAAAGAATTTTCAAAATCGGACTTGCCACGGAGGAATGATCACTGTTCAAAATTTTCAAAATCTAATTCACGATGTCTCACTCAGCTCAACATTGCAAGCAGCGATTCGCCTTGCAGACCTAGTAGATATATGTAGTTTGCAAAGCAAATGATTAGAAAATGATCTTTTTTAGGCATATTATTAACTAGGAATTCAGTGCAGGGTGCGACTGAATTATATTGAGCTGAGCGAACAGGACTCTTACTTGAAAATAAGACATCTTACTACGGTCGCGCGCTTAGCTAAGGCCGCGCGCTCGTGAAACTGTTTTTCGGTGATTATTCCTCAATGGTACATCGGACATGAACCATCTCGCTCCAAAGCTTCAAAACACTCCTCAGTGTCCACACTATCACCTTGGTAAATTTGGTCAAGATCGCGCGAGTGGTTACGAGGAGTTCAGCCACCCACAACCGGCTATGCCGGGTATAAGAGCTTAATTAATTAATAATAATTAAAAAATAATTAACGATGTCAACTTTTCGTCAAAGTGAAAATAAGAAATTAAATGAAATAATGAATAAATATTTACCTTCAAATATTTAATTAAAATATGGTAGGTGCAATATTATGTCGGTCTATGAAAAAAATACGAACTTAAAGAAATTCTTGCTTTTATTCTTTGTTATGTTGTTCAGCAACTTTTGTCGTTGACTATACCTTTTTTTTTTTTTATCGTGCGGAAATCCCTTCGGATACCCCCCCGCGTGCCAGCGGGGGCGGTTATGTCGGGCTTGCACCGACTAAAACCGCACGCCGTCTCAGGTCTACAGACGCCGGGGTGTAAGGTTGTCCATAGAGCATATCCCTCGCACCCCGACTGACTCTGGGCCATCTCCGGTTTCGAGATGGCCACCTCGGGTCGTTGACTATACCTTTTTTTTTTTTTTTTTTTTTCGTGCGGAAATCCCTTCGGATACCCCCCCGCGTGCCAGCGGGGGCGGTTATGTCGGGCTTGCACCGACTAAAACCGCACGCCGTCTCAGGTCTACAGACGCCGGGGTGTAAGGTTGTCCATAGAGCATATCCCTCGCACCCCGACTGACTCTGGGCCATCTCCGGTTTCGAGATGGCCACCTCGGGTCGTTGACTATACCTAAGCGATATTTCGCGTAGTTTCTTAGTGTGTGTTTCTGGTTACTTCAGTACTTATATCTTTTGTTATACGCATATACTTATATATTTTAGAATGCACACCACCTATTCCATTATAATCGTACTTAAAATATATTTTATATGCCATTTATATGTACAATTAAAATAAAAATAAAATAATCTCTGAAAATAATGTTTGCGCGAATTTATTTCACACTCGTTGAAGCCGCGGTGAGGCGTCACAATGCTTTTTTTTTTACTTTTTAAACTTGTCGGTAACCTTCACGGACATGTGCACAAATTAAAAAAAAACCGAATAAAATAGACAAAATCTTCTAAAAGGAAAATATAAGATGTTTGATGGAATTTATGACGTCGAACTTTAACAATAATATAAGTACCTTTTTTTTTCGTGCGGAATTCCCCTCGAATACCCCCCCCCCCCATCGACCAGCGGGGGCGGTTATGTCGGGCTTGAACCGTTTAAAACCGCACGCCGTCTCGGGTCTTCAGACGCCGGGGTGTAAGGTTGCCCATAAAGCATATACCTATCCCTCGCACAATAATAGTAATATTTTGATTCAAGCGTCTGCATTGTATTTGGAGATTAATTTCGCTTGATGTATTCGTAATCCAGATTACAACAGTATTCTTCTATTTATTTGGCGTAAAAGAAATAAACAAAAGCGAAATATGAATCTGGCACTAAAACCATCGAATTGTTCCAACTTGTGGCAGTTAATCTGCGCCATCTAGCGAAATGAAACTGAACTACTTCAAAATAACTATTTTTTTATTTTCTTGAACTAAAAATGCAATTTAATACTAATCCAATGTAATTGTAATCCTACTAATATTATGAATGTGAAAATATGTGAAGATTTTTGGATGTTTTTTACTCAGTCACGGCTAACTAATGGCTGAACGGATCCACACGCTAAAAGGGGGTGTACCTACACTTCACAGGCCCCTATCACCATCCTTGAGGCCCAAGCCTACCTCACCTGCAAGTCGGTGCATCTGCTGAACATCGGACGAGGCACTGGCGCAGGCGCACCTCTCAGGGTAGACTTCAGACGGCAGTCGCCTCCGGTAAAGCGTACATACCAATCGAAAACAATAAATGAAACTCGGGCTCCGAAATACAAACTTTGAACGCAATTGAAATTAATTTTAAAAAAACCGTAGCAGCAAGTAACATAATAATAATGTTTCAGAAAAAAGTGGGTGTCACATACGCGAACAGACAGACAGACAGACGAATCACAGATGACGAATCTTCCGGGTTCCGTTTTAAGGAATATAAGAAAAGTTACATAAAAAAGAAATTTGAAGAATTATTAATTAAAATGGAAAATCACGAGTTTGACTTTTAACCCTCATACCAATTAATTACACTATCGTAAGTTAATTTCACTGTCACATTTGCTACGGCATTAATTCACACTTAAAGGTGCCATTTATACTTTAAACAATTTATTATGCACTTTCTATTTTAACCTGATTTTATTGGCAACAGCTGTGACATAAATCTTGTGGAAAATTAACCCACCTATTTGTCGCAGCGATTTGATATGACACCTGGATAATAATTCATTATTAAGACACCATCAAGATGGTAATGATTGAGCCAGGGTGTGGGTAATGGTACTTTTCAGCGGTTAAAGAAATTCCAGGTTCGTACAAATAAATTTTGCCTGATAAATCTGATATTTAAAACGTAATCCCACCAATTAGATCTACAGGTACGGTCAATAATAGAGGTGCGACTGGTTGGATCACCTCCAAGTTTGGTGCACCCTGGGCAACGTAGGCGATGACGCATCATTGTTTGCTCCTCTGGAGTAGCTGGCGTCAACGTCAACGGCCAAGAGTCTGACCAACCAGCCCTTTTCAGGGCCAGCTGACCCCATTGAACGAGGGGGTCGGAGTATGGCGTGCCTGCAAGGCCCGCGGGAGTGGTCGCTCCAGGTACCCCTCTGCTGTTATCAGAGGGGACACTGCGAATGGCCCAGGGTCAGTCGGAGTGCGAGGGATATGCTCTATGGGTAACCTTACACCCCGGCGTTTGTGGACCCGAGACGGCGTGCGGTTTTAGTCGGTTCAGGCCCGACATAACCGCCCCCGTTTGCCGGCGGGGGGGTATCCGAAGGGATTTCCGCACAAAAAAAAGGTACGGTCAATAACAGAAGTCGCTTAATAAATTCTAATCTATTGATCACCTTATCTCATAGCCCTTTCGTAAAACAATAAATAAAACGTGAACAACACTTTAATGAACTTTGTGCTCTGGGGATTATAAAACTACTTAAACATCCACTATAGGTTCATGTATTCCTATGTAAAACGGATTTGTGAATATTTTAGTGTTAACCAACTTTTGTCATTGTACATCTTAATCTGAATCCTTTATTTGACCTGATTAGATTGATAGATGACCATGTAAATTTCAATCTCGTAGGCAATGACCAAATTTGGTATAGGGCAAGATTATAGTCGGGACTAACAAATAGTTCTACTTCCATTCCATCCAGGAATAGGTTCCCATGAAAAGCGGTAACGCGATCAGAATTCCACGCGGGTGAAATCGCGGCTTGTAGGATACTAAGTATATACCTTTGAATTGACTTTTGCTCACTGTTTCTCGGAATCCACTGCGCCATACATTAACTAGAACCTTCTGCCAACCATATAGGACTTATGGTATTGTCGGAAGTTTACGCGAATGTCACACATTGAAATATTTTTAACGGATTCTATCGCGGTTTATTTGATGTTATTTTATATTTTACATTGAGTAGTAGTATTTAGTAGTAGTATTTTATATTTTACATTGGGTTCAATGTAAAATATAAAATAAAATCAAATAAACCGCGATAGAATCCGTTAAAAATAGTTTTATTTCAATATAGGACTTAATTCACCTCTGACACGTGCATGTCGTGAATACAATGCGCTAAACAGTAAACTAGGGAACACTATTTGTCGCTGTGAACATGTTGTTCTATTGCAAGTTTTTAGGGATTTTCTTTAGAAAAGCCCTATTGCTATCGAGTTGTCGTCGACGTCGTCATTGCCAATTTTCTGTCACGGTTTTGGGTATGAAGGAGATGAGCTATCGAGTTGCTATTTTCGGTAATAGATTCGTGCTGGGGTGAACCATTGCAAGATAAAGAAAAAGTCGCTCAAAGATAAAATAAAAGAAAATCCCTTGTTTTCGGCTGAGCTCGTCTCAGGAATTCAACTTGTTTTTAAATGCGTTTACATATTTTTAGGTAACTATGTGTAGTATATTTTATATATAAGTATATATTATAATATATGTAGGTATAATATATATATATATATATATTAATTTAGGTATTAATGTTTATGTGTATTATGTACCTATTATATTTAACTACAATTAGTACGCCAAACAATTACCGCTCAATCCTACCGACTCATTACCATCCAAAGGTTGCCTGGTAGAAATCGCATCAAGCGATAAGGCCGCCCATTGTACTGCTTCCTCCTCTAATTTTATAATACTTATGAATATTACGTTTACCTGGTGTACAATAAATAAATAAATAAACTCGACCGGCTGGATATCTTCCACGACTCGTTTAATGTCTTCAGGAGAAGGGCATGGAAGTCGCTCACATATAATCTTTGTCTCTTCTGTGTCTACTTTCCACTTGAATCTTTACGTTATCCTATTAATTAGCTCTCAAGAATATATCATCTTATGGTGTGAACATTCATGCCTCTTATTGGTCTATATATAAGTAATATATTTACTCTGTATTATATTAAGACAATGTTGTGTATGGAGACTGTTGGTTTGTCTAAATAAATAAATAAACTGCCTGACGTTTTGACCCAGATGACTACGTAACTGTGTCGCGAGAGCGACGCCCCTGGTGTTGCACGCGTCCATAGGCCGCGGTAACCGCTTCCCATCAAGTGGTCCGTATGCTTGTCTGCCACCTTAGTGGTATAAAAAATTAAAATATCTAAACCTATTATGAGCGCGTTTATTCCTGTTAACATCATTTTTATATCACGGAACGCATCAATAATTTTAGGTAGATTTCGATGAAATCGATCTACCTATTGGTTTCTTGACTACTGTCGAATTTAAAAAAAAAATCTTCATAGGAGGTCTAGTTATGACCCCCTGAGTCCGAAATTACCACTGGTCAAAAAGTATATATATATATAATATATATATAATATATATATATGTATGTATGGTTCCACTTCCCAAAATTTTCGGCACTCTCACGGTCGCATTTTTGCCCCGATCGCTTTCAAACTGCGGTCAAAAACTGCTTGGGTGTAAACTTAGTTTAAGTTCGTGAACGGGTGGAATCCGGCCTAAGGGGACGGTAGGGCCTCACTTTTTGTGAAATCAGTTTTTCCTCAAAATTTCACGTTCCATGAAATATATTCGAACCGTTCTAATTTTATCCCATAGTATACATGAATACCAATAACTTTTAATTATAAACCTATAAGATTAAAACTTTAACTAAAAGTGGAGGGGGGCAAAAACCAAATTTTTTCGGGCAAAAAATCATAACTTCTAACCGGTGAACATTCTTGTCGTCGGAAACATTTTTAATCGATAGGCCATTTTTAAGTCTAAAATAAATGTCTGAAAAGTTTTTCGCTAAAGTTACCGTTTTCGAGAAAAAAAATTTTAACATGTTAAAAAATAATATTAATTTCTTCACGAAATCTACCTGTGCGTTCCCCCTGCGGGAACGGAATTTTTTTTCTTCTTATAGATTTAGATCGGAAAAAGAGAACATCTAGGACGGGACCAGAGCCCGCGTTCTCTTCTCTTTTTCCGATCTAAATCTATAAGAAAAAGTAAGTATAAAATGCTTAAAAAATTAATCGCATCAATAAATTATTAAAATAATGATAATATCCTCAATATCAAGGGTGTTACAAATTAAGATGCCCCGCAGAGCCCCCATGCTGGGGTGGATAGAGCGGGACATCCACCCTACAATTATATCAATAGGGGTTAAGTTTCTAAGGGTATTTTTACAAGCCACTACGATAAACATAGGTATCGTTTTATATCGTATGCTTATTTTAAGGGTTACGTATCTCAAAAGGAAAAAACGGAACCCTTATAGGATTAGTTCGCTTTCCGTTTATCTATCGAAAAAGCTGTGAAAAATCAAACAAAAGGTACAGCCATTTATGTAACAAATTTCACAAAATGCAAGGACATGAAAACCAATATGTTACTTCCCGATGAACTAGAATCATGAAATTTGGCAAGAAGCAAGGTTTTATCGCACAAATAATTAAAAATACCGAAAACATGGAGTTACCCACATCACAAAATAATTATCTGTATGTCTGTCTGTCAAGACCGTTTTCTTAGGAACGAATGGAGGGAAGTACCAAGTTGAAATTAATATAAAATAGATCTGTAACGTCTTGGAACTGTAAAAAAATCAAACTTCTACATGAACTCAATCAAAATTTGTTGCCCTTTATGCAGCATATTTAGATAATGGCAAGGAAATCAAAACCTATTAACCATATATACCTAAGTACAGGCCACTCAGAAAGTATTGCGAAAAAAAGTTTTTATATATGAGAGACTGGTCAGTTATAATCTATTTCTAAAATATGATTATTTATGAGTAAAAATAAGTACGTTCCAATTTCAAAATTTCTCTCTGCATTTTTTGCAAGATAATTTCAATTATTTTGTCTCATTGAAAAATTATGGATCTGCGTCGGGAACATTTTCGCGCTATGATTTTCTACGATTTCAAGTGTCGCCTGAAACCAGACGAATCGTACGATAGACTTCAAATGGCATTCATGGATGAAGGCCCTTCCAAGGCGACCGTGTATCGTTGGTATAACGAATTCAAGCGCGGTCGACTGACTTTGGAGGATGAAGAAAGAAGTGGTCGCCCTTTGACGGCTGTTACGGAAGAAAATGTGCTAGCAGTGAAAAATTTAATCCAAGATAATAGACGAGTCACATATCAAGAGATTCAGCACATTCTTCAGATTGGATCGGGAAGCCTTCACGAGATTCTACACGTGCATCTTCGTGTGAGAAGGATAGTTTCACGCTGGGTGCCGCACAATCTCACCGATGCTCAGAAGCAGGCCCGGGTGGAATGGTGTCGTGATATGATAAACAAGTTTGAAGCAGGCGCGTCTCGGCGTGTTTATGACATCATTACAGGTGATGAGTCGTGGATTTATCAGTATGATCCAGAAACAAAACGCCAGTCGACGGTTTGGGTGTTTCAAAACGAATCAACACCTACCAAAGTGAAGCGATCTAGAAGCGGAGGGAAGATTTTGAACGCGAGTTTTTTCAATTTGTCTGGCTACTTGTTATCAATCCCTTTACGAAATCAAAGAAGCATCAACGCTGAATGGTACATTACCAAATGCTTGGCAGAAGTTTTCTCTGTAGTGAGCTACAAGCGACCAAACACAGGGCTCCGCGGGATACTACTCCACCATCAACGCGCCCGCACACACCGTGCTTAAAACGAGGGACTTCCTGGACAGCACTCCGGTTAAACTCCTAGGTCACCCTCCTTACAGCCCTGACCTTGCACCGTACGACTTCTTTTTATTCCCGAAAATAAAAAATCTGCTCAAAGGGATACAATTTTCGTCGCCGGAAGATGCGCTGTCAACGTTTGAGCAGGCTGTAAACGAGGTATCTGCGGCGGATTGGAAAAAGTGTTTTGAAAACTGGTTCAAACGCATGAAACTTTGTATAGAGGCTGGTGGAGAGTACTTTGAAAAGATTTAATAAAAAAATATTTACCTATAGAATACTTTTTTTTATTTTCGCAAAACTTTCTGAGTGTCCCACGTATACCTATACCCGTTGAGCTAGAATTATGATATTTTACAGGTATTTGTGTCTGTCAATACTAGAAGCTCAATTCAGTTTTGTACGGAACCCTCAGTGCGCGAGTCTGCCTCGCACTTGACTAGTTTTTTTAATTATACTCAGAACTAAAAGTACTAAAAGGTATTCCATTAAACCTTCCCATCTAATCCTAAATTGCGTGTGTACCCTTCTTTTTTCATGCGGAAATACTCCCAGATTGCCCCCCCCCCTATCTCCCCCACCGTCTAGCGGGGGTGGCTATGTTTGATCCGAACCGACTAAAATCACACACCGTCTCGGATCTTCAGACGCCAGGTTGTAAGGTGGGCCCATTAGGCATTTCCCTCGCAATTCGACTGACCCAGAGCCATCTCCGGTTTTGAGATGGCGGGTTATGCTCGGGTTTGAAAATCACGGTGTCCCTGTCTTACCCCCAGGAAGAGCTCCCGCCCCGGCCTGCTTCTACTAGGATGACTCCACCTGTCACCCCCAGGCCTGTGCTCATGGACGACGGAGATCGTTCAGCGACCTCCGACGCCTGAGTCGCCGCCGCACCTCGCGGGCTCTGCCCTATATATTAGATAATTATAGGTACTAATTATCAAATGATTGATGAGATTGATTATATATTACATAGCGCCATCTAAACCTAAACTAAATAGCTTGTAATATGGGTTCTGGGAACGGGAATGGAGATAAACATACTTTTTTTAATACATCTACTCTTTACAAACTCTCAGTTCAGTCACACGACGATCACATAAAATGTCAAACTTGACGTATAAAGAGGAAAGAGAATATGAATAAGGTTTCGTTCGCATTACAATATCAATTACAAAGCCTAGCAGAATACCGATTTGCACTTTTATCAACTTTCGGTCACAATTCGATGTTGAATTTGATGTGTGTTACGAGAATACATATTATCACATTTGTGGGATCAAAATGAGATTGAAACTGAATATGACTGTATTTTAACCGACTTTAAAAAGGAGATTCTATGTTCATCTGTATCTATTTTTTAGGTATGTCTAACGATGAGCGCAGGCCTGGGGGTGGCAGGTGAGGCCGCCTGTCACCCCAGCAGAAGCAGGCCGGGACGGTGGGGCGACTAACGCCCCTTCCCCAAACCGGGGCAAGACGGGGACACCGTGGTTCCCAAACCCGAGGGGGCCACTCGAAACCGGAGATAGCCCAGGGTCAGTCGGGGTGCGAGGGATATGCTCTATGGGCAACCTTACACTCTCTTAAGACCCGAGACGGCGTGCGGTTGTAGTCGGTTCAAGCCCCAAGCAATGGCCGGCGGCGGGGTATACGAAGGGAATTCCGCACGAATAAAAAAAAAAGAATGTCTAACGATATTTTTATTACAAGAATTGACCTTATGGTATCTGTGACCACCCGTGGTCACTACCTCAGCAGTCGAACCTTCTGCAGCTATACCACATAGGATTGGCAACGAATTATTGCTCATCAGATAAGGTTTTTTTATTAGTTTGACATGAGCTTGAATGGACATACCTAACTGCTTTTACAAGGTGTAAAAGCAATTATATCAACGAATCAGCCATGTTTTCACGATTGAGTCGTTAAAAGATCATTCGCAAGATAAAATATAAAAAATTAACTAAACAAATTAAAATGGTACATTAAAATAAGATAACATTAGAAATTTACTCATTACCATACAGTGCATATTATAAGTATGAAACATACAAATAGTTTCTAATTGTAATGTTATTTTTATTCAATAGATGTTATCAATTATTATGTTTTAATATCTTGACGGCTGTTCGATTATCGCGATTTGCATTTGGCAACATTTCTATATACCTACAACATGTATGTACACACGTCAACATTTTCTAGGGACATTTTATATTAACTTATCAAAAATTGAAAATAACTTCTTTGTAGAACTATAATAAATATATTACATCTATTTAAAATAAGAACTCTGAACAAGTGTTTTTGCTGTCTTTTTTATTAAATAACTATAAGTCATTATTTCTAATTTACTATACGATTCCTAGTATTTATTTATGAAAAAAAAAGTGAATTAAAGATTTTTATAAGTCATGAAGTCAGTAAAATAATGTCCTTGCTTATCTTCTGTTGAAATTATGTATTTCCAAAAAAAAATAGTCGGTTCAAGACATAACCGCCCCCGCTGCCCGGCGGGGGGGTATCCGAATGGATTTCCGCACAAAAAAAAAGGTATATTTTCCGTACACGTACCAATTAAATCAACGTATAAAGAAAGTTTTTTACGATATCCTCATTTAGAGCCAGTTAAAAATACTCATGATAGTCACAATATAGCCAAATCCGATATAGAGTAGTCCTGTTTCGAAAGAATAGTTGGGCACCATAAATAAAATGTACCTATGTTACTTTTCTTTCGCCCCCCTTTTCGTCTATTCGCCCTTCCTACCCCCTGTAGGGTGCAGCTGACAACTCTCGAGTGACCCTCCAGGTGTTGCCAGCATGAACATGATACGGAAACGGCTTACCATCAGGTAGGCCATGTGCTTGTGTGATACATAAGTAATAATACATAGACAAAGTCACGCCTCGAAGGGGCAGGCATAGGTGTATACGGGGCGACGGTAGGTTAGTGGTTAAGGAGTCGGCTTTACGATCGAGGGGCCTCGTGTTCGAATCCTGGCCAGTACACTACCGACGTGAACCCACTCCTAACACAAGCAAGTTAGCTTAGCTGGAGGAGTTAGCGGGAATGTAAGTAATTTAGGTTAGGTTCGGTTAGTACCCTGGGGTTATCCTTTCGAGGGCTTACCCGGGGTGCCCGGCAATGGACACTTGCGGAGGACACCGTGTGGTTTTAGTCGATCCGATTCCGACACGCCCACCCCATCTTCGGCACCGATGGGGTGAAGCCTGAGGGGGTTTCCACAAGCTAAAAAAAAAAGGTTCAGTTAGTTTTTTTTTTTAAAAAAAACCTTCACAATTATTAACTGACTTCCAAAAAAGAGGACGGTTCTTAATTTGTCGAAATCTTTTTTTTTAATGTATGTTATACGATTACTCGAAGACGCCTGAACCGATTTGGAAAATTCTTTTTTTGTTTTAAAGGGCAAAGAGTAGTAAAAAGAGTCTCCACGTATCTAGCTACATAATTCAAACGGAAATCAAACTTCTCGATTGATATTGAATTTTTACGTTGCGTTTCAAACTTGGCACCGACTTCAGAGGAAAAGTCTTACAAGTAATTTTATTTTTTTAATTAAATCTATTATTCAATTCTTTTTCTTTTTTCAGTGCCTGTTTTAGTGGTTTTTCAATTATGTTTTTCGGATCTAAGTAATAAGGAGCGAGTCTATTGCTGTTAACTGGGTAGGTACAAATTTATACTGGGCTCAGACAAAGATCTTTCTAAAATTATATATACCTATATCAGTCCACAGAATGTGACCTGAGTTCATGACATTTGACCGTTAGGTCAGGTTAGGGCGGTCAAATGTCATGAACTCAGGTCACATTCTGTCGACTGCTATAAATATACATATATATATAATTTTAGGAAGTAGGGATCTATTCTTTATCTGCCTGATTTAGTAATCCTTGTAGTTTGTGATAGTTGACTCCACAAGTTCATAAATTCATTACAATGTAACTGGTACAATCGACTGGTGGTAGAAATTTGATGACACAAATTTGTCACAAAATTCGGCCGGATAGGTACTAGGTACCACCGTGCACGATTGCGAAAAACCCTCCATAGTAATCCAATTTCGGTTTGATTGCGTTCAGGGGTCAGCAAGTGCATAGCCGGGCAGGGGGATTGTGGTCGCAGCACTAATGGGACCGGTGTGTGACAATCCTCTTCTGATGAGGCCGGCCGTCAAGCTGAGTGCCACCATTGCTAACATGGTACGTGTATGTAATAGTGACCATCTTTCCTTAGACTTTACCTTCAGCTTACCATCAGGCGAGGTGAAGTCAAATTGACGTGTCCCAAATATAAAATAAAGAAAAACAAGCTCTAGAAATCTACCGCTAAATAAATTTTAAAATCCAATCAAAACAAAACTATAAAATATTAAACTCAAGAATATTTAGATGACAAACAAGTTTGGAAATTATCAACTTTTTGCTGCAAATTTTTTTAAGGTTTAAATTATGTTTTTTTCCGTATCTTTATTGATTTAGAGTTTAAAATATTCGACTCCAAAATGACAATTAAAATTACAACGTAATATTTCTCTTTAGACGCCTTACAAAATGCTCAATCTAGCTAATATTTCATCGTGTTTCACACCTAAAATAATAATATAAGTAGGTAAATAAAAATGATAACTAATTATATTCCTTCACTAACAAGTGGCTACCAGACCGAAACGGGAGATCATTAAATTTTTATGATTTAAATATACTCAGGTATAATTGGTGGAATTATACAAACAATACAAAACGAAATAATTAAATAAATAAATAAATATTAACCCTAGTCTACATCCAAACTAAGCATATTTTAGAAATAAAATTTATTTAAGTAAATAATTTAGTAATTCTTTATTGTACATTAAAAATAAAATTAACGTTCAAGTATATCTATAGTAACTTTTATGTACAAAGACGAGCAGAGAATAAAATACCTATACAAATTAAAGAGGTAATTTTTTTTCTGTCTTCTACTTCATCCGCGTAGATCTAGGTTTTATTTTTTTGCATAACACACTAATATTTTCTCTAAAAAAAAAAGTAAGCTAAGTTATGCCGTATAACATCAGCTAATTGCAGTAAAAATTCCGTCGAAATCGATCTAGCCAATTTGGAGATTACCCGGAACAAAGAGACAGAAAGACAGACAAAAAAAATTTAAATTGTTTTTTTTCTACGCACACATGAGTTGTGTTTTTGGACAGTGTCACTTTTTAAGGTTCCGTACGTCAGAAGGTAAAAAGAGGAACCCTTATAAGATCACTCTCGTCTCCGACTTTCCGTGTCTCACCACCGATTTTCTCAAGAATGGCCACCCATTCCTACCATCACCTATCATGGCCACCCATCACCTAGTATGTTGAAATTTATACCAGATACTGAAGTCTACAGTCCCTGTTAGGTGTATAAAAATCAAGGTCCTGAGTCAACACGATAAAAAGATTGGGCAAATTTAGATTTTCGCGAAACTTGTAAGTACCAAAATTTCAACTTTTCTTTGGAATTACCTTGCTTTCAACCAAAACTGACAATTCTAGGTCAACCAGAAGTACCAGAAGTATAGGTTTTGGGTCGAAAACCTATCTATATGCACTACCATATAGGTAGGTTGTCGGTTTTCTATTTCGTTGACCTAGAATCACGAAATTTGGCAAAAAGCAAAAGTCTTACAGCACAAATAAAGGAATTACCTATTCCAATAAATGAAAAATGTTGTTAATTGGATTTATTCATTCGGTTTTATAGATAATGTACGCAACCCTTCGTGCCCGTGTCCGACTCGCACTTGGCCGGTTTTTTTGTTTTTAGTCACTTATAATTATCCATCTATTTATACATAGATATATAATTAATTACTTGTCCCGACTGATTCATCAACGCAGAGCCTAAACCGCTGGACTTACAAACTACTTCCACTAAGAAAGAATTTTTGGAAATTTCGCCACTAAGGTAGCAAAATAAGGGATGAACATTTGTATGGAAGTTCATTTTCAAAGTAAGCCTTCGAGAGCCGAGATATCTTCATAAACCTGCTTCTGGTTATGTTAGGGTAGGTCAATAAGGGTGCATTAGGGATTGAAAGTTCATATGGGATGTTCGTCACTTTTGAAGATAGAAGCATGAAATCGTTAATAATTTTTTTCCCTAAGAGGGTGAAATAGGGGTGGAAAATTCATTTGGGAAGTTCCTCACTTATGTTTGTTATGTCGGGCTTGAACCGACTAAAACCGCACGCCGTCTCCAGTCTACAGACGACGGGGTGTAAGGTTGCCCATAGAGCATATCCCTCGCACCCCGACTGACCCTGGGCCATCTCCGGTTTCGAGATGGCCCCCTCGGGTTTGGGAACCACGGTGTCCCCGTCTTGCCCCGGTTTGGGGGAGGGGCGCTAGTCGCCCCACCGTCCCGGCCTGCCTCTGCTGGGGTGAGTACCTACTCAATAATGCTTTAAATGTTCATGTGAAAGAATATTTTTTCTATTATTTTATAATTATTTTATAGAAGCCTTACAGGCTAATCAATAACTTAATTTAATTCAATAAATATTACCAATAGATAAAAAAGAGTATTGATATAAAATTAGGTATTACAGTAATTCTAAGTAGAGAAGCAAAATAATAACCAGTAAGACTGTTACTTAATTTAATTTAATTGTGTAATCCGTACCAATCGGTCGGTGCCTATATTGTCAAAATATAAGTTGGCTAAGAGCCGTCTAACTGTCGCTACTCGAGTGCTGAACGAGTCAATATCAAGGTGCCGCATGTCGTGGTAGTTTATTAAAACTACATGCATTTCTTCAAGAGAAGGTATTTCACCTGTAGTTGGTAGAAGCCAACGGAACATCTAATATCGGCCGCTGACGAAGACGTTCTAGAAGTTAAAGAAAATAGTTACAGCGAATTTTATGTAAAACATTTTAAATCACTGTCCAAAAAATAGTAATTTTGCAGAAGTATCTTTATTCGATCGATAGGTACATATGCATTATCCTCTGCTTTCAGAGGAGACAGGATGAGCGATGCTGTTAGTGGTGAGATGGCCCAGGGTCAGCCGGGGTGCGAGGGATATGCTCTATGAGTAACCTTACACCCCGGCGTCTGAAGACCCGAGACGGCGTGCGGTTTTAGTCGGTGCAAGCCCGACATAACCGCCCCCGCTGGCCGGCGGGGGGGTATCCGAAGGGATTTCCGCACGATAAAAAAAAAAAAAAAAAAAAAAAAAAAGGTACATATGCATTATTAAGAAGCTGTTATTTTTACGTTACAAACATACATTTCAATTTTATTTATTTGTATAGATTGAATCTACACTGTTAGCGCAGTTTCAGTTGCCTTTCAGTTGCCTTTCAGTTGTCATGATCACGGGGAGCATAGCTTGTTATATGGGTTCTAAGATGTAGATAAAAATACTTAGTGACATTTACTTTCATAAATACAAATAATAAATATATTGGGTGTAATAGGCTCAATAACATCTTCAAATTTATTAACGAAATACGCAAAAAATACCTAAATAATTGGTGTGATAAAACCTAACGGTGCCCCTGCATCTTATGTGAAGAAAACACAAAAAAAAAACTACTTGGAGTGCAGTTGGGAAGCAGTACCGGCGCCAACAGTCCATATCGAAGAAAACAGGTACCTTTTTTTCGTGCGGAAATCCCCTCGGATACCCCCCCGCCGGCCAGCGGGGGCGGTTATGTCGGGCTTGAACCGACTAAAACCGCACGCCGTCTCGGGTCTGCAGACGCCACCCTTTTCCATCCCAGCCTCTCCAAGGGCCCAAACCAACCTTGCCTGCAAGCTGGTACACCGGCTTTTGCAGGACGAGGTTCTGGCGCAGGCTTGCTGCTAAAGGTTGAAAGGTTAGCTTATAGTTAAATACATATTCTACGACATTCTACACAGCGCTCTCTAGACTCCAAAGTAAGCATAGTTTAACTAGCTTGAGACTTAGAATGCCCCTAAACATACTTATATACTTTTTTTGTAAATACATACATAATAGTACTGGCCATTTCAAATCAAAATAATTTTTGTTTGGCTAAGAATTCTATAATTTCAAATTAATTTTATTTTAAAAACATGGAGTTCATTTTCCAAAAGTAGTCATTTGTTTATTGATTAGTGTTACGTTTTCATCGCATTTCAATCTTTTTCGTCATCATGGATACGTTAAAAAATCGAGTAATTATGGAATATGAGTATCGTCGTGACAGCAACGCGGCACAAGCGGCACGCAACATCAACGACGTTTACGGAGCTAACACTACAAACCAACGCACCGCCTGTTATTGGTTTACTCGCTTCCGTTCTGGAAATTTCGACCTGAAAAATGAACCTCGCGGTCGTCCGAAGACTTTGGTCGACAATGACGAATTAAAGGCGATTGTGGAAGCCGATGATACACAATCTACGGCTGAATTAGCAGCAGCTTTCGACGTTAGCGTCAAAACAATATTGGTCCATTTGCGTCCAATTGGCTAGGTAAAAACTTGACAAATGGGTGCCCCACGAACTCATTGATCGCCAGCGCGAAGTAGGCGTCGACACATGCCTTGCATTGCTCAACAGACACACAAATGAAGGAATTTTGAAACGCATTGTTACTTGCGATGAAAAATGGATTCTGTTTGATAACCGCAAGCGCTCAGCAAGTTGGTTGGATCCTGGTTCAGCACCTAAACAATGCCCTAAACGAAAACGTACCCCTAGAAAAGTGATGGTCACTGTTTGGTGGTCTAGCACCAGTTTGATTCATTACAGCTTCTTACCAAACGGGGTGAGCATTACTGCAGATGTGTGCTGTGAAGAACTGAACTCCGTTGCTCCTGCACGACAATGCGCGACCTCATACTGCACAGGAGACGGTCTCCAAGTTGCAAGAACTGGGGTTGGAAGCTCTCCGTCATCCGCCATACTCACCAGACCTTGCGCCTACAGACTACTACTTTTTCCAGAATTTGGATAACTTCTTGGCGGGAAAGAAGTTCAATACCCGAGAGGCAGTACAAAATGCCTTTGAAGAATTTGTTGCCTCCCGTCCAGCTGATTTCTTTAAGAAGGACATTAATAAACTGCCGCTGCGTTGGCAAAGATGCATTGATTGCATAGGTAATTACTTCGATTAGATAATACAAATAAAAAATACATGAAAGAAAAATTGTTTAATTTTTAGGGATTTTCTTTAGAAAAGCCCTATTGCTATCGAGTTGTCGTCGACGTCGTCGTTGCCAATTTTCTGTCACGGTTTTGGGTATGAAGGAGATTAGCTATCGAGTTGCTATTTTCGGTAATAGATTCGTGCTGGGGTGAACCATTGCAAGATAAAGAAAAAATCGCAAAAAATCGCAAAAAAAAAAAAAAAATTACGCAAAATCGAATCCATTCAACTTGTTTTCATACATTACGGCAATTTTATAGGTAATGACCTAATATTATACATAGAGATACCCAGAACAATGCAAATAGACATATTCATGCATACAAATATATGCACTGAGCGGGAGTCGAACCGCCCAATGTCGTAGCAATCGAATGCGCTACCGCTACGCCACAGAGGCCGTTAGCCAAAATAGCCAAAATAAATTTATTTATGGTAAGGAATAGGATACAGTCCGATTATAAAGCATAGCTTACTAATATCATGCATATCATAATTATTAGATTTTTTTTTGTGTGGGGTGTAGGTTGTTAGTCGGCGAGCTTGTAGGTACCTAAATTGATCGGGGTGCGACTGGTTGAATCACCTCCAAGTTTGGTGCACCCTGGGCAACGTGGGCGATGACGCATCATTGATTGCTCCTCTGGCGTAGCTGGCGTCAACGTCAAAGGCCAAGAGTCTGACCAACCGGCCCTTTTCAGGGCCAGCTAACCCCATTGCACGAGGGGGTCGGGGTATGGCGGGGCTGCAAGGCCCGTGGAGGGGGGGGGGTCGCTCCAGGTACCCCTCTGCTGTTCTCAGAGGGGACACTGCGAATGGCCCAGGGTCAGTCGGGGTGCGAGGAATATGCTCTATGGGTAACCTTACACCCCGGCGTCTTAAGACGGTGTGCGGTTTTAGTCGGTTCAAGCCCGACGTAACCGCCCCCGCTGGCCGGCGGAGGGTATCCGAAGGGATTTCCGCACAAAAAAAAAAAAAGGTCCCTAAATTGATCAAGTACACCACACTACCCAAATATGTATTCCGACTTTTTTTTCGCCATCCAATGCCATCCAATCGCCTGTTAGAGATTGCCGCAGTGCGATAAGGCCGCCAATTGTATATATATACCATATTGTAATATTTGTATTTATTTTTACCTTATTATTTGTGTACAATAAAAAAATACTACTACCACTACTTGTTGGCCGACAGGCCTCTACAACCTTAGATGGGCAGTGTGACTCTCAGCCAAATTTGATTTTAAGCAGCACGCCTCAAGGGTCCCCAGTTGGGCGGCCTCGGCTTGGGCTGCTGCTGGATTAATACTGGGGCGATCTAGGCCCACATTTACGAAAAGAACCGCGGTTGATTTTGTCTAGCTTCGCGAGCTGTGTAGGCTCTTCGGTGAGCGAGTGTTATTGCATCATCGGGCTCTCCGAGAGCGTGTCTAGTTCTCCGTGTGTGTGAGATTAAACTCAGTGTGTAATTTACAGCCTCAACCACTAGAGGGTTGAGGTGAGTCGGGGCAGTACACGTCCTAGTTTCGCCCCAGTGCAATTATAGAACTTTACGCGTGGCATTTCAAAAAAAAAATTATACAAACCTCCCTCACCTTTCCTATACAGGACAGCACGTGCAAAGCTGAGGTCTTACACTTGGTGTAAACAATTTCATCAAGAATCTCGATTCTTGACTTGACCATTACAGACACCGATAATGTGCCGAATGCCAAAGCATGACCCTCATTCCTGTGACTTTACCTTTAGCTTACCATCAGGTGAGGTAAAGTCATATTGACGTGACCAATATAAAAAAAAACCCTATGTTGACAAATATGTCAAACACGAAAAAATAATTATCCAATTTGGTGCAGTCTTTCGGTAGCTATGCGTGTAGGTTATCCGCGTACATACATTACGGCGAATCATTTTTAAGTATATTAGGTAAATAGTAAACCGCCTTCTTCTGCCTGTCAGGAATCCTAGCAGAAGCAGGCCGGGGCGGCGGCGTGTTGCGTGCGCCCTTCCTTTCCGGGGCAAGACGGGGACACCCGCGTGGTTCCCAAACCCGAGGAGGCCATCTCGAAGCCGGAGATGTCCTGGGTCAGTCGGGGTACGAGGGAAATGCCTTTTGGGCCACCTTACACCTCGGCGTCTGAAGACCTGAGATGGGGTGCGGTTTTAGTCGGTTCGAGCCCGATATAACCTCCCCAGAGGGGATTTCCGAACGAAAAAGCAATCCGCCCTCGCTTCAGATCGGTTTATATGAGATTTCTTTTTACTCAAGCCATCGAAATTTTTTTAAATGGTGAAATATTTTTTCTTAAAAGTGCAATAGTTCCTTTGAGAATTTAGCAAGTGCTAAATACACAATGAGTAGTTCCAAAGACTACCCTAGACATATAAACTAGGGGCGCAATGCACCTGTTTATTTAGCTGTTTGAACAAATTCACCTACTATGAGATGAGACTCACCACATCCTGCAGACAAATTGTGGAAACAGTTTTGTAGGACCCATATCTACCATATGTGTATACATTGTAAGAGTTATAATAAATAAATTAATAAAAGAAAAATTACCTACAAAACCTGTCCAACAACTACCCTACTACTTGAATTGTTTTTTCGGTGATTATTCCTCCGTTGCTAGACCGATTTTCAATTTTCTTTGTCTGTCTTAAGCCAATAGTTAAGTTGCACATTTTGACGCCAAAATCGTGGTCTGAACATTGGTCATTTTGGAGAAATCAGATTTGGAAATATTTGAAGGGTGATTATTGCTCCATGGTATGTTCGATTTTAAATTTTTCTAAACCTCCCGGGTATCAAGTTGTGTGTAAGTTGTTGTTGTTGTTAGAGAGCTTTTCCCTCGACTTCGTCTCTCTCTCAGCTCAATTAACTCACAAAATTCAGTCTCTCTCTTTAGGTACATATTATAATTAAATAAATATTCTAGGAAAAAAGTACACAACGCCATTCAGACCCAAACTAATCTGATCTTTTCATATTTTTTCTAAAGAGCGGATAAATTTACTTAAATACTTTTTTTTTGTAAATAAATATATATTATACATAGAAACACCCAGACCAATGCAAATAGACGTATTTGCACTGAGCGGGAATCGAACCTGCGACCTGTGACTTAGCAGTCGAACGCAGTACCGCTACGCCACAGTGCCTGTCAATTAGTAGATATATTGACGTATATATTACAAATGAGATGCAATACGTTTCATATCGATTAGATAGTGATGGTCAACTGTTGACCATCGCTAATGTGGTCAATACTAATTAATGATTCGATTTTAATGAGGCTTATACGAGTAGCACCTGTTATCAACTAATTAAATATATTAACAAATCTTCGAAATAAAGGTTGACATGCTTCTAATTACCGTATCGGATTGAATTTTGTAATAGGCATTTTGACTATATTTAAAATTTTGTACCAATTGTTGTCATCCTAATAAAATGTAAGTACCGTAAAAAACATATTTTAATAATTTTCAATATAAAATAAGTTTCTTTTTTGTTAAAAAATCATGAATAAAAATCACTTTTTTTGAAATTTGATCACGTGCATAATAACGTTCTGTGGTTGGTTGCGACTCTGATGACGTCACACATAAGTAAACAGAGTTTTTTAATACGGCTGTTACTTACTGCTTGCTTTGGTGTGACGTCACTTTTCACGGGATCCGCGCCATATTGAAAAATGCGTTATGGCGCGTACTTTTTTAAATCAAACTTTAATATCGAATTTTATCGTAAATAAAACAGTTCTCAAAAAAATATTGATGTAATCTGCATTTTGTGTTGTAATACATAATACAGAACTATTTTTTGGCAGTAGTCAAATACCCTATTGTGTGACATCCGGGTGACATTTTAGGTATAAGCGTAGCGAGCCGAAGGCGAGCGAAGCGTCTTTGGTTTCAAAGTTGCATTTCAAACAAATGATACTTCTCCGAGACCGTTTGACCGATCTCGACCAAATTTTCCACGGTGATCAAGTAGACATTACTGAGTGTCGTAAGGGGTCGAATGTCCAGATCGGTCTTACCATCGAGGAATAATCACCGAAAAACCAAATCAATGGAAACTATTGTTGGATAGGCAAATCTCGCAACGCTTAAGTTTGGGTTGATTGCCAAGCTGGCAACCGTCCTAGTTAATTTGACACCATCGTCGAGCTTATCTGATGATAGAGTCACACTGCGGATGGTTCAGCTATTCAACGAGTAGTATGCTTACCTCTCGAATTGGGGTTTATTTGTGTTTCTTAAGTCCTTTTTTGCCCGACGACATTGAATGTGTATGGGAGGTCTCGCCAAAATATTTAGGGTCCATTTTATACATATACTAGCTAATGCCGACTGCTCCGCCCGCGTGGAGGTCGGTTATCGGTTTTTGGTCATATCTGAAAGAAAGAAAAAGAAGAAAGAAAACACGTTTAATAAACAAAGCACAACGCACATTACAATCATTCATCAACATAAATCTATGGGCATGAAAAATTATTTTTAAAACTTACAACACAGAATATAAATATAGTGACGTAAATGACGTCTGTGACACTCGACATTGACGTATCACAACACAAACGCCCGAACGCCACTTAAATACTAAGTATACGTGGCAAATCGTAACACGTGCTTTCCTTTACTCGACTGCCCTTATACATTTTACAATAAAATTATACCATGTACGCTGTGTTTGCAAATAGGCATGGACACTCAGCATACACTGAAATGGATAATAACATCCATCTCAGCACTGATTTTCAGTACCAACCTCAGATGACGTCTGACGCCGCCAGGCAATCGCCCTATCCCCTGTACCATAAATTAACAACAAGAATATTCACAATTCACGGCAGGGTAAGTAATGTAATAAAGATGTACTTATTACAACGAACATATAAAGAAAGTAAACTATCAAACACATTACAGGTTTACACAAGTAGGTACGTGCAGCCAGTCCATAGGCTGAAACCATCAAGCACAGGTTTGCCTACCAATTGCAAACAAACATACGGCAGATTTAAGGTCTGATCAAGACCTTCCTATATGAAAAAATGCATCAAAAGCCGTTGAGTAGTTTTCAGGTCCATCGTGAACAGACAGACAAGTAGATAAACAGACAAACAGTCAAGAATTCCAAATAAAAAACTTTCATTTGACATAACTTGCTAGGTTTTTTTTTTTAAATATAGGTATCAAATATACATCGGGGTGCGAGGGATATGCTCTATGGGCAACCTTACACCCCGGCGTCTGTAGACCCGAGACGGCGTACGGTTTTAGTCGGTTCATGCCCGACATAACCGGGGGGGGGGGGGGTATCCGAAGGGATTTCCGCACGAAAAAAAAAAAAAAAGGTATCAAATATACAGTCGGTTCAAGCCCGGCATAACCGCCCCCGGTCAATGACGGGGGGGTATCGAGGGGATTTCCGCACGAAAAAAGAAAGGTATCAAATATACAGACATAACTAATTTACAATTTTATAATAACTTAGATTCATGCATACACATATCGGTAGATATAAATAGGTATACTTCTCTGGTATAGATCTATTAAAACATATTCTTCAAATGGTTTACTGTTTCCTGTTAAAGAACAGTACCTACCACCTACACTACAATTATCAAATTATCATTCGAAAGTCTGACCTCTAGATGGAGCCTGTGTAAATACAAAACCACTCAATATTGATCTAAGCAGATTACACTATTAGCTGCATTATAACGCCTCGGCCAGCCGCGGAACGTGACCGAATTTGAATACTAGAACACCACCTTTGAGAAGCCAGTTAACGCTTATTTAAGGTTCAACTCACATGTACCTCTCGATTAAAGCACCTGTTCTAAAGAAAAATATAAATTTTAACTAAGATGGTCGACTACAAATGTTGGTAGCGCCATCTTGTAGCAAGTTCCGAAAGTATAGCGTTCAGTTTAGCTCACGTTAATGGCTGTGGTCCGTGAAATAGTTTGTCTGTAGCAGGATTTCAGTAAAGAAAATCCATTAAACTAAACTTTTACACGTTTACACGTTTTACTCAAAGAAATTCATTGAGTAAATTCACTTAACCGGTTCAACCACAATCCTATTTGAGTATGCAAGCAAACAACTAATGATATTTGATTGGTTTGTTCACGAGAGTGAGTCCTGTCTGACTTACCAACCCAAAGAGGAAACCTAGCCCAGCCCTCTACACACACTTTTTTCAATCAAACCCCAGCCCTGTACACACACTGTTTTAAAGATTTTACCACATTAACTTTTTAGGGTTCCGTAGCCAAATGGTAAGAAACGGAACCCTTATAGATTCGTCATGTCTTTCTGTCTGTCTGTCCGTCTGTATGTCACAGTCACTTTTTTCCGAAACTATAAGAACTATGCTGTTGAAACTTGGTAAGTAGATGTATTCTGTGAACCGCATTAAGATTTTCACACAAAAATAGAAAAAAGAACAAATTTTGGGG
This sequence comes from Cybosia mesomella, assembly GCA_946251805.1. NCBI lineage: Eukaryota > Metazoa > Arthropoda > Insecta > Lepidoptera > Erebidae > Cybosia > Cybosia mesomella. Next base: position 17,823,440 of record OX276413.1, on the reverse strand, counting down.
GCCCATACTTAGAACTGAAATTCAACATTTTATTTCTAGTCGTGTCTTCTAGGTTTAGGTCTTCAAAAATGATATTGAGGTATCTAATATCATTTTTTTTCTAAACTGAATAGTTTGCGCGAGACACTTCCAAAGTGGAAAAATTGATTTGAACGAGATCTAGTAAATAGTTTTTTTTTGTTACAACGAACTACAAGAACTTTATATTATGTTGCTGCTATGTGCTGCTATGGGCGAGTCCGACTCGCACTTGACCGGTTTTTCTTTCATACAAGAAGTAGATAGCGTGGCCAATGGTACGTAAGAGTTGAGCTTTACGCGGAGTTGCTAAACTTTTGATTTTATCTCGGCATAGTGTATTTATAAGCCGTTACCGGATCCAATATGGCGGTATAATGGCCAATAACTAGCGCCAATTATGTTTGTTGTTTTGTGAATGAATAAATCTGAGATTTTACGTGGGAATTTGTGAATACGCTTGCTCTTCGCTCTACGATATCTATTATAGGGCACTACCTAATCTACTAATTTTAAACAACTTGAAGGTTTCAGCACTTTATAATCAATATTCAATTATATTTTTATCACTTTTTAGGGTTCCGTTGCCGAATGGCAAAAAAACGGAACCCTTATAGATTCGTCATGTCTGTCTGTCTGTCCGTCCGTATGTCACAGCCACTTTTTTCCGAAACCTTAAGATCTATGCTGTTGAAACTGGGTAGGTAGATGTATTCTGTGAACCGCATTAAGATTTTCACACAAAAATAGAAAAAAGACAATAAATTTTGGGGGCTCCCCATACTTAGAACTGAAACTCAAAATTTTTTTTTTCACCAAACCCATACGTAAATGGTATTGAGGTTTCTAACATCATTTTTTTCTAAACTGAATAGTTTGCGCGAGAGACACTTCCAAAGTGGTAAAATGTGTCCCCCCCCCCCCCATGTAACTTCTAAAATAAGAGAATGATAAAACCTAAAAAAAATGTATGATGTACATCGCCATGTAAACTTCCAACGAAAATTGGTTTGAACGAGATCTAGTAAGTAGTTTTTTTTTAATAAGTATGTCATAAATCGTAAACCGCAATTTACCTTTCTTTCAATCAATTCAAATATAAAAATTAAAAAAAAAACATTATGTTACTTGCTGTTACGGAACCCTTAATGGGCGAGTCCGACTCGCACTTGGCCGCTTTTTTATATCTCTGCCATGTTAACTTCATCGTCATTGACCTCTTCCTGACACTTCATTCCAAACACCATTCAGTAATTTTATATTTAAACTTTAAATACGGTAGAGGTCCGTCCGTCGAAAGCAAACCTCTACATCATCTGAAATTTTTGATGAAATTAGTATGCTAACTTCAAGATCGGAAAAAGAGAACATCTAGGACGGGACTTGAACCCGCGATCAGTCCCTTACAGGGGGAATGCTCTGACCAACTGAGCTACCTAGACACGTCCCAGATATTCGAAATTCTCCGAAATATTATATCGCTCCAGCGTCGCCCCGAGACGTTTATAATATATCGGAGAATTTCGAATATCTGGACGTTGGTCAGAGCATTACCCTGTAAGGGACTGGTCGCGGGTTCAAGTCCCGTCCTAGATGTTCTCTTTTTCCGATTTGAATCTATTCCTTCATCATCATTTTAGCCTTTTCCTAGTTTCAACTTCCAACTCGGAGCTCGAGGAACGCTTTCCTACCTTTACTACTCCATTAACCGGATTTCAGCATGAAAACCGGGCATGCATTATCCCTGATTGCATGGACTGGACATAGCTAGGGCGATTACGTTTTACAACTTATTAAGCTACTTAAGCCGTTGACTGTACACGTATCAAGCCTCTATATACAGTAAATAAGGTAGGTACGAAATAGTGTTATAACAATATTATAAAAACTAACGATTTAGTCGCCCAATTAGCGCTCAAAATTCAAGCTTATGAATATAAATGAAGGCACTAAACACTTAAGCATAATAAATATATGCAAATTTTATTTAATTGACTTAATTTAAGACTCTTATAAAATAACAGTCTTATATACTTAATTTAATACTAAAACAAGCTGTGGTTCGCCGTTTTACCCGCTGTACTCAATTGTAGCTGCTCCTAACGTCTTTTTCATCACTGTTGGGCTCCCAAGCGCCATAGCATAATAATAGCCTATAACTTAAGAACCAAGGTTATCAAAGACAAATTTTTTTTTTCCAAATCACACGTTAACAACAAAGACAGGGGGAGGAATTCTTTGACACCTGTACTTTTTACTTTGTATAACTTACTCTCTCCCCATTTTAATAATATAAATCAGTGTAAATATGTGTATGCATGAATGTGTCTATTTATATTGCTCTGGGTGTTTCTATGTATAATACATGTATGTTTTTACATAATAAATGTATTTAAGTATGTTATCCGCAGTCTAGAACCCATAACACAAGCTATTAAGCTATGCTTACTGCGGGTCTAGATAGCGTTGTGTAGAATGTCTTAGAATATTAATAGATGTTTCGTATTAAGAATATCGAAATTTAACCAAAAAAATCACACATGATATTCCATAGATTAACAAGTTCAAACAAACTCGTCATTTTTAGTATCGACATATCGATAAATACGAAACTGTATTTGTGTTGCGATGCCACATGTATCCAGCGCTATCTTCTTTTTTGTCCGTCAAGATGACCCAACCTGATGGTAAGTTAAAGTGAGAAGGAACCGCTGGCATAGGCTCGTAATAAGGTAAAAGGGGCCTGAGACAACCTCACCTGATAACCAGTGCACCTGCAGACCGACGGACGAGGATTATAAAACTAATCAAGGAATAAAAACGCTCGTTTCATTGCTTGATCAGTCCTTTTGTTTATTTTTTATTCGACCAGTTAGTGCACATGCGCGTATGTTAGGTAGTTTGTTCAACATTTTTGTCTCAAGGTATACATCAGACTGGCAATTTGATATAAAGGTATCAAATTGTCAGTCCGATGTGGCCCAATATATAGGTAAGCGAGAGAACGTTCTACAAAACCAATCATATCCGGACTCTCGGACAAATTAAAAACAGTAAGAATAAGGTTAAGGTGTTTTCCATTATGATTCGTACAAAATTAATTTCACCAGAGCTAGCAACAAGGCTGGTATAATAAAATTAAAACTAATACCTCGCCTATAACGCGATATCGCCATTTCTAATTCGCATAAATAAGTTCTCTTTTCCTGAATTTATTCCCATAAAACTCAAAGGCGCCATTGCTATACAAAACACATTTATAATTGTGATAAAGTGACCTACAGCGGTGTAATGTGGTTAAACGCGTAGCTCAGTTAAATCTGTACTCGCATAAAGTTGCATAGTGATGTCATATGTGTAGATTGTATCGAAAGTGTGGGAAGACGTATTATGATGAATTGTAGTTTGCATAATTTTATTGTAAGCAGTGCTGCAAGCAGGACTGACCTATCTCATCTGGTTTAGACAATATAAACACATACTTAATTTAAAAAGACAAGAAGTTTTATTGCTTATTGCATTGATGCAGTACCCACTGGTACACACTGGTGACCCCGACGACGTGATTTTCTTAAAGATAAGTCTACATTTGTCTACAATTTTGTATTATTTTTATTTTGTGGTATAGATAATAACCAAATTTTTATTAAAATGGACTTCCGATTAAAAAACTTACAGCGAATATTATAATTCCGTACGAAGTTAACATTATCTATTGGAAGAATACCTACATTTTCTGCTACCAATTATGCTAAAATCAGTTTATTTCAAACATTATTTTGTTCTATTAAAATTATAATATTGAAGTCACAAAAAATACATTTTATCGAAACCGTGATTTCCCATCACTAATAGCATCAATCATAAAAACGTCGTTATGAAACAATGGCGGCGTGGGGGCGACGCGGGCGGTCCGCGACACATTAGCAACAGTTCGATTCCCGGCTGTATTACACCAATTTATCGATAGAATTACAACACTCAGATTTATTAGGGGAAAAAATTTGTTCTCTAGTTTGTTCAAGATACTAAAATAAAATAATATATAAATGAATTAGCAAGTATAAAAAAGAACCCATATGGAATTAAGGTCGCCTTTGTACGTTTATATATATATAGGTACTCGTAGTACGGGGTGCTTGGTTGGGGACCTCCACGCGGTGCACCCTGGGCAACGGAGACAGCAGCGCCTCTCTCCTAGGGCGGGAGAGACGCTGCCGCCTACGGCCAACTCCGACCGAGGCGAGGACGGCCCTGTTGAGGGCTGTTCGGAAGCTTTCCACGTGTCCCTCTGATTAGCAGATGGCACAGTGGAGAGCAAGTAAGGGGGCCATCTCGAAACCGGAGATGGCCCAGGGTCAGTCGGGGTGCGAGGGATATGCTCTATGGGTAACCTTACACCCCGGCGTATTAAGACCCGAGACGGCGTGCGGTTTTAGTCGGTTCAAGCCCGACATAACAGCCCCCGCTGCCCGGCGGGGGGGTATCCGAAGGGATTTCCGCACGAAAAAAAAAAAGGTACTTGTAGTACATATAGATTTTCTTTTATGTTTATTTTATGTACGAATTAAGAATTAAATTAAAATAGGCATCTATTTGTGAAATAAAATAGGTTTCTATTACCAACCTTGACTTGAAAAATTAGAAGATAACATGTTATCTTATAATTTTATGGTCGAATTGTGGCCAATGGGTGAACAGTATTATATCTAGATATGTATTAGTCCAAGGGCACAGACAACATTAAATTATATACCTAAAGTCGTATTTTCACGAGAGGGCTGGTCGAACAAGGTCCCGCCAACCGTGTCCGCTCAACCGTCTTGTAAGGCAAACTCATCGTCTTTCTTTTCGATTGGGTACTTTTGGGACTCCACTGAGATCTTCAGGGGCTTATCCAACCTCCCCTGCAAGGTACTCCCGCTGATTGATGAACGACACTCGGGCGCAGGTATTCTTGCGAAGGTTGAGAGGTCAGTCGACAGTCACTCATAAAGTCATTTTAGGCAAAACTACAAGAGCAGATGTAGTAAGCGGGCCCCGGGCTTCAAGCTGAGAGCCTCGAATACAACTGGGAACAATGTTAAGATGAGAAAGTAGAAAGAAAGAAAGAAAGAAAGAAAAAAACTTTTAATTCGTGACACGCACAATGAACACATTACATAATAAATAAATATCTTACAATCTAGGTATACCTTTTTTTTTTCCCCACCGTCCCGGCCTGCTTCTGCTGGGGTGACAGGCGGCCTCACTTGCCACCCCCAGGCCTGCGCTCATGGAGGACGGAGGTCGTTAAGCGACCTTCGGCGCGTGGCGCCTGAGTCGCCTGCGACGCGCGGCGAACATGTTGCGGGCTCGGCGAGCCGGGAGAGTTCTAAATCTCTCCCGGGCGCGCTCCGCCATCTCCTGCGCGAGCATTACATGCTCGCAGAAGGAGGTGGCGGCGGCCCACGCGTCTTCGCTCCGCACCATTGCCCCAATCATGCTGCCGAGCGAGAGGACTTCCACCCCGATGGCTGCCACGAGGTCACGCCTCGGCGCCTCCCACGCCCCAGCGTGTGCAGCCCGAGTCCTCGCTCGCGTCGCAGTGATGACACTCAGGCGTTGGCTCCTTCCTGATCCGATGCAGGTGGTCCCCGATGCACCCCTTCCCAGAGATCACCTGCGTCAGTCGGTACGAGAGGCTTCCGTGTCGCCTCTCTAGCCAATCCTCCATGATAGGCCTTACCGCCGCTATTGCGGCGTGCCCTGCGCTTTGTCGCCCAAGTCGTTCCTTCTACTCCACCACGATGGCCTGGCGGAGCTGGGACTGCACTGCCTCGATTTCCCGAGGCTCGGGGTTCCGTCCCTGCTCCCGCGCCTCCTTTCGCCACTGGTACAGTTGCGAAAGGGCTCTCGCCTCCAGGTCCCATGGCGGAGTTCCGGCAAGGAGACTCGCCGCCTCGGAGGAGATCGTACGGTACCCGCGGATGACCCTGATGGCCATCAGCCCACTGCGGAGCGCGCAGCATCCGCACACTTCCGGCCTTCAGGGTCTCCGCCCATATTGGGCACCCATACAGGGCCATGGACCGCACGATCCCCGCGTAGAGTCTCCTCCAGGAGTCATCGGGCCCCCTCATGTTGGGCAGCAGCCGCGCCAGAGCGAGAGCTGTGCCCTTCAGTTTGAGGGTCAGACTTCGGATGTGCTCTCCGAAGTCCCATCGGCCGTCGAGCACGAGCCCCAAATGGTTTTCAGATGGGGCCACTTGACGTCACGGTCGCACACACAACGTAAAATATAATTTGAAAAATGATGACGATCACTGTCATTTACACTCCAGAGTTCGGGGTACCTACGCTTCCTCCACCTGATGTGGCTGCGACTGCCATCTGACCCTCCAACATCGAGAGAAAGCCTGCATCAAACCCTCGGTCTTAATCAGCAGATGTACCGGATTACACAACTGCAAACTTGTGTTGACTCTGGCTGAATCACCATACACCCAGACTTTCGGGCACATTATAGAGGTATTTCAACAACACGGGCGCTAACACCGTGTAGAACCGTCCCGTGGAAATAAGGCTTGGGGGTTAGCGTCGTAAAGCCATTGTAATTAGATGAATATCTTGATTCTTGCGACGGAATGTAGATTAATAGTCACGAAAACGTCTATGTCGCAGTGCTAAAAGCCTTTGTTCTAAACTTTATATACTTTTGTACAGTCTTTTGATTGTACATACGTCCTGACGCAGTAGCTAAAGTATTTATCGATAGGTAAACATCCTAATACTCATACTAGTCCTATTGATTGATGTAACAAAAATGAAAGTTTATGAGGATAGATATATTATTAAGTATCTATTGGTGAAAGAAAGAAATAATGTCTTTACTCATCATTTATACTTCAAACTCAATTAAAATTCGGAACTATCAAAAAACATAGCCCTGTACCTGCTTCACAGAATTGGATATTTGTTACTCTTTCACGCAAAAAAGACAGAATATATTCTGGAATGCATCTGCTATTTTATCCCGGGAATAAGTTTATGTGGGATCCACAACAATCTGCGGGGCTCAAGCCCAAACATCACCTATAAAAAGCTACACCTGCTGATTGACGGACGAGGTTCCGGCGCAGGAGGGAGAGGCCACACGGCAGACCCATGAAAGCTGTACGAAAGCAAGAGAAGGAACGGAACCCGGGCTCCGAGGCTTAACTAAGTTTAGTTTTATCTAAATTTAATTCCAGATATTATTCCATTTTTATAATGTTATATTCTAATAGGGGTTATCTGCGGTCTTGAGTTTATTTCGTTACAGGTTCTATATATTTTTTTATATGTTATTAGTTATTAAGTTAAGGTTTTGAGCAATTGGCTTTGCAGATGGCACACGTTGTGTGTCGCCGTCTGGTGCTTATTTATGACTCAAGAGACAGATGTCATATGACCTTCTAAAGTAGCACGAACATCATAAATAAATAGCTAGTCACTTTCCCAATTCAACTATACTCATAAGTTAAAAAAATGTGACTGCCAAAAACGAATTAAATACTTAAAAGTGTGTAGTAAATAAAAAATCATAGCAAAATATAGGTACATTATCGACGCTATTTTGCTCTATGCTCGCGTCGATACGTACGATTTTGCCTTGATTATGCCTTACGCCTTATACCTCTTACTTTTTCTATACAATTAATACCTGCCTAAGGTAAACTAAAAGATTTTTAATGTAGGTATACCTTTTTTTTTTTTTTTTATCGTGCGGAAATCCCTTCGGATACCCCCCCGAAGCAAGCCCGACATAACCATGTCGGGCTTGCACCGACTAAAACCGCATGCCGTCTCGGGTCTTCAGACGCCGGGGTGTAAGGTTACCCATAGAGCATATCCCTCGCACCCCGGCTGACCCTGGGCCATCTCACCACTAACAGCATCGCTCATCCTGTCTCCTCTGAAAGCAGAGGAGTACGGAGAGCGATGTGTTCCCGCCACGTTGGGTATTGGCCGACGATCAATGCCAACCCTATGAAGGGGTGAAGGGGAAGCCATTGACCGCCGCCCAGGGTGTACCGGCCGCTCCGATTCCGTTCCCCCTGGACTGCAGCGGGATCGGAATCGGAGCGACACTCGAGGAGGTTACCCAACACACACCCCAATGTAGGTATACCTAATTAGTTCGGCTCTCAACAGGTTGCAACGACGTGTGGTTCGCATTATTGGTAGTCCTGAGATCACCAACACCCTCATACCTTTGCAGTTCCGTAGAGATATTGCCTCTTTGGTAGTATTTTACCACCATGGCGAGTGTTCCGACTAGCCCTTTCAACTAGTCCTACCCTCTCCTTTCCTATACAGAGCAACACGTGAAGGCCTCAGCCTTGCACGTGTTCTGATACCACCTTCGTGCGGAGCCCGGGGTCCGGTTGCTGCTCATCCTCCTTTTGATTTTGTTTATACTGCTTTTATGGCCCTGCGCCGGAACCTTGTCTTTCAATCAGCAGGTGTACCAGCTTATAGGTGTGGCAGGCTTGACCCTGAGGGGCTTGGTGCTCCGCAGAATCATTTCCTCAAAATATAGGCCGCACCCATCCAACCTGGACCCGGCGGAAGCAGCTCCAACTTGTTACTCACGTAGCCTGGCTGTCGCCACAAAACGTGGCCACACTAGCGAAGGCGACGCGCCGGCATTTCAACTGCGATGTCACGGACATGAAGATTCTTTACGCGAATATTGCGCGTGAGTCCACACATCCATCGCATTATATTCATCTCTATGACACGTAGCTCCTGCTGCAATCGCTGTAAATAAAAACATCTGAAATATTAAAAAGTAAATAGTGATGTGCCACATCGATATCGGTATCGGACGCACATCGCAGCATCGGCCATTTTGTAAACCGCCACCATTTACGAGCATTGGTTGCGCGCGCAACAAATGCGTACCAATATTAATTTAATATTTTGTAATTGCTGTTTTTACTTCCGTTGCGATTTTAATGAGATTTTGTTTTGTATTTATTTTATTGGTGTTTAACGAAGTGTAGGTTTGGTGTAATAATGTTTTATGTCGCGACCCGTGTGGTCGTGCGTGTTGTAAATAATGCTATTAGTTTGATTTGGTGGGCAACTCTACCGATTATCATGAATTGGACTCGTTGGTCCTGTCCTGTGGTACATGTTTACATGTGATCTTGCAGTCCTGGGTACAATGTCCGGGTCGCGAAAGTTTTTTTGGTTAGAATATTCTTAGTAGAAGCAGTAAAAGGCCAGGATCGTAGCAAGTGGAAGATGTCGTTATCATCATGTTCACGTTAGTCCCGGTCGCTTCAAGGTCCCCCTTGGAGTCCGGGGTCCGCTGGTCCCCAGTACTGCGCACGGTCTTGGGCATCCATGGAAGTAACACCATTGGCTCATGTCATCTTCTACAACATCACGCCAGATCTTCTTGGGTCCACCCCTCCTACCCGGGCCTGGTGGAGGCGGCATGGCCAGATTGTTACCCACGCTTCGTATTGTTTTTGGTTCAAAATATTGCTTACGAAATGTGTTTATATTAGACGGTTAAATCATACAAACCAATCTTAAAGAATAAGTACTAAGTTTTTGTCCGCCATTTTGATAGTAGTGACACACACTAAAGACGATTTTAACGATATATTATATCCTTCATCAAAGTCGGTGAGCCGTTCAGTGACTACGAAACGCCTCGCGGCTGGGGGAACATAGGGACGGACAAACATACATAGGTAGTTAGGAGTACATACTTACCTACAGTTCGAACACATAGGTCCCGGGTTCGAATCCTAGCCATTATACTACCGACGTGAACCCAGTCCTAACACAAGCAATTTAGCTTAGCTGGAGGGGTTAGGGAGAATATTAATTTATTTATTTCGGTTACTAATAAACTTTAAAAAAAAAAACTGGGCGATCGAGCTATGTTCTGTTTTTTTTTTCGACGTTTTCTAAGAATGTAAGCTAGCTAAATCGATTTATCACCCCTGAAACCCCCTGTAATTTCATGAATATCATTGGAGCCGTTTCCGAGATTCAGATTATTTACATATATACACACACACACAAGAATTGCTCGTTTAAAGGTATTAGACTAGTGCCTTTTTTTTTTCGTGCAGAAATCCCTTCGGATACCCCCCGCCGGCCAGCGGGGATGGTTATGTCGGGCTTGAACCGACTAAAACCGCACGCCGTCTCGGGTCTTAAGACGCCGGGGTGTAAGGTTACCCATAGAGCATATCCCTCGCACCCCGACTGACCCTGGGCCATCTCCGGTTTCAAGATGGCCCCCTTACTTGCTCTCCGCTGTGCCATCTGCTAATCAGAGGGACACGTGGAAAGCTTCCGAACAGCCCTCAACAGGGCCGTCCTCGCCTCGGTCGGAGTTGGCCGTAGGCGGCAGCGTCTCTTCCGCCCTAGGAGGTAGGCGTTGCTGTCTCCGTTGCCGGGTGCACCGCGTGGAGGTCCCCAACCAAGCACCCCTATTAGACTAGTACCTAATAGGTATTGGATTCAACTGAGTACAGGATTGTCAAGTAGACATTGTTATTTATTACACATAATTATTCTCACTTAATAATAGGTCTTTACTTTTCTATGAAATTGCCGAAATTTTCTTACAAATTCATGAGTTCGTTATTTCTGTAATTTAATAGCTATTTCCATTATTTATATTTTGTTTGAAAGTTGATTTCAAGATTTTACAACTCTGTATTAAATTTTGTTTTTATTGGCCGCTTGATAAATTAATTCGATCTTCAAAAACAGTACTTCTTAAAATAATGCTATCCATTTTGATGATAAATTTTGTATTACTTAACAGCTGTCACTTTTCAAAAATGTAATAAAAGTTGCTGTTTGTTAGCTTAATGCTGTCTCATTCATACACAAAAAAAAACATAAAATTTGGATTTGTCATTCCTAAAAAAAATGCAAAAATGTTAGTACTGAAAATTGGGTTTCCTCCAATTTCTTCAAGAAAAACGGCAATTTCATATGTAACGACCTAATATAGTTATAGACTATGTCTATCGGGGGTAATGTACCTTTTAAATGGTGATAGATTTTGTCCAATAAGTGCAGTGCAGTGGTTCTGAAGATTACCCCAAAAATAGAAACAAACTCACCAACTAGACTTCAAAGATTAGAAACATAGACAAATACAACATAACATAAACTCACGCCTATATCCCCGAAGGGGTAGGCAGAGGAGCTAGCACCCACGTTTCGCCAGTTTATGTTTTAGGTCCCAATGTAATAGGTGGCGAGCCTATTGCCATTAACCGGGCACTTATAAACCTGCGATAAATACACACATAACTTCGAAAAGCATCGAAAAGTCATTGGTGTGTGCCATGGTAAAGTGCCTGGGATCGAACCCGAGACCTCGTCTCAGCAGTCCTTTACCCATACCACTAAGCTACCGCGGTTTTTTTAAAATACAACAGACATTTTGTATTCCTAGTATCTATAGTGTGTCAACTAGGAGACCTCAAAGTAGAGTAGGGCTTTGCTGGAGGGGTTAACGGGAGTACTAGTAATTTCAGTTACTAATACTCTTTTATAAAAAACCGGCCAAGTGCGAGTCGGACTCGCCCATGAAGGGTTTTGTAGCAGCAAGTAATATTGTATATTTGAGTTGATTGAATGAAAGGTAAATTGCGGTTTACGATTTATGACGTAGGTATTAAAAAAAACTGCTTACTAGAACTCGTTCAAACCAATTTTCAGTGGAAGTTTACATGGTAATGTACATCATATATTTTTTTAGTTTTATCATTCTCTTATCTTAGAAGTTACAGGGGGGGGGGGACACATTTTAGCACTTTGAAAGTTTCTCCCGCGCAAACTATTCAGTTTAGAAAAAAATGATATTAGGAAAGTCAATAGATATGCCAATAGATACGTAGGGGTTTGATGAAAAAAATTATTTTGAGTTTCAGTTCTAAGTATGGGGACCCCAAAATGTATTGTTTTTTTTTTCTATTTTTGTGTGAAAATCTTAATGCGGTGCACAGAATACATCTACTTACCAATTTTCAACAGCATAGTTCTTATAGTTTCGGAAAAAGTGGCGTGACATACGGACGGACAGACAGACAGACATGACGAATCTATAAGGGTTCCGTTTCTTGCCATTTGGCTACGGAACCCTAAAAAAGCAAAAAAAACTCGGGAATTAAGGTACCCAGTTTTTGTTTTCATTTGAGCTGAACGCCCGGCTAAATTTGGCTTCCTTCAGTCTTACAGAGCGTTCTCTTGACTTGAACTTAATATCTTTTTGGAGTAGGTCCTTTTTTTTTTTTTTTTTATCGTGCCGAAATCCCAACCGATGTTATAATGTCTTTTGTTTTTTTGGTCGCACAAAATGTTCTAAGTACTCTCTAAAGGTAGATAGGTACCAAAAGCGTTAAGCGACCTCCGGCGCCTGAGTCGCCTGCGACGCGAGGCGAGCATGTTGCGGGCTCGGCGGGCCGGGAGGGTTCTGACCCTCTCCCGGGCGCGCTCCGCCATCTCCTTCGCGAGCATCACATGCTCGCAGAGGGGATTTCCGCACGAAAAAAAAAAAAATAAAAAAAAAAAAAAGGTACCAAAAGCGTTTTGCCCAAGTCGTTGAGCTTGCCCAAGTCGTTGAGCGGATCCGGCGGCTGGGCCTCGAGGTGGCTCTGCATAAAATCGAGGCCCTGTTCTTTCATGGGCCTCGGAGCAAGCCACCCGAGGGATCCAGTCTCATCGTGGGAGGAAATCGCATCGGCATCAAGCCCCAAATGAAATATATGGGGCTCGTGCTCGACGGCCGATGGGACTTCGGAGAGCACATCCGAAGTCTAGCCCCCAAATTGAAGGGCACAGCTCTCACTCTGGCTCGGCTGTTGCCCAACATGAGGGGGCCCGATGACTCCTGCAGGAGACTCTACGCGGGGATCGTGCGGTCCATGGCCCTGTATGGGTGCCCAATATGGGCGGAAGCCCTGAGGACCAGAACTGTGCGGATGCTGCGCGCTCCGCAGCGAGTTATGGCCATCAGGGTCATCCGCGGGTACCGCACGATCTCCTTCGAGGCGGCGAGTCTCCTTGCCGGAACTCCGCCATGGGACCTGAAAGCGAGAGCCCTTTCGCAACTGTACCAGTGGCGAAAGGAGGCGCCGGAGCAGGGATGGAACCCCGAGCCTCGAGAAATCGAGGCCGTGCAGTCCCAGCTCCGCCAGGCCATCGTGGTGGAGTGGAAGGAACGACTTGGGCGACCAAGCGCATGGCACGCCGCAATAGCGGTGGTAAGGCCCATCATGGAGGATTGGCTAGAGAGGCGACACGGAAGCCTCTCGTACCGACTGACGCAGGTGATCTCCGGGAAGGGGTGCTTCGGGGACCACCTGCATCGGATCAGGAAGGAGCCAACGCCTGAGTGTCATCACTGCGACGCGAGCGAAGACTCAGGGCTGCACACGCTGGCGGACTGCCCGGCGTGGGAGGCGCCGAGGCGTGACCTCGTGGCAGCCATCGGGATGGGAGTCCTCTCGCTCGGCAGCATGATTGCGGCAATGGTGCGGAGCGCGAGCGCGTGGGCCGCCGCCACCTCCTTCTGCGAGCATGTAATGCTCGCGCAGGAGATGGCGGAGCGCGCCCGGGAGATATTTAGAACTCTCCCGGCCCGCCGAGCCCGCAACTTGCTCGCCGCGCAGGCGACTCAGGCGCCGGAGGTCGCTTAACGACCTCCGTCCTCCATGAGCGCAGGCCTGGGGGTGGCGGGTGAGGCCGCCTGTCACCCCAGCAGAAGCAGGCCGGGACGGTGGGGCAACTAGCGCCCCTCCCCCAAACCGGGGCAAGACGGTATCCCTTCGGATACCCCCCGCCGGCTAGCGGGGGTGGTTATGTCGGGCTTGAACCTGTTAAAACCGCACGCCGTCTCGGGTCTACAGACGCCGGGGTGTAAGGTTACCCATAGAGCATATCCCTCGCACTCCGACTGACCCTGGGCCATTCGCAGTGTCCCCTCTGATAACAGCAGAGGGATACCTGGAGCGACCACGCCCCCCGCGGGCCTTGCAGGCCTGCCATACCCCGACCCCCTCGTGCAATGGGGTCAGCTGACCCTGAAAAGGGCCGGTTGGTCAGACTCTTGGCCGTGGACGTACCTATAGGTATGCGTGCTAGAATAAATATGGTAGCATTTAGACGGCATACAAGACAATTCTTCTTAGCCTAGGTACATGCATGAGAATAGATAGGTACATGAATTTGATTTGATTTAAACAATAGGTAGGTAATTACACACGCGCCCCCGCTCTCCAGGGCAAGTTGAGGACACTGTGGTACCTAAACCCGGAAGCCATCTCAAAGCCGTAGATGGCCCAGGGTAAGGCGGAGTGCGCGGGAATTGCCTTATGCCCCAGCATTAGAGATCCGAGAGGGCGTGCGGTTTTGGTCGGTTCGAATCCGACATAACCACCCATGGCCGGTGAGGGCGCATCCGGGGGTAAGTACACTTTACACATCACACATGAATGTGAATTAAAGTGTCGCTAGCGCGATTCTAGTCTAGTCTGAGTAGCATAGCAGTAGATGGGTAATAAATGTCAGTCAAAGTCATTTAAAAACTAACGAATAAAGTAGAGGTTGTTAATTAACTAAAAACTAGTTCCTAAGTCTATAAAATCTACATACATACCTAGTGTTTATGTGTATAATATGTAGTTAATTAAATTTTTGCACATATTTATTCACATTACTTCACGCCTGTATCCCTGAAGTGGTAGGCAGAGGTGTCTTACACACTCACGATTCGCCAGTTATGTTAAGGTCCCAATGTAATAGGGGGCGAGCCTATTGCCATCTACCGGGTACATTATTAAGCAAGCGATAATTAACAGACCGATATTCTTAGCAATCCATGGATTCTCCGTGCGGGTGCCGGGCCCATCGCGTTGCTGAGTTGGGAACTCGGGACAGTGCTTGGGACTTGCGACCCAAGTGTAGGTTTAGAATGGGCCTCTTTTGTTGATGTACATCAACACTCACCTTCACTACCCAAGTTCCCCTCCCTGCCTAACCAAATTTGATGCGAACCTACTAGTGCCGCTTTAGACATTCGTCCTAATAATGAGCTTATTGTAGCTCTCGATATGCCTTATCTTATATATATCTTTAAGTAGGTTATAGAGAGATTTTGCTAGTATACCTCTCGCTCCCACTTCCACTGCATACAAATTAACCACGTAACCGTTTTTGATTAATTCGTTTGTGAGATCAATCATAGTATTTATTTTTCTTTATTGTGTGGTCCTTCGGTATATTTGTTTCCCACGGTACAGTAAGTTCCACAAGAACCACATGTTTTAACCTCTTAGAATAAAGGAATATGTCAGGTCTAGATGACGAAACCCCAACATCCTCCGGAATTTTATTGTGCTTTTCATACGTGTCGATTAGGAGAGTCAAATCTGGGGCAGTATCTAAGTTTGAATAAGGTTTGTTCCTGGATGTTATGGATGAACCTTCAGACACAAAGTTGATATGACGTCTGTTAGTAGTCAATCCTTTTTGGGCTCTAGCTACTGCCAGACTCATTGCTTCACGTATGATGATAAGCACCTTATCGTAGCGGCGTGAGTATTGGCCTCTATCGAGAAGCACCCTACATCCTACTAATATGTGTCTAGCCGTCCCTATTGCCTCACCACAAGTATAACATTGTTTTTCTGTGGCCTTCCCCACCTTACCAGATTACTCTGGTCTGTGAGGGTCATCTGAAAGGTGTTAAGATAGAATTTTAACAGGGCCGGCGACCAGATAGATCAAGGTGCGCCACTTTAAGGCCATTCGTCTTGTTTTAGAAAGGACTTAAGTATATCCTGGTCCCTTTCTGGCTCTCGTACTCCCAACCCCACTCTGTTCGACTCATATCATAAATCGTTTATGGAATAGGAGTCTACATTCAAGCTCGGACGCGTTATTATCTTTCGGCAGAACCCTGACTGTGTCATCTTGGGATTTACCTAAGATGTGGGCTTTGGTAACTCTAAGGTGTTTATAGAGCTCCGATGGTTTCTTAAGTTTCATCCCAAAATTATTTTGATCCCTTTAGGGATCAAAATAATAATATAATAATAATTTATTTATAGAGCAGAGGACTCAGCAGAGTGCGCTAGTCCAAGCCACGATTTTAGCGATTTTATGACAGTTGCATCTATTTTCGCCAGTAAGGTTTTACCGGATTCATACACGAGAATAGGCCAAGTCAGACGTGATGTTAAGTAGTTGTCATATATCCAAGCTTCTTTGATATTGTTCAGTGGTAGCTGATCTATCTTATTTAGTTCATTTATAAACGTATCGACAACTTCATCTAAGGATGGTGTGCGTCCTTTATAGTCTATCCTTCTCCCAAGAAATTTAAATGGCACCGATTCAGTAACTATGGAAACTGGTTTACCCCCAATGAAGAGTCCCGGGTCGTAGGAGGTAAAGTTGGTGTCCCATCTACCCAGACACAGACAGTGACACTTACTGGGCTTCGTACTCAGTCCATTTGTCCACGAACAGAACTCATCGACTTCCTTTAATAGTTCCTGACATTGTTTTGGATTACGCGTCAGTATTGCGAGATCGTCAGCAAAAGCTAAGATGGACTCTGAGTATTTGTTATTTACTTTAAACTGATAACCCCATTTCTTTTCGTGACGTATTAACTTGGTAATTAAGATATTAATTACTATGTTAAATGCTATTGGCGACAAGCAGCATCCCTGAAACAGTCCCACATTATACCGTAATGGTTCTGTGTGTACTTTTTGGAAGCTTATAGCAAATTTTAGCGGCGAGTAATACGACTCGATTATCTCTATGACAACGGGTGGAAAGTTATACCATTGCAACGCGTATATCATAAGGTAATGTGGAATTGAGCCAAATGCATTTTCTAGGTCTATCCAACATACCGTTATCTGTCTTTCGTATTTTCTGGCATCTTTTAAGCTTTCCGCTAACAGACTATTGTGTTCCAGACAACCAGAAATGCCGTGGTGAGTTACCTATAGTTCAGATTTTGACCACGTCTGAGTTCTGCTGAACTACAAAATTTCGTAAAGATCAACCTTATAATAATAAAGTTGTCATCAATAATAGTTAAGACCGATTTAGCTCTACTGCTCCTATCATATCTATAATAGCGTGAAGATATATAGCGCAGTTTATGACTATGCCCTAGAAGAATGTTCATGCAAAGTTTCACTCAAATCATGTCCAACAGTTTTCAAGTGATGCTCGGACATCGATTATTAATAGCTGACAGACAAACTGACAAACAGACAAAAATCTAAAAACCACATTTTTGGCTGTTCGTTCGCCTTAGTTCCATTGCTCAGTTCCATGATGGTACTACTGCGACATTTCTTTCGCATTAGTACCATTTATACGTCATAATGAAATGATGGAACAACTGCGAATACTCAAATTAGAATTCTCAATTGTACCATTTTTTTTTTATTTTTTTTTACGTGCGGTACCTGGGGATCGTGCGAAGCATTGCCCTATACGGGGCCCCCGTATGGGCGGAGACTCAATTGTACCATTATGTAAATTATCGATGGAATGGTAAAAAGAAGCATTCAACTTCAAAAATACACATTTGATTACTGTAAAGTGGGTTAGGTTAGGTTAGAACTGTGAGCCCAACAGAGCGGGAGCCGTGCGAGCGGAGCAAGCGTGCCGCGGCAGCGGCCAGCGAAGCGCCGGAATTGATTTGTATAATAACAATTAGTAGTTAGTAATCAAATGTGTTGAGGTGTTTTTGAAGTTGAATGCTTCTTTTTACCATTCCATCGATAATTTACATAATGGTACAATTGAGAATTCTAATTTGAGTATTCGCAGTAGTTCCATCATTTCATTATGACGTATAAATGGTACTGTAGTGTTCGGACTCCTTCGAACACTATAGTTAGTTGCCTGGCCATCATGCGTCAGCGGTATTAAAATATCAATCTCAAAGTATCAGGCTCAATCTCTGGAGCCTAAAATACCACTTTCTTGATACTCTCTTCGTACGTAACCTAACCTAACCTAACCTAACCCACTTAGCAGAATCCGCGTTCCTCTTCAGTTCGTATAGTAAATCTAAATAATCTCGCGTAAAACCCCCTAAAATACGTTGATAGGAGTTATATGTGAAAAATAAATGATATAGAATATAAAATTACTTGTGTTATCATTTAAATATTACGAAAAGCTGTGAAGTCAGACCCCCGACGTTACAGTACTAATGCGAAAGAAAATTCGCAGTAGTACCATCATGGAACTGAGCAATGGAACTAAGGCGAACGAACGTTTTCGGCACCGGTATCGCTCCTAGAGCACACATCAATTATTTTTTGGAAGAATATTTTATATATAGTATCCACCTCGTTACGATTTTATTATTTTAGAATAATACATATTATGTTATCTGTGATTATATGTATAGACTTCATACCTTTAATTAAAATAAGTACCTACCTACAACAATTTGTATCGCTTTAAACCCTTTCAGTGCTAATTACACAGTAAGATATTATGTGAACCAAATAGATAAAAATAAATAAAATCCCAACAATTATACATAACTAACACCATAAATTAACACGCGTTAATGTCACTTTTTTCACGTTCCGATGCACAAACCAAACAACAACATAAACATGAATTAAAATACAGTCGTACCTTTAGGCGCTTTATAAATAACACAAACAAGATCCCTAGTTCTTTGTACGTTAATTACTGACGGCGAACTCCAAACAGTCAATTATTATTTGAAATATAAACACAGCCGCCATAGTACGAGTTCTTTCTACTTATTCTTAATTACTTTTAACTAAGACGTAACTCACTTGCTGAAAGTAGGTATTTAGTGGACTTATCTTCAACTATGACTTTGATGTATGGCTGGTGAAACGGAGTGTATTTGCTTTTTTAATCGTCTGCCCGCAGGCAATGGACATAGCCCAATTTGAGTTGAGTTTTCCCAAAATATAGGCACTTTACGTTTTTTGTTCTTTTGAATAAATAAATATATATTCTAGGACATTAAAACACAGTACAATCTAGATCCAAATTAAACATAAGCGAATAAACGTACTTAAATACCTTTTACGCAAATATATATCTACATAATATTAACATAGATAGAAACTGCCAGATCAATGCAGATAGACATATTCATACGTAAAAATATTTGCACTGAGCGGAAATCGAACTGACGTAGCAGTCGAATGCACTACCGCCACACCAGAGCTTATAGAGGTCTAAGTTAGTGTTCATTGCATGTTTTTATGCCGCATGTGATTTTATTGCAATATGTAGGTACCTACTCTACCTGACCATCATGGTGGGAGTCCTCTCGCTCAGCAGCATGATTGCGGCAATGGTGCGGAGCGCGAGCGCGTGGGCCCGCCGCCACCTCCTTCTGCGAGCATGTAATGCTCGCGAAGGAGTAAAAATAGATAATGTTTTTCTTCTTTGACCCGTAATAGATAAAAAAAATTATAAAATATATTGTGTTTTTTATTGTGAACTCTTATTTGTGCAAATAAATTATTAAATTATTACTATTAACTATATTACATTTTAAAATACATATAAATTATATTATATTAATTATTTTAGATAGATTTAGGTACACCGGTCCCGACATTTTAGTTAAGTTTTATTATAATAATCATTTTTGTCAAATGGTCCGTTGTCAGAAACAACGGAGACGCAAATAAAAAAGATTTATCATAATCAGATGACTAATAAACAGATTAACGTTTATTTCACTTTGCAACACCTACGGTGCCACATACTTATTGCCACCTGCCAAAATGAAATGCCATAAATTTGCCCAATATTCGACACACCCGGCAGGCTATGAATCTTTTAATTCTTGTAATATAATACCTGTAGAGAAAAAGTGCGCAAATAGAAAGTGGATAATAAGAGATAAGGTTTCCGATGGCGCATGTGTCAAAAACTAACTGAAAACTGGTCAACCAACAAGCCAATAAAAGGACTTATCAAACAAGGCGTGAGTCCATTGAGTAGCTGCTGCCCGCGGCTCCGCCCTCGTGGAATTTTGATCCCGTTCCCGCTTCCCATGGGAACCTATTCCAGTGATAAAAGTAGCCTATGTGTTATTCCAGACTATAATATTAGGTCGTTACATATGAAATTGCCGTTTTTCTTGAAGAAATTGGAGGAAACCCAATTTTCAGTACTAACATTTTAGCATTTTTTTTAGGAATATCAAATCCAAATTTTATGATTTTTCTTTGTGTATGAATGAGACAACATTAAGCTAATAAACAGCAATTTTTATTACATTTTTGAAAAGTTAAGTAATACGAAATTTATCATCAAAATGGATAGCATTTAGGAAGTACTGTTTTTGAAGATCGAATTAATTTATCAAGCGGCCAATATAAACAAAATTTAATACAGAGTTGTAAAATCTTGAAATCAACTTTCAATCAGAATATAAATAATGGAAATAGCTATTAAATTACAGGATTAACGAACTCATGAATTTGTAACAAAATTTCGGCAATTTCATAGGCAAAGACCTATTATATCCCTGTACCAAATTTCAGCCAGATCCGTTCACCCGTTTTTGCGTGAAAGAAGTAACAAACATAACTTCATCCATACTTTTTTTTTAATTTGTTTCGTGCGGAAATCCCTTCGGATACCCCCCCCCCCCGCCGGTCAGCGGGGGTGTTTATGTCGTGTATCTACCGCACGGTGTCCCCCGGTGTCCGTAGCATACAAACTTTCGCGTTTATAATATTAGTAGAATCTACGGTTGGTTGATCGGTGCGCCTCCGCCTTCGCACCCCGCGTTTACCACCGAAGAAATCTAAAAACTCGTTTTGCACATCTAGAGTACATTATCAAGATTTTTGTCCATAACTATAGGTCTACTTTTGGCTGCTTAAGCTAAGACTGGAGGCCCCATCAAGTTCTTAAGGCCCAAGTTAACCTCACCTGCGAGCCGGTACACCGGTTAAAACCGCATTAACCAAATCTAAAAGTGAAGGAATAGCGGACCCCGAGCTCAGAGGTGAAAGTCTCGGATACAACCAGGAACCCACGCTAAAGTGATGATGATCTAGAGCTAGACCCAAACTAAGCATAGCTTGTAGCTAATATGGGTTCTAAATGCAGAATACATACACACTATAAATCCAGCACAATGTAAATAGACATATTCATGCATACAAATATTTGCCCTTAGCAGGAATCGAGCCCGCGACCTCCGACCTAGCAGTCGAACGCTCTAACGACACGCCACGTAGGTCGTTTAAAACTAGTAATATATAAGTACCCTCTATAAAACGAATCAGGCAGGAGTGCAGGACGGACACTTTTTCGTTCACAATTAAGAGTTTTATTAGGGAACTCAATTCTTGTAACTGGCAACCTGAGCGTTGCTGCGCTCCAGCCCCAACCATGTAATTAGGGGCTTATAAAAAGTTTACGTACTTAATTAATGGTTGGTTTGTGATGTTTGTGTGCGTTAAATTGATATTTATTGATGACATTTCTTGCCGTGAGCGGCGCTCATATTTAATTGTTGTTAATTCGTGCACACAAGTGAAAATGGCCGCCGCCGTGTCGGTATGTATTTGCAATTAAAATTTTAAAGAGTATCTACCGAATTCCTTTCACTGCAAATATTCATAACTAATAGTCATTATTTTTGTTGTAATTAATATAAGTCGGTACCTACTGAACGGTAAAATAACTAACATCGACGACCTCTGTTCCGTGGCGGTACCTTTTTTTTCCACTGCTAAGTCAGAGGTCGCGGGTTCGAATCCCGCTCAGTGCAAATATTGGAATGCATTAATATATATATTTTTTTTTTATATTTAGGACACGTCAATTTGACTTCACCTCGCCTGATGGTAAGCTGAAGGTAAAGTCTCAGGAAAGAGGGTTACCATTACATACACGTAACATGTTAACAATGGTGGCACTCAGCTTGACGGCCTCATCAGAAGGGGATTGTCGTCGCAGCACCGCGTGACAGCCACCGGTCCCACTAGTGCTGCGTCCACAATCCCCCTGCCCGGCTTTGCACTTGCTGAGCCCTGAACGCAATCAATTCCATTGGTCTGGGTGTTTCTATGTATAATACCTATCGTATTTACAAAAAAAAAAATATATAACATACCTACTACAAACCCTCGCTTTATATGAGTTTTTTAACATCTTAATTTACATATAATATCTAGCCTATGACCATCAGGGATCATGCACCTTTCAAATGACGAAAGATTTTTTCCAATTTGGTACCCCGAACATATAAACATACTCATCAAATTTGGCCTCTCTCTTTATAATATTACTTAGTATAGGTATAGATAGGTCCTACGATCGGTGCTATAACGAATATGGACTACATAATCACTATTACCAATCGTTATTATGTCAGCATAGACAACGTCACAGCTACCGCAATACCAGCCGGCTCTTTATGGCACTATTGAACAATTAGAAGATCAATCGATATCTATTATAATTAACATTCTTAAGCTCTAAACCACACTACAACAATGCACTCATACTCCTAACTAAAATTGACACCAATAAAAATAATCACAATGCATTATCCTTGTATAACCATAATACTACTCTATAATTACAATAAATAAGTAGTAATAACAATCTACGTAAGTTTTTTATGGCTCCTCCCTATTTAAAAACGAAAACAATAGCTAATCGCCGCCATATTGTGTCGCCATTAAAATTCGGCGCGCAAATGGCGTGCATGGAGGTCGTTTCACGTCGATTAATTAGCAATTCAAACATATTTAGCTTAATAACAACTTCTAAACTTGGTCCCGATCACGTTTACGAGTAATTAATGCTTTCCTAACCACTATTTTACCAACCAACTGAGGAAGGTGCGTTTAAAAAATGGCGGGTTGTTTTCTCCCACTGTTATTAGTAGCGGCGATTAAATATTAGGATGTTATTTTCCTTATTTAATGCAGTGAAATTCTTTATGTATCACTAATAACCGCGTATTAAAAATATATCGTCCGTCGTATTCCTATTAACAGCTACGACAGTACTTTCGTGTAGATAATTCATAAGTGCAATAACAAGACATAATCGTGGAAGCTTTTCAACTGCAATCAAATCACCAGTTCTAAAATCTTCTGGCCTAGGTTCCTGTCACCGCTGACGTCCTTTGTGGCGTGGCGGTAGAGCGTTCGAATGCTACGCCAAAGGTCGCGGTTCGATTGCCACGTAGTGCAAATATTTGCATGCATTAATGTTATTTGCATTAGTCAGAATTCTCAGTGTTTCTACGCAAGAATAGTATCTATAGTCATTGGTATTTAACACTGACACAAGTACATAATATAAACTATATACCTACATCTGAGTTTATGCACCTATGTTTATTAACATTCTATATTATATATATATATATATATATATATATATATATATATAAGACGCGGCGATAGCCTAGTGGCTATCGCTCGCTTAATAATGTGCCCGGTAGATGGCAATAGGCTCGCCCCCTATTACATTGGGACCTTAACATCACTGGCGAATCGTGGGTGTGTAATACACCTCTGCCTATCCCTTCGGGGATACAGGCGTGAAGCTATGTATGTATGTAAGTATGTATATATATAAATATATATATATACATGTGTATTTATCTCATAGATATTCTAAGCTAGTTAAGCTATGCTTACTTTGGATCCAGATAGCGCTGCGTAGAATATCCTTGTCAATTCAATGACATCTATGGATACTAGACAAGCAGTTCAGAACAAAAAGTGTATCAGACTTTGGGGGTGAGGCGGGAACGGAGGTCGTGAACGCCCCACCAGAGATTCATAATTTTGGCGCCTTTACTCTCGTCGTCTCGTCTCGTCACGTCTCGGGTCTTCAGACGCCGGTGCCGGGGTGTAAGGTTGCCCATAAAGCATTTCCCTCTC
This sequence comes from Cybosia mesomella, assembly GCA_946251805.1. Lineage (NCBI taxonomy): Eukaryota > Metazoa > Arthropoda > Insecta > Lepidoptera > Erebidae > Cybosia > Cybosia mesomella. Next base: position 17,799,447 of record OX276413.1, on the reverse strand, counting down.
ACCCCGACTCACCCTGGGCCATCTCACCGGTTTCAAGATTTAGGAGCCACGGTGTCCTCGTCTTGCCCCGTTTTGGGGGAGGGGCGCTAGCCGCACCGACTTTACTTTTTTTTTTTTAAAGAATATTAGTAACCGAAATTACTAATTTTCCCCCTAACCCCTCCAGCTATGCTAAATTGCTTGTGTTAGGAGTGGGTTCACGTCGCTAGTGTAATGACCAGGATTCGAACCCGGGATATCTCGATCGTAGGGTGGACTCCTTAACCACTAAGTCTATAGTCTATAGTTTAAAACCATAATCTATTTTCCTCAATCATTTCTCCTTCCTGTTCTTGCAAATGCTGATGTGATGAGTCCCTATGCTTTGGAGCCCGTGGACCGTTTTCCTACTCTTTATCTTTTTTGTTTATCTTGGGTTTTACGGGAGCATAACGAGTGAGAAAGTGTATACATACATATAGGTCAGTAACCGCTTACGGACTGTATAATTGTTGGGTACATTTCTTTTTTTTTTTTTTTATCGTGCGGAAATCCCTTCGGATACCCCCCCCCCCCCCGCCGGCCAGCGGGGGCGGTTATGTCGGGCTTGCACCGACTAAAACCGCACGCCGTCTCGGGTCTTCAGACGCCGGGGTGTAAGGTTACCCATAGAGCATATCCCTCGCACCCCGGCTGACCCTGGGCCATCTCACCACTAACAGCATCGCTCATCCTGTCTCCTCTGAAAGCAGAGGAGTACGGAGAGCGATGTGTTCCCGCCACGTTGGGTATTGTCCGACGATCAATGCCAACCCTATGAAGGGGTGAAGAGGAAGCCATTGACCGCCGCCCAGGGTGTACCGGCCGCTCCGATTCCGTTCCCCCCGGACTGCAGCGGGATCGGAATCGGAGCGACACTCGAGGTGGTTACCCAACACACACCCCAATTGTTGGGTACCTACATACTTTATTGTATCAATAGTACCAACTTTTTTTTTTCGTGATGTATTCCCTTCGAATACCCCCCCGCCGGCCAGCGAGGGCAGTTATGTCGGGCTTGAACCGACTAAAACCGCACGCCATCTCGAGTCTAAAGACGCCGGGGTGTAAGCATATCCCTCGCACCCCGGCTGACCCTGGGCCATCTCCGGTATCGAGATGGCCCCCTCGGGTTTGGGAACCATGGTGTCCCCGTCTAGCCCCGGTTTGGGGTAGGGGCGCTAGTCACCCCGCCGTCCCGGCCTGCTTCTGCTGGGGTGACAGGCGGCCTCACCTGCCACCCCCAGGCCTGCGCTCATGGAGGATGGAGGTCGTTAAGCGGCCTACGGCGCCTGAGTCGCTTGCGATGCGCGGCGAGCATGTTGCGGGCTCGGCGGGCCGGGAGGGTTCTTTAATCTCTCCCGGGCGCGCTCCGCACCGTTGCCGCAATCAAACTGCCGAGCGAGAGGACTCCCACCCCGATGGCTGCCACGAGGTCACGCCTCGGCCCCTCCAACGCCGGGCAGTCCGCCAGCGTGTGCGGCCCGAGTCCTCGCTCGCGTCGCAGTGATGGCACTCAGGCGTTGGCTCCTTCCTGATCCGATGCAGGTGGTCCCCGAAGCTCCCCTTACCGGAGATCACCTGCGTCAGTCGGTACGAGAGGCTTCCGTGTCGCCTCTCTAGCCAATCCTCCATGATGGGCCTTACCGCCGCTATTGCGGCGTGTCCTGCGCTTGGTCGCCCAAGTCGTTCCTTCCACTCCACCACGATGGCCTGGCGGAGCTGGGACTGCACGGCCTCGATTTCTCGAGGCTCGGGGTTCCGTCCATGCTCCCGCGCCTCCTTTCGCCACTGGTACAGTTGCGAAAGGGCTCTCGCCTCCAGGTCCCATACGGCGGAGTTCCGGCAAGGAGACTCGCCGCCTCGAAGGAGATCGTGCGGTACCCGCGGATGACCCTGATGGCCATCACCCGCTGCGGAGCGCGCAGCATCCGCACACTTCTGGCCCGACTGGACGATCCCCGCGTAGAGTCTCCTGCAGAAGTCATGGGGCACCCTCATGTTGGGCAGCAGCCGCGCCAGAGCGAGAGCTGTGCCCTTCAGTTTGGGGGCCAGACTTCGGATGTGCTCTCCGAAGTCCCATCGGCCGTAGAGCATGAGCCCCAAATATTTCATTTCGGGCTTGATGCCGATGCGATTTCCTCCCTGTATCAATAGTACCTACCTTTTTTTTTAACCGACTAAAACCGCACACCGTCTCGGTGTATCAATAGTACCTACTATTTATCTGCGATTTTATGTAAAACTAGGTGCGCCCGCGACTTCGCCCGCGTGGTATTATATTTTTAAGGTTTTAATTTTTATGCGGAACTTTTAATTCTTTTTCTAAAATAGAAGTAGGTAGCTTATGTTACGCCTTATAAAATTACCCATCCGCCAGCGGAAGTCCCGCCAAAATCGGCCCAGTTAATACAGAGATTACCTAATTAAAACAGACAGAAAATTTTAAAGTTTGCTTTTTAGGGTTCCGTTGCCAAATGGCAAAAAACGGAACCCTTATAGATCCGTCATGTCTGTCTGTCTGTCCGTCCGTATGTCACAGCCACTTATTTCCGAAACTATAAGAACCATGCTGTTGAAACTTGATAAGTAGATGTATTCTGTGAACCGCATTAAGATTTTCACACAAAAATAGAAAAAAAACAATAAACTTTGGGGGTCCCCATACTTAGAACTGAAACTCAATTTTTTTTATCGTCAGGCCTATACGTGTGTATCTATGGATAGGTCCTCAAAAATGATATTGAGGTTTCTAATATCATTTTTTTCTAAACTGAATAGTTTGCGCGAGAGACACTTCCAAAGTGGTAAAAAGTGTCCCCTCCCCCTCTGTAACTTCTAAAATAAGAGAATGATAAAACTAAAAAAAATATATGATGTACATTACCATGTAAACTTCCAACGAAAATTGGTTTGAACGAGATCTAGTAAGTAGTTTCTTTTTAATACGTCATAAATCGTAAACCGCAATTTACCTTTCATTCAATTCAAAATTAAAAATAAAACATTATTGTTACTTGCTGCGACGGAATAAGGGCTGTGTGGTGCCGGCCTAGAAGAGAATAGCACCAACCCAACTCTTCCCGTGGGTGTCGTAAGAGGCGACTAAGGGACATATCCGGGGGCGGGCAGCAGCGCCCCCGCAGAACAACCCATCCAACAAACTGCGACCGCCTGCCCAGCGTGGGGATTATGGGCATTACCCCCAAATGAAGCCAAAAGATGACCCCCAGTTCCCGGCGGCCTCGCTATCCCTGGTCATGGTAGCGGCCATGGTAATGGCTGGGCAGGGGGTGCTAAGAATCCCCGGGCTACAATAGGCTACCAAATTCTTCACAAACTGACCCTGGCTACGTATAACGGACGCACTCTGAGGCTTGACCATCATCTAGCGCAGTTGGAAGTGGAGTTAGAGAACATTAAATGGCATGTTCCCGTGTTATGCGAAGTCCGTAGAGAGGGAGAGGACACCGTAACCCTTGACTCGGGCCATCTTCTCTACTTTCGCGAGGGTGATAAAACATCCCAGGGTGGCGTAGGTTTCCTCGTCAATAGGGCCCTCTCTAACAACGTTCAAGAAATCTCCAGCGTGTCGAACAGGGTAGCGTACCCGATCCTTCGGCTATCCAAGCGGTATAGCATGAAGGTAATTCAGGTCTACGCACCGACTTCGGCACACTCGGATGATGAAGTGGAGGATATGTATGAAGACATATCCAAAGCCTTGCACTTCAACGTTGTTATGGGGGACTTTAACGGCAAGGTGGGTACCCAGTCTGGGTACGAATCCCGTATAGGCCCGCATGGTTATGGAGTTAGGAATCACAGGGGCAAATACTTGTCAACTTCCTTGAGAAAGAGGGACTATTCTTAATGAATTCCTTCTTTAAGAAACAGCCTCAAAGGAAGTGGACATGGCAAAGCCCCGACGCTGTGACAAAAAATGAGATCGACTTCATTATGACGGATAGCAAGCGCATATTCAGAGATGTCTCAGTGATCGACAGGTTTAATACCGGATCTGATCACCGACTGCTCCGAGGCTCTCTGAATATTAACCTAAAGCTTGAAAGAAACCGTCTGATGATGTCCACGCTCCGACCTAACCCAACCCAAATCATGGCGGGCACCGAGAAGTTCCAGCAGCTTCTCGGGGAAAGATTTGTTGCCTTGGAACCCACTGATGACGCTGACGAGAAGTAGTACACAATCTGGTCGAAACGCTGAGAGACGAGGGCATCAAGTTCTGCAAAAAACAGCGTACTGGCAGGAAGTCCAAACTCTCGGATGAGACTCTGGGGCTGATGGCAAGAAGACGGGAAACCACCCAAGCGACTTCGTCAGACAGGTCACACCTAAACAAGGAAATTGCGAAGATGGTACGGCGCGGCCTTCGGAGCTCCAACACACACCTCATTGAAGAGGCGATAGAGCGAAACCGAGGGTCCAAAGTATTCACTCAGCAGCTTGGAAGGAGCCATCTGACGAAGCTCATAACGCATGACGAAGAACCGACAACCGCTGGGGTAAACGTGTTCTTGAGTGAAGACCGCGACTCGGCAAACGTAGTGTAGGACGCCCTCCGGCCAGGTGGGATGACGATCTGCGAAAGACTGCGGGCAGATGCTGGATGCGGCAAGCTGAAGACAGGGCGCTATGGCGCTCATTAGGGGAGACCTATGTCTAGCAGTGGACCAGAATAGGTTGATGATGATGATGATGATGACGGAACCCTTAATGGGCGAGTCCGACTCGCACTTGGCCGCTTTTTGTTGCTATCGTTCATACACTCATATGCATTTATTTAAAACCTGTCATTTATTATATTACAAACTGACACTTCAATTGTATTTATTTGGGTAGAAGAAGTACCTAAGTATTGTAAAATTTGATGTAGGTATATTTAACTGCATTAACTAAAATAACCAGCTTCAAACAATAAGGGAAATCGACTTTTGTGGCGAGGCTATGTCGGAGTTCGCGGGTTTGATTCCCACTCGGTATATTTGTATTCATGATTAGAGATATATATATATATATATTTGTATTAGTCCGGGTGTCTTTATGCATAGTAATAAGTAGGCAAAAATCCTCCATAGTAATCCAATTTCGGTTTGATTGCGTTCAGGGGTCAGCAAGTGCATAGCCGGGCAGGGGGATTGTGGTCGCAGCACTAGTGGGACCGGTGGGTGTCACGCGGTGCTGCGACGACATCCTCTTCTGATGAGGCCGTCAAGCTAAGTGCCACCATTGTTAACATGGTACGTGTATGTAACGGTGACCCTCTTTCCTGAGACTTTACCTTCAGCTTACCATCAGGCGAAGTGAAGTCAAATTGATGTGTCCTAAATATAAAAAAAAGGGTGTACTTACGGTCAAAACTCTTGATAACGTACCTACTGTATGTGCGCAGAACGAGGTTTTAGTACGTAGTAACTATTTAGTAATCTGTGGTTTTAGGTCTATTTAGTGGTAAGCGCAGGACGCGACGGCGGAAGCGCACCGATCAACCAATCATAGATTTAAACCTAAAACTAATTACGGGCTCAAAGGACTCATTCATTGGTTGGCCAGACCTTTTATTGATTTTTGATTGGCCAGTTAGTGCACATATGCGAACTTTTTGGCGTTTGTTCAAGATTTTTGCCTTAAGAGCGCTTTCACATTTTGACGCCGCGCAATCTTCGGACGGTGGGGCGACTAGCGCCCCTCCCCCAAACCGGGGCAAGACGGGGACACCGTGGTTCCCAAACCCGAGGGGGCCATCTCGAAACCGGAGATGGCCCAGGGTCAGTCGGGGTGCGAGGGATATGCTCTATGGGCAACCTTACACCCCGGCGTCGGAAGACCCGAGACGGCGTGCGGTTTTAGTCGGTTCAAGCCCGACATAACCGCCCCTGCTGGCACGCGGGGGGGTATCCGAAGGGATTTCCGCACGATAAAAAAAAAAAAAAAAAAAAAAAAAGGTATTTTCGGCTACCAACTACTATTATTTATTCTGCGTGGAGACTAGGCTCGCGCAGTGTGCCCGTGTGCAGTGATACAGCTTGGCTAGTAGCGCGGGTCGACTAAACGGTCTTGATCCTTAGTATGGTTTTGAAAGGAACTTTGATTATATTATATTACTCTAAATTAAGGTTTTTACGCATTATAATTTAAATCTTGCAAATACCTATATATAATACCATTTATTTTTTTCGTGCGGAAATCCCTTAGGATACCCCCCCGCCGGCCAGCGGGGGCGGTTATGTCGGGCCTGAAGCGACTAAAACCGCACGCCGTCTCGGGTCTTCAGACGTCGGGGTGTAAGGTTGCCCATAGAGCATATCCCTCGCACCCCGACTGACCCTGACCCGTGATACCCGAACGCCTCCCTAATGCAACTCCAGGGCAAGGTGTTGAACGCGTTGGCGATGTCCAGGGACACCGCCAACATTACCTCACCCCGGGCTAATGCATCCTCCGCCAGAGCCCTCACGCACAAGATGGCATCCACGGTGGAGCGCCTCTGGCGGAAGCCATATTGGCCATCCGCCAGGGCCGGCCCCACTCTTGAGATGTGCTCGACGAGGCGCTTCGCAATTACTCTTTCAAAGAGCTTGCACACCTCGTCGAGCAACACTATGGGCCGGTAGGTGGACGGCGATTCCGCCGGACGCCGCTCATTTCAGATGAGGACCAGTTTCCTCGTCTTCCACAATCCACAAACAGAGAGCTAAGAACTCCTCCGAGCAGCTCCGGCTGGAGTCACTGGGTCAACGGCGGGGCCTTGGGGCGCAGTTTTCCCCTTACCGTTAGGTAGGGCCACCCCCAAGGGACCCGCTCCTGCCCGGGAAACTACTAATGAAATAAATAATTTAGCTATGTTATAATTTAGTATGTATTTATTTAATAAAATATATATACGTACATACATAGGCTCACGCCTGTTTCCCGTAGGAGTAGGCAGAGACTACAGACCGCCATTTGCTACGATCTTGACATATCTAAAATATATACACTTATATGAAAATAACTGTTTATTTATAAACAAATAAAGAAAAGAAATTTTTTTTTACGTTAAATTGTGTTATTAATAATAATACGTTATAATATTTTGCGGGTTCTTTATAAGTAGTTTTAATTTCTGAAAGCGTAAAAATTATATTAAAAATATTAATGTCCTTGAAGAAAATATTTAACTGTTTTCCATACAACAATATAGCATAACTATGTAGCACCACCCACTCTCAATAACGACAACAATACGTTACAAGTACTTTCTAAGGTGCCAAAATTAGCAAGTGATGCAGTGTTGTTATATAGCGTGTAAACTGTATTTATTTATTTTTTAAATTAAGTACACGGGCAATAAATGATTCATATTCTTCTTTTCTTCTTTGTCGCAACTGAGTCAGCTTAAGCCGACTAATTCTGCCAATGTCAAGTTTTAGATAAATTACATTGTTTAACTACGAGAAAATTGAAGTAAAAAACAATAGTAGTCACAATTGCCATAGATCCTACATTATCACTAGATGTGGAAACTTCAATAATATTCCCTTCAGGATATCTTGAACGAGGCGACCCATCTCCTCGTTTTTCTTTTCTAAAACAAAATAAAATTAATCAATGCATTTCATTTCATTTTTTTATTTTTTATAAAATGAGTCAAGTATATCAAATTAAAATAATACCTTGCTGCTCTTGCTTTCATCAAAGATTCAATGTGTCGTATCTTGCGTTTACCGAGACATTGGTGTTTATATTTGTTTTTTCCCATTTCGACTTTTAGGTAATAACGTTCAGCTAAAATCAAAGTAACTTTTATTAGAAATCTGGTAAACAATTGTTAAGAAACACAGAAAATGTATGATCCGATACTCACAACGATCAAGACCAGCGGATGTAGTTTCACACCTGCTTAGCACGCACACAACCACAGTGCCGACGTGGCTGTTATACACACAGCGGTAGTACCTTTACGCAAAAGCACGCGAAATCAACCAACACAGGTCCGTCCCTGGCAAGCGCTTGCGCGGTACTGAGTTCGCATCGTCGATGTAACCAAATCTACACAAGTTTAATTTATTGAGATAAAAATAAGTTTATTGATTTAAAATTATAAAATAATTAGTAGTAGTTTCGAGAAATCATGAATTTTATTGTAGTATCAATATTTTGTCGATGTGATGTAAAACTCCGATGATATTCGGACGTTTGTTGAAGCCTTTCTGATTGAAAATCAAATTGAATTGATATTTTTTTGCTTTGCTTGAAAGGTAAATATCAAAAATCTGTTTTGACATTATGGAAGTACAGGATGTTTTTAGTAGAGTAAAATTTAGTTTGAAGGCTTACATTAAACAGTATTTGCAAATTAGAGCTCTGAAATGAGGTCTCTGTGAGTTTTTGCCAAAACGAACACCAGGAGAATGATGATTACTAAATAAATAGGTAAGTCACCTAAAATTCACTTTGACGTTATTGAAGAAGATAAAATGAAGGATATTTTTCATGTATTGGCTAGGTATAGACATTATGGCAATGCATCATATTTTGACGACGAAAACCTTGCAACTAGCCATTTTTTCGTAAAATCGCTCTTAAGGTACACGTATAACAAAAGAAATCTGTTTAGAATTATATGTTTATCTGCATTCTAGAAGCTATGCTTAGTTTGGGTCTAGTTTTTAGTAGAGTAAAATTTAGTTTGAAGGCTTACATTAAACAGTATTTGCAAATTAGAGCTCTGAAATGAGGTCTCTGTGAGTTTTTGCCAAAACGAACACCAGGAGAATGATGATTACTAAATAAATAGGTAAGTCACCTAAAATTCACTTTGACGTTATTGAAGAAGATAAAATGAAGGATATTTTTCATGTATTGGCTAGGTATAGACATTATGGCAATGCATCATATTTTGACGACGAAAACCTTGCAACTAGCCATTTTTTCGTAAAAGCGCTCTTAAGGTACACGTATAACAAAAGAAATCTGTTTAGAATTATATGTTTATCTGCATTCTAGAAGCTATGCTTAGTTTGGGTCTAGATAGCGCTGTGTAGTTTATCCTAGTATATTATTACACCCATGCAGCAGCATATTCACGCCTTAGGTATAATAATAATCATATTTTTTTCGCATGATGCCACATCACGCCTCCCCCAAGTTAAGGAGAAGTGGCAAGATAGTCCTGTGAGGTGGGCAACACTTGGCCGGGATGTCAGGGCGGTAACAGCGTTGTCAGAATGTAACTTGTGTAACATTTTACATTTCTTTTGACCCTCTCATGTTACTTTTATGTTACACAACTCAAAATTTTACTTAGATGTCACTTTTAAAGTTTCGAATATTCAGTTACTCGCGTGTAGTTAAGTGTTTGTAAATCTTCCATCCCGCGTACCTTTTTTTTTCGGGCGGAAATCCCTTCAGATACCCCCCCGCCGGCCAGCGGGGGCGGTTATGTCGGGCTTGAACCGACTAAAACCGCACGCCGTTTCGGGTCTACAGACGTCGGGGTGTAAGGTTGCCCATAGAGCATATCCCTCGCACCCCGACTGACCCTAGGCCATATCCGGTTTCGAGATGGCCCCCTCGGGTTTGGGAACCACGGTGTCCCCGTCTTGCCCCGGTTTGGGGGAGGGGCGCTAGTCACCCCACCGTCCCGGCCTGCTTCTGCTGGGGTGACAGGCGGCCTCACCTACCACCCCCAGGCCTGCGCTCATGGAGGACGGAGGTCGTTAAGCGACCTCCTCCGGCGCCTGAGTCGCCTGTTGCGGGCTCGGCGGGCCGGGAGTGTTCTAAATCTCTCTCGGGCGCGCTCGCGCTCCGCACCATTGCCGCAATCATGCTGCCGAGCGAGAGGACTCCCACTCCGATGGCTGCCACTAGGTCACGCCTCGGCGCCTCCCACGATGGGCAGTCCGCCAGCGTGTGCAGCCCCGAGTCCTCGCTCGCGTCGCAGTCATGGCACTCAGGCATTGGCTCCTTCCTGATCCGATGCAGGTGGTCCCCGAAGCTCCCCTTCCCGGAGATCACCTGCGTCAGTCGGTACGAGAGGCTTCTGTGTCTCCTCTCTAGCCAATCCTCCATGATGGGCCTTACCGCCGCCCATCCCGCGTACCTAATCATGCGCGGGAGCGAACTGTTCGGCAACTGTTCTGCATTGTACGATCAAAGAATAAAGTAGGGTAATGTTACTTTTTCCCTGAAAATATAATTTTTTGAGCTGTCTCATGTTATATTTGACGATCTGCCACTGGCAAGACGTCGTAGTGTAGCGTGACCCACTCCAAGTTAGAGATCCTGCCCCACTTAGGCAGGAAAACTGACAAATTTTGTTCTTCTGAGACAACTTATAGTTTCAAAAACGATTAAAATCACAACGAATAAAATTCGGAAGTCTGGTACGAAAAAAGTCGCAAACCGCATGTCAACACTTGACCCCGAACTATTGCAATTTGCAATGCGTTCCAAGATTTCTTGTCTATTATGCTTATCTTTCCATAGAACTCACCCAAGGAGATATAAGATACTCGGACTCACATAATTTCAAACTTTTTAGTTTATTTCAGTAATCACTGGTATTGATTCTGTTGTACAGGTGCAGCAGTTAGTAGGTAATGATAAGAAAACAGAAATCCTCAGAGGATGCATTTGGTAGAGAACAGTCAATAATCTAATCTTTGTTTAATCAGCTATTGGAGTGATGTAGACATTGAATATAAATTAAAGAAATAACAAGGAAACAAGTGATAACTAAACAGAAGATGAACGTCAAATTGACATCAACAACAGATTAAAAATAAACAACGACAGTACGGCTAGCGACGAAATTAATTTAAAGAATTCACAATTTATAAATTAAATTATGATTTTTGTAGAGAAATAATGTATGTAATTAAATCTAGTGAATATATTTAACAATAAGCGTGAATGTATCGCCATATAAATGTAATGGGCTATCGTTTAAGCGGGTCAAAATGTCTCGGTTTGTGTTTAGTTCTCACCTTCGTAATGGGATGTTATTTAGCAGCCTTACCTATTCAATACGGTAAGTAGACAAACAAAATTGTATACTGTATTACATATTACCATTTTTACATAATGTGTAGCTAAAGAATACGTCTTATTTCTACAGAAAGTTCTGTTCGACAACGGATATCTGTAAGAGAACCTACAAAAAAGCGATTAGCGGTCCTTGTGCCTTTCAGAGACCGTTTCGAGGAACTTCTAGACTTCATTCCTCACATGTACAACTTCTTAAATAAACAGCAAATTCCTTTTCACATATTTATTATACAGCAAAAGGATAATAATCGGTTCAACAGAGCATCTCTTATAAACGTTGGGTTTATTTACACTCAGAAAGAGTTTGACTACATTGCTATGCATGATGTAGACCTGCTGCCTCTGAATGACAATTTAAAGTATGATTACCCAACTTCAGGGCCTATACATATCTCTTCACCGCAGACACATCCAAAATATCATTATGATACTTTTATTGGAGGTATATTATTAATAAAGAAGGAGCATTATAAGTTGCTGAACGGTATGTCAAATAACTATTGGGGATGGGGGCTTGAAGATGATGAATTCTATGTGAGGTTGAAGGATGCCAGTTTAACTGTGGTTAGACCAAGCAATATTACTACTGGAATTGATAATACTTTTAGGTAAGTTGTGCTTAAGTTTTATAGTATTTATGACCTATATGATATATTTTACTGTGTAAATACATACATATTATACATAGACACACCCAGAGCATGCATGCACAAATATCTATTTGCTTTAGTCTCATGTTTCTATATTATGTATGTATTTACAAAAAATATCGTGTTCTAGAACCCATAATGTAAGCTATGATTAGTTAGGGAGTGAATGTGTGTTATCAAACTTTAAGCAAATAACCAAACACCTATCCTATAATATCCAAATGCCTCATCATCACAGCATCAGTCCTGGCTGAATCCAAAGCTTGTACTTCGACCGCTGGGGTCCATTCTCCTACTCTTTCTCTTGATTTGGCATACCTTGGCTTTAGAGGCTGCCATTTTCCTCTCAACTTAAGAGGAAAACTTTAACTTGGGCCTGAAGATCTTGTTGTGGCCCCTATACAACCTGTGCCAGATATCTATGCCTCACCCTTGTTCAAATATGATTGCTCTTTGTGGTGCCCAGATTTTACAGGATGGCGCCTACATAATATCACCTCATATCTGGTCACTTACCTTACAGATAAGATTAAAAATATGTTTTGCTAACTACTTCTTTTTTGTTTTAGATAGTATATTTTATTAAATGTTGCATTTTTGATAGTAGTTACTGATACTGTAACAAATAAAAGTGAGATATTGCATAGCGCAGTGTAACTATGGAGGATTGTTTGTACTTTAATTGCAACTTACTACAGATAGCCGTCTCTTTCTGTATCGTACGCTTCGTATTATCCGTACCCGGCTTTTGATTTGGCACGTCGATGTCTTCGTCGGGAAGACACCAGTGCATGTGTACAGCTCCATATATTTTTTAGAGTAGTTAAAACGTAAGTCGTTAAAGCTATAGTTTTAATATGATACGAACACAAACCGTTTTGACTACTTTATAAAGGTATCTGTCAGTTTAATGTTCGATAGAGAAAACGCTCTACGAAACCGAAGCAAGCCGATGTTAGCCGAACCTTCACTATTGTTTCCGACGATGTGCCCAATCAAAAGCTGAATTATTATTATTAACATTAACAAATACTTAAGTATCTATATAATAATTCTTTTACATATTTTATTACAGACATATCCATGACAAAACTTACCGAAAACGCGACATGAGGAAATGCTTCAACCAGCGAGATGTAACTCGCAGAAGAGATAGGAAAACAGGTCTACAAGATGTTCAGTACAAACTGCTGAGCACACACAACGTCTCTGTGGATGGGTTGGCGGTCACTGTGCTGAATGTGGAGTTAATATGTGACAAGACCAAAACCCCTTGGTGCCAGTGTCCTGAACCAGTTAAGCCTAATCCTGTTAAATTAAAAAAGACTTAGGTATTTTGAAGGAATGTCAGGAAGAAGAGACAGTCTAGCTAAGATCGGCTTGCTTCGGTTTTTAAAGCGTACATCGGACTGACACTTTGGTAACTTTATAGAGTAGCTTGTGTTTTTATAATTAAAAACTATAGCTTCGGGTATAACTGCTCTAAAAGATATCGTGTTGATAGAGATATTGTGTAGATGTAGACATGCGATAGAGTATGCTTTAGAAAAATGGAGCATGTTGATCTTAGGTTGTCTGCTGCTTCGAGCAAATAATATTCTGCGAATTTCGTTAAAAAAAACATAAGTACGCTGCTCTATGTATTTGCAAGAAACAGTGCGCACTGCGGGCTCCTGCATACGTTCTCACGCATAAGGTAGCATACGGACTTAGTCGAACTCCAACTCCCCACAGCACTCCCTTACTCTTGATCAATAATTAAGGAAATATAATTCATAATTGAACAATTCTTTCTGATCCTTCGACGTGAAACTTTTTTAAAAGGAAATGAGTGGCCCTATTCTCATTTTAGTGAAATGAATAGGAACAGAAATTGTGTCAAGACTGTTTTAAATTTAAATTAAGTTTAACGTGATATTGTCGGAAGTTTACGCGAATGTCACACATTGAAATAAAACTATTTTTAACGGATTCTATCGCGATTTATTTGATGTTATTTTCTATTTTACATTGATCCCGACGTATCAGTTGCTTTTCAGCAGCCATGGTCCCGTGGATCGTCGGGGTCAATGTAAAATATAAAATAACATCAAATAAATCCGGATAGAATCCGTTAAAAATAGTTTCATTTTAAGTTTAACGTATTATACTCAGTGGTAGCTAGGCTATACACCTTACCTTATAAGTAATACATAAAGTTATACACTATCTACATATTTAATTTTCAACCATTTGTTGATTGTAAACAGACTCAAAATTATTTTGTCTATAGTTTACGCCAATTACACATTGAAATAAAACTATTCTCCCCGTGAACGTGGCTGCTGAAAAGCACCCGAAACGTCGGTGTCAGTGTAAATAATGAAATAACACCAAATAATGCGATAGAATCCGTTAGAAATAGTTTTATTTCAAAACTCAGAATTATTTTTATAAATAATATTTTCAATTGTGATTATGTATCTATAGATTTATACAGGTTTTTAAGTGGATAACATCTTTTACGTAATAAGTATCATCGATAAAATATTTTGTATATTAAACATCACTTTTGATATAAATTTTATTAAAAACTCGAACAAAAACTTGTTTTATAATTCCTAACTTTTCTTTTTTCAAATTTAGCGCGCTAAGCAACTTCTAATTTTGTTAGTATTCTTTGAAAATCGAAAACCTCAACCTCAAGGCAAAAATCTTGACCAAACGTCGAAAATACGTCACTAAACTGATTAAATGAACAATTAAAACACAAATAAAAGGACTGATCAACCAGTGACGTGAGGCCTTTGAGCCCGAAATTAATTCTATATATCTATGATTGTTTGCTTGGCGCGCCTCCGCCGTCGCACCCCGCGCTTACCGCCAAAGAGACCTATAACCTCGTAACTGCACATCTAAAATACATTTTCAAGATTTTTGCCTCTATATATACCTGTAATCGAAAACTTTTCGTTTGTACACATAGATAGTCAATGTCGCAAACTTATTATAAATTAAAGACAGTGTATGTAACTAAAACAACAATATAAATAAATAAAATTGTTTATTTTTAGAAGCCTAAGTTTATACAGGTATATGATTTGATTCGGTACATTATTTTATAACTATTATGCTGTAATAACCACAAAACATTTTTTTTGTGTGAACTGAAGTTGATTAAAGAACCTAGTTACTCGCAAGATAGACCTCATAACTGGGTTATCACGTTTTACTCGATAACCCAGTTAAGGCTAAATTTCACCAACGATAAAATGTAAGAACTAAGTTCCATTGTTTTTCTTGTTGAATTTGGTTTCATCGCAATTGCTTAATGGTGAAATCCGCCATTAGTTGACATACCTATTGATCCCGTTTCGAGGTTTCACAGCTTCAATGAGCCTTGGTACTTACAAACATATTATAAATATGCTTTGAAACTCAAGCAAAGGCAAATAGCAAATTGTGACAATAAATATTGTTTTAATTTTCTGGGCATTTTATTTTCTTGAGGTGCAAACTGCCATGACAGATCACTAGATATTTTGCGGACTATAACAAACTACCCACATATTTTAAAAACAATATGACAACCCGTGAAAACGGATATTAATTTATTGTGCTTGTAACATTACGTTTTAAATTGGCACAATATATATATATATACAAGCGTATGAAAAATAAAATACTTCAGTTCGTTCTCTATCGATAGTACTAACAAAAAAAACGGTTCATATTCACCAGGTACAACTTTATGACAACTAAAGAAGGCCGCGAGGAAATAAAAAACATCGTTGCTAGTATTTCGAAACTTGATAGCTATACGATACGTTTTTCGTATAGAAATTATTTAATGGCAATAAAATTACAATGAAAAAGGATTTTAAAATAGCCAATTCTGTTATTCTTATGCATCAGTATGTCTAATAAATATATATAGATTTATCATAATTATATAGAGCAAGGACTTTGATAACTATATTATTAACGTTATAAAACTTTGCGTTGAAATGGAGAAATCAAGTTTATACCTAATGCGTTACTTTAAAATAACGTTACAAAAAGTTACTGTAATATTAAGGTACACAGATAATGAAACATACGTAGGTATATTATGTTTGACGTAATCATATAGGTAGGGCATAAATTCTGATAACAACATTAAAATAAATTTCTGACTATATTTAAAACAACCCACGAATCTTAAAAACTATAATAAATAATTAGGAACAGTAATTACAAAAGCATATTGGAAAAATAATTACTTTTTGAAGTCGCAATTAAGCTTGTAACCTGATATTCAATGATGTTTTTAAGGAATGTTTGTCCTTAGTGAATTACAAGAAACAAGCGTGCTCTTTATGGAAAGGCGCTCCGATCCCTAAATGAGAATTATAAAGAAACTTCAGTAACTTTGCAGCAAGCAATTTACGTTCACTAAGAAGTAAGAAGTAAGTAGCAGATAAAATGAGGTTTTATAAGTAAATATAATACATGTTCTGAAAACAGCATTTTATAATGAATACTGTAGTCACAACACAATATTTAACTTACTCTGTGTTAATTCCGCCAATTTTTTCACAAAATGGTAAAGCCGAGTTATAAAATATAATAGGAGACAAAATTGATAAGTACTATAAGAGGGCCACTAGAAACAAACTAGACCGTAGTTCAAACTATCAGATTCTAAAATTAAGTACGTACCTACCTACCGCTGTAAGTAAAGAGGCGTTTCTAATCCAAACAAACCAGAGAATAAACAAAAACGATTAATCTTTAAAATTAGCAATGAAAAGTGCAAAAAAAAGTTGTGCTTTCTCTATATCTGATTTTATACTGCAAGATTGAAGAACGGCAGATTAAATATGTGAAACTAGAAAAAAATATGTTACAAAATAATGATACAACAAAAAAGTCAACGGCCTTCCATAATGTGTAATATGTTATAAAATACATCTATATGACTTGAGAAAAGATATTTGTCCGATATTTCTTAATCAGAGTTTTTAAAACGTCTAAGCAACGTGAATAATAAGGTTTTACAAAATCGATTGCACGTTTTAAACTTAAATTGCCTTACAATGAATAATAATGAATATATAGAATACATGTTATTTTTCTTTAAATTAAAATAAAGTTCTCGTTTTGAGGCATAAATTCCTCAAATTAAGAAATATATAACATAACATAACTTCACGCCTGTAACCCCGAGGCATAGGTGTATTACACACCCACAAAACATATATATTGGCGAAAATATGTTCCGTTTAGTATTTTTAATGGTATACCTAACTTTATTATATTTATAATGTCCTAACACGCAAAATACAAATTCAATATTGTTACAATAAACTCGTAAATAAATATATATATTTTTTATTTTTTAAAAGAATATTAGTATGTAACCGAAATTACTAATATCCCCCCTAACCCCTCCAGCTAAGCTAAATTGCTTGTGTTAGGAGTGGGTTCACGTCGGTAGTGTAATGGCCAGGATTCGAACCCGGGACCTCTCGATCGTAAGGTTGACTCCTTAACCACTAAGCTACCGACGCTTCAAATATTGGATATCCCTAGTATTAGAATAACTGAGATAGGTAACACCATCAAAATGTGACTCGATTGACACTGTTATATACACTAAAACGATTAAATGAGTTATATTTTTTTTTTTTTAATATTTAGGACACGTCAATTTGACTTCACCTCGCCTGATGGTAAGCTGAAGGAAAAGTCTCAGGAAAGAGGGGTCACCATTACATACACGTACCATGTTAACAATGGCGGCACTCAGCTTGACGGCCTCATCAGAAGAAGATTGTCGTCGCAGCACCGCGTGACACCCACCGGTCCCACTAGTGCTGCGATTATCATGCATTTTTATAACTCATTTACAAAGAACAAGCTAAAATATTAAGTGATATTTTTTTCTTATAACGTAATTGAATTTTAGAAACATACCAGCGAATAATCAAATGGGTATATATGTATATAGTTTCGTGGGTGAAATGTACCTAGTTATTTAGAATAACACGACTATACACTACTATATTAACAAATATGTAATAAATAACACATTTTAATTTCTGTTATATTTGGTTTGATATTTTATGCAATAATCACTAAGCTACGATATTTTTTTAATAGCAACCAGTTACAAATGTAATCGATTTATAACCGATAGCCACGAATCAGCTGATAACGGAATACGGGTTAAATAGTAGTTATTTAACCCGTATTCCGTTATCATTTCTACTCGTTGTATCAGTCAGTTTCATACATAATAGTTTGGATACAAAACATTTATTTTTACTCATTCCATGTAACAACAAAATAATTGACAATGGAAATTAATAAAATACCGAATCTATTTTTTCTATATTTAAAAGAGTACTCGTAACCTAAATTACTAGTTTTAATTAAACCCCTCCTGCTAAGCTTGAAGCGTCGGTAGCTTAGCGGTTAAGGAGTCGACCCTACGATCGAGAGGCCCCGGGTTCGAATCCTGGCCATTACACTACCGACGTGAACCCACTCCTAACACAAGCAATTTAGCTTAGCTGGAGGGGTTAGGGGGAATATTAGTAATTTCGGTTACTAATATTCTTTAAACAAAAAAGAAACTAAATTGTATGTGTTAGGAGTGGGTCAACCTCGGTAGTGCAATGACCCCGATTCGAACCCGGCACGTCTCGATCGTAATACCTACTTCATAACAAATTTGTCTAATTATTAATTCGATGATTTTCGAAATTCCAATCACAATTTGACTTTTACAAGAATCTCAAAATTATGTAGCTTATCTAGTTATATGTTTGCTAGGGTATACTTAATAATTGATAGCCGAAGAAAAGCAGTTTTGATCTACTTTTTTGAGCCTTCATGGTTGGTATTAAATATCAAAGCTAGACAGTCGGACAAAGCTAAGCTGACGCTGGCATTCACTAAACTTGAAGCTTGGTTGATAGAAAGGTTCGATTTAAACCTACCTGCAATCACTGCCTATTCAAAATGATGATTATTTGAAGATCATTGTTGTCTTAAAATTAAGCTTCAAACTTAGACTTAAGGGCCAAAGCACATTAAGCTACTTTTAGCATCGGCGACCGACGATTTAGTCACTTTACAGAAGCCCACGTTATTGGGCACACATTAACGCTAGTCGTGTCGACCAAATAACTTTTTAGTCGAAGCGATTAAATCACTTTTTAGTCGCACCGATCAAATCACATTTTAATCGCAACGATCAAATCACTATTCAGCCGCAGCGATCAAATTACTTTTTCGCTCAATGTAGTGACTGAACGCTACTCGCAACTAGCATCTCTTCACGCGTCAAACTTTCAAAGATGTAATCAATGGCACGCGTAACATTCCGCAAAACACGACGCGGTATCGATACAATCGCTAAACTGAGTGATTTAGATGCAACAGCCGAAAGCAGCAAGTTGCTAAAACGCGATACAGTATCGATGCGTGCGCAATATCGCCAGCGAATAGTCATTGATATTACAGTAGCTTGTGTGGTCTGACCATAAGTTGTGGCCACTAGTTGAAAGCTTTTGTTTTTATTAAATATTCAGTTAAGTACACTATTAGCGAAAAATGCATTTTAGATATATTTATCATGAAAATTGAGCACTACAAGTAATGTTTACTACGTATACATATATATATATCTATCCAAAAATATTTACTATACCACAACATTGTTATATCACATTAAAGTTCGAAGACATTAGAAACAGTTTATAAATTATACCATCAACATATTCGTTGAAAAACATTAAATTAAGTGACTGTATTATTTTTATGGAAAGTTCGAGATGTTAACTTAGAGTTATATCAATCGAGACTTAATCTGCTTATATTATAACCTACCATACCTTTTGTTTCCTCGTTATTTCAATCGGATTTCACCGTGCATAGTCACGAGTAGCCCTTTCGATCGAAACTCGATCAATCGCTTTTTCGATCGCTGGCGTTTAGCGGTGCAGTATTCCTCAAGCACAGAGGCATTCTTCCTGTGACCCCGCTAGATAATCACCACTAACGAACCACACCCAACGTTTGCCGGTAGGGTGTAGTATATTACATTAATCAGTGTGAAAACTTCCATTGCACGATGCAAGATCCCTAGTTCCTAAGTATATTCAGCTAGTTTCGCTAGATGGCTCTGAGTGTACGTAGTATCGCCACAGGGGAGACAAAGGTACCGTTTTTTATAATATTATCGTAATTAAGTCCCGATAGATATTTAATTGCATGTATAAATGGCGAAAGTTATAAAAATATTCAAGTTAAATATACTAGTTTTTTGCAAAAAGGCCACAGTTTTCGATAATTTACAAGCCCATTTTAAAGAATAAAAGATCAACTCATCATTCGGTTTACTTACATGCAAACTTTATACCACTTAGGTGGCAGACAAGCACACGGCCCACCTTATGGAAAACGGTGCATACATATACCCGCCTTTCTTCTATTTCCCTGTGCTGTAGGCAGAGATAATATGCCCACCATCTCCTTACACACTTCACGAGCTTTATCTACTAGCATTTAAACCTTTCATGTAAGCCCACCGGTTTAGAGTGCCTTTGACCTGCTCTTTCACTAATATTATAATTTTATATCTACAAAGGTAATTATGTATTTAACACCTATTGCATTTATATTACCTTTTTCAGACACCACAAGAAACTGCCCGGCCGGGAAATTGAATGCATGCATGGGACTTCATGTTTGGCTGTCGCTATCACTCAAACTGCGAGGCTTGGCTTCTCCATTCGGATGTTTTTTTTTTAATAAAATAATAACGGAACTATCAAAAACTATGGCCACTGTAGGCAGTAAACATGACACTAAGGGTAGTTAGAAGCATTCCAACTTACAATATTATAAAAGCCTATGATTATATGGGCTTCATTATTTAAATATTTGCACTATGAACAACTATGGATTATATATGTCCTAACTAGTGGACACATAAGAGGCACTACATAAACAAAACATTTAATAAATTAATGTGTCGCGCGCTTCCGCATAGTTCATTTACATTTTCACTCCCCCAATAACACTTTTACCCCATTCTAGTGAGGTTGCCCCAATCTGATGATTTTCCCCCATTCTGGTGATGTTTCCCCATTCCATAATATTACTGCCCCCTTCTCTAAAATTTCCCTATTCCGCTTCTTGCCCTATTATATTCCGTTCCTGCCCCTAAAGTTCCGTTTCTGCCCCCGTACTTGTGGTCTCCTCACGGCGCGCGCAACACGTCAGCTACAGCGGGCAACCGCCTCCCTACGCAAGACAACAGCCAGGTTAGGGAAAAGAAATAGAAATTAAAAAAAACGTGAACCCAAAAATGAGCTAATATTATTTTTAACATTTCTCTAAATGCAAGATGTAATTCAACAAAACTTCACTAATTATATTTTTTTGATACCATATAATAGGGGGCGACCCAATTACCGTCTACAGGAGACACCACCTTGCACGACCCGGGAATCGAACCCAGAACCTTACTATAGTATTCAATACACGGGCGTTATTTCATAGAATCATTTTTGAGTTCAGGGATTCAGGGCAAAATTATTTTTTTCAAATCATCAAGGAGTACAGGGTCTAATAATAAAAAAGCCAGCTACAACTATAATAATACACACAAAATACAAACGATACCAAGACACGAAATACAAATACAACAATTATAACAAAGTAGGGTAAACCTAAAGCTAATAATAATACATTTAAGGTATTTCGGGTGAATATTCATAATACATGCAGGACACAGATATCATCAAGTGAATACCTAACTATAGTAGATAGCCCTATTCTTTTAGAGCTCTGTTATACCAAGAAAATAAACCACAATCTCAGAAAAAATAATAAACAATAATAGCAGGCCATCGGTACTGTCAAAACACCCTACGAAATGCAGCATACTGTCACTTAACGTTGATAGTGAGATACACGTCATGCAAATCGTTTGTATTTTTGCACGACTTTTGTGCAAATTATTTGCACAAAATTCGCTTCATATTACTTGCACAAAACAAGCGCCCGCATACGTGCACACGCACGAAGAAGCGGACGGCCGAAGTCGTGCTAGGGAAACTACGATTCTAAACAATATCGTGAGTCGTTGCACTTTCTTCAGTAATAAATATAATTCAAGTCTGTTGTTGTCCCTACAGGTTTATATAATTTTGTTGAATTACTACAATTCACCCCGTTCAGAACCAAAAACAAATAAATTGTCTTTAGTTACGCGGTCGAGTCAAATTTAAGGATGTAAACCAACTCGAGAGAGAGATAGACAGAGAGAGACTGCTATTATTACGTGTGATAGAAAAGAATAGATATAGTTACATGTCGCTCGCTGTCGCCAAGGATAGTATGTTTACATGATTTCTCATGTTTTATCGGCCTTGCTTTAAATCTAGGCAGATACAACTACAACTGGATCATTTATTCTCAAATCGCGAATAAATAGAGTAATATTAATAAAATACAATAAATTTCGAACAAAATGTTTAATAAATTCGATAGTCGTAGAGCAGTGGTAGAAGTCTACTTCATTTATATTTCATTTTACATTAATATACATATAATAAATATACTATTCACTGTTTTAGGGCTTATATGTTATTTGCCATAACATTAAAAATTATTAAAGGAATATAGGTGACGCTAAGATTCGAGGGTGGTTTACCTTCAGAACGCTTCTAAACCCATATTATTCACTTCTATTATTGTTCGAACAGGCCAAGCCAAAACATCTGTATAAGACTACCAAGTATTTTTTTAAAACACGATTTATATAATAATAACTAAGTTATATATATATTTATAGTACATTACAACAGATACGCCTTTCGGAAAAGACTAGGAACGATAAGAAATTGTCACAAATAACGTTACATAATACTAATTTCGAATTCTAACACAGTATATGAATCGATTAGGTAAGAATTGATTAATACCGAATTGGGTTTTTTTCTATAAGTTGTTAATTGGATAGGGTAGGTTAGAAGGTTAAGGCGTATGTTAAGCCCCGGAATAACTTTTGTGCTAAGCACTTTTAAACAGCCTGCAGTCAGACCGCTTACGAGTTTAGAATGTAACAGTATAACTTTGCATTGTTTTTGTACGTGTACCTTAAAGGCGTACAAATAAAAATTTCCTTAGTTTTTAAAGCCTAAACAAGGAACCTACTTTTCAATTCTTAAGCTTGCAGTATAATCGGTTTTGTTTCCATAAACAGTATAGGTTTTTTATATTGAGCTAGGTAATTCGCTTGCTAAAGTTTTTACCTACTATATTTTTAAATATTAAAATTGGCAACTACATTGCAACAACTTATGAGGTATCTCTTGTAACCAAGCCAAAAATCTTCAAAAAAAAAAAAAAAAAAAATTATGAGGTATCTTACCGTTATTAATACAGCATTTTATTAACATATAATTTAAGAAAAGTGTATAACTATCTCTTTTAAAATTCATAATATTCCCTATTAAAAAAAGCTATTGAAAGGTAAATGTTAAGTAAATTTTATACAAAGACAATATCAGTACTTCATTTGAGTAGAATTGATCGAAATGACTAAAGCTGTAAGTAATGACTTGCAATCAAATCTGACGAATTCGAATCTCACGCAGTACAATATCAACATTAACCTACCCAGTAGTGGCGAACAGTCTATTTAACACAATTCCTACCGCCTTCCGTTACTGGCTTCACTTAGTTGGATGAAGATTTAAAAAATATAAAAAATCGTACAGTATGGTGTTGCCAACATCGTAAAACTACCATCAATGATTGAATACACAATAGAAAGTATATAAGGATATAAAAAGTACAAGATCATAAATATATTACTTACAAATGATTACATATTATCATTTTAACATTAAGAATAATAATAACACCAATTGTTTACTATACTACCATATAGAAGTTTATATTAAGTAGGAATTAATATTAATTTTTAATATTTTTTATTAACTACGTCAATTGTTCTAAGGAAAAATGGAAGATACATTCAATACTAGTTTATTAATATAAATTACTATTTTACATTATTTAACAATAATTTTATATTAAAATGAGGTAGATACGGGACTGGCGCTTAAAATGGTCACTCAAAACTAGGCTGTTCAGCCTACCTTAACGCAGTATGACGGCCTCTGTGGCGTAGCGGTAGTGCATTCGACTGCTACGACAGGGGGCGCGGGTTTCCGTCGAGGCGGCATGTCTCCTAGCCGGGACCCCTCCATGGGACCTGGAAGCGAGAGCCCTTGCGCTGCTGTACCAGTGGCGCAAGGAGGCGCTGGAGCGGGGCCATAGGCCGGAGCCCCGAGAAATCAGGGCTCAGCGGTCCCAGCTCCACCGGGAACTCATGGAGACATGGAGGGTGCGACTTGAGCACCCAAGGTGGGGGGAATCCACCATTGCGGCGGTGAGACCGATCATGAAGGAGTGGTTGGAGAGGGACCATGGGGACCTCTCCTACCGGATGTGCCAGATGGTTACCGGACACGGGTGTTTCGGTAAGTATCTGTGGCGCATCCACCGGGAGACAACGCCGCAGTGCCAGCACTGCGAGGATCCTGGCGAAGACACGGCGCTCCACACGTTGGTGGAGTGCCCTGCGTGGGCGAGTCAACGCCGGGATCTCATTGCGGTCCTGGGCGTGGACGTTCTCTCGTTGGAGACCATGGTGAGGGCCGTGGTCTCCGACGGGAGCAAGTGGCACGCCGCCGCCTCTTTCTGCGAGCAGGTAATGCGCGCGAAAGAGACGGCGGAGAGGGACCGGGAGAGAACCCTGCCCCCCGAGTTTCGCAGTCTGCGGCGAGGACGCCGCAGACTCATCTACGCCCGGGACTACCGACCTCCATGATCGGGGCCTGAGGACGGCAGTTGGCCAACTCGCCGTCCTTACAGAAGCAGGCCGTGGCGGAGGCGTGTCGTGTGTGCCCCTACACACGCCTGCCAACTCACCGAAGCGGGATAAAACCCGACCCCACCAGGCGAGGCCGCGGTGGCGGCCAAAGTCCGCCGGCAACCCTGGGGTTATCCTTTCGAGGGCTTACCCGGGGTGCCCGGCAACGGACACTTGGGGAGGACACCGTGCGGTTTTAGTCGAGACACGACATAACCACCCCCGCTGGCCAGCGGGGGGGTATCCGAAGGGATTTCCGCACGTAAAAAAAAAAAAAAAAAAGGGGGCGCGGGTTCGATTCCCGCTCAGTGCAAATATTTGTATGCATGAATATGTCTATTTGCATTTGGTCTGGGTGTTTCTATGTATAATATGTATGTATTTACAAAAAAATATGTATATAAGTATGTTTATCCGCATTCTAGAACCCATAACACAAGCTAGTTAAACTATGCTTACTTTGGGTCTAGAAAGCGCTGTGTAGAATATCGTAGAATATTTATTTATTTATTTAGTATCGCACACATTCACGTGAACTAGCGTAATGTGTTACTGCATCATTTCCGCGCCCGCTAAATGCTATGCAATCTCGTTTGCGCAGGATTTATTTTGTTTATATCATATATAAGAAAGTATATATTTTTTTAGTTATAAGACGTGTGTTTTATTGATTAAACATATTTTTGGCATTGCGATAATATCTATTGACATAACGTACCTTTTTTTTAAAATCCCTTAGGATACCTCCCCGCCGGCCAGCGGGGGCGGTTATGTTGGGCTTGAACCGACTAAAACCGCACGCCGTCTCGGGTCTACAGACGCCGACATAACGTACCTACCTCATTTTAAAATAAGATCATTGGTATAAGTTTAAGCAGGGTTGTTTAGTAATAAATTAATTTTCTACTATATATTAAAACTTTTGGTACATCTCTAGTCTCATTATAAATTCTGGATAGTCATTCATAATTATGTCATTCCACAGAAATTGACTATGTAATAAGTATGCCGAACGATGGATTTGTGTATATAATCCGGTCCGAGTGACCGAGTGAGACCGAGTGCATAGAACCGGTCAATGTTTTTGAAGGTAAGATTTACTGATTTAGCTCAATAATTTAAAAATATAGAAGACAACGATCTTTAAACAATGTGACATTCTATTAACGATAACGCCAATGGAAACGTTCGGTAATATATGAGATCGACAAAATCATTAATGTGACTACAAAAAAATAAAGAAAGTCGATTGTTGTGAGTCTTTGTAACTCGAAATAAATGATTTATTTATAATCATCAAAATGTCACGTGATCGATTGATAACGAATAGAAAAGGATTCGTTTCGAAGCGATTTCGCTAATAGAATGTCACTTTGTCTAGAGGTCATGGTTTGCCTGTAAAAATGGATATTGGTAACCTATTATGCTAGCAGACTATAAATGTATACATTAGACTGTAATTAACTTCAGCCCGTGACTTCTCCTGCACGGTTTCCATAATTGGGTTTAGGGATAAATGAACATATAAATGTCCACACCTCGCCAAATACCTACTCCTTTCATTTAAAGAAACATTTGAAAAATTACCTTTTAGCTAGTTGTTACGTATTTATGAAAAATAGGTATGTTTATATGTATAATCTTATTTTAAATCACCAAAATCACCATGGAATGAAATTGGCCGTTTTTAGATGTAAAGTATAAGAATAGAAAACGCAAGCTACAAGAAAATAATTAAAAGAATCTAAGTATAAAATTGACAAACTTATTTTTTACCGTAGAATGAACTCGTCGGGACCCCTGAATCTTGCCCCATATGTTAATCAGGTATTATTAATGTACCATTTTATTAAAATAGGTATGATTTAGCTCTTCACCAAAAACAGCCTCTTCAATTCGAAAATGTATACTAGGAATTCAATGCAGGGTGCAACTGAAATAAATTGAGCCGAGCGAGCAGGACTCTTACTTAAAAATAAGACATCTTACTAAGGTCGCGCGCTTAGCTAAGGCCGCGCGCTCGTGAAACTGTTTTACGGTGATTATTCCTCAATGGTACATCGGACATGAACCATCTCGCTTCAAAACACTCCTCAGTGTCCACACTATCACCGTGGTAAATTTGGTCAAGATCGCGCGAGTGGTTACGGAGGAGTTCAGCCACCAACAAACGGCTATGCCGCGTATAAGAGCTTCGCTCGCTCAGCTCAATTAATTTCTAGCTTTTTATAAACAACTAGCATTGCCGCGCGGTTTCACCCGCGAAGTCCTGATCCCGTGGGAATATCGGAAAAGTAGCCTATGTTACTCAGGAATAATATTGCATTCAAATGGCGAAAGAATTTTTGAAATCAGTTCAATAGTTTCGGAGCCTATTCAATGCAAACAAACAAACAATCAATTCTTTCCTCTTTATAATATTAGTAAGGACTATACCAGTGAAATCTTGCTTCAAAAACGACTCCAAACTAAATTAAACTATAGCTTCTGTATCACTGATAACATGGATCCCATGTTTAGTCAAAATAAGTCTGACAATATCATTACAACTACGAGTCTTGTAGTTCTTACCACTATCTTTAATCTTAATACTCTTGACTTTCTCACAGAGTTTATGTACCTCTGATTTACTCTTCTTCATCTCCTCCGGTCTTAACTTTCTAATGGTAGAGGAACAACGTTTCTTCACAGAAGTCTCTTCTGCCTTCTCAAGGTGCCCTTCGCTGACTCTCCTTCTACACAAGTCGTAATCCGAATCCTTCGAAAGGTAGCTATCTAAAGAAGAATAAGGATTATCATACGTTACCTTATCAATCTTGTGTTCCATCGCATCACTGACGATTTTAACAGCTTTGCCAGGGACGTATGTTGATGGAACTTTATCATTGAAAGCTATTTTTGGTTTTATAGTGCCGATTATTGGGCTGACTGAATCCGTATGTGAACTGGGCATAAGGAAGTTAGACTTTCTTGGTCTTTTGACGGTGACAGTTTCGTCAACGATAGAAGGTTTGTCTCTGATTGAAATAAGGATGTTTTTGAAGCTGGTTTCTTCGGGGGATGCCATTGTGACGTCTTGGGGGGATTTCTTGTCATAGTTAGCGATGAGTTCGCTGAGGAAATTATACTCACTGTGTCCAGGCAGCGTGAAACATGATTATTTGTTATTTCTCTATTTGATTTTTCTTTCCAAATTTAATATTAAATAAGATTTTTTGTAGTTTATCTTGCGGTTTTTTAAATCTTGTAAAAAGCGCAAGATTCATTGACATTTAAAGCCACACTATATGTTTAAATTTATAATAATTTAACGATAAAACCCGTTACCGAAATTATTTGTCAAAATTATTTAAATTTTCGGAAAAAGTCAACATCCAGGACGGGAATTGAACCCGCGATCAGTCCTTTCGAAAGATGGCTATTTAAAGAAAAATACGGATTATCATACGTACTAAGCGTACGCAGTATTTATAAAAAAAAATGTCGTAGAATATTTATAAAGTATCTAGCGTCGCCCAAGGCGTATGCGTAGAAGAATTTCGGCCTTGCAGCATGTGTCCAGATAGCTCAGTCGCCTGACCGATTAAGCTACCAGGACCCGTCCTGGAATGCGTTCCTCTTAGAATGGGGTAAGTTCCATCCTGGATGTTGACGTATCCGATTTAAAATTATAGGTGAGAGAGTGTTCAAATGCTGGTTGAAAAGAAGAGGGTAGTTGTAACTCACGTGAGTGGGTGCAGGGCCCCGTACAGGCGGTGCGTGCGGATGTAGGCGAGCACGGCGTCGTCCGTGAGGTACTTGGCGCTCTCGCCGCGCCGCACGAGGCGGCGGATGACCGTGGAGCTCACGTCGTTGGCGACATAGTTCGTCACTAGGATTATGTTTTTCTGAACAAAATTACACAGGTTTTATTGGAGTCTAGCGGCACGTCCCGGTTTCGTATAGGAAAATTTCATTAAAAAAATACATTTTTTTATTGTTCTTTAGCGGAACCATCATTACTTTTCGACTGTTATCGAAACTATACCTTCACAAGAGAACGCTTTCAAAATAATTAAAACAGCTTATAGAATTGGCGACATTATCGTCCAGAACAAGGGATAAAGGACGCCAAAGGTACTATCAAAAGGGGCATGTTTAGGTTATATTTAATACTAGCTGAACCGGCAGACTTCGTACTGCCTCAATCGATAACAACTTCCATATTTATTCACCTTTTAAACCTTCTCTGGACCTCCACAAATAATTCAAGACCAAATTTAGCCAAATCGGTCCAGCCGTTCTCGAGTTTTAGCGAGACTAACGAACAACAATTCATTTTTATATATAAAGAAGATTAAGTTACTAGAAAAGAGAGAGACAGAAATAGCAAACTCACTTTATGTTTGTAGAGTATATCCGAGTCGTAGATGAATCGGCCGGGGTCACTGCCGGCCCGCGACACTACCACGAGGCCGTGACGACCCACTATTGTTTCAATCTGAAAAGCATTTACAATACACCGAGATTTTACAGTCGTTTTGGAACGAAATATTTTGAGCACAGTTTCGATAACAGTTAAGCCTGGAAGTATTTATTTGAAAAAAAAAAAAATATATATATAAAAAGGTCAAAATTGATGTCGTATGTACAAATCAAATGAGAACTCATGGTAACTCCTTTTAATTTCACGTAATACGCTTACTACGTTTTACTACAATATTTTCATTCAAAATTTCCACATTCGGTAACCATCCCATCAGAAGCCTATTCTCAGCGCCAGTGGAAACATGTCAGGACTCGGACGGCGACGGACGCGCCATCCCGCCGGCAGCGCGCTCTTCAGTTGCACGGTTCTCGCTCGAGTGTCTTTGCGGTTTGTGCCGGTATCATTAACGATCAATTATTGGGCCCGTCTGTTGAGGTCATCTCACTGGTAGTTCGTATCTAGTAATGCTGTGTAGGTAGTAATATCAGAATCATTAGAGGATATGCCTCTGTTAGTAGGTACCTACGAGGTCGTCCATCCGGCTTATTAGGCATACGCAGTGCGTGAATATCTAAATAATGAATTTGGTGCATGATGGATACGCCGCGGTAGTACCCATGACGTGGCCCTAGACTTTTATTTGTGATAAAACGACTTGTTTATACTCGTGAATACAAAACTCGTGATGAGTTATGCAGTGGTGGTCGTACGTCTTCGAATTCATGAAAAGTGATAGAGACAGACACACAGAAAAGCGGGTGTGTGTCCTACACACGACACGGCTCCGCCACGTCCAACTGACCGACGCCGGATAGAACCTGACCCCACCAGGCGAGGCCGCGGTAGCGGCTAATGTCCGCCGGTAACCCTGGGGTTATCCTTTCGAGGGCTTACCCGGGGTCCCGGCAATGGACACTTGGGGAGGACACCGTGTGGTTTCAGTCGGTCCGATTCCGACACGCCCACCCCATCGTCGGCACCAATGAGGGGGTTTCCACACGTAAAAAAAAATACATACATATACTACCAGTGCTGGATTTGTGCTGTGTATGGGGCCCAAGCCAAAAATTACACAGATTTTATTGGTGGTTAGCGGTACGTCCTTCACGGGAGCAAAATTCGTAAACGAGGTAAATATTTTTATTGTTTCTAAGGGGGCATCATATTATTTTTTTAAGTAAAAGTAGCCTAAGTAACATTTCATAACATCAGCTATTTGCCAGTGAACATCTCTCCGAAATCGGCCCAGCCGCTTCAGAGTCAGACAAAAAGACACTGGGTGTTTATGGTGTCCGCGAGGCGCGGAGGCGACTCAGGCGTCGGAGGTCGCTCAACGACCTCCGTCCTCCATGATCGCAGCCTTGGGGGTGACAGGTAGAGCCGCCTGTTACCCTTGCAGAATCAGGCCGGGGCTGCGGCGGGTTCCGCGCCTCGCTTTTTCCGGGGGCAAGACGGTGACACCGTGGTTCCCAAGCCCGAGGGGGCTATCTCAAAACCGGAAATGGCCCCGGAACAGCCGGGGTGCGAGGGAAATGCCTTATAAGACATCTTACACACTACACTGAAGACCCAAAACGGCGTGGTTTTAATCAGTTCGAATCAAACATAACCACCCCCGCTAGCCGCTGGAGGGGTATCAGGGATGATTTCCAAACGACAAAAAAAGCGGGTTTATGTTCTGGGCTCAAGCCAACCTCGCCTGCAAGCCGGCACACCTGCGGCTTATCGGACGAGGCAGTAGCGCAGGCGCATGTCTCGGGGTTGAGGTCAGACAGCAGTCGCTCCCAAAGAAAGCCGTATAAGCAAAACCAAAAGTAGGAGGAGTAAGCAGACCTCGAGCTCCGAGGGGAGGGCCTAAGAAGGGAACAACGCTGAGATCATGTTCATAATACTCACATCTTCATCAGACCACAATCCTGGTGTAGCAAACGACTCCAACAAGTCAGCTCCACACAACAACTTCACCGTGACCTTATCATCCACCAGGTTACCGTTCAGCTTCTCCAGCAGGTTGTCTGGCTCGTCGATGTTGTTCAGATTGATGACGTCATCAGGCAACCACGACGGCCCGTTCGGGTTGTTAGCAAAATTGTTTATTGTGTCCTAAATATAGAGGAAGACAATCACAGTTTTAGTTTTATCAAGTAAATTATTTAAATAATTGAAAAAGTAAGAAACCTCTGACACAATTTTATTAATAGCTAAGAACCATATCGACTTTTGAACAAAAAATCCGCATCAAAATCGGTTTCGCAATCGATGGAACAGACAGACACACACTCAGACACGTCAAAGTTATAACACTCAGTCGTTTTTGCGTCGGCGGTTAAAATAACTTTTTTTAAAACAAGTTTTTATTAAAATGTATTTTGTTTATATGCGTGCAAAATTTTATCTCAAATTCATGTCAAATTTAACTTGCATGACTTAATTAGTTACAGACAACAGACAAGTGAAAGTAAATAAAAATTTGTTAATAAAACCTTGTAAATAAAAACAAACTTTACAAGGAATTAGTTGTCTGTATGCATGCTGAGGGAGTAGTTGAACTCGTGATAAGAGGATAGGTATAGATATATCGGGATTATTAATTCACGGAATACTTATAAAAGAAAGTGTCCTATGGCCACAGCAACTTGTGTGCACAACGTATCATTTTATCCGCACATACAGTAGGTACAGTACCCTTCTTTTTCTTTTTCGTGCGGAAATCCCCTCGTATACACCTCCCCCCCCCCCTCCCCGCCGGCCAGCGGGGGCGGTTATGTCGGGCTTGAACCGACTACCGACTAAAACCGCACATCGTCTCGGGTCTACAGACGCCAGGGTGTAAGGTTGCCCATAAAGCATATCCCTCGCACCCCGACTGACCCTGGGCCATCTCCGGTTTCGAGATGGCCCCCTCGGGTTTGGGAACCACGGTGTCCCCGTCATGCCCCGGCTTTTGATTAGCACGGCGGTGAGAAGAGTGACAGTGCGGTCAAGATCGGCTTATTTCGGTATTGCTGAACGTTCTCTGGTGTACAGAACCCTACAGGACCCTACATGAGTTTGGGGCCTCAGCCAACCAACTAAATAACGGACGAGGCTCTGACACAAGCTTCCCCCTATGAGTTGTAAGGTCAGACGGCCGCCGCTCCCGGAAATACCGACATACCAATCAAACACAATAAGCAGACCCCGGGCCCAACTGTGACATCGCTACGAGGATGATAACTGCTTTTATAATTCGAAGGTTCTTACGTCTTCACGATCTAAGTACTGAACCGATTTCCGCTTGGTTCGTGATGGTATAAATAGCACCGTATGAGGGTGATACCTTAGTGCTGCACTTGTTCTTCGGGATAGAAAGGGCAAGAGTAGAATTTTTTGGAATAGCTCGTCGGAACACTCGCCATGGTATATGCTGTTGAATACTGCCAAAGAAGCTCTACCCCGGCGTCTTAAGACCCGAGACGGCGTGCGGTTTTAGTCGGTGCAAGCCCGACATAACCGCCCCCGCTGGCCGGCGGGGGGGTATCCGAAGGGATTTCCGCACGAAAAAAAAAAAAAAAAAAGGTATTACTGACCTCAGATCGCTACTGAATTGTGACTTGACAATGATCATACCTGATGGTACTGTAAGGACAGTCTGGTCCGCGTCCACCCGGACTGTTGTGTCTCCCACTCGGATATCTTGACCCAGGACGATGAGCGCAGCGCTAGTTTCAACATTGATATCCTAAAAAAGATATTAAAATATATTTTGAATTTGGAGAATGGTGATGGTGACCGCTTACCGCAGTCTGTCCTAGCTTCTACATAACGCCCACACCGCGCGGAGTATAATAATTCAGATTCACTCTGCTAGATGGCGCTGTACTTGTTACAATTGTCTGTGACTACACACGCCTATCATTCTATACTTAATTACAATACTTAATCATATTTATATTTTTATCACAACGTTGAACTGTTGTTATATTGAATTGTTGTCTTTTCTTATCTGCGCGCTATCTTGTAATTAAATGAACATAACATAACTTCACGCCTGTATCCCCGAAGGGGTAGGCAGAGGTGTATTACACACCCACGATTCGCCAGTTATGTTAAGGTCCCAATGTAATAGGGGGCGAGCCTATTGCCATCAACCGGGCACATTATTAAGCGAGCGATAATTAACATTTATTAATCCACACATAACTACGAAAGTCAGAGGTGTGTACCCGGGGCGACTGGGGATCGAACTCGAGACCTCGTCTCAGCAGTCCGTTACGTACGCCACTGGGCTATCGCCGCTTCCCTGAACCTGCACGTTTATTTTAT
Source organism: Cybosia mesomella (assembly GCA_946251805.1). Taxonomy (NCBI): domain Eukaryota; kingdom Metazoa; phylum Arthropoda; class Insecta; order Lepidoptera; family Erebidae; genus Cybosia; species Cybosia mesomella. The sequence goes on along the minus strand of OX276413.1, from coordinate 17,766,035 downwards.
TACGTACGTATACGTGTAGTTTATTTTAGATAATGTAGTCATAACAAAAAATAAAGCACGTTATCACATTACCAGACAGTCCAGTGGCCCGATTCATTAAAACCAAGTTTACAAAACGCATGATTTCAATTCAATTAGAAAGCTATATAATTCTTCATCTTCAAAAGTGACAAACTTTCCATAGAAACTTTCAACCCCTATTTCAACCTCTTACGGAGAAAAACGCCAATACACGTGTTCATTTATTTCTAACCAGAAGCAGGTGTATAAAGATTCGTGCTTCTAACCTTGAAACTTAAGGACTTTCATACAAACGTTTATGCGTCTTTTTATCACCTTAGAAGTCGAATAACCAAAAATAATTTATTAGTGGATGCCTTCATTATAAAAAGCAGCTGCAGCCGAAATTTCAAGTTTGTAGGTCCAGCGGTTTAGGCCCTGCGTTGATGAATCAGTTATTCAGTCAGTCGGGATAGGACAAGTAATTATCTATGTATATATAGATGTATGTATTTAATGTATATATTTAAACGTAGGTAAGTATATAAGCATTTTTATCTACATTCTAGAACTTATACTAGAAGCTATGCTTAGGTTGAATCTAGATCTGATATGGATAATCTTCGATCACATAAAGCCATGATTGAGGGTGCTGATATCTTTTATGATAAAAGACACCCATCTATGGAATGTCAAAAAAACTCCTGTAGAAGTCCAGATCGCTCTGTACCGCATGAAGACTCGGAAAGCCGTCGGACCCGATGGAGTCCCCATTGAAGTGTGGAAGGCCTGCGGAAGTCCTCCGTGGTGTGAGCATTCTTACAAACTTTTATAATCGTGACTCCTCAGCAGTAAGATTCCAAGCCAATGGAGGCTGAGTATCATTACTCCAGTCTTCAAAGGCAAGAGGTTTGTGCAGGAGTGTGGAAGCTACCAAGCCATAAAGATAATGTCCCTGTGAAGCTCTACGAGAGGATAATTGACTCCCGGATCCAATAGGAGTGTTCACTCTCGGAGCACCAGTATGAGATTCGAACCGGTCAGGGAACCATGGATCTGGTATTTGCCCTAAGGATTGTCACGGTTCTCCGACGTGCGCCGAGCCAGAGGCGTATTCTTCACCCTGTATTTCTATACAGGGTGAAGAATACGCCTCTACGCTCGTTTTTGACATGCAGAAGGCCTTCGACTGTATTCCTCGCGCGGTGATCTGGTGGGCACTGCGGTCCAAAGGGGTCCGAGAATCCTATATTGACATTATCCGAAATATGTATTGCGATTCCGATCCCATGGTTCAGACCGCTGTTGGCTACATGAAACGCATCCCTGTCACCGTCCGGGTACACCAAGGATCCGTCCTTAGTCCGCTTCTATTCAGCATGATATTAGACGTTTTGTCGAACAGCATCAAAAACACATATGCATGCACCGTGTGAAGACGTGGAAGGAGGCGCTGGAAAACGGCGGTCTGAAGTTAAATTGTGGCGAAGACCGAGTACATGGCGTTAAACTCTACAGATGCCACATCCGTCCGCATATACGATGACTTGGTCGAACGCACGGACCAAGTAAGTACCTGGGATCTGCACTTCACGCGACTAGTGACATTAATTGTGACGTCAAGGCACGCACTGCCGCTGAATGAGCCAAGTGACATGAGCGACTGGTGGCAATGGTTACCCCAAAATGCCGGTTAGGTTGAAGGGGCGGGTCTATAAAACCATCATTAGGCCTGTCCTTTTACACGGCTGCGAAGCGTGGCTGTTGCTAGAGCGAAACAGGCCGGAGCTACGTATCATGGCGATGAATATGCTGCGGTGGATATGTGGAGTCACGCGTAAGGATCCCGTGAGGAATTCTCGCATCCGTAGCAGCAAAATGCAAGAGAGTCGCTTTCGCTGGTGCGGCCGAATCCAGGCTACGTGGGTAACAAATGCCTGGCCATACGACCTGCAGTGGGCTGCGGTAGCAGGGTTAGGCTCAAGAAGTGCTAGCTAGACGTCGTAGAAGATGACATGCGTGCCAATGGTCGACGAGACGAGAGAGAGAGAAGTGGAGAAATAAATTGGATTCGACCGGGACGTGATGATCGTTCTATGAAATGCCACTTGAAGCCAAACAAAGTTCAACTCAAGATATTACTCAGAACTTATTTTCGAAATAACAGATTACCTCGACGCAGCATACACATAACAGAAAAATATTTTTGTGTGCACATTTTCCATTCGCATGTAATATAAGTAAATGTCATCAATAATTACTATTCTTTGTCAATAATGTAACTTTCTAAACACCTTGAATATATAATTTACAAAAATCATCCATGACTTTCAATGTACTCATTAATTTCATGATATTCATAGCCCACCCAGGTTTGCATGAGAAGCAAAGTTTATATAAGTACCTATGTTTTTTCTAACATTCTCAACAATCATTGTATGACAATTTACACAAAACCATAACAAAATACCGTTCTATTCTTCCTCATGAATCACTTTGCCTATAGGTGCAAACTGTATAAAATTGGTTCTGTAGTTGTAGAATTTATCGATTTTACAGACAGATATGCAGATGTGACAGAAGAAAAAGGGACGGCACCTGCATTTCTTTGTCTGCAAGGGTTTCTAAGAATCTCCTTTGTATGTCATAGTGAGACACCAATGTTGACTGCAGTGATCGACGAAACGTTTGGAACACAAGTTTCCTATGGACCATGGCCAAACAGCCCCCAAAGCAGTATATTCTACATGAGACACAGTTATGAATGGGGCCATAACAAGACCTTACAAGGTCAAGCCAACCTCACCTGCAAACCAGTGCACCTGCTGATTGACATATGAAGCTCTGGTGCCGGTTTTCCTTTCGGGATTGGGAGGTCAGGTGGCACTCTTACAAAAGCCATATAAGACTAACCAACAGGAGGAGAAGGAGTGAGCGGACTCCAGGCTCCGAGGGAAAAGCCTTGGATGCAACGTTAAGATGATGATGATGACTGCGACACCATTATTTTTATTGGCGAGTTATCCAGTCTTTCTATTGTTTTGAATGGCTAAAATAGGTTTGAGTCTTCATTTGTCCCTAATTCTTTGAACTAAGCTTGGAATATGAGTTATCTTTTTTTATCTAATAGTTTGACCATGTGCTTAATCACTTTTTAACCACATCAGTCACACTCATGAACTTATGCGATTAATAATCTTACCTATGGTGCGCGGCTACCAGGTCTTTTTTCCCATATGCATCATGTACGGGAGATGCTAGACCTCCAACCACGGTCCCATGGCCCAATGATTGTATATAATCCTTGGCGATTTCTAAAAAAAATATATACTTACGTTACATACAAAAGTTGCATCAATTGCGTGTTGGTGTTGCATAATTTTATATGTAAATAGGTTCTAAAACATTCCATTTTTAACATTGAAGGTCTAAGTTCAAGTTCATTAAAGCAGTAATGTAAAATAACGTATTTTATTGCAATATTAAATGCTTCATCGATCATTATTTACTTACCAAACATACGAAGATGCATATAAGTTGGTGGGCTAAAACTGCCACAAGCCATTAATACAATCTTGCCGTGAACCATTTTCACCCCTTTCAACCCCCCCACACAATATTTCAATGATATTAAAGTTATTTTGTATTTTATTATCACATCACAACAAATTCTGAAACCTGTCGTTTCATTGATTAAATTTTATTATGCTACTAAATTTAAAATACAACCTAGTACCGAAGTGAATAACCGACTATAATACATTTTTTATTAATAGTATAGCACTTCGCGCAGTTCCTATATGCACAGAAAAGATTTCGGTGATCTTTTAATATTTGACTATTGTCATGATTATATTAAAAGTTTAGGTCGGTATTGCGTCAATCGGTGCTAATAGTTAGTTTTTTATCTTTTATTTATTTGCTTACTTTATAAAACTGTATAACTAACATTTATTTTAATACAATAAATAATATAGTAATTCGGCTAGCTGAATGTTTTTTTTTGTTCTGAGTGTTCTTCACCTTCACATTTGATTTGACATTTGATTTGATTTGAACTTGGCCAAACTTGGCGATCCGCTATCACTCTCGCTGTTACTTTTAAGCTCCATATTTACCATGTAAATATACTCTAATAAAGACCGAATTATGTGAAAATGGCAGTTGGCTGTAAACCAGCGTGAATAAACACAAGTTCTCTTCATAGGCTTATTACCCTGTTGATATCATAACCTTAACGGCAATCAGCTGGGTAAACAAGTCGGTGGTAATTTTCCTAGAAAATGAGGCTATCTTTACGTTTACTTTCTTCTGCACTGCAAAAAACGCCTTTCTATGTTACCACACCGATATTTTACGTGAATGCAGGTAAGTTAGATATAATTACAATTTACATTACATGGTCTATGTTTAATTTTTACGTAACTTACTAAGCTTTCATATTACTGTACCGCCTTCATGGTTTATTGGAAATTTCAGCACCACACCTGGGCCACTTGTACACAGCACTGGTAGCAGATGCCATACAGAGATTTGAGAAGCTCATAAGCCCTGATTCTCATATCATATTTAGCACAGGTATGTTTATATCCCCATTTAAATTATTCACTCATTGAAATCAATCGTTGTGTATCTGTCTATTCCACAAATTATCTTTGTGTGTGGTAGGGAGATCATTCTGCAAATCACACTGTTAGTTGTTACCTGTGGAGACAAATCCTACAACACATAGAGCGAATTTCTCCAATGGTAGGTAGTAACCAGACTCAATTAAAACTAAACTGCCTTTTGAGAGCTACTTTTCTTAATAATAGTAACTGGGATCTATATAAAACCTAACAGCGTTATCACCTTTTACTCAATAAATTTCACTGAGTGAAACATGAGAACTTAGTTTTGTACAACAGATTTACACAGATGAAATCTAACCTGCAAAAATTTAAAACAAGTGCGAGTTGGACTCTCTCATAAAGGGTTCCATACCATTACACACTTCACCGATACAGGTGCAAAGTTATGTTATGTTGTGTTTCAGTATTTGTTGTTATAGGGGCAACATAAATAAATCATCTGTGGAATTTTAATCTTAATTTTCAAGCCCCCTTAAATATATATATTTTTTAATTTAATTACTTATTTGTAACTGAATAATAATAGGCTAGTTTACCTCTTGCCGTTATCAAAATCAGGCAAAGAGAAAAAATGGCAAGAAATTACATTTCTTGTTTGGGAGCCTCCCTTAAATATTTATTTTATTTTGTTTCTAGTATTTGTTGTTACAGCGGCAATAGAAATACATCATCTGTGAAAATACCAACTGTCTAGTTATCACGGCTTATGAGATACAGTCACAGACCTGGTGACAGACAGACGGATATACAGTGGAGCCTTAGAAATAGGGTCCCGTTTACCCTTTGGGTACAGAATCCTAAAAAGAATTTCAGTGCACCAAAATGAATCTGCACTTATGCCATCTTTCATGCATTTGTCCACCACATTTAATTTTTTGTGGTCATAAGAATGTTGTGGTCTGACTTTAACATTTTTTTAATTACAGGGACCGATGAACATGGCACTAAGATACAGCAAGCAGCTGCTAAAGCCAAGTTGTCACCCCTAGAGTACTGTACCAACATATCTAATGAGTACAAGGAGTTGTTTAAAGAATTTAATGTGGGATACACAGATTTCATACGCACTACGGAAGAGAAGCACAAAATAGCTGTCAGGCATTTTTGGGTGAGATTTAAATTTTGTGCAACTAAAAGATGCATTAAGGTTAAGAGAAAAACATTGGAGTATGACTAAGAAATGATGCCTAACCCAAGTCAGGTTGAACTTGGGTTAGGCATAATTTACATTCATAGTTTCAGGCCCCCCCCGACAAGGCGCAGAGTATGGCACACGGTGGGGTTTAGTGGGTATATTATTATTATCCGGTTACCGGATGGGAGAGTCCGACACATGATCTCCAGCTACCGCCCCGTAGCCAGTGGGGCCGTGCGTAACAGCATTCCCCACATTTTAAAAAAGGCATAATTTTACACCGTCAGTCGCATTAATATTGCATTGACAGTTTGACAGTCCAATTAGCCTCGGCTAATATCTATGGATTGAGTGACATTGAGAGGCAGACAGTGTTAGACCTGCAATAATATTTGAGGTTGCATATGAATGAAATTTTAAAGTAATTGGTATTAGATTTAAATTATAAGAAAAGTTAGCACTCTAATTGCTTCAAGAATTCATTCTTAATTCCCAAGCCTGCCTTGCTTATCTATGATTTCAATGATTACAATAAGAATGAACACATATGAACAATAAAAATGTATATTACCTTAAGCCAATCAAATAGTATAATAATCTTGTCATTGAATGATACTAATGTTATCATTGAATTTTGTTTCTTAAGTTATTAGTATAAGGCTTAATTTATTTCTAGAACAAGCTCGTAAAAAAGGACTACATATACAAATCCAAGTACAGTGGTTGGTATAGCGTGAATGATGAAGCATTTGTTCCGGAGACACACATCAAGGATGAAATCAGGAATGGTGAACAGGTAATCAACATTACAATTTTAAATGTTGTCGTCAACTTATCCTTCATTGGCTAGTTGGATGCAACAGCAAACTGTCCACAGACAATAAACTTCTAATTTATAAGACCATATTGAAGCCAGTTTGGATGTATGGGATCCAGCTGTGGGGTAGCTGCAGCAATTCAAACATCTCAGTATTGCAATGGATGCAAAACATTAGTCTCCGAACAATATCACAAGCCCCACTGCTTGCCACTAACAACGAGATCCACACAAACCTCCAGATAAACACTGTAAATGCAGAAATACAAATGATTGCCCTAAAGTACCAGAAACGTTTGGAAAACCACCCCAATGCGCTTGCTGCTGGGCTAACATGTCAGAGCTACACGAAAAGGCTTAAACGGAAGGACATACTCAAGTTGCATATTCAATCTAGCTGACCTGCACAACCAAATGAGTAGATGTCTCCACTGGGAGACACGCTCCATATAAAGTTATCAGCTATCAAGAAATCTGTTATATCGTCAAGGGGGTTATAGTCAAGGGACTGATCGCAGATAAACACAAAAAAAAACTTATCAGCCACATTTCCCCAACTGGGTGCTTGACAGTCAAGGCAAATCGGTTTCCTTTTATTAAACATCAAATTATGAAATAAAGAAATATGATGTCACACTTTGTTATTGCCAAATAATTAACTTAGGGGTTGGATGGATAGTTAAAATAATAAATAAAATGAAAAAATAAGAATGGGCTAAAATAATATCATTTATTTTAACGATAGAAAAGTACCCCATATCTCTGGTTTCATCATTTTTGCATGAGCCTCCCATGTGTGCCACTTTGTCTGAGATAGATTCTTGTACTTAACATCATCTGTACACATGTTTCTACAAATAAATTTATCTTTACCTTTATCTTGTAATTGTTGCAGGTAAAAGTATCGGTGGAATCAGGTCACAAAGTTGAATGGACAGAGGAAATCAATTACATGTTCAGACTCAGTGCGTTCAAGACGCACCTTCAGGAATGGCTGAAAAATGGTGAGCCTGATTCTAATGTTTCATTTGCTATAATTTCACTTTCACAGTTATGCTCACACCTGGCTTCCCTCAACATCAGCATCATCATAATGTTGTTCCTGGTTGCATCCAAAGCTTGCACTTGGGAGCTCGAAATTCACTCAACTTCTACTTTCAACTACTGTCTGGCCCTCCAAACCTGCCAGGAAAGCCTGCGCTAAAGCCTAGTCCGTCAGCAGGTGTACTGGCTTGCAAGTGAGGTCAGTTTGGACCCTGAAGATTTTAGTGGGGCCCCAAAAGTATAATTATAAATAAATAAATATTCTACGACATTCTACACAGCGCTTTCTAGACCCAAAGTAAGCATAGTTTAACTAGCTTGTGTTATGGGTTCCAGAATGCGGATAAACATACTTATATAGTTTTTTCTGTAAATACATACATATTATACATAGAAACACCCAGACCAATGCAAATAGACATATTCATGCATACAAATATTTGCACTGAGCGGGAATCGAACCCGCGCCCCCTGTCGTAGCAGTCGAACGCACTACCGCTACGCCACAGAGGCCGTCAAAGTATCTACCTATTTCCCTCTAATTCAATCAATTTAAGAAGTGGCCCCAGAAAATAGTGAAACGCTCTGCCGTACAGAGGTCGACGAATTCAAACCAATAGAACCATTAGAACCGTCGGTGGGGGTGTAACCCACCGCGGCAATGGAAGCCATGCTCGGACTCCCACCCTTGGATCTGTTCATCCGCCAAGAAGCAACAGCTGCGGCTATACGCCTAAGGGCACTCAACCTATGGAGCGAGAGAAACACGCGACACACCTCACTGCTCACAGATCTCATAAAGGAGATACCCATGATAGGAGCAATGAATGATCGTGTGCCCAAACAACACGTATTCGACAAAAAATACAAGATCCAACTTCATGAGGACCACCGCTGTGAGGCTTTATGCCCAACGGAACTACGCATCTTCACAGATGGATCAAAGACTGGTACAGGCACCGGGGCCGGCGTTTTCTCGGAGGACCTTAATATATCCATTTCAACACCGCTGGGGACCCACAACACAGTATTTCAAGCTGAATGCATGGGGATTACCCTGGCAGCTTCAGCGGTAATGGCCAGGAGAGTGGAAGGCCACTCAATATGCATACTCTCCGACAGCATGGCCGTGCTGCAAGCTTTAAACAGCCACACTATAAACTCGGGACTAATACTGGAGTGCCATCGTAAACTGAACCAAATAGGCCATTTCAATAACATAACCTTGCAATGGATTAAGGGCCACAGCGGCTCGCGCGGCAATGATGCAGCAGATGAGCTTGCCAGGAGAGGATCTGACATGGTGGTAATGGGACCTGAGCCCATAATACCGATCCCCTTTGCATACCTACGAACCATGGTAAACAAACGAACGAGAGATCAACACAACAGCTATTGGATAAATCTGGAAGTTTGCAGACAGGCGAGGGAAGCACTCCCCGTGCTGAAAATAGACTGACCAGGCGTCTTCGACAACTGACCAAACAGCAACTGCGCACGGCCACAGCTGCCATCACGGGGCACGGCTCCTTCAATAAACACCTTTATATTTTAGGAATCACCGACAGCCCTCTCTGCAGAGCCTGCATGAAAGAGGAAGCAACAGCGGCACACGTGCTCCTACACTGCCCTGTAACCGCCACATACAGGGTAAAGTACTTCGGAAATACAGGTACGCTCCGGGAGATCGCCAGCAGCGTGAATAGCCTGCTGGCGTTCTTCAATGAGTTGGGGTGGATCGAGTGAAATGCCCACCCTCACGCATAAACCGCGCCTTGTCGTGGAGTTGCGGATACCAGCTCGCGAAACCATACCAACCATACCATAGAACCGTCGGTAGCTTATAGTGGTTAAGGAGTCGACTCTACGATCGAGACGTCCTGGATTCGAATCCTGGCCATTACGCCACCGACGTGAACCCACTCCTAACACAAGCAATTTAACTTAGCTGGAGGGATTAGGGGGAAAAAAATAAAATAGATTAGAACTACTCAAACTTGAATATTTGAGTATTTATGACGGCCTCTGCGGTGTAGCTGTAGGGCATTCGACTGCTACGTCAGGGGCGGGATTTCGATTCTCGCTCAGTGCAAATATTTGTATGCATGAATATGTCTATTTGCGTTGGTCTGGGTATTTCTATGTATAATATGTATGTATTTACAAAAAAAAAAGTAAGTATGTTTATCTGCATTCTGGAACCCATAACACAAGCTAGTTAAACTATGCTTATCTTGGGTCTAAAAAGCGCTGTGTAGAATGTCGCAGAATATTTATTATTTATTATTATTATTATTCACAGACGGTGTAATAACACCATCGAAGTTCCAACGACAGTTGCAAGAGATGTTGGACGACGATGCGTACTTCCCTGATATATCAGTGAGCAGGCCGACCAGCAGGGTGCATTGGGCTATACCGGTATGTTCAGGCTGCATATTTTCCCTGCCACTTCCTACTTGGAAGTGATCACTCCTCTGAGTCTTCTTCTTCCAACTCAGTATGGGGTCAGCTTTCAGTCTAACGACGAAACGGAGATATGTGGAGGAAAGGGGTGTGATGTTCCTCCAACACCAAAGGGAGGATACTCCAACCAGGCAAGGAAGGATACTCCGACCAGGCAAGGGAGGATATTCCGATCATGCCTGGCGGGCCACGGCCCATATATGTTATACCAGCGCGCGAACTTCACTTTCGCGATTCAGGATCGGTAGCGTAGTAGTAGTATCGAATTAGTTCAACTTGTTGTCACTAGATGGCGCTGTGTACATGTGGCCACAGATATTTTCCGTCAAACGACTACCATCTGACTTTCACAACCCACTGTCGCCAATGTGACAGTTGACCCGTCGTTGGATTTTTAGGACTCCAGCTAACCATAATGACTGCCTGACTGCTCTCGGGGGCACAAAGAGGGGTATCAATGTGTTATGAATGGTCACCTATCCTAGCCTAACCTAAGCCGCGGTAGCCTAGTGGTATGGGTAATGGACTGCTGAGACGAAGTCTCGGGTTCGATCCCAGGTTTTACCATGGCACACACCAGTTATGTGTGTATTTATCGCAGGTTTATAAGTGCCCGGTTAATGGCAATAGGCTCGCCACCTATTACATTGGGACCTAAACATAAACTGGCGAAATGTGGGTGCTAGCACCTCTGCCTACCCCTTCGGGGATATAGGCGTGGTTTATGTTATGTTATGTTTATCCTAGGACTAACCAGGCTAAAATATTCGGTTATCGAAGGCCAGGTCCAAAAACATTTCTGGTATCATGTTCAAATTATTCAAAATCTATGTCGTCCAGGTGCCAAATGATGAAGAACAAAGTATCTACGTGTGGCTGGACGCTCTCATCAACTACCTATCAGTGATTGGATACCCTGATGAAGATGCCATGAAGCAACGTGGCAGACCCTGGCCTGCCGATGTACAAGTAGTTGGCAAGGATATACTCAAGTAAGTTCCTTGTCCTACGATAATATTTCTTTTTCACTCCAGCAAAAAAAAAAAGACTACTTTATAGCTTAAAAACTTGCTAACACAATAACACTAAGCTAAACCTATAACACTAAGAGAAACAAGACAAAATTTCAAGTAGTTCTCAGACAATAAAAAAAAAACATAACTTCACGCCTGTATCCCCGAAGGAGTAGGCACAAGTGTATTACACACCTACGATTCGCCAGTTATGTTAAGGTCCCAAAGTAATAGGGGGCGAGCCTATTCCCATCTACCGGGCACATTATTAAGCGAGCGATAATTAACATGAATTAATGCACACATAACTACAAGAAGTCAGAGGTGTGTGCCCGGGGCGACTGGGGATCGCATTCGAGACCTCGTCTCAGCAGTCCGTTACATACGCGTACGCCACTGGGCTATTGCCGCTTAAAAAAAACAACTCCCGGAACATCTCGTGAGTGGTAGAGTCAAGCAACAGTCATTTTGGCCGTTGCATGAATGGGCCGACTCGACCGGGGAAGCACCACCCTCTCACAGAATATCGACGCCAAGTAACAGTACTTGAACTGTTGTGTTCCGTTTGGTGAGTGAGAGTGCCGGAGCCCAAACTCCTTTCCCATCCCCTCCCAAACTCCTTTCCCATCCCCTTTCCTTTACAGGGTCGGCAGCGCGAGTGTGACGCCACTGGTGTTGCACACGCCCATAGGCCCCAGGTCCATAGGTAACCGCTTCCCATCAGGTGGGCCGTGTGCTTGTCTGCCACCTTAGTAGTATATAAAAAAAAAAAAACCCGAGACTTTTTCCAACTTAGTTGGGGATAGTTGCCAGTTTAACTATGAAACGGTCGAAGTTTAATACTTTCCGTCAAACAACTGGCATCTGACGTCTACAACTCACTGGCGATATCGAAGCTCTATAGCTAGACCAGCTGTGCAATTCACTAAGCAAGCACAACGATGCGAGTCGCAACGATGTGCGCGATAGACACTGTCATTGGTCGATTTCCAATGACGTGATACAATCTGACCAATGACAATCTACGTTGCGCCTCGCATCGTTGTCGCATCGTTGTGCTCGCTTAGTGAATTGCAGTGCAGTTGTCGGACTTAGGGCTCCAACTACCCGTGACGAAAGTCACAGATATTCGTATGGTAACCGGGACCGACTGCTTAACGTGGTGTGAAGAATGGTCAAACACCATAAGACTGACCTTGGGCTCGATTCAGTAACATTACGTTTTTTAAACGTATGATTTCAAAACTAAAGAACATTAAAATCTCAAAATCTAATTGAAAACGAAATCAACTATGAGTGGTTCTAAATGTTGAATAACCTCACTAAAGTGAAGGTAGGTTTTGTTTTGACAAATCATACTGAATACTAAAATATATTTTACGGTTTTTCTTTCTAATCGATTTAAAAACACGCGTTTTCAAAACGTAGCGTTACTGAATCGAGTCCCTGGCTAGTATTCCTTAACCTTGCAAATTAACCACAATTTACTTCAATAATTATTAAATTTCTAGGTTCCACGGCATCTACTGGCCAGCATTCCTAATGGCCATAAAGTGGCACCCACCACGTAGACTTATCTGCCACTCGCACTGGACGGTGGACGGCAGCAAGATGTCGAAGTCGTTGGGCAACGTGGTCTGCCCACGGACCACACCCGTGGGCAACGAAGCTCTCCGGTATCTACTGCTGAGGGAGGCGACCATGGCTACCGACGCCAGTCAGTTTTTGATTTCGATTACTTGAAATACTCTGAGGCTGAATTTTTTTAACCTATTTTTACATAAATAATGTATCTAAGTATGTTTATCTGCATTTTTTGATCCATATTACAAGGTAGTTAAGCAATGCTTAATATTCAATTAAATTTTTAAGCATTTTGTATGCTTACTTTTTTCTAAAGATTAAGATCGGAAAAAGGTAACATCTAGGACGGGACTTGAACCCGCGACCAGTCCCTTACAGGGGGAATGCTCTGACCAACTGAGCCACCTAGACACGTCCCAGATATTCGAAATTCTCCGATACATTAATACGTCTTAGGGCGACGTTGGCGCCATCTACCGTAATTCTTGCGAACTACGGAAACAATGAATAACTTTACAGTCATTTTTAAACATTGTTTTTTGATGACTCCGCCTAATTAATTCAATTAAATTTTTAAGCATTTTGAATGCTTACTTTTTTCTAAAGATTTACCTCGGAAAAAGAGATCATCTTGGACGGGACTTGAACCCGCGACCAGTCCCTTACAGGGGGAATGCTCTGACCAACTGACCCACCTAGACACGTCCCAGATATTCGAAATTCTCCGATACATTAATACGTCTTAGGGCGACGTTGGCGACATCTACCGTAATTCTAAATCTGTAGAAAAAAATGCTTAATATATATTTTTTTAATAAATAAATATTCTACGACATTCTACACAGCGCCTTGTAGACCCAAAGTAAGCATAGTTTAACTATATATAGCTTGTGTTATGGGTTCCAGGATGTGGATAAACATACTTTTATATATATTTGTAAATACATACATATTATACATAGAAACACCTAGACCAATGCAGAGTCGAACCCGCGCCCCCTGACGTAGCAGTCGAATGCACTACCGGTACGCCACAGAGGCCGTCTAGATATTGCTGTGTAGAATGTCCTAGAATATTTATATATTACTAGCTGCCCTCACCCCCCCCCCCCCCCCGGAATCGCCCGTGGCGTGTTCTGAACCCCCGTTGCACCCCTTTAATCCATACATACTCGTTATTCATTAGTTTTCATGTAATGTATGAGAATCTGCCGGATTTCTTGACATTTATGATTACTGCTCCGCTCCCTTCGGTAGTAGTATGAAGGAGTATGATGCTCACAATTAATGAGGCTTTCTACTGGTAAAAAAAATTTCAAGATCGGTTCTGTAGATCCAGAGATTATCGTCTACAACCGCCAAACTCACAAAGTTTACTTCTTTATAATAGTAGCTACTAACTGATGCCCGTGGCTCCGCCCGCGCGGAGGTCGGTTATTGTTATTTGGTCATATCTCCGGTTCTACTTAACCAATTGTAAGCAAACATACATCGCATCAAAAATACGTTCCGTAGTATTTGCGTCCATCGCGCACAAACAAAACAAATAGACAAGAATTCCAAAAAAAAATTTGCTATTTTTTTTTTATATTTAGTACACGTCAATTTGACTTCACCTCGCCTGATGGTAAGCTGAAGGTAAAGTCTCAGGAAAGAGGGTCACCATTACATACACGTACAATGTTAACAATGGTGGCACTCAGCTTGACGGCCTCATCAGAAGAGGATTGTGGTCGCAGCACCGCGTGACACCTACCGGTCCCACTAGTGCTGCGACCACAATCCCCCTGCCCGGCTATGCACTTGCTGACCCCTGAACGCAATCAAACCGAAATTGGATTACTATGGAGGGTTTCTCGCAATCGTGCACGGTGGTACATACCCGGCCGAATTTTGTCACAAATTTGTGTCATCAAATTTCTACCACCATCAATTTTTCATCAATGTTTCAGAATCGTTCATTTAACATAACTCTAGTTATTTTTAAGTATATCCAATGTACAGACAAAACTAATTAACAATTCTATAATAGTATAGACAGATTTCTTATTATTTCCAATACAGACACCGCTGACCGTACGGATGATCTACTCTGCATGTGTGGGCCTTTTTAACAAATTCCCCAGAATTCTTTTAATGACATTTTTCTTTTCCAGATTACAGTGAAACAAAACTAATCAATGTAGCGAACTCCGAACTGGCCGACTCGCTCGGGAACCTCGCGTCCCGCTGCTGCGGCGCCGCGCTCAACCCGAGAAGCGAACACCCGCCCCTCCACGCCGCGGAGCTCGCCGCCCTGGCCACCGACCAGCATGCCACGCTGCTCATGCAGCATGTGGAGGAACTGCCAGGTAAGGGACCACTGGCACCACCTCATGGCTACTCAGCCGTCGGTAGTTTAGTGGTTAAGGAGTCGGCTTTACGATCAAGTCCCGCGTTCGAATCCTGGCCAGTACACTACCGATGTGAACCCACTTCTTACACAGGCAATTAAACATAGCTGAGTTAGGGGGAATACTTGAAATTTCGGTTACAAGTACTCATTAAAAATATTGATAAACTGCGCCCTAACTCACGTTTCTATCCCACAGGAATTGGTTCCCTGGTGAGAGACCAGCGTGTATGCATAAGTGAATTGCATCACTTAGAGCGTTTCTTGTAATATAAATCAACTAGCGGTCGCCCGCGGCTCCGCCCGCGTGGATGTCGGTTACCGCTGCAAAAAGCCTACCCAGGAAAGACACGGTCAGCAAAATGATTCCCAGGTCAATTCACAGACACCGACAGTAACATTGACGACGCAGTCATTATCCGCAGGCTGCACAGATTGTCTTTCTGTGTATGTTAAGTTGTTAATGATGAAAATATTTAAATGTAATTAATACTAAGTTTTCACTTCTGCCGGCAGTCCCGGAGCGCAACCCGTTGTTTAAGGATAGATAACTAAAGCGATTATTGTAGAGCTTCTCCATAAACAACATTTGACGTTAAATTATTTTCAGGTAACAAAATATACTGATGGTCGGGAGCCCCGACCCGTGATAGGGCAACGTAAAGTTGCCCATGCGTAAAACATTCTTTTCGTAAATCAATTCCTACTAATTTGAATGTTTGGCCCTGGGATTTGTTTATCGTTAGTGCGAAAGAAATTTTTACTGGAAATTGGAGCCTTTTGAAGGGTATAGGCAAATCAGTAGGGATCATGGGTATTCTTGGTATATGAGCTAATTCACCAGCTGCAGGGCCGGTGATAATCTTCGCTACTATTAAATTATCTTTTAGCTCCTTTATAAGAAGTCTCGTGCCATTACACATGTTGGGGGGGCTTAAATTTCTGAGAAGCATTATCGGCGTGCCAACTTTTAACGACAGTTCATGAGGTGGTAGCCCAGCGGGGTTCAGAGAATTTAAAAATTCCTGGGGGTAGTGCACAGCGTCCTCGATGTTAGTGACGGTGTCTATGGATTTATAGCACTTAACTTCACCCGGTACTTTCTGCATAATTAAACTGTTTATTTCGTTGACTGTTTCATTCCTGGGAGAAACTATTGCTCTACAACACAGCCAACGAAAATCATTTTGATGTAAGTTTTCGATGTCAGGATATATAGCATCTATCAGACTATCTAAATTATGGACTATTTGGCCTAGAGACTCATCCAAAGTAACCGCATAATCGGTGCCCAAATTTAAAGATGGAAAAATTCCTTCTCCAAGTTTCAGCAGCTGTTGTGGAAAATTGCTATGCGTATTTCCATGTAGATGAGCTCTCATATTGGTGCGCAAATTCAAATGTTGAACAGATGTCCAAAGGTGAGACGATTTTAAACATGCCTTCATAATATCTGCTCGCGTACCTCTGTTGACGACTGGAAGCGTTTGTCGGAAATCTCCAGCAAATACAAAAGTGATACCACCCATGACATTAGCAGAGCTTCGGAGGTCTTTTAAAGTACGGTCCACGGCCTCCACATGAGCTCTATGACTCATGGTGCATTCATCCCATATTACCAACGACGCGTCTTGCAGCAACTTACCAAGAGGCCCATTTTTCCGAATAGAGCACGTAGACCGTTGATCTAAAGATACGGATAGCGGGAGTTTAAACGTAGAGTGAGCAGTTTTTCCTTCGTTCAAGAGAGTTGCAGCAATTCCTGACGAAGCAACTGCAATCGCTATCTTCCCTGATTGCCGTATCTTAGCAAGTATCAAATTTGCGAGAAAAGTCTTTCCGGTGCCTCCTGGTGCGTCCAAAAAAAATAATCTCCCCATGTTATTGTTCACGCTGTCCACAATAGTCTCATAAGCATGTCTTTGATCTGGTACTAATTTTGGCACATTGTCATTAACAAACGCTGTTAGATCATTTCTGTTATACTGTTGTACCATTGTGTCAATAGTATTATTCTGGGTACGAACGGGAGAAGGTAATCCAAAATCACTTAAATTTTTGTCGTTTAATTCTAGAAGTTTGTTTTCTATTTCGATTAATCCTTCATTATAAATGACTTCAGTGAAGGGTAAAGTGTTATCCTGATTTTGTTGTCTGATACGATGTCTAATATCTTCACAGAACTGATCTTTGAAAGTATCCCATAACTTCAATGGTTCCGATGGTTGACAAAATAAAAGTATGACTACGAACAACTCCCTTAGTTTTTTTGGACAATGTGATAACGAAGCTTCGCTTAAACTGTTACCCCAATGGTCATCGTTTTCAAGTAAACCTCGGTCACGGCAAGCTGCTTGATACGTCTCTTTGACAATACCGTTTACAGTTTTAAGGTATGCAAATGAGGTCGGACCGCGTACGTGGTGCAGTAGAATCCTAAGATAAAAACACTCTGATTGGGATGGATGTATCCCGTAGACTCTACCTAAAGCGGTATCTTTTTTATCCCCGGATGTTCAACTACATCTTCACCACGCCTCCTTCTAGTGAATTTATTATTTGCCCATGTATAGTATTGCGGGACTTCATGATACAGAAGAGTTTTCGCGAATTCATCTTCATTACAGAGAGCAAAAAATGCCAGTAATGTTGTATTGCGTGGGTTTTGGACCACTTGATGAGCTGTCCCTAGTGTAAAATACACCCTTTGACCGTTCTCTAGATGAACGGCCAAATGCACTACAGTAGGATGCCGGTCGTGAACGGGAAATCAAATA
Organism: Cybosia mesomella; assembly: GCA_946251805.1. NCBI lineage: Eukaryota > Metazoa > Arthropoda > Insecta > Lepidoptera > Erebidae > Cybosia > Cybosia mesomella. The sequence goes on along the minus strand of OX276413.1, from coordinate 17,748,176 downwards.
AGCGCCAGACAGCTGCCATTTAAATAGTTTTCAACCTCATCGTGTGGGTTTCTAAGGCTAAAAGTTGCCTGATCTGAACCTTTATGTATATACTTACATATATATTTAATGGCTTGGACAGAGTGGCAATACTCCACGTTTATATGAGCGTTAAAAGTCTTACATAGTAGCGGGGAGTATGGAACAATCCACCTATTATCTATCGTCACCATGTTGCCCCTGATTTGTAGCGTAGTGCTCCGACCGCCATTTCCTGTATCGCGCCTACGATAAACTGGATACCCATCCTCTCCGGTCTGGGTATCGTTCATGAAACGGCGAGGGTATTTTTTTGTGCAGACACCGTTCTTCATGCATGGTGCAGCTAAATTATGTTCTCCGCAGGGTCCATGTACCATATTTTTAGTTATAATGTCGTGTAGTACCGGATCAATTTGTTGATCGGGTAGCTCCGCAACTATGACACTGTCGATCTCATCTGGTTGTATTTTAGTTTCTAGCCAGAAAAGCAAATGACAATGAGGTAAACCGCGCTTTTGCCACTCCACACTTGCCATATAACATTTTACTTTACCGAATATCTGTTCTTTGACAAATAATTTGATGAATTTCTTCATCTTTAAATGAAATACACGTGAAATTATGTCATGACGGTCGAAAGACCGTTGTCCTGGTAGCAGCTCCGCTTTAATTTCAGGCCATTCGGGGTTACATGTAAAAGTGACAAATAAGTCAGGTCTACCATAATTTCGGACGTACGTCATCGCGTCCTGCGTTTTCTCGGGCATGAAACGCGGAGAACCCGTAAATGACGATGGCAATATGACATGTTGACCGATATTTGTTGGGTCAACATTTGCGTCATGATTTAAGGCATCTCTGAGATGAATGTAGTCATCAGCCCTCAGTCTTTCTTGATTCCGAGAAATATAATTTAATCTTTCCGATATGATTTTCGCCATCATGTCAACACAATATTGACTAAATAAGTCTCTGTAATAATGTAACGGATTAAAAGAGTTAGTTCTAAACATTAATCTAAATGCATAAAATTGCCGCAGAACCCTGCTGAGGGATAGTCAAATAATAACCGTCTTCTCCTGTCGCAAACATTATAGGATACTGTAGTGGATCATAGGACCGATGTAGCTCAGAAACTCTTTTGAGCTGTCCGTCTCTACCGTGTAAGACTATATCCCTGGGACCTTTGTCTTCATCGACCAAGAGAACGGCTACCTCGTTTACAGTAGGAGCATTATATCTGCCTCTGTGTGCTGTCTGTGGAGTGCGATCTGAATGAATAATTAACTTTAAATTATCTGAGGAGTTAAGTTCTAAGTTTTGTTTAAAACTTCGTATATACACGTTATGATTATTCAAAGCGGTCTGTAATTCACGAATTAAATCCATTTTTAAGGTTGGTGCGATGCTTGATCGCAACGATAACTGGTCTGCATCCGAAATAAAATATATTTGCAAGAACTGTGGGTTTTGGCCTGACGGTGGTAAAACGCTACCAATGAGATGATACACCTGTCCTTCAATTTTAAAAGTGGGCATAAAATTTCCTTACCTGATTTCTTTTGCGCCAAACGAAGTCATTTGAAAAAGACTATTGTATCTACGTATGTTTGTTAAAAAATGACCAGATAATGGATGGTTATTAGTTAAAAGATTTTTTATTGGTTGTGGTGGCTCCTGAAGGTTAGGAAGACAAATTTTACCTGAAGCACAGCACATACCATTAGGTTCGTCTGTCCATTTCTTGGCAGAGCAGTTAGAGCAGATCTTATTCATGACTCCGATTTGGACGGACGCTTGTTGTGCATAATCAACCTGCGGATCATATCTGAAAGCCAGTCTGTTGCTGTTAGCTAAAATTCGATTGCAAACTGTGTTTGTGGACAACTGCTGTCTCTCTGCTTGAGCTCTAAGTCGCTGCAAACGCTCGACACTCGACTCTCTTTCGCGCAACTGAGAGGTCCTTATATTTTGTTCATGAAGACGTTGGGAACGCTCCAGCCTCGACTCTTGAGCGCGTAGCTCGGAGGTTCTCAGACTTTGTTCGGCAAGGCGTTGCGAACGCTCGACACTTGACTCTCGTTCGCGTAAGTCAGAGGTCCTTACATTTTGTTCATGAAGACGTTGGGAACGCTCCAGCCTCGACTCTCGTGCACGTAACTCAGAGGTTCTCAGATTTTGTTGTGCAAGGCGTTGCGAACGTTCGACACTCGACTCTCGGGCGCGTACCTGAGAGTTTCTCTGATTTTGTTCAGCAAGGCGTTGTGAACGTTCAGGTGAAGATTCTCCCATACGACGTATTCTTGCTGCCCGTGCTTGAGAACTATGTTTAGAAAGTTGAGACCTGGCTCTCTTAGGCATTTTCAAATGTTTAAGAAAATGTTAATAGCGTGTAATAGTCTAGCTCTGAAAAGAACTGTTGTTTAGCCCTGAAAAGAACTGTTGGTTAGCCCTGAAAAGAACTGTTGGTTAGCCCTGAAAAGAACTTTTGTTTAGCTCTGAGAAGAACTTTTGCGTAGGTGTAGTTTGAAGAACGAAATCTAAGAAAATCGCACGAAAATTATTAGACTTCGCGCACGACCGCTGCGTAGGGAGCCGATCTCGCGCCTGAGCCGCGCGGGTACCTTACTCATAGATCTAAACTCCCCTCCCGCACGCGCACCCCCGCCTTGGTGACGCCCACTTCGCAACGGGCCGTGCAGCAGAAATCGTAATATTTTAATTTCGCCATAACTTCAAAACCAAACGTCCAATTTTAATCATTCAAAGACCAAATATTATCTACATAAACTGTACTTAGTGATGAAATAATTTAATTTGATAAGGATTAATAGCATGAGTAAAATAAACGCGTTTAAATGTAGTACAAAAAAAAATCAAGATTTTTAAATAAAAAAATGGTTGTTGTGCCTCACTCGATATAGATAGGTATAGTGTGTCGCGGACTTCTTTGTAGATATTTATAAGATCTACCATTAATTAGAACATTTTATGGATCTATCTTTTATAGTTTAGGCAGCGTACGCAAAATAAGTAACTTTTCTGGTTGATTTTTTACACCTTGTGTCCGAAAAACCCAAATATCTTACGGAACCCTATTTTTTTCCAAAATAAAATATAGCCTATGTTACTCGTGGATAATGTAGCTTTCAAATGGTGAAAGAATTTTTAAAATCGGTCCAGTACTTTTTGAGCCTATTCGTTACAACCAAACATACAAACAAACAAAGTTTTCCTCTTTATAATATTAGTGTAGATAAATATTATAAATATTATACGACATTCTACAGAGCGCTCTCTAGACCCAAAGTAAGCATAGTTTAACTAACTGGTGTTATGGGTTCCAGAATACGGATAAACATACTATTATATATTTTTTTGTAAATACATACATATTATACATAGAAACGCCCAGACCAATGCAAATAGACATATTCATGCATACAAATATTTGCACTGAGCGGGAATCGAACCCGCGCCCCCCAGTCGTAGCAGAATGCACTACCGCTGCGTCAAGTGTCATAAGGACTCTGATTTAAAAAAAAGTATCTAAATATATGTTTTTAAATACCTATAATGCAAGCGAGTTAGCTATAATCCGACCCGAGCGCTAATCTTAGTTGCATCATTATACAATTATATTATTTGGTGTATATTCGCTTCTATAGCTACTGCTGTCAGCAGGACCCCCGATTCAGAGAGCCTGGTTCCCAGAATATCATTATAAACAATAATTGTATTATCTACTCTAATAATCTTAATATATAATTACAGAATTAGCTCGCATGCACTACAGAAACTACAATTTCTACAAAGCTATCGATGCCGTCGTCAAAGTACTCCACTTAGCCAACCTATTCTTCGAAACTCACAAACCCTGGGAACTTCGCAAAAAGCCTGAACTACAAAAAGAATTAGACGTTATATTACACATAACAATGGAGACCCTAAGAATATGTGGAATTATATTACAGCCAATCATACCCGCTATGACTTGTAAGCTATTAGATAAATTACAAATTAGTAAGGAATGCAGAACCTGGCAACACTCAGAGACGCCATCTTGGAGAGTGAAAGGCGCCATTTATGAGACAAAGAATATACAGAGCGGGAAATTTGTTTTGTTTCAAAGGATTTATGAGAAGAAAAATGTTCAGAAGAAAAAGGTTAATGCGTAGTCAAAATGTTTAAGTTATACGAGAAGGCGATTGAATTAGTGCATACATACAGTCACGCGGCACGTGATTCCCAATGGGGAAGGTAGAGACAACATCTTTTTACTTCCTACGATCCTGGAATACGCTTTCCGCTTCTTCTACTTTCACAATTGTTTTTATACGTGCTCGCAGTACCAATCCCGCGTTCTCTCAATTATCGGGCGGCGAGTAAATGATCATATTTTGATGTAAAATATTTTTTCTTGTAGATTGAGGTAGGGTCTCCATCAACCCTTATAATAATAGGTCTTTACCTATGAAATTGCCGAAATTTTGTTACAAATTCATGAGTTCGTTATTCCTGTAATTTAATAGCTATTTCCATTATTTATATTTTGTTTGAAAGTTGATTTCAAGATTTTACAACTCTGTATTAAATTTTTGTTTTTATTGGCCGCTTGATAAATTAATTCGATCTTCAAAAACAGTACTTCCTAAATGCTATCCATTTTGATGATAAATTTCGTATTGCTTAACAGCTGTCACTTTTCAAAAATGTAATACAAGTTGCTGTTTGTTAACTTAATGTTGTCTCATTCATACACAAAAAAAATCATATAATTTGGATTTGTCATTTCTAAAAAAAATTTTTTGTCATTCCTGAAAATTGGGTTTCCTCCAATTTCTTCAAGAAAAACGGCAATTTCATATGTAACGACCTAATATAACAATAATATAATCTTTATTTGTTAAAATATGGTGGTACAATACAGGTCTTACATTAAAAGTGTTAGTTTAACATATTCTACCATTACTAGTGTACAATTCCCTTAAATCAAACAAAGGGATGAGACACTTGTTATGTTTTGTATTGTCTTGAGATGTGTCGTGTGATGTACATTTGTTAAAATATGATGGTTCGATACAAGTCTTCGTTAAAAGGGTAGGTTCAGCATTTTCCACCATTACTGGTGTACAATTCTCTTGAATCAAACATTAAATATTAAGACACTTGTATATGTTTTGTATTGTCTTGTGAATATAAGCTTTGGTAGTTAGAAAAACGGGTTTTAGATATGAAATTAGATCTTTTTCAAATAAGTATTTATGTTATAGATGGCAATATTGTTGATATAGGATTTATAATTTTATTACAATTATTTGGATGCGATCCAAGTGTTTATTTTGCTTGATTACCGGTACATTTCATTTATGAGTTTTTGAAATGTCATTAAGTTTTAATAACTTGTATTTTTCAATTGGATGAGCAGGAGCCTGATTCAGTAAAATTACGTTTTTATCACGTGTGATCTCAAAACTTACGAAAATGATAAAATTAATATTTCAATATCTAATTGAAAGCGCAATCATCTAAGAGTGATTCTGAAGGTTTAATAACCTCACGAAAACGTAGGTAAGATTTGTTTTGACAGACCATACGGAATATCAAAGCTTTTTACATTTTTTTTTTCCGAATTGAAATGACGTGGTATGAAAACTAATGGTGTATATACAGTTCTATAGTCAGGGTCACCATTACATACACGTACCATGTTAACAATGGTAGCACTCAGCTTGACGGCCTCATCCGAAGAGGATTATCGTCGCATCACCGCGTGACACCCACCACCGGTCCCACTAGTGCTGCGACCACAACCCCCCTGCCCGGCTATGCACTTGCTGACCCCTGAACGCAATTCAACCGAAATTGGATTACTATGTACGGATTTTCGCAATCGAGGCACGGTGCTACCCACTCGGCCGAATTTTGTGACAAATTTGTGTCATCAAATTTCTACCACCACAATACTACCATTTGAAATAAGTCTATTCCTTTTGAAATAAGTCTATTCCTTTTGAAATAAGTCTATTCCTTTTGAAATAAGTCTATTCCTTTTGAAATAAGTCTATTCCTTTTGAAAAAGTCTATTCCTTTTGATATAAGTACCTTTCGACCTTTTGATAATTCAAAACAAGGAAATGTATTGAAATGGAATGAATTGGAACCTCCTTGATATGTTTGATTCACTCCGGAACATACTTTATGGTCCCGACCGAAATAATGAAATCCGAAGTAACTTTATGGTACCTTTTTTTTTTCTTTTTTTTACGTGCGGAAATCCCTTCGGATACCCCCCGCCAGCGGGGGTGGTTATGTCGTGTCTCGACTAAAACCGCACGGTGTCCTCCCCAAGTGTCCGTTGCCGGGCACCCTGGGTAAGCCCTCGAAAGGATAACCCCAGGGTTGCCGGCGGACTTTGGCCGCCACCGCGGCCTCGCCTGGTGGGGTCGGGTTTTATCCCGCTTCGGTGAGTTGGCAGGCGTGTGTAGGGCACACACGACACGCCTCCGCCACGGCCTGCTTCTGTAAGGACGGCGAGTCGGCCAACTGCCGTCCTCAGGCCCCGATCATGGAGGTCGGTAGTCCCGGGCGTAGATGAGTCTACGGCGTCCTCGCCGCAGACTGCGAAACTTGGGGCGTAGGGTTCTCTCCCGCTCCCTCTCCGCCGTCTCTTTCGCGCGCATTCCCTGCTCGCAGAAAGAGGCGGCGGCGTGCCACTTGCTCCCGTCGGAGACCACGGCCCTCACCATGGTCTCCAACGAGAGAACGACCACGCCCAGGACCGCAACGAGATCCCGGCGTTGACTCGCCCACGCAGGGCACTCCACCAACGTGTGGACCACCGTGTCTTCGCCAGGATCCTCGCAGTGCTGGCACTGCGGCGTTGTCTCCCGGTGGATGCGCCACAGATACTTACCGAAACACCCGTGTCCGGTAACCATCTGGCACATCCGGTAAGAGAGGTCCCCATGGTCCCTCTCCAACCACTCCTTCATGATCGGTCTCACCGCCGCAATGGTGAATTCCCCCCACCTTGGGTGCTCAAGTCGCACCCTCCATGTCTCCATGAGTTCCTGGCGGAGCAGGGACCGCGGAGCCCTGATTTCTCGGGGCTCCGGCCTATGGCCCCGCTCCAGCGCCTCCTTGCGCCACTGGTACAGCAGCGCAAGGGCTCTCGCTTCCAGGTCCCATGGAGGGGTCCCGGCTAGGAGACATGCCGCCTCGAACTTTATGGTACCTAAATTACACTTCTTTCGTTCGTGTTTCGTGCCGGCCCGTAATTGTGGATGTACGTCATGGTAAGTTTTTGTATAGTTCTAAAGTAGATGTTATTATAGTGGCATTTTTAATAAATTGTTGAATTTAGTTTCTTGTTTCATTTATTAGTGTGCGGACTGCTGGAAACTAACAAAATAACCAGTGCTGGCTAAATCCAGGTGAATAGAACTAAAATGATCAGATGAATATGCAGTTATTTTCTTCTAAGTGAAACTATATGGACTATTTCAATGTAATAATGAACTTGAGTTACTTGAAATCAAAAAATTCTAATGACCATTTTATTTCTATTCACACAATTTTACAGCATGCGCAATGAAATGCTTGCGAACAAGACTTTTTAAGGAGAATTTAAACTTTCATCATAATCATTGCAAACTTTGGTAGCAACTGGGAAATTACTTAAAGATTATGAATGTATAAATACTTTATTTGATTAGTCCCGGTGTCCACCACCAATTTGGCGACCACTGGTGGACAGAGAGATAAATTATGAAATTATGTTCCGCTATCCACCAGTGGTGGACAGAGCAACACCGGGACTAATCGTATTACCTGATTAGTCCCGGTGTCCATCACCAATTTGGCCACCACTGGTGGATATTTCGCACTTCTTGCCTCGCTCGGCTTATATTCCGAAAATAAGTAAAGTGGGTTAGGTTGGGTTAGAACTGTGACCCCAACACCGCGCCGGAACCACTAGTCCGGAGAGATCTCTGTGTACAGTGCTTCCTATGTACCGAGATGTCTACAAACAATGTTTTGAATTTAACATTCGAAACATCAGTCCATGATTGATAAATATAAATATTCGAAGAATCGTTCAGTCGAAGCAGCGTTTGGCGACAAAAAGTCGTTTCGCAATAACACATCTTTTCAAAATATGTTGCTGTCCACCACTGGTGGACAGCGGAACATAATTTCATAATAAAATTTGTCTCTCTGTCCACCAGTGGTGGACACCGGGACTAATCGACTTTAGTCTGTAGCTATAAGAGTCGCCAGTTGTTTAGGTCCCAATGTTATAGGGGGCGAGCCTATTGCCATCTACCGGGCTCATTACTAAGGGAGCGATAATTAATATTTTTAATAACTAATCGTGGGTGTGTAATACATTACACACCCACGATTAGTTATTAAAAATCCCTGTATCCCCGAAGGGGTAGGCAGAGGTGTACCTCTGCCTACCCCTTCGGGGATACAGGCGTGAAATTATGTTAAGAGTAATGCTACAGTGAGCCTTCTGCATTTCTTAACATTACTAGATGAGTTTATTGCATATGGGACATATCAATAAAAACACAAATTCTATATCGGAGTCAATTTATTTACGAATATGCTTATTAAATAATAATATTTGCATCAAAATACTGCAATAACGACTAACGGTATGAAGGAAGCTAACCATAACACTATTAAGCTAGATACAGCAACGCAACGGTTGCATTGCAACCGAAAGCGTAACACGTTGCGGTAGTACGACACATCAGACTGTATTAAAAAAATCGGTTTATTATTTCTCTATGGATGGCTTTAACAGCAGAATCGCCGCATGTCAAGTAAATTTTAATCAAGTCATTTATAAAATTATTCACGGTGAAACGCCACATCTAGTTTGATCGCCATTTTTTCGGCAATTTACTTGACCAATGGCATAAATCTCTTACTTTTTACGAAGGTACACTTCAGGAATAAAAATCGATATCTTTTCAAATTGCATTACCTTGTGTCGTCCTACTACAAAACTTCACACTTAGTCGAAATGCATCAAATGAGTATGATACAGGTTTGTTATTAATTAATCATTACTATATATAAATTCTTACAAAAATTCGGTGACACATATATTTGCTTAAATGCTTATATTAATGGTGTTGTATGTGAACATCGTTGCATTCATAAAATTGTCGACAAAGTTCTCTAACTTATAGAGTATAAGAAAGCATGAAAAAGCGTTTAAATTATAAATTATTTTTCGTTATTCGTTTCACTAAAAAACGTTTTTCTTTTCAGCGTTACCGAACATTCTGACAAGAAACATCCTATTTTATTGTTTTATTTATGGATTTTATTGCCAGCATATAAATAGTGCTAAATCACTACTTCAAACGGTAAACGATCAATAATCTTATTGTATCGTAGCACAAAACTGTTTCCGATATTCACATACAACATCAGCGTAATGACTTCGCTTAAACTAATACCTCGAACTAAACAAACTGTACATATGAACTCCTGCGCCTTGAGCATCCACTCACATAATTCTGATATTGACTCTACAACTTTAATTAAATTTAACTTAAATAAAATGCAACAAGGATGGTAACACTGCGGTTGCCTCGAACTCGTAGGTTATGTTCACAGAACAGTCAAAGATGTATGCTGATTAACTGAGCAAAATTAAGATCAATAAAATGATTACCTTCTGAGAATTAAAATTTCTAATACATATTTCTAATAGTTTCGAAATTTATATGAGACCTAGCTTGACCAACAGTACATGTGGACCAAAACACATTTAAGAATTTGCACTAATGGGCAAATTTGCTAATTCCATATCAAATTTATAATTCCATTCGACATGGCGCCAAAGACACTAGCGCCATCTATTATTTTATATGTATCTTTATTTTTTTCCAATGCAGGTTGAGATGACTTTCCATGACATTTTTACATGATAAGGGAATCTACAGTTAAATGCATTACTAGTTCAAAATAAAATATAAGACTATCCATACAAAAGCTTAAATAACATGATATTATAATTACGAAAGGAACTGTAAGCTATATATAAGTATAAATACTATTTTATAAAAGTAAATCAAGATATATTGACATAAACCGTTTGACTAAATCAGTTGTCATTTTGTTTAATACAATTTAGTTATACAAAAGAGTACAAGAACTTAATCTATACAAATCTATCAAACAAACATGATTTTTGTTTCATTCATTTTTGTATGTAGTATTATAAAGTCAATATCGGAACGTACCCCTAATGCTTTAGGAGTGAAATGTTAAACGATTCATTCACTCACTCTTTTACAGATTTTTCAAAATGCTGGCACGTATTGGGAACGAATGTATCGAGTGAGCGACGCTTCTTTTGTGCGAATGAAATAAATGTTAGCGATGATTCCCTTACACGATTACCCTTGAATGCCTAAAGCGTTACACGTCAGTACTTGTCCGTGAACATCCGCAGTAGTTTAGGATGGATTGAGAATGTTCTGAATAAGCTGAGTGTAAATGGCGTGCGACGATACAAAACGGGAGGGTGTGGAAGCGTGTAATGAAGGCAATATAACAATAAAATCCTTTAAATAGGAACTTGTTAGAATTTAAATACAAAAAGTTGCATACGTTATGTAGGCCATGAACTAAACGATTCCTAAATCGGCTCGGTAGGTGGCGCTAAAATCGTGTTAAGGGATTTTTTTAAATGAATTTTTCCCGTGCCTAGCCCGGACTGGGCCTGTAGACAAAGTGACATTCTACTAGTGGAATCACTTCGAAGCGAACCTTCAAAAGTGCAAAATGTATGGGAGTGACATTATTTGTTACACGTGACATGTCGACCAATAATGTCTCTCCAATACATTTTGGACTTTTGAAGTTTCGCTTCGAAGCGATTCCACTAGTAGAATATCACTTTGTCTAACCCCCTTGGTTCGCTTTCACTACATAAAAGTTAACTAATAATAGAGGTAGCGCTTCTTAAAAAGCGCTAATGTCATTACGAATCTGGTGAAGTTTAAAAAAAGCCTCCAGCACACGCGATCCACTCCCTCCAAACGAAAACAGGCATCGAAATACAATAACAATCAAAATGACTCATCAAAATGCTTCAATACTTATTTCTAAAAACGTTGAAGTGGCAATGTTCATACACAAAAATATCGACAGATTTTGTGCAATTTTCTATTCACATTTTTTATCTCTTTTTCAGAGAGGGACTAAACATATTGAAATATTTAATACAGAACACTTAGTTTTTTTTTCACAATTACTTACATCATTTTTTTTTATTTAACACTAGCACGACAGAAAGGAATTAGATACAATTTATAGTTCATAGATTTTCTATTCATTTCACGATAATTATTGCTCGATTCTAATCTACGTTTTAACTGACTTTTCATGTGAGGCGGCTAACTTTATACTTAACAATATACTTTTTGCACACAACGAAACCCGCTAACAGAATACTTTTTTAAGGCCGGTTTCTCGTATGTCCTGGCAGAATCATATCTATATAACACTAAATACTGGTAAGCTCATAGGTATGTTTAATTAGGGGTGCGACTAGTTGGATCACCTCCAAGTTTGGTGCACCCTGGGCAACGTGGGCGATGACGCATCATTGATTGCTCCTCTGGAGTAGCTGGCGTCAACGTCAACGGCCAAGAGTCTGACCAACCGGCCCTTTTCAGGGCCAGCTGACCCAATTGTACGAGGGGGTCGGGGTATGGCGGGCCTGCAAGGCCCGCGGGGGTGGGTGGTCGCTCCAGGTACCCCACTGCTGTTATCAGAGGGGACACTGCGAATGGCCCAGGGTCAGTCGGAGTGCGAGGGATATGCTCTATGGGTAACCTTACACCCCGGCGTCTGTAGACCCGAGTCGGCGTGCGGTTTTAGTCGGTTCAAGTCCGACATAACCGCCCCCGCTGGCCGGCGGGTATCCGAAGGGATTTCCGCACAATAAAAAAAAAAGGTATGTTTAATTAATAGTGTCTGTATATTTGAGTTGGTATGAGTGTTTCAATATTTATTCGCATTCTAAACCCCATACAACAAGCTAGTTAAGCTAAGCTTACTTTGGGTCTAGATTTTACTGTAGAATAATTTCATTGGCTGAAGCTGACCGATGACGAACGAGAGCGGGGAGAGGGAGTTAAGGGGTGCGCGGGGTGTTACAAAGACACGTCTAGGACGCGCTTCTCTTCTGTTTGTTCGGTGCCTAACACGACTTGAACTCGTCTTTCACACGAAAAAGTGACCATAATAACTGTTATTTAATTGTAATATTTTATTAGCGAGTTTGTTTAACGCATTGACATCATTTCTCTTTACAATTCCTTTATTACTGTGGGCTTTGTATATACACATAGTTTTAGGATTTTTCTAGCACACATGATAATTGTTTAAAAATAATATTCTGAAGAAAATAATATATATTTGCTACACTACAAATACATTCACCGGTATAAAACAAGGATTAGTTAATTGTATGCGGGAGATTATAAATAAAAACAGAATTTTCCATTGAAGCTGATTTACACAGGGTCAGTTATTATATCCAAATTAGAGGCAAGTTAGTGCTAGGGGGCGATTTGGTAACGCCACGTTTTCTAAACGCGTGACTTCAATTCGATTAGAAATAAAATCGTAAAAAACTTTATTATTACCAAAGATACCTACGTTTTTGTGTGGTTACTAAACCTTCAAAATCACTCATAGATTGATTCGATTTCAATTAGATTTTTGAAATTTAAAGTCGTAAGTTTCGAAATCACGCGTTTTAAAAAGATAATTTTACAGTATATTCAACCGCGAATATCAGAGTCAGCACCGACAAAGACAGCCTTGTACTAACTCCAAATCGATTTACACGATGTCAGCATCTTGGCAGCGCTGACTTGTCTCGAATTTAGAATCAAAAACTAATCCTAAGTAAATCAGAATTTAGTATATGGAAAAGTCTGCCTTTGTACGTGTTCGTTCTACTTATAAAGTACAATGTTTCAGCCATTATTTTATTACATTTTTATCATTACTAACTTTGTTTATTAATAAAACAAAGCAACGGATCTTGTCTAATATTTATTTTGATTGAAAACCGATGCGATCGGATTGTATCGACCGTGTTAGAGGTGAAGTGTATTGACGTTCATAGGCGTTACTGTTGACGTTCATGAATGTTACCATTACCGTTCATATGTGTTACTTTGTGACTTAAACTAATAATGATATTAGATTTTTGTTTTCATTTTAGTTAGAAAAAAATAGACAGTCAAAGTTACTATTTCGTTCATTATCTAAATGCGATCAAGACCCGTTGTATATTATATTTAGGTGTTTTCAGGAACTGACATTTCGACAAATTAAATGTGTGTAAAACAAACAAATATCATAGACTAACTACAAATATTTAATTTCTCAAGTGTCGCCAACCACTTTCGAATAATGCTTAGTAAAATTTCTTATATATGAAAAATAAACTTACAAAAATTGATTTCGTTCATAACATGTAAAGTTACACATAAGAAATTGTAGATTATAAAAAGGTATATATATAAATCGTAAAAAGTTTGATTATATTAAAGAATTCTTTCTATCTAAAACAGTAGATTGGCATCCATTGCTTAATCCTATTGATGACATAATATAAACAGATGACCAAACAAAAGTTTATTAGAAAAAAAAAAACAATCCAATCAATTTTATCGATAAAATTTATCATTTTATGTAGAAGCCCTTCACTATTCGATCTCTTCGTATGTCACCAATAAAAAAAAACCTACGAATATAATACTTTAAAAAACAATAAAATACTTATATAAATATTGATTTTATATTTGTTCGCGTGTTACTCCGTTGCAGTATTGAACTAAATGCATTGTGGTTACAGGATAATATCAGTCGATCTGAAAATGGCAATTGTGAGTGTAGTCTCGTCAAGAAAATATTCGCATCGACCGCCATCTAACAACGAGATCCCGAACTGATTAAACTTGTGACGCAAAAAAAAACGATATTGCATTCTTGATTTTTTATTAACCATTCGGATGTTCGATAAGTTTGTCAGGAACATAGCATAAAAGACATAGTAGTGTAGAGGGTAAAAAAACATATATCTACTTTACTATAGACCTCTCTCCTGCTTATTTTGGCCAAACAATCCAAAACTCGAGTGCCAATTACAACATGTCAGTATAGTTAATCTTTGTAGATAGGTGGTCTATGCCGCTGTAAGTATATTTTGAAATGACACGACACTCGCAATTGCCATTGTAAAAAAATGTACTTAAACTAAATTGTTCATGTTTTTCAACAGGTCACATTTTTTTATAACATTACTTTAACTTTATAAATATAAGTTCCGCTTACACAAAGTTCTTTGCTTGTTCTTATAAAAACGATAAGTTAATGAAAAAAACTAATCGTCGACTGAAAGCGTCGATATCCAATGATTTCTAGGTATGTAACTATAAAAAATACAATAAATGTTGTCAAAAAAAATATTTCACTCAAAGTTAGCGAGTAGAGTATCAAAATGAGGAAAATTAAAAGGAGATTACACGAATACATTATGTCATGACTAAAAAGTATAAAATAAATGAATCAAAAATCAAAAACCTGACCGCTGCTGGAAAGATTGAAATAAGTTTGATAGCAGGTGATACCCATTTACAAATCATAAACCGCAAGAAAGTTCATGGGTTCCGCCTGCTGTCTTTTCAGCAGCAGTCAGATTTTTGATTTTGTAATCATTCATTTTTTTAGTCATCGAACGAAAAACTACCGTAAGCGAAACCTAAAACAGATACAAGCAACAGGTACAAATTGAAACGCGTCACATCTGTATGTAGTCAGGATTCAATTTCCAATGATAGCCACTTTACACCTAAGTCTTTTACATTTGAAAGACGTCACCTGGGAATTAGAGCTCTCTCTATATTGAGGTGTCACGCAAATGTATGACTGAAAAGTTTTCATAGGACCACTAGCTTACATAGGAACATAAGTATTGCTTTTAGTCTCCAATTTAGCTAAGGAGGGAAGTGGTCTTCTCTTATTTTTCATTAAATTCATAATGGGATACAAACCAGGTTACCTTTTGTCTGGAACTTCCCGGGTGTGCTACATGGAGGTGTATTCAGTAAACTAATAATTGAAAAACATTAGTGCACATGAAGTCGCGAAGTAAAAAACATTCGGTTGAAGACGCTGCGCACACGTCACTTCTTTTCAACATGGTTTACGTTACATCGCCACATCCATCTATCGCCATTTTAGGCAGTCAACGTTAATAAAAATGGTAAAAAACCTCCACATGACAAGTTCAATGTATAACATAATAAGCTTACTAGGCTCTGAGAAATATTTAAACCGAATCTTCAGTGCATGTTTCAATCAAAACTTTGAACAAAACATTTACACAAATCATTTTAGATAAAATCATGATAACAATTTTAGCTTGGTAAATGCTTTAATTGTATAAACCTGAACTAAAATTAAGGTCTCGCATCTGCTAGCATTGACAGTTACGATGAAAATAAAGGAAAAGCTTTTGCTTAAAGTTTCACATTACAAAACAGATTTTAATGTAATAACACTAAAAATGTTTGTCCTGGGACTGATTGAAAACATGAAAACGTTTCGATTGAACATGTCCGATAATGTTGTAGCTACCGCAACTAGTAAACATCAGGGTATCCGTAATTCGTATTCTCGACTCCGTCACAACAACTGCCTCATTACCATAGCCGGAGAAATTCGTACGAAATGTCGAATTATATGGAAAACGTATACGCATTGAAATCTACCTATAATTCAAGCGTACATTGCTTCCAAAAACATGTTATTCTTAAACAAATGTTTTGTGTACATGTTTTTGTTGTAAGTATCGAACTGAATGTGCATTTCGGACTTCCGTTATTGCCACTACCTTACCTATAGATATTTAAATATGAAGATGTAAGGTAATTTTTGAATCGTTAATCCAGTTAGAGGTTATCAGCGTCGCATAATGGTGGTCAGCTGGCTTGTGGCTGAGGGTTCGGAGGGGGGGACGAAGGGGCCAGGAGGTGCTCGGGGACTGGCACTGCTCGGAGACGCGCTGATATTTTCTTTTGAGGACATAGTACCTGGAAAAATGATCATCATTCCATGAATAAATATATTATTAATAATTATAAAGTCACTTTTACGTGTTTAAGGTTTTCCGCTAACTTCTGTACCATTATCATTCCCAACGGGGACGCCGACAACCGGGTGGTTGATCTACACTTCATGTGCGGGCCAAACTTCTATACAATCTATACTATTGATCGCATTTAGAGTTGAATTTAACTGTCATTTAGATATTTTTTACAGGAAACGAAAAAGGAACAGGGTTGGCACGGAAAATCAAATTGCCCTCGATTGTACAATTATATATGTACGTATATCTATTATTATTATTTTTAAATTAACAGAAACCTGGATTCGCGCATGATAGCACCCAACTACTTACCCGTCTAGCGAACAAGAAGCAGCCCGTTTCTTCCTCTTGCGTGTTAACTACGGGAACGAGCTGCAAGTCCACCGTGGGCGCCTCTCTGCTGTCCTCACCTGAGAAAGTTAGCCTGGCTTTAGATATCTTTTTTATATCGATTTATGTACGAGAAAAGATAAAACAAAACAAAAAATTCAAGTACGTCAAATGAACACCCATGAACGTCAACAAAATACTACCAGGATGAATTAAACTAAATAACCTACCTCTGGCAAAAACATTGAGTTCATTGAAGCAGCCGGTTTCGATCATCTCAGTCTGCCACGGGATGCTGACGGAGCCTGTGTTGAACTTGCCGTAGAAGGTGTCGTCCGCCGCATCTAAGTTTACTCCCTTCACCGTACTGAACTGCTCGATATCCAGTACGTCCTTAGCGTACACGGCGTGCGGCTAGAATATTTTTAATATTTAAATTTAGTAGGTATAAAGTAAAAACTGCAATGAACGCAATCATCATCATCAAAAAGTCATCGGTGTTACTGCGTAACACTTATGACAATTTAAAATTATGTTAATAAGTGTGGGTTGCGGGCTCAGACGGCAGCATTCGCTTCCGTAATTCTCAAAATAAACCGAATGATAAGGAGGAGTAGAATAGCTAGTCCTGAGCTCCAAAGTCCGAGCCCGTTTGGTTGCAACCGGGATCGGCGGCGGCGTTCCGATGAAGAAGGAATGGTGTAAGCGGGAGGCGGGGGGCGTACTCACGTCGGGCACGAAGGGCGCGTCCACCATGCCGGCCTCGAGGCGCGCCCAGTTGAGGTGCGCGAAGAAGCGGTGCTCCTTGACGTGGCGCGCGCCGCGCCGCGCCGCGCCGCAGCCCAGGCGCGCGCCCGGCGCCTTCGCCAGCAGCGCGCCGCACAGCGCGCGCGCGCACTCGCTGAACTTGCCCGAGTACTTCTCCTGCTCGTGCTGCGCAAGCGCCACGCGACAGTCAGTGCCCAGTGCCCAGTGCCCAGTGCCCAGCGAGCATCTCGTCAAACGTCACGATAAAACTCTCCAGTTTGTTCATTGCAGCAATAAATCAAAACGAAAACATCATCGGTTTCAAACAGAATTTTGACTGACAGAGTACTGAATTTTTTAGTCGTTTATCTTTATTTTACGAAAAACCAAAATGAATACGCTTCTTTACACACATGTGGTTAAGTTTAGCAATCGGATACTTAATTTTGTTCTAAGTAAAATGAAATTAAATAACTTTATAAATGTTAGCCAGAAAGTAACACTTATGAACGTCAAAAGACAAATTAAAATTACAAAAAAAAATCCGGAAACTTTTCACTTTTATTATACGCTTTTTATTAGCTTCACCTGTATATTTGTTTGTATGTTTGTTTGTAACTGCCTCCTTTAGGCCCGATTTTGACCCACTTTAAACGGCCAGATTTCGTTCAAACTTTGTAGATTTATCGAGGACCGATGACAATATACTAATTTGATAAAATTATT
Source organism: Cybosia mesomella (assembly GCA_946251805.1). NCBI lineage: Eukaryota > Metazoa > Arthropoda > Insecta > Lepidoptera > Erebidae > Cybosia > Cybosia mesomella. The sequence goes on along the minus strand of OX276413.1, from coordinate 17,730,148 downwards.
CCATTTTTCAATTTGCAAAATAAGATTTTTGTTAATTTATATAATTTTTATCTATAGTCGATAAGGCAGAAATTTCAATTTCCAACCATTATCTTAAGCCGATTTATCTAATATTAACAAATTTTCGAACAAGCTAAAAAATAATAAATAAACCAAACTAAAAAGTAGGAAATAAATAATAGTTTAAAAAACACGCTTTTTATAGAAAATCGAACTAAAAAAATAGTAAATAAGTTTTAGTTAATTTAAATTAAGAACAATGTTAAAAAATTCAATAAATATAAATTAATAATAGTGTAAATAAAAAAAAATGTATTTTTTTTAAATTAAAGCGTGGGGTAAAGATATTATCAAAATGATAATCACTCTACTCATGTCTGTCAATAACATATTTATATCTATTGAACCATGCACCCCACGCTTTTTTTTAAATGAAATACATTTTTTTATTTACACTATTATTAACTTATATTTATTGAAATTTTTAACACTATTCTTAATTTAAATTTACTAAAACTTATTTTCTATTTTTTTAGTTCGATTTTCTATAAAAAGCGTGTTTTTTAGTTTTTTTAAACTATTATTTTTAAGTTTATGTACACACACACACTTAAGCTTGGTTTCCTTAACAAAACTGTGCTGAAGTAGGCGTTGAGAGAAAGTCAATTTCAATTTCTCAATTCACAAACCGGCCATTAGTAACCTTCACCTACTAACCTTAACTCTTCTATCAACCTCCTCTCGCTTGACCTTCTCTTTTCTTGCTCTGAACGGCGCACGGCCCTCTATCATCTCGTAAACTAGACACCCGAATGAGAACCAGTCTGGACTGAAACCGTATCGCTCATTGTCTATCACCTATAAACAATAAAAAAAGTTAATAAATACATATCCATATAGATCTATATAATATGTATATAATAGTTTCTCTGTCAGATCATAAAAAGGCGTACATGGTATCCTAAATACATAACCAAATATGAAGTCGGGCAGTGTCCGGAGGACAACCCAGTAGCAGGGGGCGTACCTCGGGCGCCATGTAGCCGACGGTGCCGACGCGGCCGCGCACGGTGCCGCCGTCGGGCACGTCCACGGCCAGCCCCAGGTCCGAGATACGCACGTGGCCCGCGTCGTCCAGCAGTATGTTCTCGGGCTTGCAGTCTCTGGGGGGAACATGATAATTGGAAAAACGTGTCATCTAGCAGATGACGTGGGCTCAAGTCCACCTCATCTGCTAGCTGGTACCCACGTAATCTGGCAGTAGGCGCAAATCGTGGTCGCCCCGAGCGAAGGCGACACTTCTGCATTTTGTTTGTGATATCTCAGACATGAAGGCTATCGCGGATGCGGGAGTTCCTCACGCGATCTTAGTGCGTGACTCCGCACATCCACCGCAGTATAGTCGCTCCCCGCAATACCCAAAGCTGGTGGTGCCAAAATATGGTAAGCGAACCCCGGACTTCGACGTGAACTCAAAGCCTCTGATGTAACCGGGATCATCGATTAAATGATAATGATTATAAATTAAAAATGTATATTTTGCAAAACATCTATACAGTTTATTTATAATTCATCTTTGTTTGTAAAAAAGCTCCAGATTATGAACAGGGTCAGCATACGTGGAACAGAGTTGCCAACGTCTATGGGTTATGTAGACCGCTTTCGATTAGGTGGACAAAAAAACTACAGTAAATCTCTGGTTTAAGGCGGTTTGACAAGCTCCTCTGAAGGACCTTAAATACCAGCATTTCGCCCTTAGAAGTTTGGTTGTGATTTCGAAGTTAAATTAAACACACCTGTAAACGATACCCATCCTGTGTAAGTGCTCGAGTCCGCATGCGACTTGCGCGGCGTAAAACCGAGCTCGCTCCAGACCCAATCCCGTATCGGGGTTGCACATGTTGTAGATATGGAACTTCAGATCACCACCTTCACAGAAATTAAATAGTTTTAAAACTACGTAATCTTTTGATGTGTCAGTTCTTGAAAGATTATTAAAAGTCTCGTAAATGCCGCCCCAAGTTAGAAACTGAAACAGTATGCCTTTATTATTTCCTTGTCTGATTCCTATTTATCCCCAAAGGGGTAGGCAACGGTGCATTTTACAACCAAACACTTTTTTAGGTTCCATTCAATAGTCTACTGTTAGAAAATTTCTAACAGAAAACTTCAATTCCTCTTTCCCTGAACCAAGGAATCGAACCCAAGACCCCATTCACAGCAGTCGCTCTTGATACCATTACGCTACAGGGACAGTGTACTTGTTAACAAGCAACAAAGATTCTTGGACAATATAGGACCCAAGTGCGTACCCTGTAGTACGCCTAATTAATAATAACAGTATTTATATTTTAAAAAAACATTTAAGAAAATTTCTTCAAACGGTGGCCACTGTAACAGCGAGATATCTTTACAGGAATTTTTAATTTAAGATTTTCTTTGTAATCACATTCTTGAAAAGAAATTTGATTGAACATCTTCTCGAATGCCTTCTAACATGAAATCTTGTATACGAATACGGTGCTACAATTGGAATAATGCTGCAGAAGAAATACTTACCGTTCATAATAGTAAGAACTAAACAGAGCGCATCCTTTGTCTCGTACGCGTACGCGAGATTGACAACAAACCGCGAGTTAATTCGCTGCAGTATCTGTTTTTCTATTAGAACCATTGCCTCCCCCTTGCGCTTCTTTATGCGTTTCTTTTCTAATTTTTTGCAGGCGTACATTTTTCCTGTGGCGCGAACCTGGATAATCAAGGAAAATGTGGTTACTTACTAAATGCTGCTGTACAAATTGAGAATTCTTCTTAACTGATATTATTTCTAGGATACTCGTATGTTGAGGTTGGAAGAATATTCAAGGAGAATTATACAGACATATGCAAGAAGTTCAATATTTTTTTCAGAATGTGATCGTCCACTTCATTTGACATAGGTCAGTTTTATTATTTTTATACTACTAAGGTAATAAATGAGCATACGATTCATATGATAGTACGACCTTTAAACGATTTTAAGTTGCTGTGTTCTGTATTTCACGGGGTTTGTAAGCGTCTACGGATTTCCCTCCCCCTTAGACTTTACAAGTAGCATCAAGCGAGTCATATCTTTGGAGTTGCAAAAGGTCTAGGCCACTGTAACTGTTCACAGATGGATCGTGCACCAGTCTGCTGCCTAAGTAGTATAAACTAAAAAAGGTGGCAGTTCTACAAACCTGACAAGCGCAAACTTCGCCAAATCCGCCTTTGCCTAGAACTCGATACATTCTGAATGTGTTTTGTGTTATAGGCTGTGCCTCTAGCCATTTCCACTGAAGATACCGATGGAAGTACATGGAGCGCTCGAACTCCGCGAACGGCGAGCCCGCTAGGAAGTTCTTGACGCACCGGACACATTCTACGAATATGTCTTTGTATCCTGTGTAAAATATGGATGCAGAGATGGTTAAAAGATGGACGGATAAAAGTTAAAGATATCCAGCTATTCCAGATCTATAGCAGCCAAAATAAAATTCACAATACTAAAACCGTATACCAATGCTTTTTCGGACACGCCTAAAATATTAATAAATAGTACAATTTTCCAGTAATTATATATGTGTGCAGGGCGGATTTGCAGTTTTGATCGCCCTGAGCCTTTAATATCAGTCGCCTTCTTCTCAGCTCAACATTTACTTAGACAATTTGATTTGAATTTACTATATGTTGGAAGAAATATCAAATAATAAAAATGTTAGCCATCAGTAATATCTGACCGCCCCAGGCCCGCTCCTAATCGGCCTTAAGGGATGACCCCTGGATGTTAAACTACGGATGATAACTAAAGAAGCTTGCCACCTCGAAAATCCTTACATTCGAATCAGCTGGGTACTTTTTCATTGGCTGTATGTTTACTATTGGATGAGATGCCTTAGTTGCCTTGTATGACACTTACAAGGAGAGTTAGGAGTGGCTTTTGCTTTACTTGCCCTCTGGCTGAGCGAGTTGGTTGGTGGACCTTGTATTCTACGTCACCAGAAACACTTTCGCCATCACATACCATTGATAAGGTCATACGCCGCATCGATGACCGTCTTGTCGACGACGTCAGTGACAGCTTCGCAGTCTTCAGTCTTCAAGTATTTGCGAAAGACCTCAGCCGCCATCGCCGCACGCGCCTCGTCCACTTCCACTTCGTACCGGTCTGTCTGCGAGCAAAACTATGTTCTTTCAAGCGGGCATTATACCCAGACCAGAGGGGGTATACAGGAGTGGTTTAACTATAACCATAACCAAGTTCACAAAATAAATAGGTACAAAGGTTTCAGGATGAAATCGGTGAAAGAGGTTATGGCAAGGAAGGGAGTGACAGAAGATATGACATCTGAGAGGAATGTATGAAGGAGCATGACATATTGCGCCCACCCCAAATAATATAAAAGGAAAAAGGGCAGGCAGTAATGATGAAATAGCTACAGACGACCGCCTTTTCGATCGGTCTCACAAATGTTTGTCAAATTATTTGATATTATAAATTGAGATCGGAAAAAGAGAACATGAACGGGACTTGAACTCCCGACCAGTCCCTTACAGGGGGAATGCTCTGACCAATTGAGCTACCTAGACACGTCCCAGATATTGAAATTGTCCTATATATTATATACGTCTCGGGGCAACGCTGGAGCCATCTACCGTAATTCTTAAGAACTATGGAAAGAATGAATGACTTTACAATAATTTTAAACATTGTTTTTATTTTATTTTATTAGTCCGCCACATTAATTCAATGAATTTTTAAGCAATTATTATGCTTACTTATAATTACCACATAAATTACCAAATTTTGGATTCTTGTCTTTTCGTATACTTTTCTAGTTAATTTTCAAAAAAAAAAATTTCAATGTGATACCGGCTTTTTCACCTCTACATTTGCATTATTGATTCTGGTGTACAATATATAGAAGGTTATAACCACGATAACCCCTTTTTTGACGTGCGTAAACTCCTTCGGGCTTAATCTCTTCGGATCTTACGTTGAGGTGGATATGTCAGGCTCGAACCGACTAAGCCTCTCAAGACGACTATATCGTACAGGGAACCTGGTGTACCCTAGAGAGGAAATCCCTGGGACCACATGATAAAACCCTTTCACTCTTCTAGGTTCATGCGAGCATTTTGTGTTTATCCAAAGAAATAAGGGAGTTATTGATTATATATACTACCTAAAAGCGGCGATAGCCCAGTGGCAGACCGTAACGGACTGCTGAGACGAGGTCTCGAGTTCGATCCCCAGTCGCCCCGGGCACACACCTCTGACTTTTCGTAGTTATGTGTGCATTAATAAATGTTAATTATCGCTCGCTTAATAATGTGCCCGGTTACTGGCAATAGGCAGCCGCCCCACTATTAGATTGGGACCTTATAATAACATAACTGACGAATCGTGGCTGTGTAATACACATCTGCCTACCCCGTCGAGGATACAGGCGTGAAGTTATGTTATGTTATATATTACCTACCAGTGTTGTAATGAAGGCAATTCGTTGTGCGACACGGCCCATCGGTACCATGATTTGGTTGTTATAGTACCTTTTTTTTTCGTGCGGAAATCCCTTCGTATACCCCCCCCCCTCCCCGCCCCGCCAGCGGGGGCGGTTAATTAAAACGCTATCCACGAGTAATGGGGTGCAGAAACTTTGTCCTAATTCTGACCGAGGAAAAACCTCGACACTTCTATGTGAAACTGCCCGACCGACGTCGGCCATTCAGCAATAAAGTTAAAACGGAACTGGGCTCGCTACCCCTGCTGTATGACGACAGAATTTCACAAAATAGGTCCCAGAACAGGAATAAAAACTACAGAATAGTTGTTTTTTTCTTTTTCAATTCAACTTTCAATGTTATATGAGATTTAGTGCAGCAATCATTAGTAATCAGTTTATTTCGTAAACATAGGTAGTATAAAGGTGTATCATTAACAAAAATATATATGCTCTTCGATGCTCCGCCTAAATAGGCATACGAAAAATACATTTAAATGGCCATATTTTCAAAAAAAAAAAAAACAAATAAAGTAAACGTAAATAAGATTGTATGTGCATGTGCACGCCCAACGTGTATGGAGCCCTACTTGACTGGAGCCAACCTCACCTGTAGCATGGTACACATGCTGATTGATAGACGAAGCAGTTCGGAAAGCGCCAGAGCCTCATTTTTGGGGTTGGAAGGTCAGACAGAAGTCGCTGCCATAAAAGCCGTATAAGCCAAACCGACGAAGTGAGGAAGTAAGTGGACCCCGGACTCCCAGTGGAAACCTTCAGATGCAACCGGGAACAACTCTAAGATTGATGATTCAGTGTGTGTGTTAAATCAAATCTCGCAAACTGAATTAGAAACCCTTCTACAGAGTACGTTCCGATGACAATGTATCTTTATGATTGGCATGCCCTGAATCGACGTCTAGCTTTAGCTCAAGGTAAAGGCACTCTTCAACGGTCTACGGTACCGACACGAAATCGTCTTTCATGCTCAGATGCTGAGGTACTGAGAGCGGTTCAACTCCGACATAACCACCCCAGCTGGCCAGCAGGGGGATATCCGATAGGATTTCAGAAAGAAAAAAAAAAGAAAGGTACTGAAGAAAAATTGTCTGCTTTGTTATTTATTCCCGAAAGTCATACGTGTTAAAATTACCGCAGATTAATAAAGCATCGTCCGCTAGATAAAGTAAACCATGAATCAAAACATTTTAAATGTTTGTTCTTAAAATAATTTTACTATTAATTTATTTAGAAGTCAGTTTAATATTCTTCGGTGATTTTAATTCTCCCTTAAGACACGAGAATAAGATTCACCGTCCCACGTAATGTACTCGTGGACTATTTTGGTCGAGGCGTAAGATTTGTCACCGGCAGTGTGGGCGAGCTTGTTCTCCACAGATTTAGATTAGGCTAGATGCCGCAAGCCGTCCGTCCCAGCGCGTCCCTAAACTGCTGCTGTGAGTATCCAAACAAGCTTTATTTATTTAGGCTAGACTAGGCTTTATTTACTTAGACTAGGCTTTATTTATTGAGACAAGGCTAGATGCCGTCCCGGCCCAGCGTGTCCCTATACTGCTGCAGTGCATAACTTCCCCGTTCCTACTTCAGTTCAAATTCTACCTTATCTGTTAATAAGTCAACATAACACATTTTTAAACTATTACAAACATAACATAACTTCACGCCTGTATCCCCGAAGGGGTAGGCAACCCTGCCTACCCCCTAAACTATTATCTGATTGTAGAATATACTGCTTCCGAACTGTTTGGCCGTGGTCCATAGGAAACTTGTGTCCCAAGCGCTTCGTCGATCACTACGGTCGACATCTTCAGTAGCACAGGTCCGGGCACCGACGAGTGCGGAGAACTCTCCTCGGCGGCGACTTCACTGCGACTGATGTAGAGGCCAGAGTCATTGGCGTATTTATAGGCGCAGTTGGAGGGGGCTGCGGAACGGACGCGCTCGATCCTGATTGGTCGAGGCTAAGCAAGGGGGCGTGGCCTCCCGATACCGGGGATGGTGTTGGCTTCGTCAGGTTTGAACCGTGATGACGAGCGGCTCTCAGTGCTGGGTACTAATCTTTTTGAAGATGAAAACCTTCGTTTTTTCTATTAAAATTGTTGTGATGCTTGAACATTTCGATTGCTTCTCGAAGTAGCCGTACATGAAGATGTCGCCCGCAGTGATCGACGAAACGTTTGTGACACAAGTTTTCTATGGACCACGGCCAAACAGCCCGGAAGCAGTATATCATGCAACACCAGCCGTGAAAGCCTTAAGATTTATATTATCAGTTTGTCTTTCAGTCTGTTGTTCCGGCTGATCTCCGAAGTAGCCAATTTTGACGGGATTTTCATTAGTTGGGATTATAAGGGTAACTCAGGCCAGCTTAAGTACTTTTTAGGAAAAGAATTATGATTCCGCACAAATACACCATAAGCCATGAAATTGTGAACAAAATAAGTTCACACGGAGGAAGTCGTGGGTAGCAAATAGATAATAATAACAAAATATGTATGCGCGGTATCTAGGATCCGCTACATCTGTGTTGTTTACCAGTGCGGTTGTCTCATCCCCGACTGAACGTGGCTTGAAAATCTTTAAATTGTATAATTTGTTAAATACGGTGAGAATAAATTGTAATTGAAATTAAAGATTTTCAGATCTAAACAATCATCATCATCATCTTAGCGTTGTTCCCTGTTGTACCCGAGAATTTCTTCACCCTCCTTTTAAGTTGGCTTATACGGCTTTTACGGGAACGACTGCCGTCTGACTCTCCCCCCCCGACCCCAAGAGGAAAGCCTGCGCCAGAGCCTCGTCCGTCAATCAGCAGGTGTACCGGCTTACAGGTGAGGTTGGCTAATGGCTTGCCAGTTATAGGGACCTCCCTGTAACTGGCCAACCTCACATGTCGTAAATAAATGAGCTAACCTAGCTTAAAAGCCCGTGCCTCAGAGAACACGTTAAGCCGTCGGTCCTGGTTGCCATACGTACATCTATCGCAGCCATTACGGTCCAAAAAGTCCGACAACTGGTCTAACTACAGAACTTCGAAATCGTCAGTAGGCTATGGACCCGAGACGGCGTGCGGTTTTAGTCGGTTCAAGTCCGACATAACCGCCCCCGCTGGCACGCGGGGGGGTATCCGAAGGGATTTCCGCACGATAAAAAAAAAAGGCTGTGGGGGCCGGATGGTAGTCGCTTCAAGGAAAATATTGATGTTTCGTAGTAAGAGTGAGAGCCGATCCCAACTGAGTCGGGAAAAGGCTCGGAGGATGAGATGTTGAAGGTCTATTCCCACTGAAACTGCACCGCCCTGCCCCTCCTTTGCCTTTTAATGACTATGAACTTTAACTCACGTAGATAAGATTGAAAATAGTTAGTAATATTTTAGCTCCAAAAGCCGCTGCCGGCTGCTGTACTTTCAGTGAGAATTGACCTAATAAGTAAGGCGCCGGCAAACAGAACGGACGCGCGTCCCCCCGCTCTCCCGGCGCGGTAATGTTAAGGGGTGCGCGCGTCCGCCGGTAGCCCTGGGGTTATCCTTTCGAGGGCTTACCCGGGATGCCCGGCTATGGACACTTGGGCAGGACACCGTGCGGTTTAGTCGGTTCATGCACATAACCACCCCCGCTGGCCGACGGCGGAGTATCCGAAGGGATTTCCGCGCGTAGAAAAAAAAGGGGTGCGCGGGTTGTTACAAAGACACATATAGACGCACGTCCGTTATGTTTTGTCCGGCGCCTAAAGTGCAAATATAAGTAAATAATAATAAAAAGCATACAATTACCTACATAACATGATATAGTGTAGGTGGTACTAACCGCATCGAGGAAGTTAATGTACTTGTGATAGTGGGGGCGGTTTCGTTCGCAGAACTGTCGGAACAGCAGCTTGCCGATCGGCTGCTGGTCTACTACGTAATCGTAACCTACATCTGGAACAATCAGAACAAAAATATTAATACGAGGAATAAGAACGCTTACTTAAGTTACTACAGAGTGTTTGGGACCCCATTATGACCATCTGGGCCAAGTCAACCCCACCCGCAAGACGATACAACTGCAAGCCGGTACACCTGCAAGCCGGTACACCCGCAAGCCGGTACACCTGCTGGTTGACGGTTGAAGCTATGGCGCAGTCTTTGCTCTCAGGGTTGGGAAGACAGACGAAAGTCGCTACCACAAAAGCCGTATAAGTCAAACCAAAAGGAGTAAGCGCATCCCAGGCTTCAAGGCGAAGGCCTCGGATGCAAGGGAGAGCAACGATAAGTACAAAGCTCACAGGAAAATTTGTATTTCATCCCCTTAAGGGTGAAATTTCTAGAATGAAAGACAGCAATGTGCGTACGCTTCAAAAATTAAAAATAGTTTTTGCATCGGTTGAGCTCAAATTTTGACGCGATATGCATCCCGCTTCCATGTTTGTTTTTATCAATTTTTCGCGTCGGTATATAGGGTTATAGGATTTTCTACGCGTTTATTCCCAGGCGAAGCCAGGACCCGGGTCGCTAGTGGATATTTAAATATAATAGCTATAGCACTGGCTGTTGCTTGCGGCTGTTCCCGTACCCGCTTCCCATGGGAACCTATACCCGAGACAAGCGGTAGCTTATGTGTTATTCCAGACTATAATCTATCCCTGTGATAAATTTCATTCAAATCCGTTGAGCCGTTTTTGCATGTAAGAGTAACAAACATCCATACTTTCACATTTATAATATTTGTAGGAAGTAGGATGTAATTCGTCTTATCGTATCATGAGAATCCTAACTTTAAACGAAAGGATAGGATACTAGGACGGTTGCCAGCTTGGCAATCAACCCAAACTTAAGCGTAGCGAGATTTGCCTATCCAACAATAGGTCTACGTGACCGGTCGACTTTTTCCATTGATTTGGTTTTTCGGTGATTATTCCTCGATGGTAAGACCGATCTGGACATTCGACCCCTTACGACACTCAGTAATGTCTACTTGATCACCGTGGCAAATTTGGTCGAGATCGGTCAAACGGTCTCGGAGGAGTATCTGCATTTGTTTGAAATGCAACTTTGAAACCAAAGACGCTTCGCTCGCCTTGGGCTCGCTACGCTTAATTATTATGTCACTTCATTCACATCATTTTAAATATTGAATATTGTACATTGTTTTTTATTTTCACGAAAGCCAATCATCATCATCATTCAAACGCTAGTCCCGGTTGCGTAGTCCCGGACGTAGACGAGTCTGCGGCGTCCTCGCCGCAGACTGCGGAACTCGGGGACAGGGTTCTCTCCCGCTCCCTCTCCGCTGTCTCTTTCGCGCACATTACCTGCTCGCAGAAAGAGGCGGCGGCGTGCCACTTGCTGCCGTCGGAGACCACGGCCCTCACCATGGTCTCCAACGAGAGAACGTCCACGCCCACGACCGCAACGAGATCCCGGCGGTGACTCGCCCACGCAGGGCACTCCACCAACACTTAGGAAGGACACCGTGTGGTTTAATCGGTCCGATTCCGACACGCCCACCCCATCGTCGGCACCGATGGGTTTTCCACACGATAAAAAAAAAGTCCCGGATGCGTCCAAAACTTGAACTTTGGATCCTGAAGTCTGCTTTCCTACACTTTCTCTTGATTTGGTGGCATTTACGGGAGCAAATGCCATCTGACCCTCCCGAAGCCTGAGAGGTGCTAGTGAGGTTGGCTTGGGCCCGAAGATCTTGGTGGATCCTCATGCACCCCCCTTTGACGCAAACAAACATAGATGCTTAAGCTATGTATCAATAACTTTCTAAACAGCAAACTACATAAAAATAATTCCCAAACACCGTATTACAAGACTTAGGGAACCGACCAAAAGTTGGAAGGAACATACTACATATATATGCATGTATAAGTGAGAAAAGAATTTGTTAGCGTACGAGGGACGGGCTGTCAACATCACATCCAAACTAAAAGTAATCGCAAAAGAAATAATAAAAGAAACATGTATAATGCAAAATGTTTGCGAACTCTGTGAGAGGGGGACAAAAGCAATATTTGCCTTGAGAGCGCGGCAAGCGGAAAAGTTTTCTTTTTAGGGTTCCGTACCCTTTTTTTTTTTTTTTTCGTGTGGAAATGCCTTTGGATAACCCCCCCGCTGACCAGCGGGGGCGGTTATGTCGGGCTTCAACCGACTAAAACCGCACGCCGTCTCGGGTCTACAGACGCCGGGGTGTAAGGTTGCCCATAGAGCATATCCCTCGCACTAGGGTTCCGTACCCGACGGAAGACGCACTTCGTACATATCATGTGTATTATCAACCGGCCTTAAGGCACAAAATATTATAGTACAAGGGTTGCGCTTACTTAGTACATACGAAAAGAGCCCAGAACTTTTATTATTTGAATACGCGTACAGAATATTCGAAAAAAAAAAACGGCGATAGTCCAGTGGTGTACGTAGCGGACTACCGAGACGAGGTCTCGAATTCGATCCCCAGTCGCCCCGGGCACACACCTCTGACTTTTCGTAGTTATGTGTGTATTAAAATTGTTGATTATCGGTCGCTTATTAATGTGCCCGGTAGATGTTAATAGGCTCGCCCCCTGTTACACTGGGACCTAAACATAACTGGCGAATTGTGGGTGTGTAATAAACCTCTGCCCACCCCTTCGGGGATATAGGCGTGAAGTTATGTTATGTAATTTTCGAAATTACGAATGACCTGTAGGTATTCGAATGGAGGGCACACCGCAATAGCGGCGGTAAGGCCCATCATGGAGGATTGGCTAGAGAGGCGACACGGAAGCCTTTCGTACCGAGTGACGCAGGTGATCTCCGGAAAGGGGTGCTTCGGGGACCACCTGCATCGGATCAGGAAGGAGCCAACGCCTGAGTGTCATCACTGTGACGCGAGCGAGGACTCAGGGCTGCACACGCTGGCGGACTGCCCGGCGTGGGAGGCGCCGAGGCGTGACCTCGTGGCAATGGTGCGGAGCGCGAGCGCGTGGGCCGCCGCCACCTCCTTCTGCGAGCATGTGATGCTCGCGAAGGAAATGGCGGAGCGCGCCCGGGAGAGGTTCAGAACTCTCCCGGCCCGCCGAGCCCGCAACATGCTCGCCGCGCGTCGCAGGCGACTCAGGCGCCGGAAGTCGCTTAACGACCTCCGTCCTCCATGAGCGCAAGCCTGGGGGTGGCAGGTGAGGCCGCCTGTCACCCCAGCAGAAGCAGGCCGGGACGGTGGGGCGACTAGCGCCCCTCCCCCAAACCGGGGACACCGTGGTTCCCAAACCCGAGGGGGCCATCTCGAAACTGGAGATGGCCCAGGGTCAGTCGGGGTGCGAGGGATATGCTCTATGGGCAACCTTACACCCCGGCGTCTGTAGATCCGAGACGGCGTGCGGTTTTAGTCGGTTCAAGCCCGACATAACCGCCCCCGCTGTCCGGCGGGGGGGTATCCGAAGGGATTTCCGCACGATAAAAAAAAAAAGGTATGCGAATGGAATTGTTAACCCTAGTTATCTCCCTGTGTTCGCCTTTGATAGAATTCTCTCTTTGATAGGTCTCCCCTAATGAGCGCCATAGCGCCCTGTCTTCAGCTTGCCGCATCCAGCATCTGCCCGTAGTGTTTCGCAGATTGTCATCCCACCTGGCCGGAGGGCGTCCTACACTACGTTTGCCGAGTCGCGGTCTCCACTCAAGAACACGTTTACCCCAGCGGTTGTCGGTTTAATATAGTACAGAGTAACTACTAATATTATAATATTATAAAGAGAGAGGCCGAATTTTGTTAGTTTGTTTATATGTTTGGGGTACTTAATCTTCGGAACCACTACACTTATTAGAAAATTAGTTTCACCATTTAAATGGTTTATTATCCCCGATGGTCATAGGTTTTATGTTTAAATAGCGATGGCTTGAATTAAAAAAAAACTCCTATGTACCGAAGCGAATCGAGGGCAGGTAGTAAATCATTTAATAAACTTAAGCCGCCACTACGATTTAGACGACAAAAACTTTATACGAAATCGCTCATTTGCACCTGGTGAAATTCTCCCTTGCAGACACGAAAAGGCAACATTGTATCTATGTAAATAAAAATGAATTGCCGAAATGTATATACGCGCATAGCGTCCGAACGAACTGCACCAAATTGGACAAATCTTTTTTTGTGTTCGTTCTTGTCAGGACAAGGTTTTTATGAAATAAAAATTTAGAAAAGGCCACAGGTGCTATTTATTATTGCATCGGATCGAAGCCAGGGAGCGTAGCTAGTTTTGTCTTATTTATAACAACGATATATATATGAATGGAAAAAAAAATTACGCATATTATTTCCATTATATTAAACTTAATCCTGGGCTTATATTGTCGCGGTATAAAGTTGGTATCCGCCATCACTCGCATCGGATATAAAAAAAAACGTCCATTCTTCAAAACTTTTCCTTTCAGCCTTTCCTGTTCCTTAAATATTGGTATATTTTCATAAAATACCGTAAAATTTTAAATTATGTTTTATTTCTGAAAAGGAGGAGATCTTTTCCGGGGTTTTGCTTTGCATCAAACTCTGCTATCCCTTTTTTTTTCGTGCGGAAATCCCTTCGGATACCCCCCCCGCGTGCCAGCGGGGGCGGTTATGTCGGGCTTGAACCGACTAAAACCGCACGCCGTTTCGGATCTACAGATGTAAGGGTGTAAGGTTGCCCATAGAGCATATCCCTCGCACCCCGACTGACCCTGGGCCATCTGCGGTTTCGAGATGGCCCTATCCCTGTAATATTTTTGGATTAGCCGTAGTATCTAATAAAACGATATAATGTAGATTGATTCTATCAACCAATTTATCTATACCTAGGTGACCCGGCAAACTTCGTTCCGCCTTAGAATGTCTCATATTTTCAATTATCCTAATTGCTAGTGAAACCGCGGTAGCCTAGTGGTATGGGTATATAATGGACTGCTGAGTCGAGGGCTCGGGTTCGATCCCAGGTTTTACCATGGCACACACCAATGACTTTTCGATGCTTTTCGAAGTTATGTGTGTATTTATCGCAGGTTTATAAGTGCCCGGTTAATGGCAATAGGCTCGCCACCTATTACATTGGGACCTAAACATAAACTGGCGAAATGTGGGTGCTAGCACCTCTAACTACCCCTTCGGGGATATAGGCGTTAGTTTATGTTATGTTATGTTATGTCTAGTATAGCAGTATCTCGAGACGTAGATAGCCCAGGGTCAGCCGGAGTGCGGGGGAATTGCCCTATTTGGCCACCTTACACCCCGGCATCAGAGCCCCGAGACGGCGTGCGGTTCGAGTCCGACATAACTACCCCCACTCTGGCCGGCGGTGGGGTAACCGTGGGGATTACAGCAAAAAAAAGAGTCAGAAGCGCGATTCACTAAAATTATGTTTTGTATAAAACGTGTGATTCCAAAACATGAAATCTAATTGAAACCGAATCAAAGTATGTGCGATTCTGAAGGTTCTTTTAACAACCATACGAAAACGCAGATAGGTTTTGTTTTGACTGTATGAGGAATACCAAACTTATTTTTACTTTTTTCTTTCTATTCGATTTATAATCACGCGTTTTGTAAACGCGGCGTTACTGAATCGCGCTCCTGTGAAATGGACTGTTGTAAGAATGTACACTAACCTACCCAAAACGTAATTCTAGCTTCTAAGAACATATAAGCATTACTTCAACTCCCAAACTAGCCGCGGTAGCCTAGTGGTACGGGTAATGGACTGCTGAGACGAGGTCTCGGGTTCGATCCCAGGTTTTACCATGGCAAACACCAATGACTTTTCGATGCTTTTCGAAGTTATGTGTGTATTTATCGCAGGTTTATAAGTGCCCGGTTAATGGTAATAGGCTCGCCACCATTGGGACCTAAACATAAACTGGCGAAATGTGGGTGCTAGCACCTCTGCCTACCCCTTCGGGAATATAGGCGTGAGTTTATGTTATGTTATGTTATGTTCAACTCCCAAAGAAATGGGTGATGAAATTCTTAATGGGCGTCATGCAGTTTAATGGTTGACATAACCGCAAATTATCACCAAGGAGGTAAACACCCACCCCGGGTGTATTTCTTTGCTGATGTCAGCAACTTAATTATCTCGATCCGCCTTCCCCGGGGACCCTCGCGTCTTCCTGCCCTTATTTATCATCTAATTAAGTTTACGGAGTCCCAGGCCTATGTCGTTAGAGATTAGCGTTTTGTTTTAAAGAAATTCACATTTATTTTCGTATACCATTTTCTTCTTCTTTCTCTACTACACGAGGCGCGGGTTCGATTCCCGCTCAGTGCAAATATTTGTATGAATGAATATGTCTATTTTGCATTGGTCTGGGTGTTTCTATGTATACTATGTATGTATTTACAAAAAAAAGTATGTTTATCCGCATCCTGGCACCCATAACACAAGCTAGTTAAACTATGCTTACTTTGGGCCTGCAAAACGCTGAGTAGAATGTCGTAGAATATTTATTTATTATTTGTTTAGTAACTTTAAAAGTTTCGGATTCTATAATATATATATTATGTTTGGGGAAATTGACGCTATCTAGTATCTTATATCACTGATTCATATTATGTTCTGTGCTTATACTATTCATCAACTTCGCGCCAGTCCCGGTCGCGTCCGAAGCTGTAACCTCGGAACCAGATGTCCGCTAGCTCCTCCCCTTTTCGATTTGGGTTATACGACTTTTATACCCCCGAAAGTAAAACAAGCGCCAGAGCATTATCCGTCAATAAGAAAGAAAGAAAGGGTAAAAACTAAACGCTAAACACAGGGTGGTACAGAAATCAAATTTTATAGATTGGGGAAAGGCCAACTGAGCCACCTCGAGAGTTGGTCGAAGCACTTTCCGATTTAAATGTATAGGAAAATACTAATTGCTTAAAAATTTAATTGAATCAAATTTTATGTTACCACCTAAGCTAGACAGCGGAAAGGGAGCGGAAGAGAACCCTGCCCCCCGATTTCCGGTCTGACTCAGACCGACAGACTCGTCTACGCCCGGGACTACCGACCTCCATGATCGGGGCTTGAGGTCGGCAGTTGGCCGACTCGCCGTCCTTACAGAAGCAGGCCGTGGCGGAGGCGTGTCGTGTGTGTCCTACACACGCCTCCCAACTCACCGACGCGGGATAAAACCCGACCCCACCAGGCGAGGCACGGTGGCGGCCAAAGTCCGGCGGTAACCCTGGGGTTATCCTTTCGAAGGCTTACCCGGGGTGCCCGGCAATGGACATTTGGGGAGGACACCGTGTGGTTTTAGTCCGTCCGATTCCGACACGCCCACCCCATCGTCAGCACCGATGGGGTGAAGCCCGTCGGGGTTTCCACACGTAAAAAAACCATTTAAGCTATATGGTGGAATTGCTAACAAAGAATACTGAATATTCCAATACGGATATCGAACTAGGAATCTCTTGCTCATACTCGCTACAGCTGCGCCACTGAAGCATAGGGAAATAATAAAAGTAATCGACTTAAGTTCTAACCAAATACGGCAGAGAACTTAATATTATCGGTAGGAACCAATTGAATTTCATGGGTCAAATATCGACGGGCGACGCGACGCCCACTCAAATCGTTTAGTAAGGAAAAGGTCACGGTATATATAGGGTGAATTTCTTCAGTGACTATGTGAAATAGCGGAAAGTGCTCAAAGGAGTCTCACGCCCGATTTTGATGAAAACTAAAACTGTATCATTGGATTTTTGAAAAAGAACTCTTCGCCAGAAAGCAACCTCGGCTAGTAAAATAGATTTTTCAAAAATTCAATGACACAGTTTGCAGGAGGGGTCTTATATGTTAAGAATGGTCTGTTACTACTCAGCCACGTGTCCCTATGGCTGGAACAGCTGCGACTGTACCACCATTAAATCTTTCCTCGGAACATAAAACACTCGCACGCAGAAACAAACCGTGTCTATACATATATAATTACTTGTCCCGACTGACTGAAAATAGCGGCGACAGCCCAGTGGCGTACGTAACGGACTGCTGAGATGAGGTCTCGAGTTCGATCCCCAGTCGCCCCGGGCACACACCTCTGACTTTTCGTAGTTATGTGTGCATTAATAAATGTTAATTATCGCTCGCTGAATACTGTGTCCGGTAGATGGCAATAGGCTCGCCCCCTATTACATTGCGGGACCTTAACATAACTGGTGAATCCTGGGTGTGTAAATACACCTCTACCTACCCCTTCGTGGATACAGGCGTGAAGTTATGTTATGTTATGACTGAGTCAACTACTCAACGCAGAGCCTAAACCGACCTAAAACCTTGAAATTTCGGCATCCGCTATGAAAGGATTTTAAGAATTTGACTTCTAAGGTAGCATAATAAGGGTTGAACGTTTGTCTGGAATTCTGTCATTTTCAAAGTTAGAAGCATGAAATTTCATACAAGTCTTTTCAGAAATATATGGATACCTACGTGTTTCAACGTTTCTCAAAATTTTACTACTAGGAGTAAATTGACGATGAAGGTTTTTTATTTTATTTTTTTATATTTAGGACACGTCAATTTGACTTCACCTCGCCTGATGGTAAACTGAAGGTAAAGTCTCAGGAAAGAGGGTCACCATTACATACACGTACCATGTTAACAATGGTGGCACTCAGCTTGACGGCCTCATCAGAAGAGGATTGACGCCGCAGCACCGCGTGACACCCACCGGTCCCACTAGTGCTGCGACCACAATCCCCCTGCCCGGCTATGCACTTGCTGACCCCTGAACGCAATCAAACCGAAATTGGATTACTATGGAGGGATTTTCGCAATCGTGCACGGTGGTACCTACCCGGCCGAATTTTGTGACAAATTTGTCACTTTCGACGTTTCATTATATTCATAAGCACGAAATTTCATACGGCTGCTTCTGTATCAGCGTTTTTCGATATTTTGCTAATAAGGGGGTGAAATACGGGATGTACGGGTGTATGGAAGTCTGTAATTTTCAAAGCACGAAATTCAATTTTAAAGCTTCATGATAGCTATCTTATATTTACCGTTGGATCGGGAAGGTGGCGCTGCAATCGGGTTATAGGTTATTTTTTACGAATTTATTCCCGGACGACGCCGGATCCCGGTCCGTTAAACCAGTAATAAGATATCGGATTGCGGTAAGACGATAACACTTATAATTGATGGGTGCGATATCGATGGGTGGGAATTCCCATGGTGGAGTGCCCCCCATACAGCTTTATATTTATGGTAATGCCCTTGATTGGTAAGTCGCGTAGAAACGAGGTCATATTCATGTAGAGCTGCCAAATAATTTAGAAAAATTGGGACGGCTATGAACAACACACAGAATACTCTGATGGTGCCGTAGCATAAGTTAAAGCTTAAGTTTGCATGAGATCTTGTGGTTCTGGCTTCTATTCCTGAATCGAGCAGTGTTATTGGGTTTCTGTTACGAAATTTGGCAAATTCGGGAAAAGGTACACTCAAGGTACTACTAACAATACTTTATTCCATTCTGAGGAAATAAGACGTTATATCTGGCGACCCTGGGATCTCTCACTAGTTCTTCAAAACCTCCTTCATCTGTTTGATTCAGTCCTGGACTTACTTTATGTGCCCTACCGAAAGAACGAAATCCTAAGTAACTTCACGGTAACTCGCCGGCCAGCGAGGGAGGTTATGTAGCGCTTGAAACATGACACTATTGTTCGTGTTTAGTGCGGGCCCGCAATTGCGGATGTACGATGTACCTACATTTCACATTTTTGATATTAGTGCGATTAGTGGGATATATCCTAGCATTGTTTTAAAGTAGTTTCAGAAAATGGAGCTATAGTCTGTAATAGGACGTATACTTTTCATCCCTGGAATAGGTTCCCCTGGGAAGCGGGAAAGGGATCGAAATTCCACGCGAGCGGAGCCACGGGCAACAGCTATATCTTTTGTAAAGCTTACGGTTTTTACTATGTTACAAACCAGAAATGAGGAAGAAAGGGCGATGAGGTGTTCATATCAGAAAAACGTGTAGCAAGTAGATAGCACACGCAATTCAATAAGATTTATGACTCTTCATTAAGTGCAAGAGAATCGTCAGGATTCCAACACGCAAAGCTTAAACCTTTCCTACTTAGGTCGACAACAATCGACAATTTAGGTACCTATTAAGAGCGCGAGCGCGTGGGCCGCCGCCACCTCCTTCTGCGAGCATGTAATGCTCGCGAAGGAGATGGCGGAGCGCGCCCGGGAGAGATTTAGAACTCTCCCGGACCGCCGAGCCCGCAACTTGCTCGCCGCGCGTCGCAGGCGACTCAGGCGCCGGAGGTCGCTTAACGACCTCCGTCCTCCATGAGCGCAGGCCTGGGGGTGGCGGGTGAGGCCACCTGTCACCCCAGCAGAAGCAGGCCGGGACGGTGGGGCGACTAGCGCCCCTCCCCCAAACCGGGGCAAGACGGGGACACCGTGGTTCCCAAACCCGAGGGGGCCATCTCGAAACCGGAGATGGCCCAGGGTCAGTCGGGGTGCGAGGGATATGCTCTATGGGCAACCTTACACCCCGGCGTCTGTAGACCCGAGACGGCGTGCGGTTTTAGTCGGTTCAAGCCCGACATAACCGCCCCCGCTGGCACGCGGGGGGGTATCCGAAGGGATTTCCGCACGATAAAAAAAAAAAAAAAGGTACCTATTAAGATAGCAAACGATAATATATGTTTATCGCAGATACAGGGGGTGGGCGAACAACGGAATCCGGCTGAATGGCAATGAATTCGGCTCACAACCCAACAATACAAACCAAGGATCTATCTACTTTATTCAGACGGGCTCTCTGGCGTAGCGGTAGAGCGGTAGTGCATTCCACTGCTACGACAGGAGGCACGGGTTCGATTCCCGCTCAGTGCAAATATTTGTACGCATGAATATGTTTATTTGCATTGATCTGGGTTTTTCTAGGTATAATATGTATGTATTTTTGTTTATTATTTTCTGTAAAGTTTTAGAGCTAAGATCGGTCGACAACTTAGAATGCGTTAAGCAAATACCGATGGCGACTGTAAGCAGTATTCTAAAGTATATCTAAATATGCCTCCGCCATTTACCCCTCCTAAGACATAGTGTCAAGTGTATGTGCATTATTATAGGATAAAAGTAGGTACTTCCGCATTCGCTTAACGACCTCCGTCCTCTATGAGCGCAGGCCTGGGGGTGGAAGGGGAGGCCGCCTGTCACTACAGCAGAAGCAGGCCGGGACGGCGGGGTTACTAGCGCCCCTCACCCAAACCGGGGCAAGACGGGGACACCGTGGTTCGCAAACCCGAAGGGCCATCTCGAAACCGGAAATGGCCCAGGGTCAGTCGGGGTGCGACGGATATGCTCTATGGGCAACCTTACACCCCGGCGTCTGTAGACCCGAAACGGCGTACGGTTTTAGTCAGTTCAAGCCCGACATAACCGCCCCCGCTGGCCGGCGGGGGGGTATCCGAGGGGATTTCCGCACGAAAAAAAAAGGAACTTTCCTATTCAGGTGACACCAAACTTAAACATAACATAAATGCCTCACCTCTTAATTCCATTGACATTGACATATTACAAAGCGACCCTAACATATCGGAGTAATGAATCCACCTGGGATTAGGGACCGTAATTCTGTATTATGAGCACCTAATATACGAAAGTGAATTAAAATGTACGAGATATAGAGGGCTTACGACACCTTAGGGAACCGGTGACTTTTGTAAAGCATACATAATACAATCAATGATAGAGGATAGTTGTTAACTCATTGACTTGTAGTACTGTGGTTTTATTGTCATTGGTAGTACTAGACCAGCTGTTCAGAACAAAAATTTTAAGTGTGTGTGTGACACGGGAAATAATTTTAAATTTTGAATTTTGAATTTGGAACGGGACGCAAAATCAAGATAAAAGTGTTAGCGAATTTTAACACTTAGAACAAAAAATGTAAGTGTGTGTGTGTGAGACGGGGATGAATTTTGAATTTTGAATTTTGAATTTGGAACGGGACGCAAAATCAAGATAAAAGTGTTACCGAATTTTAACACTTATCTGTGTTATGAGCACCTAATATGTATACAGAAGTGAATTACAATGTGAGAGGGCTTACGACACCTTAGGGAACAGTGGCATTTGTAGAGCATACATAATACAATCAATGATAGAAGATAGTTGTAAACTCTTTGACTTCTATGATGTGTAGTACTGTGGTTTTATTGTCATTGGTAGTACTAGACAAGCTGTTTAGAACAAAAATTGTGTCTGTGCGTAAGACGGGAATGAATTTTGAATTTCGAATTTGGAACGGGACGCAGAAACTAGATAAATGAGTTAACGAATTTTAACTCTTATCTGTATTATGAGCACCTAATATGTATTCACGAGTGAATTACAATGTGAAAGGGTTTACGACACCTTACGGAACCGGTGACTTTTGTACAGCATTCATAATACAATCAATGGTAGAGGACAGTTGCAAACACATTAGCATCGATGTCCCTATACTGACTGCTAGACGAGCTATTTAGAACAAAAATTGTGTGTGTGGGTGAGGCGAAAATGAATTTTGAATTTCGAACTTTGAGCGGGACGCCGAAACTAGATGAGTTAATTAATTTTGACAACGCGCATTTTTTTGTAATGTCCCCTGTATGACAGCTACAAAATCTTTTGTGGTCGCGATTCATTTTTTTTGTTCTGTACAGCCAGTCTATTAAACTAGCGGCACGCTATGATGGCCGTTCAGACACGTTAAAATAATGATGTGAAATGTCAATTTAAAATAGAAAATAATCAAATTAAATGCGAGTCACATCTGTAGTTTTTGGATATTTGATTCATTTTCTATCGAATTTCGAATAACATAAATGCCAAGTTGTGTCGTAACTGGTGGACTGGTGGTAGAAATTTGCACTGGTGGTAGAAGATGACACAAATTTGTCACAAAATTCGGCCGGGTGGGTACCACCGTGCACGATTGCGAAAAACCCTCCATAGTACCTAATCCAATTTCGGTTTGATTGCGTTCAGGGGTCAGCATGCATAGCCGGGCAGGGGGATTGTGGTCGCAGCACTGGTGGGACCGGTGGGTGTCACGCGGTGCTGCGACGACAATCCTCTTCTGATCAGGCCGTCAAGCTGAGTGCCACCATTGTTAACATGGTACGTGTATGTAATGGTGATCCTCTTTCCTGAGACTTTACCTTCAGCTTACCATCAGGCGAGGTGAAGTCAAATTGACGTGTCCTAAATATAAGAAAAAAGAAAGTAATTAGCAGGTATACACTGCACCTCACTATTGACAATAAAGAACAGAAATTTACTCCTTCTGTATCCTTCAATATCTGTGCTAAACACAAATACTTATAGATTATCGTCTACAATAGCACATGGCTAATTTTTATACCGAGAATACGTTCCTAGGGCTCACAAGAACAAGTCCAGAGTTTTGAGCGGGCGGAGCCGCAAGCAACACTAGTCATTAATAAAGGGTAGCTATAAACTCGGGCAAACCGTAAATAAAAGCTTCTCTTTGATTGGAACGGTTTATGGTTGCGAGCTTGCCTATCAAAAGTTTAATGGGTTGTATTTACGTGGTATTGGTACGCCCACCGAATGTGAAATGAAAATAATATTAATGCTATTGTTAAATGCACGTTTAGCAAAGTTTTCATTTATCGAAGAGACTGCTCAGCCACAGCATGACGGGGAAGACTCGTGTCTCTCATTCTCTACGAATCCGAATGGTATGGCAGAAAAAATTGTCATGTGCCCAAAATGACATATTCCGTTATTTGAAGACACTACCAACCGCGGTAGCCTAGTGGTATGGGTAAAGGACTGCTGAGACGAGGTCTCGGGTTCGATCCCAGGTATTACCATGGCACACACCAATGACTTTTCGATGCTTTTCGAAGTTATGTGTGTATTTATCGCAGGTTTATAAGTGCCCGGTTAATGGCAATAGGCTGGCCACCTATTGGTACCTACGTGGGATTGGTACGCCCACCGAATGTTAAATGAAAATAATATTAATGCTATTGTTAAATGCACGTTTCGCAAGGTTACCTCCGCCCTGCGAAACGTGCATTTAGCGAAAGCGAAAATGCACGTACACACCTAGCACGTAGGCGTATATCGTCAAAGAGCTGTCAACAACCGAAACAGATTCTCGCTAAAAGTATCGTACGCATCGTAAAAAGTTGCAATTTTTTTTTCGTGCGGAAATCCCCCCCCCCCCCCGCTAGCCGTTATGTCGGACTTGAACCGACTAAAACCGCACGCCGTCTCTGGTCAACAAACGCCGGGGTGTAAGGTTGCCCATAGAACATATCCCTCGCACCCCGACTGACCTTGGGCCATCTCTAGTTTCGAGATGCCCCCTCGGGAATCAATCACCTACCCTAAGACTTAAAATATTAAAAACAATCATAACCTAAATATTAAAAGGAAAATGCTCATACATTTCTTTTTTCAAATCCTTCCTTTTCGATTTATTTTGAACAAAATATATACTAATTAAGTTCGAAACAAGGTATACATTAGAGATATTTATAAAAAATACTTGGGATGTGTTAAATGAACGATTCTGAACACAAAAATGCGTTGGATGCAAAAACTATTGAACGGATTTTGATGCGGTTTTTTTTCAAAATCTGCCGTTATTAGGTAGATTTCGATGAAATCGATCTACCTATTGGTTTCTTGACTACTGTCGAATTTTAAAAAAAAATCTTCATAGGAGGTCTAGTTATGACCCCCTGAGTCCGAAATGACCACTGGTCAAAAATGAATGAAAAATGAAAAATGAATGAATGTATGGTTCCACTTCAAAAAAATTTGCGGCACTCTCACGGTCGCATTTTTGCCCCGATCGCTTTCAAACTGCGGTCAAAAATTGCTTGGGTGTAAACTTAGTTTAAGTTCGTGAACGGGTGGAATCCGGCTTAAGGGGACGGTAGGGCCTCACTTTTTGTGAAATCAGTTTTTCCTCAAAATTTCACGTCCCATGAAAGATATTCGAACCGTTCTAATTTTATCCCATAGTATACATGAATACCAACAACTTTTAATTATTAACCTATAAGATTAAAACTTTAACTAAAAGTGGAGGGGGGAAAAACCAAAATTTTTCGGGAAAAAAATCATAACTTCTAACCGGTGAACATTCTTGCAGTCGGAAACATTTTTAATCGATAGGCCATTTTTAAGTCTAAAATAAATGTCTGAAAAGTTTTTCGCTAAAAGTTACCGTTTTCGAGAAAAAAAAATTAAACTGTTTAAAGTCCGTAGTTCTCTATATAAAATAATATTAATTGCTTCACGAAATCTACCTGTGCGTTCCCCCTGCGGAAACGGATTTTTTTCAAATCCTTCCTTTTGATTTATTTTGAACAAAATATATACTTCTACATATATAACATATACACTTCTACAAAATATAAGTTCGAAATAAGGTATACATTAGAGATATTTATAAAAAAATACTTGGGATGTGTTAAATGAACGATTCTGAACACAAAAATGCGTTGGATGCAAAAACTATTGAACGGATTTTGATGCGGTTTTTTCTCAAAATCTGCCGTTATTTTTTATTGCAATTGGTTGAGTAGAAGCGGGGATATGACTAAAAAACGATAACTAGCCTCCACACGGGCGAAGCGGCGGACATCAGCTAGTTCACTTATATAAATAGACTAGTGTAGGTATATACACGAAGGTTGGTCAACTGTACGGTAATAATTAATTACTTCTAATTGATATCAATTGCACCGGGAACGTCTTGTCCCTAAGCAATTATATAGAACGGGTTATTTACAATGCAAATGTCGCATAACCTAGTTCTTTACACGCGATTGCTTTGCCTGCTCCAGTAAGCTTCGAAAGCGTTACAGCCCCCGTACCAAGGCATTGTAGACTTTTTTTAAAAATATTCTACGACATTCTACACAGCGCTTTCTAGGCCCAATGTAAGCATAGTTTAATTAGCTTGTGTTATGGGTTCCAGAATGCGAATAAACATACTTATATACTTCTTCTTTATTTGTAAATATATACATATTTTACATAGAAAGAACCCAGACCACTGCAAATAGACATATTCATACATACAAATATTTGCACTGAGCTGGAATCGAACCCGCGCCCTCTATCGTAGCAGTCGAATGCACTACCGCTACGCCACAGAGGCCGTCAAAGGAAGTTTTATACGTATAAAATTGCAGTAACATTTGTCACCTATCTAAAACACATAATTTTCATTTGTCGAAGAGACTCCGAGAGATATTGTAGGCTTACTGTCTTTCGAATCTCTTTCGACCAATGAAATCGCGGTAAAATCTATCACGTGACCAAAACGATACATTTCATTTATCCAAGAGACGCTCAGAGATATCAGTTCACCATGCCCTTAGCTAGGTGCTACATATATTACGTCTAGTACGTCTTTCGAACCTCTTCGACGACGTATGAAATTGCAGTAAAATTTGACACCAATTTAAAATTACATAATTTTCATCTATTGAAGAGACTGCTCAGCCACAGCATGACGGGGAAGACTCGTGTCTCTCGATTCTCTACGAATCCGAATGGTATAGCAGAAAAAATTGTCATGTGCCCAAAATGACATATTCCATTATTTGAAGACACTACCAACCGCGGTAGCCTAGTGGTATGGGTAAAGGACTGCTGAGACGAGGTCTCGGGTTCGATCCCAGGTATTACCATGGTGGGGGTGCGACTGGTTGGATCACCTCCAAGTTTGGTGCACCCTGGGCAACGTGGGCGATGACGCATCATTGATTGCTCCTCTGGAGTAGCTGGCGTCAACTTCAACGGCCAAGAGTCTAGATAGATAGAATACTCTTTATTGTACACCACATATTATTAAAAAGTCTGACAACTGAATAATGATATATTCTCACAGCTGAGCGAAGCGGAGCTCTTATACGTGGCTAAGCCGTTTGGTCAAGACTGTACTCCTCCGGAACCACAATACCGATCTTGACCAAATTTGCCATGGTGATAGTGTAGACACCGCTGAGTGTTTAGAGGGGACAAATACAATGTACCATTGAGGAATAATCATCGAAAAACAGTTTCACGAGCGCGCGCCCTTAGCTAAGCGCGCAACCGTAGTAACATGCCTTATTTTTCAAGTAAGAGTCCTGCTCCCTCAGCTCAATTTATTTCAGAATTCCTAGTATACACAGTATCTAAAATATATGGGCCGTCGGAATCGCGTTGTTAAGAAATTACAGTAGAGGACCCTATAAACATTCATAGCAATTTCCGAAGGGAAATAAAGGTCTTGTTTAACTTTTCCTGTAGTGCCACATATACCTAATGGTTTAATTGGAGTTGTTTGCAAACATACCTCCCAGATTGGCAATACACGAATGAGTTTTCCGTGTAATAAACCTGGAATTACTTCCTGAAATCAGAACATAATTTATCCTGTTTCAAATGTAAACCGATTTTTTTGCAAAATCATTCCCTAGGAAATCCGATTTTTGTAACATTTATTTTGCTAACTTTTTCAAGCAAATTTTAATTTTGAAAATGTTAAACTCAGGATGGGACTTTCCTAATTTTTAAGCTTATCCTTTCGAGGGCTTACCCGGGGTGCCCGGCAACGGACACTTGGGGAGGACACTGTGCGGTTTTAGTCGATACACGACATAACCACCCCCGCTGACCGGCGGGGCGGGGAGGTATTCGAAGGGATTTCCGCACGTAAACAAAAAAAGCTTAACTTGGACTGTGATTAAACAACTACGAGTAGCCCAAAACATTTTTTTTTGGAAATAAATCTTTAAAGTCAAATTTAACAAACTTTTAACTGTCGTCGGTCGTATCGATTTAGAACTTGTCCGGATGATGAATAAATTAATTTGACACCATCGCGGCTGATCTGATGAAGATAATAATAATATATAATAAACTAGGAATTCAGTGCAGGGTGCGGCTGACATAAATTGAGCTGAGCGAGCAGGACTCTTACTTGAAAATAAGACATCTTACTACGGTCGCGCGCGCTTAGCTAACGAGTAACATCCAGACCAATGTAAATATGTAGACATGTTCATTAA
The DNA here is from genome assembly GCA_946251805.1 of Cybosia mesomella. Classification (NCBI taxonomy): domain Eukaryota; kingdom Metazoa; phylum Arthropoda; class Insecta; order Lepidoptera; family Erebidae; genus Cybosia; species Cybosia mesomella. Next base: position 17,702,568 of record OX276413.1, on the reverse strand, counting down.
TACAAATATCGGGAATCGAACCCGCGACCTCTGACGTAGAAGTCGAACGTTCTACCGCCACGCCGCGGAGGTCGTATACGTAGATAGTAAGAAGTGTACTCTCCTCCATCAAATCCCTTCATCAAATTGGGGCTAAATAAGTTAGTTTTAACGAGTGCATCGACTAGCCACTAGCAGGTGAGACGAGAGTAAATCTATACATATAAATAAAATTGGAGTGTCTGTTTGCAATATTGAAATAACCGTTTTTTACTACATGTATATGAATAAGGTGTCACAAAATTAGGTCTCTGAATTTGGTGAGATGACTTGGTATCGACAAAATATGTATTTGAAACAAAAAAAAAATATATCGGGTTAAATAAAAAAAAATATATAAAAAAACAAAAAAAAAGAAAAAAAAAACACCACTAGCGACCAGCGTCAAGTGACGCGACGAGCACACGTGACGCTGGTCGCGATTTAGGTATTTCCCACACATCCGCTTGGAGAATACTGTGAGGAGGACTGCACGCCTACCACGTGCGTCACGGGCTCGTCGCGTCACGTGACGCTGGTCGCTTGTGGTGTTTTTTTTTTCAGCTTTATTTTTTATTTTACCCGATATTTTTTTTTTGTTTCAAATACATATTTTGTCGATACCAAGTCATCTCACCAAATTCAGAGACCTAATTTTGTGACACCTTATATATACGGTACATACACCATAATATTTTTTTTTACAATTTTTGTCTGTCTGTCTGTTTGTTCCGGCTAATCTCTGAAATGGCTGGACCGATTTTGACGGGACTTTCACTGGCAGATAGGTAATGTTACAAGGCGTAACATAAGGTACTTTAATTTTAGAAAAAATATTAAGGTTCCGCGCAAAAGAACCAAAACCATAAAAATCGAAATCCATGCGGACTGTCGCGGGCACAGCTAGTTATAAATATTATTCCCATTAATGCCGATGCTATCCCTAATTCGGGCATCTAAATTCCAATGGGATCTTTTAACGAGCTCCGTTTTATTCTCATTAACACCAATTCCAAGAAAGAAGTTTGCTCGCAAAACAAACTTCAAGTCGTGTACTCAACGATGCCAAATGTGTGCTTCCACATAAAAGAGTCCAGGTTACCAGCATAAAATAATAAGGATCATTGTCATATGGCAAACGGAAACATGTGAAAATAATTATATATTTAATTTGTGATTTACTTTTTTTACTTTTTTTTTTCAAAAAAACTAATAATCTTTTGGCTCGTTTTTTTTTGTTTGGCTCACTTTTTTTAGGGATTTTCTTTAGAAAAGCCCTATTGCTATGGAGTTGTTGTCGACGTCGTCGTCGTTGCCAATTTTCTGTCACGGTTTTGGGTATGAAGGAGATGAGCTATAGAGTTGCTGTTTTCGGTAATAGATTCGTGCTGGGGTGAACCATTGCAAGATAAAGAAAAAATCGTAAAAAATCGCAAAAAAAAAAATAATAATCGCAAAATCGAAAATCCCTTGTATTCGGCTGAGCTCGTCTCAGGAATTCAACTTGTTTTAAAGTATTACCAGCCCTAGTATCTAGAATCTTTATCTGACTGCAAGATCAGTACAGTCAATCAATCATTTATTTTGCTAAACTTGGGTACATAGCAAGGTGTTAGAACTGTGGTTGTCTAATCCATGTTTTACCATGTTGGTGTGCAAAAGTGTTATGGTTAGTGTGTTAATTATGGTTACTTATTCAAAATTGATTAACATTATCATGCAAGACTAATTAGCACTAAGATTCATTCATAGATTCATAACAATAAATATAGAGAATAAAGCTTATTATTATTATTACAGTCTTAAGTATTTAATCACTAGTACCATCTAAAATCAGAAAATTCAATAAAATCATTGCGCCTCTTAACACAATGAACCATTACAGTCTGAACAGAATTGAGTTATATTTTAATGGAAGGTGGCCTCGACTGTAAAGGTCGCTATACTCTGCAATATTTTTAGGGATTTTCTTTAGAAAAGCCCTATTGCTATCGAGTTGTCGTCGACGTCGTCGTTCCCAATTTTCTGTCACGGTTTTGGGTATGAAGGAGATGAGCTATCGAGTTGCTGTTTTCGGTAATAGATTCGTGCTGGGGTGAACCATTGCAAGATAAAAAAAAAACAAAAAAAAAGATAAAATAAAAGAAAATCCCTTGTATTCAGCTGAGCTCGTCTCAGGAATTCAACTTGTTGTAATGTGTGTCCTATATCGCATCGTGTAGATACCAACACATGTGAAATAAATATGTAGTTGAATAGTGAAAAGAGAAAGTTCAAAACGTTTTCTTGTTACTTGAATATTTTTAAATAGATTTTACTTAATTTCCCTCAAGTAGGTACTCCAAAAATCTAACGTTATCGACATTAAAATGCAAGACTGCAAGCATCCTGCACTGATCCAGCGGCTATAGCGTACAGTACCAAGTCTTCAACTTTTCTTTTTCTCTCTCATTCTTCAACTATCTGGCACTACTGCAAGCGCGCGTTTGCCTACACAGAAACAGAAAGTTAGCCGCAAATTCTTTGTCTAATACAACATCACCCTAACAAATGTAATGCCCAAAGAAGTGTTCTTTCATCAAAACTTCGTCGGACAGAAGTTCTGTCGTAAACGACAAGCCACATATTTTATTTCTATTATAGGGTCTCTACGATCGTATCAAGAGCGGACAGTATTTGCTCGTCCGTGAATTTGTATGCTCCGAAGACTATTGGAATGCTAATATCTTTGGAATTCTTCTATAGAAAGACAATCTACTTGAATTACAACTGTTTCGATTTCCATTTATATTTTTCTTTGTGTCTTCTCTTGTGTTTTAGTTCCATCAATTGTGAGTCGTGAATGGAATACTTGATGACTATTTAACATAACATAACATAACTTCACGCCTGTATCCCCGAAGGGGTAGGCAGACGTGTATTACACACCCACGATTCGCCAGTTATGTTAAGGTCCCAATGTAATAGGGGGCGAGCCTATTGCCATCTACCGGGCACATTGTTAAGCGTGCGATAATTAATATTTATTAATGCACACATAACTACGAAAAGTCAGAGGTGTGTGTCCAGGGCGACTTGGGATCGAGCTCGAGACCTCGTCTCAGCAGTCCGTTACGTATGCCACTGGACTATCGCCGCTTATTTCAATTTGACTATTTCAATAAGTATATTATTGGAGGACGTCCCTACAAGGCGTACAAGGAATGTTTTAAACGGTTGTGTAGATGCTACGTTAGTTAGTACGCCCGGATGGGGTACTATAGGATCTAGTACAGCAGATTTCAGTTAGTTTAGTTGTTGGACTGGCCACTTTTTAGGGTTCCGTTGCCAAATGGCAAAAAACGGAACCCTTATAGATTCGTCATGTCTGTCTGTCTGTCCGTCCATATGTCACTGCCACTTTTTTCCGAAACTATAAGAACTATCCTGTTGAAACTTGGTAAGTAGATGTATTCTGTGAACCGCATTAAGATTTTCACACAAAAATAGAAAAAAAAAACAATAAATTTTGGAGGCCTACTTAGAACTGAAACTCAATTTTTTTTTTCATCTTACCCATACGTGTGTGGTATCTATGGATAGGTCTTCAAAAATGATATTGAGGATTCTAATATAATTTTTCTCTAAACTGAATAGTTTGCGCGAGAGATACTTCCAAAGTGGTAAAATGTGTCCCCCCCCCCCTGTAACTTCTAAAATAAGAGAATGATAAAACTAAAAAAATATATGATGTACATTACCATGTAAACTTCCACCGAAAATTGTTTTGAACAAGATCTAGTAAGTAGTTTTTTTTAATACGCCATAAATCGTAAAACGCAATTTACCTTTCATTCAATCAACTGTAACGTTGTGGATTCTTTATAAATCTAATTAAAACAATACCCATAAATTAATCGATAATTTAGTATGTTTCGATATTACTAATTATCTATGGTTGTGCAAGCGAGATTGGACAGCACTAGCCCAGTCATCAACTGACGGCTCTTATATCGTTCCTTTCCTTGGTAACCTTCGCCGGGGAAAGTCACTTTGACCCCGTGGCCAACTGCTGTCGGCTCCGGGTAAGTTTTGAGATCAACATTTCCTACTTCTTTCTACAGGTGAAGACCTTCCAGCGGTGCAGCTTATCGCCTGCTAAAATGCATGGCTTAATATATTTTATTATTCTGTGTGCTATTTCAGCCAACTTAATTAGCGCCACGAGGCCGATGACCCCTACGGTCAGAGGTCGCGGCACCAGCTTGTGCTGCCTAATTATATTCTTTTTCTTATAGCTTCTAGCTCCGCTGCATTGCCGCTGGGAGATTCTCTTCACCTGCTATTTTAGCGGGTCACTTGGACGTAATTGCCTAGTGACAAACTGACCCGCACTTTTTCTATTTCCAGGGTCTTCGCACCGGGCTTCGCACCATAATGGAGGTAGCGAGGCACACCAGCGGAGACCCTGGCACGCCGGCATCACCACCAGCCACGTGTCCACTAGCTAAGTGCATACTACCATCTTGCACAACGGACCGAACAACGCCACGGCAGAATATTTATTAAGAATCCATTCCCTGAGGTTCAGTTACTCATATACCTAAAATAAATTTATGTAACGTTACCGATTATAATCTCTTATTATATTGTAATCAATCCTTTTATTTATCTCTGCTCGCCCTAGCCGGTAGTAGTCTCAATTAAATCAATTACTTTATTAATTTTTACAGTGCATAAGTCACACCTTCATATTTATGTAACTCCATTTTAAAACTTCTATAAAAATTCAACGTTACACAACTCAAATACAAAATTAAAAAAAAAATGCATTCTTATGTTGCTTACTGCTACGGAACCCTTCATGGGCGAGTCCGACTCGCACTTGGCCGCTTCTTTGGGATTTTGTTCTGTCCATTTGCTAAAAACTTTTAGACATAATATTGGTGTCTGCTCAGGTCGGCTCTTTTACAGTGAACAAAGCCGCTCTGCATAAGGTAAGTCCTACTAATATTATAAATGTGAAAGTTTGTGAAGATGTTTGAATGTTTGTTACTCAATCACGTTATAACAGCTTAACGGATTTGGCTGAAATTTGGTACACGGATAGATTCTGGTCTGGAATAACACATAGGCTTTTTATCCTTGGAACAATTTCCCATGGGAAGCCGAAACAGGTACAGAATTTCATGCGGGCAAAGCTGCGAGCAACAGCTAGTTAAAAATGAATGATCAGTTTAACTGTACCAACATTGCCTATATGCGAATTTGCCCTTTTAATATTAAGTTGTCTTTTTGAGAAGTTGCCATTCTGAGAAATTACCATATGCGAATAAAAGGTGACAATTCAATTCAATCAATTTATTTCGATCAACATTTGGATCATTATAATACATAATGAATAATAATACAACACAACACACAATCTCAATTAATAACATACCTGACATATGTTATTAAAAAATAAAATAATTGCAAAATAATAAAAGAATATTGTGCCTCAAACTACAAACAATATGAATGACGCATATGTGACTGACGTTTATAACATACGAATATTTCATCCATCGCATTTGTTCGAGAAGATTCCATAAACGAATCTCGTGGACCCTTTTTTTTTTTTTGCGACCCTTTATTGCGGAAATCCCTTCGGATACCCCCCGCGTGCCAGCGGGGGCGGTTATGTCGGGCTTGAACCGACTAAAACCGCACGCTGTCTCGGGTCTACAGACGCCGGGGTGTAAGGTTGCCCATAGAGCATATCCCTCGCACCCCGACTGACCCTGGGCCATCTCCGGTTTCGAGATGGCCCCCTCGGGTTTGGGAACCACGGTGTCCCCGTCTTGCCCCGGTTTGGGGGAGGGGCGCTAGTCGCCCCACCGTCCCGGCCTGCTTCTGCTGGGGTGACAGGTGGCCTCACCCGCCACCCGTGCCTGGCATTATGGCATAATAAGCGGATCTAAGGTTCCTTGGTGCAAACTTTGGACGCAACAGAAAAATCGCTAGGAGAATGATGAGTCTCCCGTGACCATGCCTGCTGAACAGTAACCGAAATGTCACGAACAGTGCACTTAATAAAATAAATAGTTTTATTTCAACGCCCAACGAAGTTCTGCAACTCTTTTTCCATCTATATAGTGTTCAAAATATTATTAAAATTACCTAATGCCAGCGGCTACACCCACGTGGAATTTTGATCCCGTTTCCGTTACCCCTGGGGAACCGTATTCCATCACCACAACCTATATAAGATACACAATTTCACGATACATCATTTTGCTATACGTCACAGGGTTTAAGGGAGCGTTTTCGTTGAAAGCTCCCAGACGGCTTATTTTTTTCCGACACCTCCAACAAATATATTTATATTTATTATATTTTAGCCAATGTATACAAAAACTTGACAAACTATACACTAAAAGCTTCTTAATTCTTTATTGTACACAAAAAAAAAAGATATAAATGTATTATAATTAAAATAAATTATGTACAAAGGCGAGCTTAACTCTAAAAGAGTTCTCTACCAGCAAACCTTTGAGCAGTAGAGGCAGAAAAAAGAAAATAACAGAGGGAAGCAAAGTGTACAAATAAAAGTAAAAATAAACGAAAGATGGTAAAAATAAATCACCTACCTCGAGCACTACTCGTGGCGGAAGACTTTGTTTAATAATATGTATTGACTAAGAGAGTATTCATTGTTATTTTCGTTGGTGTATTCCGTAATTGTCTCGCTTCTTGCCCCATACTCCTAAAACTTACTTATTCGCCTCGTCTTGAATTTAATTCCAGTTTCGCCTCACATCACTTCTCTCCCACTGGCTGCTAATCCAACCGCGGGATTGCTATTATTTCGCACACTGCCGAAGAATTAATTTGTTCAAACTTTGAAGGTGTTTTAGCATTCTCCGGAACATGCGGTGTCATGTTCGTTGTTACGTCGCACACACGCAATAATATCAACAATATAATACATATTGCCAAATAATATTGTATGCGGCCTGTATTATTGCGTGATATACACATTATATTATTGACAGTATGTACGTATTCTATAGTGCGTTAGCTCTAAGTCACTATAACGTAAGTTTTCACCGACTGTTTTCATAGTCTTTTTTTTTAACCGACTTCCAAAAGGTTCTCAATTCTTCGGAACTTTGTTTTTTTTTAACTGACTCGAAAATAGGCTTTTGTGTTCATCCGCATATTTTATTAGTGATAATGCTTTAGATGCTACCTAATTCTAGGATAGTCTTTAGTTTGATACCATTGATATATGCTTTTTTTTTATATCACTCAGGTGGCAGACAAGCTCACGGCCCACCTGATGGGAAGCGGTTACCGTGGCCTATGGACGTGTGCAACACCAGGGGCGTTACACTCGCGCAGCCAGCCCTGTAAAAACCTTCTAATGCCCTTCTTGAAGAACCCCATATGTAGTCGATTGTGAAAACCACAGCAGGGAGATCATTCCGGTCGCAACGTGTGAGGATGAATTCCCTGTCTGTGGCGAGCGGTGCGATGATAGAATGTGGCCGTGGGCATCATATCATACAATTCTTCTGAACACACCCCATTTTAAAGGCGGTAGAAAGGCGAAATCTCTCCTAAGGTTAAGAGGTTCTACGCTGCCTGTAAGATGGGATTGTCGACGATGCTCAGCGCCTGTCTTTGCACCGAGTCGAACGGGTCAAGTTGGTATGTAGGTGCCCCGGCAAAAAGATGACAGCAGTACTCCATCTGAGGCCGGAATTGCGACTTACAAAGCAGAAGTCCACGTCTCACATGATGCCGATTGAATTCTTAGCTTCTGGCATTTACTTTTTAGACTTCACCTGACCTTACCATCAGGCTCATCAAATTGACGACCCAAATATATTTTAAAAGAATATTTAAAATATTCAACATATCGATACTTAACAAGTTCGAAACTCGTGAAATCGAAGGTATTTCTCAAAGGGGAACGGGGCCACTGCCTCTTACTCATTACCTTACAGTTCGTTTTCCTTATGTGTATGCTAATTCATGAATTACTGTCCATCTTTGAGGTAAACATTAAATCTCGAATACTGCTTTTGTGAACCATACAATAATAGTAATGATTGAAATGTATATATAATTTAAAAAAAACGTCGGGGTGCACTCCGGGAGTGCCGGCAGAAGTGAAAACTTGAATATTAACGTTGTGCATTTTTAATATTTTGGAATGGTTAGGGAATAATTTTGCACGAATTGCTTTAATTATCAGTATAAAAGTACTATCATTTATGTGGTAACATACAATATTCATTTATCAAACATGACAATTTATATTACATTAAAAATTTAACACTTCTGAACTATTACAATCATTTTACAATAAAAAGTTTATCTCTCAGAAAAATCAACTTCCATCCATAATTTCAACGACTTTTTCACCATAATTATTACCAGAACCATCATCGCCAATGTATTTATAAAGTACTCGCTCATTTTCTTTCGTTATTTCTTCGTCACTTTTTTCATTAATAGATTTTCCATTTTATATCAATAGATTTATGGCACAAAATAGAATAAATATTACAAAAAGTTATATGATGACAAAAGAGTTTCTTGGGCCTCGGTCGGAATCAATATCAGTGTTGACGAAGTCAACGACCACTCATTCGACGAACGCGCCACCAAGGTTGTTAAGTACAGTGTGAAATTAGCGCTTCTATATTTATTGTCTTACGAATTTTCGATCAGGTCACGTGTTTACTGACGCGAGTTTAAGATTTTTTACCCATCACAAAAAAGTGCACAACCCCGCTAAAGAAGTTTTCACTTCAAAAATTAAATAAACCAATAACCAACCAAACATCACAAACGGGTGAGAATCCTTACAAAATAACAACTTCTAACATCATTAGGCAGTAGCAGATTTACACGTTTGCCGCCAGTGGACTATTCAAATGTTTCCACTTCCACAATCGCTGGACGGAAAATATCGAAGTTCAGCCGCTGAGTTGGAAATAACCTCGGAGGATGATGATCCAACCATTATTATAGAGTTATATTGCCCACGATGCTACGGAGCACCACATTTTGCCGGATCACCTACATACCAACTTAACTCGTTCGACTTTATTCCGCGCACCCTCAGGCTGTGGAAAGATCTCCCTGCTGTGGTTTTCCCAAGCGACTAAAATGTGGGGTTCTTCAAGAAGGGCATTAAAAGTTTTTACCTATACCGATCTCCGTAATCGGGGCCTGAGGACGGCAGTTTACCAACTCGCCATCCTTACAGAAGCAGGCCGTGGCGGAGGCGTGTCGTGTGTGTCCTCACACGCCTGCCAACTCACCGACGCGGGATAAAACCCGACCACGCCAGGCGAGGCCGCGGTGGCGGCCAAAGTCCACCGGTAACCCTGGGATTATTCTTTCGAGGGCTTACCCGGGGTGCCCGCCAATGGAAACTTGGTGAGGACACCGTGTGGTTTTATTCGGTCGGATTCCGACACGCCTACCCCATCGTCGGCACCGATGGGGTGAAGCCCATGGGGGTTTCCACACGCTAAAAAAAAAAGAGGGTCGGCAGCGTGAGTTTGACGCCCCTGGTGTTACACACGTTCATAGGCGGTAGCCGCTTCCCATCAGATGTGCCGTGAGCTTGACTGCCACCAGAGTGGAATAAAAAAAAGCTCGTAATTTTTTTTTTTTTAAGAATGATAGGCTCCACGTTTGACCTCTATCTCGTAAGTGACGATGTGGTCTACGATGGAACACGTTTGCCTAGAAGGAATTATTACAAAGAAAAAAATACGGTTCACAATCCTGTAATCACATCTCGTATTATCGCTATGTATTCCGAGTGTTGTATAGGTTTATGTGGCGAATTCCCGCACTAATGTGCACTTACCCGCAACACGCGGCGGATATACGGCATTGTATGGGACGGCGTGATGACGTCATTCGTAATGCATGCGCGTATTGCGTACGAGTAATGGCTCACCCTGCATGTTAGATTAACGGGGACCTATAATGTATTCTGTATAACTAGGTCTGCAAGGCGAATCGCTGCTTGCAATGTTGAGCTGAGAGAGACATCGTGAATCAGATTTTGAAAATTTTGAACAGTGATCATTCCTCCGTGGCAAGTGGCAAGATTTTGAAAATTCTTTTTGAAAGTCACAACTTTGGACATGCTTTCTGAGCGTGTAAAGTTTGGTCACAGTGTCTCGAGCGGTTATTATGTAATTCCATCTGAATTTTTTTTCCTCTGTGGTAGCATTAATTTTTTCAAAATATATCCATAAACCTTCCTCTGATTGACCTCTTTAATCATGCCAAATTTGGTTCTGATTGGATTAGTAGTTTAGGAGGAGACCTGTGACAAAGAAAATCCTGAAGTCTGGTATGAGGAGCTTTCGCTCGACTTCGTCTCACTCAGCTCAACTAACTCTGCGATATGTTGTGGTACTTACGATAAATGATTCAATGCAATTAGTGAAGTTTCAGGGAAAAGAGCCAGGATATAAATTATTTGACGGACTCTGTGGCGTAGCGGTAGTGCATTCGACTGCAGCGACAGGGGGTGCGGGTTCGATTCCCGCTTTATTGCACATGAATGTATACATGACATTTATTGGGTCCATCTGTCTGTCTGTTTGGAAGAGTTAATCTCTGGATCGGTTGGGACGATTTTGACGGGATGACTTTCACTGACAGATAGGTAATGTTACAAGACGTAACATAGGCTTCTTTAAGTTTAAAAAATAATGAGGGATCCGTGCGAAAAAATTAAAACCTACAAAATTGTGAATAAAATCTGATTTACTCTGTAACGGCTAGGCCGGTTTTGATGACACTTTCACTGGTAGATAGGTAATATTAAAAGGCGTGACATAGATTACTTTAATTTTAGAAAAAGTAATAATTAGGGTTCCGCGCAAAAGAACTAAAACCCTAAAAATCTAAATATACGCGGACGAAGTCGCGGGCACAGCTTGTCGTTAATAAGGCGAAAACAGAACCATCCATCCCATGACACCGACATAGCGTGCTGTGACCAAATATTATTTATATTATTATATTATTATTAATGGTGGTAGAAATTTGATGACACAAATTTGTCACAAAATCCGGCCGGGTGGGTACCACCGTGCACGATTGCGAAAAACCCTCCATACTAATCCAATTTCGGTTTGATTGCGTTCAGGGGTCAGCAAGTGCATAGCCGGGCAGGGGGATTGTGGTCGCAGCACTAGTGGGACCGGTGGGTGTCACGCGGTGCTGCGGCGACAATCCTCTTCTGATGAGGCCGTCAAGCTGAGTGCCACCATTGTTAACATGGTACGTGTACGTAATGGTGACCCTCTTTCCTGAGACTTTACCTTCAGCTTACCATCAGGCGAGGTGAAGTCAAATTGACGTGTTCTAAATATAAAAAAATATAAAAATATTAGGAACAATCAAAACAATTAAAATACACTGAATAAATAAATACTACACTTGAAAAGGTGAGGCGACAGTTTTAGAACAGAAAAGCTACAAAGCCCACTACCATTACACACTACACAAAATAACTGTTATGTTACTTTCGTCGGCATCTTGTACTTGTACAAATCTGTGTTAACTTCGGTAAGTTCAACTTGAATGTCAAGAATTCGCAAATATGAATTCCTAAACGACTTTTGTGTACCAGATAGGAAAATTCGCTCGTAAAACGTTCACTTATTTGGGGATGAGGACAAATGTAAGTTCTAAGCAATCTTTGCATCCGATCTGAAGAATGGCGACCCTGGATACATCATAGATGTTATAAAAGTCAAATATTATTGCTTTTGTAAAGGTCTCCTTACATATTTCTTTATTAAAGCTACACTATGTCATTTGTATGATTTGGAAGTTGCTGTTTATTTGTGCTAAGATCTTTTGTTAAATCAATTAAATTTTTAAGCAAATTTGTATGCTTAATTTTCATATAGATTTAGGTCAGAAAAAGAGAACACCTAGGACGGGACTTGAACCCGCGACCAGTCCCTTACAGGGAGAACACTCTGATCAACTGAGCCACCTAGACACGTCCCAGATATTCGAAACTCTCCGATATATTATATATGCTGAGCCATCTACCGTAATTCTTGCGAACTACGGACACAATGATCGCCTTAAGACGTATGGATGGATGAATGGAAGAAGGGAGGGGGAGATCGGTAGGGAGGGAGAGAGGGAATGAGGAAGAGAGAGAGAGGAAGGGATTGAGGAAGGGAGGATGATAGGGCGGGAGGAAGGGCGATTAAAAAACTACACACGTAATTGTTTAAGTTTTCACTTCTGTCGGCACTCCCGGAGTGCCACTTCTTATTTTACTTGAAAAGAGTACTAGTAACCGAAATTACTAATCAAGCCCTCCAGCTAAGCTACATTGCTTGTGTTAGAAGTGGGTTCACGCCGGTTGTGTAATAACCAGTATCCGAACCCGGGACCTCTCGATTCTAAGGCCGACTCTTTAGCCACTAAGCTACCGACGCTTCTATCGCGATTAATTTTATGTTATTCTACTGTTCTAGAGGCTTCCAACGTTTCGGTTGCTTTTGAAATAACACAAAATAAATTACGACAGAATCCGTGAATACAAGTTTTTTATTTTTCAATGAATAAAATACGGTTTTGTATACAAAGAATTGGTATGGCCTGAAAGAATTGACAAGGGTACGCTAAGGTGGTTTGGGCACTTAGAACGAATGAGTACTGAGCGAATGACACACCAAGTATGTAAGGCACATGCAGTAAGTGGGCAGGCAAGCCGGGGTCGACCTCGCAGAACATACACTGATCAAATTAATGAGGAGGAGCAGGTCAAAAGCACTCGTAACCGACACGCTTGCATGAAAAGTTTAATGACAGTAGAGGACGCTCATGACAGGCTGTTGTCTCTGCCTACCCCGGATAGAAAAAGGCATGAGAAAATGTATGTAAGGAACGAAAAAGTGTGACCGTTGTTTTCGTCAAATTAAAAAGGAATAGTAAATTAACTAATTACTTTAGTTAGAATATAACAAGTGAAGTTATTTTGCAGATAGGTATATGAAGCAGGCGCCGGAGGTCGCTTAACGACCTCCGTCCTGCATGAGCGCAGGCCTGGGGGTGGCAGGTGAGGCCGCCTGTCACCCCAGCAGAAGCAGGCCGGGACGGTGGGGCGACTAGCACCCCTCCCCCAAACCGGGGCAAGACGGGGACACCGTGGTTACCAAACCCGAGGGGGCCATCTCGAAATCGGAGATGGCCCAGGGTTAGCCGGGGTGCGAGGGATATGCTCTATGGGCAACCTTACACCCCAGCGTTTTAAGACCCGAAACGGCATGCGGTTTTAGTCGGTTCAAGCCCGACATAACCACCCCCGCTGGCCGGAGGGGGGGTATCCGAAGGGATTTCCGCACGATAAAAAAAAAAAAAAAAAGGTATATGAAGCAGGCGCCGGAGGTCGCTTAACGACCTCCGTCCTCCATGAGCGCAGGCCTGGGGGTGGCAGGTGAGGCCGCCTGTCACCCCAGCAGAAGCAGGCCGGGACGGTGGGGTGACCAGCGCCCCTCCCCCAAACCGGGGCAAGACGGGGACACCGTGGTTACCAAACCCGAGGGGGCCATCTCGAAACCGGAGATGGCCCAGGGTTAGCCGGGGTGCGAGGGATATGCTCTATGGGCAACCTTACACCCCAGCGTTTTAAGACCCGAAACGGCATGCGGTTTTAGTCGGTTCAAGCCCGACATAACCACCCCCGCTGGCCGGAGGGGGGGTATCCGAAGGGATTTCCGCACGAAAAAAAAAAAAAAAAAGGTACCTACCTAACTGAACCTATTCAGCAACCGACCCAGATACGACTATTGGGATCGACTTATCATGCGAACCGAACATTACTTATTAACGCTGCTAATACTTGTATGGAATTTACTAAAGATGGGAGCCGCGATTAAGGTGACCTGAACTACGTTATCACATTTTATTCATTGAACTTCATAGGGTTTATACCTATATACCCCACTTAGATATTCGGGGCTCAAGCCAGTTGATGAACAAGTCATAAATTACTCGACAAATGAGGCCCCGGCGCAGGTTTTTTTTTTCAATAGAAAAGCCTGCGTCAGAGCCGTGAGAGCGCCTAGTGAGACCATTGACTGTCGTCTGACCTCTCGAACCCAAGGGGGTGAAAGGTTAGACGCCAGTCGCGTTCGTAAATTTTAAGATAAGGCAAATCGATACAAAGAACAGTACAGCGGACACCGGGCTCCTCAGTGCTAGCTACCCCAAGTTGTATAAAAAGAAATGTGTCTATTTTTCATAGCAAAACTTTAATACCCACGCTTGATAACAGTAAACATACTACAATAAAATACAAAAAAAAGTCAACCAAGACGCGATCACAATAAAAATAAACTTGTTAGAAGAGAAAACGGATTTATTTTGAATGTAGGGCGAGCTTACAAGGGTAAACTAGAAAATATTTATCGTGTGAGGGTAGGCGTAGGGTATACATGGGAGGAATGTGTCCCGGGGGCGTTAGATAGTGACGCCATCTATCAACAGCGCACAATAAACGGGGATAACAATGTGTGTACAGGCGCAGTTGACATTGCACGCGACGCGACAGCGACACATTTGGGACCACAGATTTAGAGAGGTTTAGATAGCGTAACCTGGCTTAAACGGGTGTTTTAGGGGCCTCAGCAAAATCTGCAGAGCCAAAGGTAACCACACCTGCAAACCGGTATACCTGCTGATTGACGGTAGCCGCTTCCATAAAAATCGTATAAGCCTGACCAAGTGGAGGAGACGGAGTCATCATCTTAGCCGACGATTTTAGTTGTCTTCTCATTTTATTTTTATGTAATAATAAGAATTAAGGAAAATGAATAAATAATTTTAAGAATTTTAATAACTTAACTTGTTGTAGTTGTAGTTAGTTATTGTTGCAGACATGTGTACACTAAAACATCTTGACTATTGACCGGTATGGTTGAACATAGACTAGAGTGGGAGTGTAAAAAGCTAGTGCGGTGCGGCAAAGTGACACGCTGGAACGGACAGTTTACCTTATCTAGCCTACTCTAAATCTGTGTTCAGGACAGATTTTGGGGAGTGTAGCAAACGTTTTAACGTTTTTCTATAGATCTGATGTTGTTTGACTTGGTCATCACATGAGTGAATGATCAAATCATGAATATCTTTAACCGACAGAAAAAGAAAAAAAATCGCTATCATTTTTTACCAGTTTTAGTGTTGAAAAGGCTATATAAAACAATTCTTATCGTCTTCCTTTGTACGTTGATCGAACCTCGTGAAATTATTCCAGGATCTGCACACTATTAGTCGGTGTACCTTCAGGAAATAGTCACCCATCACAGTATCCGATTACGATGTTTTGTTTTGTTGGAGTCCGGTATTGTATTTTAGGTATAATTTAATAGAAATTTGGTCAAAATTTGGTGTATATCGGGGACCCACCGAGATCTTTGGGGCCCAAGAGTCTCACCTCATTGTCAAAACTAGTTAAAAATAATTGAACAGAAAAAGAGACAGTACACTATGTTAGGCGGAACCTGGCTTTGAGGTGGAGTCCTAGGCCTGAATTCAATCGGGACTTGTGTCCCGATTGAATTCAGGCCTAGGACTCCACCACCATCACAGCGTTGTCGCTGTGATGATGATGATCAAATTCTGATAATCCCAAGATCTTGAAAAAGTTCCCTGTTCAAGCCAGTCCATTCGTAGGTACTGCAAAATGTACTTCATCAACTTGCCAAATAGTGACGAACTCCTTATAAAAAATAGGTCATGTTTATACTAAGTGTGTTGTCAAGACGTGCTCGGGTATTATGTCATATGATTTATTCAAATAGAAGCCTCGAATGGTCGGACAGTCGGAGAGGACGACGCATTGGTTAACTGCTCAAACAATTAACTAAGCGGGTTAATGTCGTCTGACACACATGACGTTTAAGTAAACGTCATTTATATTGACTAATGCTTACCCATTGGTCGTATCATAGGTGTTCTTTTAATATTTAAAGTCAATATTTGTTTGTATTTTTGCGCGAAGGTTTTAAACGGATTTCACCAATGATAGGAATCTAGAGGTTTCGGCAATACGTTCATGTACAAGGAATTGCATATACGTACAAAACGTCTCTGCAATACGTTCATGTACAAGAAATTGCCCATACGTATAAAACGTCTCGGCAATAGGTTCATGTACAAGAAATTGCACATACGTACAAAACGTCTCGGCCATACGTTCATGTACAAGAAATTGCACATACGTACAAAACGTCTCGGCAATACGTTCATGTACAAGAAATTGCACATACGTACAAAACGTCTCGGCCATACGTTCATGTACAAGAAATTGCACATACGTACAAAACGTCTCGGCAATACGTTCATGTACAAGAAATTGCACATACGTACAAAACGTCTCGGCCGTACGTTCATGTATAAGAAATTGCACATACGTACAAAACGTCTCGGCAATACGTTTATGTACAAGAAATTGCACATACGTACAAAACAGCTCGGCCATACGTTCATGTACAAGAAATTGCACATACGTACAAAACGTCTCGGCAATACGTTCATGTACAAGAAATTGCCCATACGTACAAAACGTCTCGGCAATACGTTCATGTACAAGAAATTGCTCATACGCACAAAACGTTTTGGCAATACGTTAATTGTGAGGTCCTGGGTACATAGAGCCTAACCAAGATCTTCGGGGCCCAAACCAATCTCAACCTGAAGCTGGTACATCTACTGATTGACGGATGACGCTCCGGTGCAGGCTTTTCTGTCAGGGTTGAGGGGGTTAGACGGTACCGTAGTCGCTTCCGCAAAATTAAAAAAAAAATGTAGACACGAGCGAATCCGGGCTCCATAGCACAATTAGTGCTAGCTAACCATCTTTGGATGCAAGCGGGTCTAACGCTGTAATAATGATGTTGATGATGTGTGTGAAGGAACCCCGCGCACCCCCGCTCACCCGGCGCGGCGACGTTAGTGGTGCGCGGGGTGTTACAAAGACACGTCTAGGACGCGCGTCCGTTGTCCGGCGCCTTAAAGGGCCCGGGATTGTAGGAAGACAAAAACACGTGTGTTGGTAAAAAATTCTACGTCATTACAGTGCGGCAATCATGCGCACATAACTGCTTTATCATGATAGGCATGTACGGACACAGCAACAGTGTATTACAAAGTTGCATACGTAGCACTTAGTTATAACTGCCGGCTGCGTTCGGGCCTCAAACTTTAACCAGTCGCAATATAACATCAATACGAACACGTTGTCGTTTGAATTCCCAAACTCAAATATTTCTGAGTCAGTGAAGTAATTAAACGTGATATGTAATAAACGTGATAAACGTGACATCAACCGCGGTAGCCCAGTGGTATGGGTAATGGACTGCTGAAACGAGGTCTCGGGTTATATCCCAGGTTTTAGCATGGCACACACCAATGACTTTTCGATGCTTTTCGAAGTTTGTGTGTATTTATCGCAGGTTTATAAGTGCCCGGTTAATGGCAATAGGCTCGCCACCTATTACATTGGGACCTAAACATAAACTGGCGAAATGTGGGTGCTAGCACCTCTGCCTACCCCTTCGGGGATATAGGCGTGAGTTTATGTTATGTAAACGTGACATATAACGTTAGGTAATTAAATAACGTTAGACAAACATAACGTTAAATTGGTGACCCCGACAATTAGAGGTGACCCTGACGGGCATACTTATTATGAGTCTTGCTAAGGATTATACTTCTTAGCAGGACTCTCTTTGCCCGAGTCTGTGTTTCAACCCAAACCTTTGATACCCTGTAGTGATTGCACGAATGTTCGCTTATAACATGTTACATTACACCATGTAACGCCAGTCAGTACCCTACCAATTCAGACAGACAAAATATAGCACACAATTAAATCACGTTAGTAAATAATATAACCTATCTAATAACAAAATCTATTTGAAAGACCATAAACACTTATAATTGGAAACAACATAAAGCTGGTCATAAACAAAGTTTATCGACAACCGTATACATAGTTTGTATAGGACACGCGTTAACTCAAGATAAAATCAACTTAACTATTTGGACGCACCTCGAATAATAAAATAGAAGCCCTATTAACTCAATTATAACAGCTAAGGGTGTTTACACACTGTAAGCGCTGTGAAAAAAAAGATAGATGACATTGCAATCGAAAGTGTGACTTCCGCGCAGTTTCGATTCTTGCTCGAAGCACGCAGTACATTATCACGTCAACCCATGTCTGACGGCAGCAGTTTAGCATAGTGGGAGGGCTAATATGCAACCATGTCTTCATAAGCATATAGCCACAGCTTAAGGTTCATCATACGTAGGTTTTTGACATTAGGTTAAGAATGGTACCTTTTTTTTTTTTTTTATCGTGCGGAAATCCCTTCGGATACCCCCCCGCCGGCCAGCGGGGGCGGTTATGTCGGGCTTGCACCGACTAAAACAGCACGCCGTCTCGGGTCTTCAGACGCCGGGGTGTAAGGTTACCCATAGAGCATATCCCTCGCACCCCGGCTGACCCTGGGCCATCTCACCACTAACAGCATCGCTCATCCTGTCTCCTCTGAAAGCAGAGGAGTACGGAGAGCGATGTGTTCCCGCCACGTTGGGTATTGGCCGACGATCAATGCCAACCCTATGAAGGGGTGAAGGGGAAGCCATTGACCGCCGCCCAGGGTGTACCGGCCGCTCCGATTCCGTTCCCCCCGGACTGCAGCGGGATCGGAATCGGAGCGACACTCGAGGAGGTTACCCAACACACACCCCGGTTAAGAATGGTACCTTTTTTTTTTTTTTTTTTAATCGTGCGGAAATCCCTTCGGATACCCCCCGCGTGCCAGCGGGGGCGGTTATGTCGGGCTTGAACCGACTAAAACCGCACGCCGTCTCGGGTCTACAGACGCCGGGGTGTAAGGTTGCCCATAGAGCATATCCCAAAAATTTTTTTCATCAAACAAATACGTGTAGGGTTCTATGGACAGTCGGGGTGCGAGGGATATACTTTATGGGAAATCTTACAGCCCGGCGTGTTAAGACCCGAGACGGCTTGCGGTTTTAGTCGATTCAAGCTCGACAGCCGCCCCCGCTGGACGGCGGGGGAGGGGGGTATCCGAAGGGATTTCCGCCCAAAAAAAAGAAAAAAGTTAAGAATGGTAGCAACAAAAAAAAACAAAATTCAGACCAAAAGTTGTACACAAAAAAGGTGCAGCATTATTTTGTGCATTAATGTTTCACAAGATATAATATTTGAGTACACACACAATTATGTATCGTCAATCCTATATTTTCATTTCACTCAAAATTTTCTATTTGTGAAATCATTCAAATTATATTTTTAAAGCATTAAAATCACTGAAAAATGACCGTACCTGTGCTTAATCATTATAATCAATGTCATTAAATTACAACGGTCACACCAATTTCAGTGTTTTATACAACAGTCATAGTTCGAGTGTACCAGGTCCTTTATACAGTTTTACGATTCTGTAGAGTTGAAGTACCAACTGGGTCGTCATAAAGTTGAAAATTTACATCTCGGACGATATCTGGTACCTTTGGATAGCGTATTAGAAATAACTAGACTGGTTATTAACGAGGTTTATTAAAACTAGAAATTTAAATCTAATTACCGTATTCGTAATACATTATAATCAGTAATGTTTCTAATGTGTAGTATTATTATATTACTAGGTCTGTAATTCATTCTGCTGTTGCAAAAATTAAGCGAAGCAATTTCACCAGGACTTTTTCTAACAGTGATAATTCCTCAATGGCTGGTCCGATTTTCGTTTTTCTTTTTTGTGTATATGAACAAATTACTTAATTTAATACGAATCGCGTGAATGAGGCTATTTTGTTCATTGAGAAATCAGATTTTAAATTTCTTTTCCGGTGATTATTCCTCCGAGGTACACATGAATTTTTAATTACATAGCCTATGTCCTTCCCATCAGTATCATCTTTGCTAGTGTGAAAGCTCTATGAGCGCAAGCCTGGGGGTGGCAGGTGAGGCCGCCTATCAGCCCAGCTGACGCAGGCCGGGACGGTTGGGCGACTAGCGCCCCTCTCCCAAACCGGGGCAAGATGGGGACACCGTGGTTCTCAAACCCGAGGGGACCATCTCGAAACCGCAGATGGCCCAGGGTCCGTCGGGGTGCGAGGGATATGCTCTATGGGCAACCTTACACCCCGGCGTCTGAAGACCCGAGACGGCGTGCGGTTTTAGTCGGTTCAAGCCCGACATAACCCCCACCGCTGGCCGGCGGGGGGATTCCGAGAGGGTTTCCGCAAGAAACCTTAATTATGACAAGGTAGATCTTTGCAAAATTTTGTAGTCCAGCAGAATTCAGACATCTTCAAAATGCGGACTATAACTCATCACGCTCATACCTTAAAGGTAATGAGCAGAAAATGTAAAATCACGAAACTCCAGAGTTACACACGTATAAAATATAGTTGATTAGAGACGCATAAACATTTCATAATGAATACTGTCACGCTATTATAATAAGGCATCGCACTGAATTGATTTCGGTCTTCGATAGCCCAGTGGCGTACGTAACGGACTGCAGAGACGAGGTCTCGAGTTCGATCCCCAGTCGCCCCGGGCACACACCTTTTTTTTTTTTTTTTTTTTTTCGTGCGGAAATCCCCTCGGATACCCCCCCGCCGGCCAGCGGGGGCGGTTATGTCGGGCTCGAACCGACTAAAACCGCACGCCGTCTTGGGTCTGCAGACGCCGGGGTGTAAGGTTGCCCATAGAGCATATCCCTCGCACCCCGACTGACCCTGGGCCATCTCCGGTTTCGAGATGGCCCCCTCGGGTTTGGGAACCACGGTGTCCCCGTCTTGCCCCGGTTTGGGGGAGGGGCGCTAGTCGCCCCACCGTCCCGGCCTGCTTCTGCTGGGGTGACAGGCGGCCTCACCTGCCACCCCCAGGCCTGCGCTCATGGAGGACGGAGGTCGTTAAGCGACCTCCGGCGCCTGAGTCGCCTGCGACGCGAGGCGAGCGTGTTGCGGGCTCGGCGGGCCGGGAGGGTTCTGAACCTCTCCCGGGCGCGCTCCGCCATCTCCTTCGCGAGCATCACATGCTCGCAGAAGGAGGTGGCGGCGGCCCACGCGCTCGCGCTCCGCACCATTGCCGCAATCATGCTGCCGAGCGAGAGGACTCCCACCCCGATGGCTGCCACGAGGTCACGCCTCGGCACCTCCCACGCCGGGCAGTCCGCCAGCGTGTGCAGCCCTGAGTCCTCGCTCGCGTCACAGTGATGACACTCAGGCGTTGGCTCCTTCCTGATCCGATGCAGGTGGTCCCCGAAGCACCCCTTCCCGGAGATCACCTGCGTCAGTCGGTACGAGAGGCTTCCGTGTCGCCTCTCTAGCCAATCCTCCATGATGGGCCTTACCGCCGCTATTGCGGCGTGCCCTGCGCTTGGTCGCCCAAGTCGTTCCTTCCACTCCACCACGATGGCCTGGCGGAGCTGGGACTGCATGGCCTCGATTTCTCGATGCTCGGGGTTCAGTCCCTGCTCCTGCGCCTCCTTTCGCCACTGGTACAGTTGCGAAAGGGCTCTCGCCTCCATGTCCCATGGCGGAGTTCCGGCAAGGAGACTCGCCGCCTCGAAGGAGATCGTGCGGTACCCGCGGATGACCCTGATGGCCATCACTCGCTGCGGAGCGCGCAGCATCCGCACACTTCCGGCCTTCAGGGCCTCCGCCCATATTGGGCACCCATACAAGGCCATGGACCGCACGATCCCCGCGTAGAGTCTCCTGCAGGAGTCATCGGGCCCCTTCATGTTAGGCAGCAGCCGCGCCAGAGCGAGAGCTGTGCCCTTCAGTTTGGGGGCCAGACTTCGGATGTGCTCTCCGAAGTCCCATCGGCCGTCGAGCACGAGCCCCAAATATTTCATTTGGGGCTTGATGCCGATGCGATTACCTCCCACGATGAGACTGGATCCCTCAGGTGGCTTGCTCCGGGGCCCATGAAAGAACAGGGCCTCGGTTTTATGCAGAGCCACCTCGAGACCCAGCCGCCGGATCCGCTCCACGACTTGGGCAACCGCGGTCGTGGCCTTCAGGGTCGCTTCGCGGTATGTCGCTCCGCACGCCGTCACGAGCGTGTCGTCCGCGTAACACGTGACGGCGGCACCGTCTGCGAGCTCACCGCGAAGCACCCAGTCGTATCCGATGTTCCACAGGAGCGGCCCCAGGACCGATCCCTGTGGAACACCGCACGACATCTCACGCCGGCCGAGACCGGTCACGGTTGGGTAGAAGACGGCTCTCTCCGTCAAATACGCCCCGACTATGCGGCGGAGGTAGAGAGGCACTTCGTGATACACGAGCTCCTCCCTAATGCAACTCCAGGGCAAGGTGTTGAACGCGTTGGCGATGTCCAGGGACACCGCCAACATCACCTCACCCCGGGCTACTGCATCCTCCGCCAGAGCCCTCACGCGCATGATGGCATCCACGGTGGAGCGCCTCTGGCGGAAGCCATATTGGCCATCCGCCAGGTCCGGCCCCACTCTTGAGAGGTGCTCGACGAGGCGCTTCGCAATTACTCTTTCAAAGAGCTTGCACACCTCGTCGAGCAACACTATGGGCCGGTAGGCGGACGGTGAGTCCGCCGGGCGCCCCTCCTTTCGGATGAGGACCAGTTTCCCCGTCTTCCACAATTTCGGAAACTGGCCCCGCTCCAAACATGCGCTGAGAAGCCCTCTCAGTCGGGGCTCGAGAGCGTCGTCGACTAGAGCTAGGACCCACGCTCGGCCTGGAATGCCGTCGGGTCCCGGGGCGGTGCGTTTGGCTCTCAGCCTTCTCACCGCCAGCTCTAGTTCTACCCAAGTGACCTCAGGCACGTCGTCGTCAACCACGTCGGGCACCATTGGCAACCGAGGCGGAGTCATCTGCGGTGGAACATGTTCCACCGCCCGCGCTGGGAACAGGGAGCTAACAACTCCTCCAAGCAGCTCCGGCTGGAGACACTGGGTCAACGGCGGGGCCTTGGGGCGCAGTTTTCCCCTTACCATTAGGTAGGGCCGCCCCCAAGGGTCCCGCTCCAGCGTCTCCAGCAGTTCGCAGCGGGCCTCCTTTTTGGCCCGCCTTATCTCTGCTCGGAGGGCACCTCTGGCCTCCCTGTATCCCTGGTACAACTCCGCCTCTCGGGCCTCCGCATCTGCGGGGCGGCGACGCCTCCTACGGAATCGGGCCCACCGGCGGTGCGTGATCACGCAGGCCCGTCTGAGCCTCGCGATCTCCGACGACCACCAGTAGACCTGACCCCTCGGATTATAGGGCGGAGCCCTAGGCATCGCCGCGTCGCAGACACGGGTCATGGCCTTCGGAACCACTCCGCCTCATCGTCTACGTTGACAGGCCTGTCCGGCGCAGAGGCCCAGGCCTGTACGATGGCGGCTTCCAGGAGGAGCTCCCGATCTAGTCGCTTAAGTGCCCAACGTGGCTCGGGTGGAGCCGGTGTGGCCGGCGCATCGCTCGCGGGGGCGGAGACGTCAAACCGAATATATCGGTGATCCGAACTTGTCTCCTCCCCCAAAACGACACGCCAGCCCTGAACACGTCGCGTCAACGAGGGACTCGCGAACGAGATGTCCACGATTGAACTGGCCCTCGAGGTCACGAACGTGTCCACGGCTCCCCGATTTAGGAGGTCTAGGCCGAGTCCTTCGGCCCAGTCCTCCAGTGCCCTGCCTCTATCCCCCGCCGGGCCCCTATCGTGACGGGAACCCCACGCCAACGACCAGGCGTTGAAGTCCCCGAGCACAAGGACCGGGCGGGGGTGGCAGGCATTGACGACGACTGCCAGCTGACGGAGCCACTGCTCATACGAGTCGTCAGCTATGTCTCGGCTCGGCGTGAAGTAAGCAGCCACGACCGCTATGTCGCCAACCGCCGCCGCCACGCAGCCGGGTCCCCTTGCAACGACGGCAAGAGGGGGGCTGCCGGCGGCAGGGTTGTGCACCAGTGCCGCCGACCCATCCAGCGCGGTTTCCCAGGCAGGCCCGAGGAACCGGTAGGTGTATGGGTCGGCGACAGCGGCGACATTTATGGCCCACTGTGCCATGCTCTGGAGCAGAAGGTCCTGAGCATGGGCACCGTGGCCAACATTCACCTGCAGGATGCGGAGTTGAGGATCCATTATGGAACCCCCATCTCCGCATCCCGCTGTGAACTGGAGGCGGAAGGCCGGCCTCCCGGCTTCGGCTCCCCTCCGGCGCAGGCCTTGCTTCCAACCCTGTGGTCGGCCGGCTTGCCTCCCGCTGCACACCTAAAACAGTGCAGCGGGGCGTCGCAAGTGCCGGCCTTGTGACCGGGTTGGCCACAGCGGAAGCAACGGTCACCCGCCGTCACTTCCGCCGTGCAGTGCACCCCCACATGGCCCACCGACAGGCACCTGAAGCACCTGGCCGGTCGGGCCTGCAGGAGCCTTGCCTGCGCCCTCAGGAAGCCTCCTACCAGGAGGCTCCGCCCGTCTGCAACCTTTTGGGCCGCCGCGATAGGGCAGCCGACAACTGCTGCCCCCTGTCCACCACGGCCGAAGCGTATCGCTCCGGCCTTAACTGTGTCCGGGGAGCAGCCCCCGGCCTCCGCAACGGCGAGCCTGAGCTCTTCCGCCGTGACGGAGTCGTCCAGGCCCGTAATGCGCATTTCTGCGCATTTAATGGGCCTGGACACCCGGACGTCGGCTGCATCCAGCGACTCCCTTAGCCGAGCCGCTAGGGCGTCGGCCTTGGGGCCACTGGCGGCGCCGGGGACCTCGAGAAGCCGGGCTCCCGTCCGTGTGCTCTTGCACCGGACACCCGGGATCTCGAGGGCCTTCAGGTCGACGTTGGCCTTTACTTTGGCCAACACCTCGGCATACCCCACGCCCCTCGACGCTGCCTCCGCCGTCAGAGTGACGACGACGGCAGTAGTGCGAGGGGCGCGGAGTTTCCCCGGCGCTGCCTTCGCGGCGGCCGCGGCCCTCCTGGCCTTCTTGGCGGCCTTCCGCCTCTTCTTACTGGCTCCAGCCACCTCCCAGCCCCCTTCCAACGGGGTGGAGGTAGCCGGAGCCACGGCTGGGGCTGGGGCTGGGGCCAGGGCTGGGGACGTCTTCCCCTTGCCCTTCCCCTTGCCTTTGCCTTTCCCCTTCTCCTGAGTGGGAGGGAGCCGAGGAGGGAGCCGAGGAGCTGGCTCCGGCAGGGATGCACCTGCAGCCGGGCGGGTGGGGCCCTTCTGGGTTGCAGCCGCATAGCCGGCTACCGGCGGCGCCAGAGGCGGACGACGGATGGAGTCCACTAAGGCCTCCATTCGACTCATCATCCGCTCCTCCAGCGCACGAGTAGCCGTCACCCAGGGCTCCTCCGGTGGTTGGGCCGGCAGCCGCACCGATCGCGCCGGCTGCTCCGCCTGCGACGACTGCGCTGTCTGTGCCGGCTGCGTCGACCGTGTCGATCGCGTCACCCGCGCCGGCTGCTCCGGCTGCGCCAATTGCGCTGGTGGCACCGGTTGCGCCGAACTCGCCACCACCCTCTTCAGCTCCTCTAGGGCTGCAGCGAGCCGGGCCGTCTCCCGCCGGGACTCGGCCAGCTGTTCCGCGAGGGCCTCATTCTCGGAGGCGATGTTGAACACTATATTCAACATCGCCTCCTGTTCGGGGCTTGGGGACCCCCGGAAGGACGCGGTCACCCTCTGGAGTTTCTCCAAGAGAGACCGCGTCCCACCGCTCGGCTCCGGCACCGCCGAGGTGGGAGGCCGCGACGGTGACTCTCGCATAACCCCCCCAGGGGCTGAGGGCGCTCGGGTGGATGGCCCAGCCCTCGTTCCCCCTCGCGCACCTCGGCGGCCTGCAGCGACCTTGGACGCCGGCTTCGACGTCTCGTCACTGCTGGAGGAGGAGGAGGTCGTCCCGGTGAGGGTATAATCCTCATCCGAGACGTCCTCCGCCGCCCGAGCCTTTGCTCGCCTCCTCCGCTTTCGGGTCCTCTGTACCCCCAGACCCAACGGGCTACTCGCCCGACTTCGCTCGTTGGCGGTGTCGAAACTCTCCGACACCGCCGAGGTATTTAGCGTCACCTCCACGCATGACTGCTGCGCGATCTCCGCGCAGACTCCGTCATTATCGTTGTCCTGTTTCTTGCCGAGTCCGTTGTTTTTATTAATGTTCCTGTCCGTATTATTTGTGATATAATGATTTTTATTCATAGCATATCCCACGAGTATGGGGGAAAGGTGGTCCATCCAGGCGGAGCCCCCTGCACCTGGATAAGCCTATATACTATGGAGGTCGGCTGGTATCCATAGGTTTTTACGACTTTGCTGTCGGGTGTTATAGACTTTTCCTTGTCGTGGGCCGGCCAATAAAGGCAAGCCCTCCGGTCAGCAAGTTCACAGCGTACCCTTCTGGAGCCACCAGTCAGGTCGTTGCTGATCACCTGCCGATTACGGAACGCGAGAGGATGGCTAGTCCTCTCTCACCGGCGGCGGCACAAGTGCCCGTCGGCCCCTGCGTTAGCAGTGGGCCAACCCGCCCCTGGATCCCCTAGGACCCCATGGTGGCCTCAGCCACAAACACCATCGCTCATCCTGTCTCCTCTGAAAGCAGAGGAGTACAGAGAGCGATGTGTTCCCGCCACGTTGGGTATTAGCCGACGATCAATGCCAACCCCATGTAGGGGGAAGCCATTGACCGCCGCCCAGGGTGTACCGGCCGCTCCGATTCCGCTCCCCCCCGGACTGCAGCGGGATCGGCATCGGAACGACACTCGAGGAGGTTACCCAACACACACCCCCCCCGGGCACACACCTCTGACTTTTCGTAGTTATGTGTGCATTAATAAATGGTAATTATCGCTCGCTTAATATTGTGCCCGGTAGATGGCAATAGGCTCGCCCCCTATTACATTGGGACCTAAACATAACTGGCGAATCGTGGGTGTGTAATACAACTCTGATTTCCCCTTCGGGGATACAGGCGTGAAGTTATATATGTTACATATTTCTCTATCTATTTCGAACGAATTCTCAATGTAATACGAGTGTACTACATCACCTCACCAGGCCCGTTAAATATAATAACTAATTACTTACGTGTTAGTATTGGGACTGCAGAAATAAACATACCTTAATACGTACGAAGTCACCGAAGTGTGCCGCGGGGCCAAGCTAGTGTATCATAAATACATAATATATCTTACAAGTACGTATACAATTTTAGAGCTAAGGACACATTGCCTTTAGTCCAGTCAAAATAGACAAAAATAAGTCATAACTAAGGAATTATTCGCATAGAGCTGAAAATTGGCAGAAACGTACAACATATCGTTATAAATAAAATGTCAAAAATCCCCATCGATCCTACTTCTGCAAAATTTTTTATTCAAGGTCAAATGTACAAAATTAAGGGTTTTTCCATTTTTCTCGAAAACAGTAAGTTTTATCGTGAAAATAGGTCAGACAAAGTTGTAGATCATACAATTCTCTACAAAAATGGTCCAGTCACCTTTTCTCTTACGACTCATTCTTGAGACATCGCGGTTTTAATAATTAGAAAATTAATATTTTACATACGAGTAATATGCACTTAAACGCAGCCTGTACACGTCATCGGACGTTTAATATAAATGAAAATAAGACACTATTGGTTTATGTTACTTCACAATAAAACTTGTATAAATTGAATGAGTATTTTAAAACAAACTAATGAATTTTCTAATTATTAAAACCGCGATATCTCACGAACGGTGAGTCGTAAGAGAAAAAATAAAGGACCATTTTTGTGGAGAATTGTATGATCTATAACTTTGTCTGATCTATTTTCACGATAAATCTTACCGTTTTCGAGAAAAATGGCAAAAACTTAAATTTGTACGTTTGACCTTGAATATTTTTTTTTGCAGTAGGATCGATGGGGATTTTTGACATATTATTTATAATGATGTATTTAACGTCTCTGCCTATTTTCAGCTCTATGCGAATTATTCCTTAGTCAAATGTCTATTTTGACTGGACTACTTGGAAGTATAAGAAATAAGATATTGAATTCACATAAGATGCAATTTTATACCTCTCGAACAAGTTTAAAGTCTTAAGCCAATCGAGTAGCGAGTTTCCGCAACATCTCGTGATATTCTCTTGTATGCGCAGACAAGCGCTACAAACTTCGAGCAAGTCGCTCACGTAAACGTAACGTTATTACACAGTCAGCTACGTCTACATAAACAATGTTTCGACTAAAGTTGAGCAAGTACAAAGAAATAGCAATAAAACATAATATGGGAAGGGATCGAAGAAAACCTCCTTGGTATACGAGAAACCGAGCGAAAGTTTGTATCGATCCCGTTATTGGTTTAGCGCAGTTCGAACGTATAGCATTTAGGCCTGAGCCACGATATAGTACCGATTACGGTACGTTCAATTCCATTGTTGATCCGGTCGGTAATGTAAAACAAAAGCGAACACATGCAATATGGACATAAACTTTACCGAATTTGATTGCTTTTGTATGTGGAATATATAACGTGGAAAGTATGAGACAGAATTTATAGCAGTTGAAATACAGTTGCAGCTATTGTTCTGTCTGGTAGTTTCAAAACGTACATTTGAATAACAAACGTTATTGGTTTAAGTCTAAAATACCTATTATTCGACTGCGATTGCTGTGTATTAGATTCCGAGTTAAATTCCCTGGTGAAGGTAGGGATGGATAGGGGATAAGTTTTATAGGGCATCCTGTTAGAAACATTCTCAGTATTAGCACAGAATTTAACAAAAATTAACGGCAATAGGCTTAGTTGATACGCCGCATACGTCAATTTTTTTTTGTGCGTGCAGCCGGCTCCATCGATTTATAAGACGTTGTCACGTCAAAATAGGAAATATGCACGAATTTAAATATTGGGGTATAATGTGTATTTTTATTATTATGGTACGGTACTTGAGGCGCTGCTATTACAGAGATAGGTAAAAATCTTAGACGCGTGTAGGAAAGTGAAGTAGGTACGAAAAATCCTTCCGAACTGCTCTTTGGGCAACCCTAAGCAATTAGAGAAACTAGAAACCGCACTATTTCTTAAATGAGTTCCAACCGAATTGAAACCGAAGCAAGAGCGGTAACTTCCGATAGCGTGGATCTGGGCTTACGCGCGCTCTTCACAGAGAATCATATTAATGTGGTTGTTATCTAAATAGTTTCTTATGAGATGAGTCTCTTGTGATATTAAAGCAGCGGCGATGTTTCGAAGTTCTATGCCACTTTGTTATAGTATGTAGATTTGTAGATCAACGACTGTTGTTCAACTTGTTGATGGCTCTGTGAACGTTAATTTGTTTAGAACATTGACATTAATCTTACTAATATTATAAACGCGAAAGTTTGTGAGTATGGATGGATGGATGTTTGTTACTCTTTCACGTAGAAACTACTGAACGGATTTTAATGAAACTTTACAATAATATAGCTTATACATCAGAATAACACATAGGCTACAATTTATAAAGATATTGTGTGAATTGTCCAAAATATGACGATAAGTGTCAAGCAAGTAGGAAAAAATCTACCATCTCCGAGCTATTCTGGCGTGCGCGTCCAAATCCGCTAGAGTTACACATATGTAATGTATGATGGAAATGTTTATCCCACTAATATTATAAACGCGAAAGTTTCTGAGTATGTATGTATATGTATGTTTGTTGCTCTTTCACGCAATAACGGCTAAACGGATCTGGCTGAAGTTTGGTACAGGGATAGACTATAATCCGGAATAACACATAGGCCACTTTTCATCCCAGGTATGGAATAGGTATCCATGGGTAACGGGAACGAGATCAGAATTCCACGCGGGCGGAGCCGCGGGCCACAGCTAGTATCGACATACAAATACACTTGGTATAGACTAAGGATCCGTCTATCGAGTCAAAGATGTGTACCGAAAAAAAGTGTTATTTGGAATGAAGTTAGGGTTAAATCTTAAGTTATTAAACGTGAATATGCGTAAAAAAGCGGCGATAGCCCAGTGGCGTTCGTAACGGACTGCTGAGACGAGGTCTCGGGTTCGATCCCCAGTGGCCCCGGGCACACACCTTGGACTTTTCGTAGTTATTTTCGTAGTAGTGTGCATTAATGAATGATAATTATCGCTCGCTTAATATTGTGCCCGGTAGATGGCAATAGGCTCGCACCCTATTACATTGGGACCTTAACATAACTGGCGAATCGTGGGTGTGTAATACACCTCTGCCTACCCCTTCGGAGATACAGGCGTGAAGTTATGTTATGGTTCGTGAATATGAGAAGACTTGAGACTAAATAAATGAAATATTGTTTTACACTGAAGACAATCGGTAGGTACGTATATTCAAGAAGATTAAATTTGTTTAGACTCAGTGCATGTGGAAGTGAGGTGCTATAGAATGACATGAAATGACGATTACATTACTAATTTTTAAACTTTCGCGTTCCATGTAGTCGAAATGTAAATATGAAAAATATCGAGAATGTGGGGGTGGAAGAAGAAATTTCTACCTTTTTTTTAGCGTGCGGAAATCCCTTCGGATACCCCCCGCCGGCCAGTGGGGGCAGTTATGTCGGGCTTGAACCGACTAAAACCGCACGCCGTCTCGTGTCTTCAGACGCCGGGGTGTAAGGTTGCCCATAAAGCATTTCCCTCGCACCCCGACTGACCGTGAGTCATCTCCGGTTTCGAGATGGCCCCCTCGGGTTTGGGAACCACCTGTCCTAGTCTTATTTTAGTGCTTCTGAACTATCCTTTTTAATGTCATTACCAATTATTTGATTGATGTATGTTCTAAGAAACACGCATTCGTTAATTATGAGGACAAAGTTGTTACACAATAACCGTGTTAGTTAGTGGGTCAGTGATATAAAACCGTCGGGGGCCTTAGGGTCAATTGGTGTAATCACATGAACTGTCATGCACGAAACACGAACCGCTTCGTGACTCACCGCTCTATTACCGGATTCATCACACTCGTCTTAAAATAAATTAATAGTTAACAACATTTTTAGAAACTAGCATGTGTACACAAAATTATGAAACGGGGTTAAAAAGGAACAAGCGTCGGTTACTTGGTGGTTAAGAAATTGGTATTACAATCCCGGATCCGGATGCCCGATAGGTCCTGGGTTCGAATCCTAACCATAACCCAACCGAGGTGAAACCACTACTAGCACAAGCTATTTAATTTAAAGCGGGGGTTAGGGTGAATAATAGTAATTTCGGTTCTTTAAAAATAAACATAAAATAACATAGCTTCACGCCTGTATCCCCGAAGAGGTAGGCAGAGGTGTATTACATACCCCACGATTCGCCAGTTATGTTAAGGTCCCAATGTAATAGGGGGCGAGCCTATTGCCATCTACCGGGCACATTAAAAATGCTTATACAAAATTTAATGTTTGTGCTGTAGGCCATTGATATAAGGAACCATCATCATCATCATAGCCTGAGCTTTAACTTTGAAGGCCGAAGAATTTGCTTTTCTTGACTCACGCGGGATCGAATGCCGTCTGTCCTCTCATCCCCGAGAGGAAACCCTACGCCCGAGCCTCGTCCTAGCAGGTGAGGTTCACTTGGACCAAAGATCCTGGTGCGGAATCATACCCCAAACATCCATGCACCAGTTGATATAATATACCATTATGGCAAGGAGGAATAGTAGGGCAGACCCAGGATCTGAAGTGCAAGCTTTCGAAGCAAACGGTATTGGCGCCCGAATGAAGAAGAACAGGCTTCTCCGTTGAATGTCCAAGGCAATGCCAAGCTTGGCGCCGCGGTGGCGGCCAAAGTCCGCCGGTAACCCTGGGGTTATCTTTTCGAGAGCTTACCCGGGGTGCCCGGCAATGGACACTTGGGGAGGACACCATGTGGTTTTAGTCGGTCCGATTCCGACACGCGCACCCCATCGTCGGCACCTATGGGGTGAACCCTTGGGAGCTTCCACACGCTAAAATAAAAGGCAATGATTATAGTCG
This sequence comes from Cybosia mesomella, assembly GCA_946251805.1. Taxonomy (NCBI): domain Eukaryota; kingdom Metazoa; phylum Arthropoda; class Insecta; order Lepidoptera; family Erebidae; genus Cybosia; species Cybosia mesomella. The sequence continues at coordinate 17,670,530 of OX276413.1, read as the reverse complement.
AATCCTAGTAATGATAATAAATCAACAATTCTTTAAGGCTTTCGAAATGCTATAAACATTGTCATTCTAATAATAAAATCCTTGGGCCTCTTGTCACGACACGACCTAACCTTCTGACATTTGAAGATGTAATTATGTATAATTATATGAGTACGAACTAAGTTTGTAACTTTTGTTAGTAAAAAGCGGATAAATATAAATCGCCCGCTGTTGAAAACATTCTAACAAATCGTCAGGTCACGTACTCTCAGGAATGAGGGTCACCATTATAGACACCGATAGCGCTACAATGGTGGCCCTCAGCTTGACGGCCTCATCAGATGCTTTTTCACCCCCCGCTTAAAGGATCCGAAACTGTAGGAAGAAGGAAACACGTGTGCTGGTAGAGAATTCTACCAGGATATCTGGTAGTCTTTATGGTGCGGCATAGAAAAGAGGTGCCGAACGGCTTGGTTCCAGATTATTTTTTTTTATATTTAGGACACGTCAATTTGACTTCACCTCGCCTGTTGTTAAGCTGAAGGTAAAGTCTCAGGAAAGAGGATCACCATTACATACACGTATCATGTTAACAATGGTGGCACTCAGCTTGACGGCCTCATCAGAAGAGGATTGTCGTCGCAGCACCACGTGACACCTACCGGTCCCACTAGTGCTACGACCACAATCCCCCTGCCCGGCTATGCACTTGCTGACCCCTGAACGCAATCAAACCGAAATTGGATTACTATGGAGGGTTTTTCGCAATCGTGCACGGTGGTAACTACCCGGCCGAATTTCGTAACAAATTTGTGTCATCAAATTTCTACCACCAGTGAGATGAAATTGTTCACACCGTATAAGGGTGACACCTCAGCCCTGCAGATGCGACTTAATACAGACACAAAATGTCGAGAGTTGAAAAAGGTTGCCGAGGTGATCTGATCACTTTAAACCTATTTTGCACTTATTTCTGAAAGATCTACTAAATAGAATAGGAATAGAGAAAAACTTACGGATATTTTGCAATTTTCCAAGTAAGCAAAATTGCAAAAGTTTACTAGTTTCAACAAAACCGTAGTCGTGAATTTACATACTCATATACCATTTACGATGCAGTCAATGCATGTGGATGGCTTTATAACCAGTGCCGGCTCCAGTAAAGTACTTCGACTGTATCTATAAAGCTCTTAGTAACATGCTCGTATGCAGTTCCATGTTGTTTTGATTAAAGACGCGCTTACAATGCAAATTGAATTACAAACTCGAACATATATTGTATTGAAGTTACAATAACTTTGTATGTCAAGTCAATTGAAGCAAGTAGCTACAATAACATAACATAACTTCACGTCTGTATCCCCGAAGGGGTGGGCAGAGGTGTGTTACACACTCACGATTCGCCAGTTATGTATAGGTCCCAATGTAATAGGGGGCGAGCCTATTGCCATCTACCAGGCACATTACTAAGCGAGCGATAATCAACATTTTTAATACACACACAACTACGAAAAGTCAGAGGTGTGTGCCCGCGGCGACTGGGGATCGAACTCGAGACCTCGTCTCGGTAGTCCGTTACGTACACCACTGGGCTAAGTCAGAGGTGTGTTCTCGGGGCGACTGGGGATTAACGTAATAAAGGTCAGAAACATGCAATAGAGGGTTTTTTTTTTAATGAATGACAGGCTCCCGTTTGACCTCTATTGCACCTGGTCGTAAGTGACGATGTGGTCTACGATGGATCATTTGCCTAGAAGGAACCTATTCACTCGAGACTTGAAGATTCCAAGGTTATAGCTTTCCAAGTTTTTTTTTTATACCACTAAGGTGGCAGACAAGCACACGGCCCACCTGAAGGGAAGCGGTTACCGCGGCCTATGAACGTGTGCAACACCAGTGGCGTCACACTCGCGCGCCGACCCTGTAAAGGAAAGGGGATGGGAAAGGAGTTTGGGAGGGGATGGGAAAGGATTTTGGGAGGGGATGGGAAAGGATTTTGGGAGGGGATGGGAAAGGAGTTTGGGCTCCGGCACTCTCACTCACCAAACGGAACGCAACAGTTCAAATACTGTTACTTGGCGTCGATATTCTGTGAGAGGGTGGTGCTTCCCCGGTCGAGTCGGCCCATTCATGCAACGGCCAAAATGACTGTTGCTTGACTCTACCACTCTAATGCTTGACTCTACCACTCTAAGATCAAGATATTCCAAGATAAGCTGTAGGCATAATGGAAGATAATCTGTGTACAGTAAATAAGAATTAGTAGGACTGGCTTGGATGTATGGTGCTATTGTTGCAAGCCGTTAGGTACAACTGCTGATTGATGTGATGGACAAAGCTCTGGTGCTGATTTTATTCTCACGACTTTTTTATGTAGGGCACGTCAATTTGACTTCACCTCACCTGATGGGAAGCTAAAGTCTCAGAAATTAAGATGCTTATTAAATAATAAAGAAATATTCCACGACATTCTACACAGCGCTTTCTAGACCCAAAGTAAGTATAGTTTAACTAGCTTGCTTTATGGGACACAAAATGCGGATGCGAACATAATTATATACTTTTTTTGTAAATACCTACATATTATAGATAGAAACACCCAACAAATAGATATATTCATGCATACAAATATTTGCACTGAGCGGAAATCGAACCCGCGCCCCCTGTCGTAGAAGTCGAATGCACTACCGCTACGCCACAGAGACCTTCTAAATATTATTCGCTATTAATATCTTATTCGCGCCCCACTCAAAGTACCCGTGACAGTAGGAAGAAGGAAACACGTGGGTTGATAAAAGTCTTTATGGTGCGACGAAGAAAAGAGGTGCCGGACCACTTAGTCCTGGCTTGGCTGATCTGAGAAGTCAGTCAGCAATCACTCCCATAAAAACTGCTTAAGCCAAATATAAAGCAACCGTGAACAACGCCAAGATGATGAACGCAAACTGCTCATGTGTATGATGTTGCACGGCTTATGCAATGATAGGTTTGATTGTAGCGGCATAACTAATCAGTTGTGTTATGTGGTGCCGAGAACTGTATTGCAGCGCGGGGTGCGCGTACCCCGGTTGTTCTACACTGCCATTTGCAGAACGAATGCCGGTGTGCGGGCTCCTCTCCGCCATATCGTAGAAACGTACAACGAATACCTCGCCGATATTGATATTTTTGCACAGTCACACTATAAATTCAAAATTGCAGCAATTAAAATGTTAAAATCTCTGTCTTAGGGATTTTTTTGCTATTTCACTATTTTGTTTGTCTTTTTACCTAAACATGTATAATACAACTTCAATATGAAGTGCGCACGATTTATTTTTTAACATAATTGTTAGTTATCATATATTATGTCGCGGATATTGCTGTGGGTTATACGTTCACGCAATAGTTATAACTTACTCTAATTTTATACTAGCAATGTACCTAACGTGTAACTGTTTTATGTCCCAATAAATAAGTAAATAAATAAATGATTATGTTGATGATTTTTTATTTTTTATTTTAACAAATTATTCGTTTATATCCTTGTTATGTCTTAAAGAGTGGAATCTGTAGTGTTGCGATAGGATCAACAATTTCAATATAATTTGGGATACGAACTCAATTAAGTCGAAATCCTGGGTTTAGTAGCTAAACATAGATTTATTTTCCTTTATTCGCTCCAACCTACCCTTAGCAAAATCTTCAGACCATTTAGGAAGGGGTCTTTGTTTTATGGCGATAAATAATAATTACCTACCTTGCGCTATATCTATAAATATATGATACTATGGGATCTACGTGTCGGAATCGGACCGACAAAACCCACACGGTGTCCTCCCCAAGTGTCCATTGCCGGGTAAACCGGGTAAGCCCTCGAAAGGAGATGGTTGTTAAAAAGCAATCGCAACGTGGGTATAATTTGGACATAGAAATAACAGGTAAAGTCAAGACAAACTAGATCAGAAGAAGAAAACGTAGGCAAGCTGATCTCGAGTTCCAAAATGCCAGCCGATCTTGGCAGCATAATGGTACACTAGCGATGATTGCAGTGTAATTCTTCATATTCCGAGATTGGCACCATTTTTTTTTTTTAAATTCTTTGTTGGATAAAAACACAACATCACAATAAAAGACTTAAGATAGTTGAGCGATTACATTATAATTGTGATATCCACAGCGTTTACAAGTATGACTAATACATAATTATCTTAAAGGTTAAGAGTAATACATCTGTTTGACGGCGGTAGTGTTAAATTACGTTAGATGAGATTAGGTTACCTCCATGATCGGGGCCTGCGGACGGCAGTTGGCCGACTCGCCGTCCTTACAGAAGCAGGCTGTGGTGGAGGCGTGTCGTGTGTGTCCTACACACGCCTGCCAACTCACCGACGCGGTATAAAACCCGACCCCACCAGGCGAGGCCACGGTGGCGGCCAAAGTCCGCCGGTAACCCTGGGGTTATTCTTTCGAGGGCTTACCCGGGGTGCCCGGCAATGGACAGTCGGGGAGGACACCGTGTTGTTTTAGTCGGTCCGATTACGACACGCCCACCCCATCGTCGGCACCGATGCGGTGAAGCCCGAGGGGGTTACCACACGTAAAAAAAAAGATTAGATTAGGTTAGATTAAATAAGATTAGATTAGTGACTGAACGACCTCACGACCCGAGGGCTGCCCTCATGTCATGAAGCCTCTTAATCATATCTTCTATAAATACTGGAACTATTTGCATCTATATCAAATTCGCTGAAATTATTGTTCTGAGAGTTAAGTATACGATGAAAAGGTACCATATGCAGGTGCGAGGGATATGCCGTGCAAGGGATATGCTGTGCGAGGGATATGCTCTATAGGCAACCTTACACCCCGGCGTCTGAAGACCCGAGATGGCGTGGGGTTTTAGTCGGTTCAAACCCGACATAACCGCCCCCGCTGGCCGGCGGGGGGGTATCCGAAGGGATTTCCATACGAAAAAAAAAGGTACCATATGCAGTTGTGCAACATACAGTACAAGATAACAGCAATATTATCAGCTACATTGTAAATAATAACAATTGTGTATAAAACAGCACTAGTGATATTATATTTCCTCGTGATTCCCCGAAGTGGCGACCAGATGGGATTCACACCCACTATAATAGCTTTACTTGATATTTTATTATAAAAATTGTAATATGGTGTTATATGACGGCCTCTGTGACGTAGCGGTAGTGCATTCGACTGCTACGAAAGGGAGTGCGGGTTCGATTCGCACTCAGTGCAAATATTTGTACGCATGAATAAAATCATGTCTGCACCACATTAAAAAAGCAAGGCAATATAATTTTGTAAGTATCCTAACAAGTTAATCAGTTTTTTTTTTTATAAATAAATATTTCACGACATTCTACACAGGGCTTTCTAGACTTAAAGTAAGCATAGTTTAACTAGCTTGTGTTATGGGTTCTAGAATCATCATACTTATATACTTTTTTTGTACGTACATACATATTATACATAGATACACCCAGACCAATGCAAATCGACATATTCATGCATACAAATATTTGCACTGAGCGGGAATCGAACCCGCGCCCCATGTCGTAGCAGTCGAATGCACTACCGCTACGCCACAGAGGCCGTAATTGCCCACTGAACGAAATTCTTTGTACACCCCGGTCTACATACCCTCAATAAGCACTTAGTTCTACAACCTATCTAAATATTAGTACATAATCGTTACCCCTCCGAGAATCTCCACAAACGTAAAATTTATTCGCGTCCACCATTTAAAATAGGTACAAAGTACCTAATACAAGGGAATTTGATGCGAGCCCTCAATTCGGTATAGTGTTACAGGGTTAAACCCTTGTTGTGGGTAAGTGGTGCGCAGTAAACAACCCCGGGTACATAAAGTTATGAACGTTATGGTAGAACACCTTCACCTTTAGGAGTTATAGCTCACATTATGTATGCTGTTGTTTGTTCGTAGTTCATATAAAACGAATTTTACGATAGGAATATGTTTTATGTTTGTATGTTCTAAGCTAATGAAGTTTTACACATTGAAACGCAAATATGACCTAAGTGTGATTAGGGGCTATTTGGAAAACATAACATAACATACATAAACTCACGCCTATATCCCCGAAGGGGTCGACAGAGGTGCTAGCACCCACATTTCGCCAATTTAAGTTTAGGTCCCAATGTAATAGGTGGCGAGTCTATTGCCATCAACCGGGCACTTATAAACCTGCGATAAATACACACATAACTTCGAAAAGCATCGAAAAGTCATTGGTGTGTGCCGTGGTAAAACCTGGGATCGAACCCGAGACCTCGTCTCAGCAGTCCATTACCCATACCACTAGGCTACCGCGGCTTTTTTTAAAATTTGGAAAATTAAGTGAATATTAAGCGTCGGTATCTTAGCTGAAGACAGGGTGCTATGGCGCTCATTAGGGGAGACCTATGTCCAGCAGTGGACTAGAATGGGTTGATGATGATGATGATGATCTTAGTGGTTGAGGAGTCGAACCTACGATCAAGAGGTCCCGGGTTCGTATCCTGGCCATTACACTATCGAGGTAAAGCCACTCCTTACATAAGCAATTAAGCTTAGCCTAGCTTAATTGCAAGGTATAGGGGGCAGGGGTTAGGAAGAATATTATTAGTTTCGGTTACTTTGTTTTGGCCTCAACTGAAAACCAGCGCTGCGGCATATCTAACGGTATGCGTAGCATTTATGCCGAGATTTTTTTTTATACCACTAAGGTGGCAGACAAGCACAGTGTACTTAAATATTGTTAGATTTTAAGATATTTATTTATGATGTTAATATGTTCATAGTGCGTGTCCTGAACTAAATGTTTTTTGTTTCTTCCTTTAAAAAAAATTGTAATCATATACATTTCTATCCTCAGGGCTGGACCTATCTTTAGCACAAAGAATAACTTGGCAATACCAAGCAACGTGGCAATGACGCCAGCCCGTTGGGTACCTAGATATGCTCTATGGGCAACCTTACACCCCGGCGTCTGAAGACCCGAGACGGCGTGCGGTTTTAGTCGGTTCAAGCCCGACATAACCGCCCCCGCTGGCCGGCGGGGGGGGGTATCCGAAGGGATTTCCGCAAAAAAAAAGGGTACCTACGTTACCAGTCAACATCGATGGGGAGGAATTGTATGATATCTAAACTTTTTGCTTTAGTTTTAAACTTGCATATTCCTCCCTCTTTTTTATGGTGTAAATATTTTACTTTTTAATGTTATTTTTAATCAATTTTAATTAACGATCTTCTAATTGGTAATTGGTTCGGGTCCAAGTCACGAACCAAGCGGTTTGTCGGACTATAAAGCACAGGAACGCACACTACCTACAATCCTGGGCTCTTTAAGCGGGGCGTGAAAAAACATCTGTTGAGGCCGTCTAGGTAGGGGCCACCATTCTAGGGACAATCTCTGGAAATGGTGGCCACAACTTTTTGGACTTCACCTCAGCTTACCATCAGGCGGGGTGCAGTCAATCTGACGGACTAAATATAAAAATAAAGGAGAAACTCAGGACTTTCCCGATCCGCAGAGCTAGCGAGGCGCGCAGGCGACTCTGGCGTCGCAGGTCGCTCAACGATTTCCATCCTCCTTGAGCGCAGGCCTGGGGGTGACAGGTATAGCCGCCTGTCGCCTTAGCAGAAGCAGGACAGGGCGATGGCGCGTCGTGCGCCCCCTCTTTTTCTCGGAGCAAGACAGAGAAATCGTGGTTCCCAAACCCGATCCCCCGATCCTAAAATACCCGATCTTAAAAACGGAGATGGCTGGCTGGCCGGCCGAACGGTATTCGAGGGGATTTCTGCACGGAAAAAACGGTACCGTTCTCCTACTCTTATTCTTGAGTTGACTTATCTTGGCTTTAACAGGAGCGACTGTTGTCTTATCCCTCCAATTGACCCCAAATGGTCGCGGTGGGTCTTATACAAACACTACAAGTGACCCACTTCACGTCGATAGTAAGAGTACGATTTACGATTCCCCATAAATAACCTTATCACACTATATTATAAGGTATCTACTGTTTCCACGTGGGTGGTCGCCGTAAGATGTTCTATTCATAGAAAAAGGGCGGACTGAATTATCTTAACCGTTCACTTTAAACAATTGATCCATATTAACCGAGGCTGGGGCTCGATTCAGTAAAATTACGTTTTTAAACGTATGATTTCAAAACTAACGAACATTAATATATCAAAATCTTATTGAAAACGAAATCAACTGTGACTGGTTCTAAATGTTTAATAACCTCACTAAAGTGAAGGTAAGTTTTATTTTGACAGATCATACTGAACCAATCAATTAATCAATTAGCCTATTGCAGTCCACTGCTGGACATAGGCCTCTCCCATTGTACGCCATAGCACCCGATCATCCGCCTTGCGCATCCAGTCTATCCCAGTTACCTTTTTCAGGACGTCCGTCCATCTTGCTGGGGGACGTCCTACCTTCCCTTTACCGATTCGTGGTCTCCACTCTAGGACTCGTTTGCTCCATCGGCCATCGGTCCTTCGGCAGATGTGGTCAGCCCATTGCCGCTTCAGCTTGCTTATTCTGCGAGCTATGTCGGTGACTTTAGTTCTTTGTCGAATGGCCTCATTTCGAATTTTATCCTTCAAAGAAACCCCAAGCATAGCTCGCTCCATAGCCCGCTGCGCGACTTTTAAGTCGTGGACTAGTCTCACTGTCAATGTCCAAGTTTCATGTCAAGTTTGTCCAAGTACTGTATACTAGAATATTATTTGATTTTTCTTACTAATCGAATAGAAATCACGCGTTTTGAAAACGTGGCGTTATTGAATCGGACCCCTGTATCGGATTGCTCCCGCTAAATATAGAACATTGTTAGTTGAGTAGAATTACATCTCGTATGATAGATGTCTAACACTAGATCGTGTATCTGTGATTATTAAGTGATTTTATAACTATACAAAATAGAAATTAATTCAATGAAATTTTTAAGCAATGAGTATGCTAACTTTACCTATAGATTAAAAAAAAAACCATGTTTAAAAATTGTGATTGTGAAATCATTAATTGTTTTCGTAGTTAGCAAGAATTACGGTAGATGGCTCCAGCGTCGCCCCGAGACGTATATAATATATCGGAGAAATTCGAATATCTGGGACGTGTCCAGGTAACTCAGTTCGTCAGAGCATTCCCCCTGTAAGGGACTGGTCGCGGTTTCAAGTCCCGTCCTAGATGTTCTCTTTTTCCGATCTAATGTAATGTAATGAATCTTACAAAATATTGGATTTACATATTTTTTACCTGTCCCCAAGCGACTACAATATGGGGTTCTTCAAGAAGGGCATTAGAAGGTTTTTACAGGGTCGGCAGCGCGAGTGAATTAAGTGACTCACAACGAAAGAGTTTAAAAAAATATACTTTTATTCAGAGTAACAGCAAAAATAGTAATTAAATTAATTTAACAATCAAAGATCTTATATACTAACTTATTGTTAATTCAGCACTTGGTCGGAAGTGACGCTCGGCCTAGATTCGGTTTGCTGATGCAAATCGAATTTTCTAGAAGGTTATACGCTGACAAAGCTAACGTTCGTATTTTGGGGTTCCTTAACTAGTGCGACGCCCCTGTGGTTGCACACGTCCATAGGCCACGGTAACCGCTTCCTATCAGGTGGGCCGTGAGCTTGTCTGCCAACTGAGTGGTATAAAAAACTACCTGTCGAAAAGCCCAACGGCTCAGACCCCATCGGTGCCAACGATGCTGAAAGAATGATAACCAAGCAGGTAACGCTTGCCGTGTAAGTCAAACCAAGTGGAGGAACTCCTTGTTCCCTATTGCATCCGAGGCTTACACCTTACAGCCCGGGGTCCACTTCCTCCTCTTCTTGGTTCGACTTATTCGGTTTTTATGGGAGCGACTGTCGTCTGACCTCCCTCATAATTACTGTAGCTCATTATTATGTTATACAAGCGAAGACAGGTGTCAGCAACGTTGTTTGTACGCAACAGAGCTCCATAATCATGCATCACGTTTATGGAGCGCCTTAAAACTAAAATATTCAGAGATATAATCCGAGAGAGAAAAACTTTGTATACAAAAGGGTGGCCCCATTTCATTGCCTTGTTGGGGCTATTCATAATGTACTAAAAGTTAATGTTTAGGGCTCGTTCTCACTAGCTAAACAGTTTGTTACGTAAACTAGACTTTACAAACTTAGAGCAGGCACACTTAATGACCATATTAAAACAAGTGGCACTAATAAGAATAATTTAACGTCACACGACGTCCTTTCATTGTGGCAGTTATAATTGACGCGTTGTTTGGGTTGATTTAGCAGCGTGCAACAGGTAAAAAGTATTTAATAAATAAAATAAATGGTGTGGGCGCAGCGTTAGTAAGGGCCTTTGCGCGACCACGGTTTTTTTAACGGGGGGGCGACGATAGGGTATTTTATAAGCGCGCTGTCTGCGTGTTCTCAACGTGTATTAGCAAATGGTACACGTAGTACAGACCAACGGGCTGCGTTTGCTGAGCGTACTGATTGCGTTCAACGCACGTCATCAGCGCGTGCTATGTTCTACTACTGCTAGACATGAATTGAGGACCTGAATGTGTGTGTATGTTGTAGAAAAATCTTTGCCAAATAGGCGAATCGAAGCATATCTGGCAGAGATTTTTTGAGCTATGGGTTCGCTTGTGGAAAAAAACCCGGTCAAGTGCGATTCAGACTCGTGCACTGAGGGTTCCATACATCACTGGATTAAGGGACAAAAATTCACGTTACTTTTGGCAAACTGGAGTAAAAAGAATGTGTGCGATATTTTACATGTCATTTGATGTGTGGCGTTTTGTGTTCTATAACAACGCCTTCTGGCGTCAATGCGCACATTATTAGATTTAAAAGAGTTAATGAGATTGGAGTCATCATCATAATTTATAAGACCGTTTTCTGAGTATTTTTACACTAATTTTTATTATTACCATGTGGTCTGATATTAACGTCACGTTAACGTCATACGGCGGTCAACGCTCGCAATTTCACGTAAACTAACCAAAATCGGCATACGATACGGCAGTATCATGGCACTTACGGCAAGAGCAGCTTATAGTCGGTACCGAGCTATTTAGCTAATGGAATCACGCTCTAAGTAGTGTTTACGTTGAACGATTCTCCCTTTGAAAGTCGGGGACGAATGAAAAAAAAAATGCCGCTAGGGTTGTCACATGAAAATTTAATTATGTTTACGTGTAACAATACTACATAAAAAGTTGAACACCTCAGGCTGTGTTGATCCCTGGCTGATGTACAAATTAAAAAAGAAAACATTAATTCTGTCAAAGTAATAGAGTTCCTTTTATAATTTAAAAAGCTGAGGTGGAGTATTGCCTAAATGTTCAGACTTGCAATTAAGAGGTTGCGAGTTGATACTTCACCACAGACATGACCTAATCAGAATAGTGTGACCCACGTTAAAAAAACACTCAAATAAAGTTATTATTCGCATTTCTAACCGACAGAGCCTAAACAAATATTTTACATTAGAAAATTATCTAATAAAGTAAATGATGACTAGTAATTTTTAAAACACGGTTTCAAACCTGCTGAAGGAATGCTTCCAAGTCTTCGCCACCACATTCTCATTGCCATTAGCGTTGGAAGCAGACGGCGTAAGCCCATGCCACTTTTGACCAGGTCATCGGAAACGTACTACGCTGTACTACCTTGTATTCACTGCTATCCACTTATATATATACCGGTGCAGGTGTAGTCCACCCTCAATGCCTCTAAATACGTAAAGTTGCCGTTTCCTGCCATAAGCACCTCCAACAGTACATTTTAAGGGCTCTTAAATATTGTAGTGACTGGGATCACAGGTTCGCCAGTGAGTACTGTCTCATTGGTTATTTAACTTCACTTAAGGGTGTGCTATATTGTCACTGGCTGATAATGAAGTTGAAGAAAACTGTTAGCTTTGCGTGCATATGTTTTTTTTATTCAAAAGAATATTAGTAACCGAAATTAATAATATTCGCGTAAACTCCTACAGCGAACAATCAGAACTCGAACCCGGGACCGGGACTCGATTGTACGGCCTACTCCTTAGCGACTAAGCTACCGCTTTTCTACTAATTGTTCTAATACAATGTGTGATGCTTGAATAATGTACTATTAAGGGGAATTACGATATCCAGTTAACGCAAAGGATTTTTCAGGACGAAGGTTAGGTAAATTTTTAGCAATAATTTAGAAATGGTCCCACGGTAACTTACATCATTATTACATTTAATGCAAATATTTTACGAAGATAAGCTTAAAGGAATTGCAGCTCATTGCCTCTTTACAACTGTTGTCCAGACAGGTTTATACTCGAAACTGAAATATTTTACTTAACTAGGTCACAAGGTAACACTTATGAAAATCAGATGATAGATATACTTTTGAAGTCAGGTTCTATAGGCTTGAAAAAAAAGTGTGTGTGTATTTATGTACGCAAGTAAGTTATACTTCTTGAAAGCAACATTTATAAAATTTTGTGAAATGATACTCCTTTGTGAATAGGTTCGATTCCGTTGATAGTACTTTATATAAAAAAAAAATGACAGACTGTCATCGATGCCAGTTTCTCAAGCCGTGTTTATGTCGTACAAATCATTTTTAATTAACTAATAATTTTCAAATTTATCCCTTGTATGTCCCTCATAGTCTACCTTGATGCCAAATATCAAGTTTCTTGGTCCATCTGGAAGTGGGTTAGGTTTTAGGGTGTCGGTTTTTCGATGGTTTTTCGTGAGGGTGTGCGTGCGCAACGTAAATACTCAACATTTTTCCCTAACGCGCCAAGAGAAGTACAACTTCAAAAACAGGCTGTAAAAATTCACGGCGACATTAATTCGCTAATGATTGAATTTACAAATTACCTATAACATTATACACACGTGTATATTACGTCTTGTTCAATATTATTTAAACATTTTAAAAAATAACGTTAATTCAATAAATATTAAATATCTGTTTCTTATTAAATAGAACAGCAATATATTCAAAGCCAAACAACTTGACAAAAATGTCTCTCGCATCACACTAACTGGCCAATCAAAAACTACAAAACGGAAAACCCAGCCAAATCTTATCGTCTCACCAAAATCTAATAAACATGATTTTAATTTTCCGCCGGAGATAATTCATAACGTACGAAATTAAATGACGTCCCGCGTGACAGCCCTAGTTCGCCCTGGGCTGGAGCAACCATCGTTGTAAAGTAGGGACATCCTCCCAGTCACTACGCCATAACAATTTAAACTTAGCTCAGAGCGTTTTTTTAAATGTCCAACTTGAGAGCTTGCGATAATTTCATTTTTATTCTACGGGAAAGTATACGATTTGTCACGTTTTGCCGCTGTACGTCAAGAATTAATGAAGTTTTATGTTAACGACCTCCGTCCTCCATGAGCGCAGGCCTGGGGGTGGCAGGTGAGGCCGCCTGTCACCCCAGCAGAAGCAGGCCGGGACGGTGGGGCGACTAGCGCCCCTCCCCCAAACCGGGGCAAGACGGGGACACCGTGGTTCCCAAACCCGAGGGGGCCATCTCGAAACCGGAGATGGCCCAGGGTCAGTCGGGGTGCGAGGGATATGCTCTATGGGTAACCTTACACTCCGGCGTCTGCAGACCCGAGACGGCGTGCGGTTTTAGTCGGTTCAAGCCCGTCATAAACGCCCCCGCTGGCCCGGCGGGGCGGTATCCGAGGGGATTTCCGCACGAAAAAAAAAAAAAAAAGGTACTTCTGAACTTTTTCTTATAAATTTTCAAGCAATTAGTGAGTTGTTTTCTTAAAAAAAAAAATATACAGGACAGATCTGCGAGCCTTGACAGTCAAGGGACTGGCAGACTGGCAAAGTCTATCGATGGATATTGTGTTCTCCCAAACAATATACATACACTAATGAGTAAATAAAGCGGGGCGTTGAAAAAAATCTGATGAGGCCGTCATGCTGAAGGCCACCACTATCGGTGTCTATTATGATGACCTTCATTCCTGAGACTTACCTTTAGCTTGCAGCAAGCGAGGTGGAGTCATTTTGACATTTCCATTATAAAAAATAAATAATTACTCGCGCGTCAGCCACTTTTGGAAGTATTAGATACGCGTAGACAAGGAACGATGGGCTCAACACAAACAGTGTACAATCAGATTCGCCGAAAAACGTTCAGAAATTAAGTAAAATATGTTGTGACGTCCTTGTCCATATGGCGCGCTGATGGTGCTCTATATGTACGTTAGTTAGGGATTCCCTGAACAGTTTCGTCTATCAATTTCCGCTCATATGCATTGTTATGACATTACTAATAATCTATTTTAGGAAATTGCAGCATACTTCATACGTTTACGCGCATACGCAGGGTGTTATACTAGAAAACCGCCACGTGGTGCATCCTAGGCAACAGAAGCGGCTACGCCTCTCCTATTTTGGGGGAGGAGTTGCTGCTTCTGGTCAATATTCTGCCATAGCCGATATTCTGCTAAGGCCGATATGGCCTAAGAGAAGGAAAAGAAAAAGAAAGAGATGGAAAACTCACTTTAGGATAGTGGGGGTCCATAACCTAAGATCATTACAGAGCGCAAACACTAACACCCGTATCTATAAACAAGTCATTACTTGTTCTTAAGTAATTTCTTACCGAAGTCATTACTTGTTCTTAAGTAATTTCTTAAGTAAATGTTATTCTATAGACGAGTAACGTAGAATACTTACTTGAGCAAAGCTCTGAGCAATACTTACTATTCTTAGGTCCTAAAAATCTTTTCAAGCTAGCAATACTGCATTCAACGTTTTGTTTGTTGTATGGAAAAATGGTAAAGAAACAATGTTCTATAATATATTGCTGTTATTTTAAAATTTACTGACACTTTATCTTAAACTATCATTTTTAATACAATATTTGGTCTATTGTAATAAATTTGTGATCAGTTAATTGACTATATTTCTGTGATGCTCTGGCGTGAAACTAAACAACTATAGCGGATAAAAGTAAAATAATCCCACTAAAGTGAAAAATATTTTTATGAGGTTTGTCAGCGTGTACGGAGGTGCATTTTAAACTTGCTTAGGTTGTACGACATTTGACAGTTCGGTTTAACATCATTAAAACCTATGCAGTTGTTAGCCGCATGTGAATATTTCAATACCTTAATTTTAATTCAAGTATAATCTAATTTGCAATGAGTACTGAGAGTGACAGAAAGAAACCCTTTTCATCATTAGAGAAGGATTTATTCCTTAATATCATACAAAAATACGACACTATTTTGTCGTGTAAGCAAACAAATGCCACTAGTGCTTACAAAAAGAAATCGACATGGGAGACGATAAAAGAAGAATTTAACACGTCTTCTATAGTAGTACAACAGGTAAATATTATCATTGTGCCTATTATATTTATAAAAACTGTAAATAAATACCATGCTTATTACTTAATAATAGTAGGAATTTGTTAGGCTATTTTAAGTCATTACATTAAGATCATACATGTGTATGTAATGAATACGTGTGTAATGCAGTTGTTAAAGAATTAAAAAATAACTATCGTATAACTTAAAAACGTGTTCTTTTACTACTTAGGCATCAACCAAACAATTGATTAAATTGTGGTATAATATGAAGGCGAAGGCAAGGGAGTCAAAGACCAAAGAGAATGTGCGGTATTTAACAGGAGGAGGTCCAGCTGTTGTCGACATGGATCCAATTGATGTCAAAGTAATGGATATCGATAAAAATATATTAACCAACATTGAAGTTGATATTGATAGTGATATAAACGGTGAGTATCTTAAATTATTTGTAACTACTATGAATACTCAAGTGATATAGGTTTTCCTTTTAAATAGATAGATCATTCTTCATTGTACAACAAAAAAATACAGTAAATACATAAATTAGTAGTACATAAACAGTTGAATGTACAATGGGTGACCTTGTCGCTATAAATATAGAAATGCTTCTATAACATTTTATGTTTTATCATCACATAGGGTAAAGACATTGTGTTTCTAGCTGTTTCTAAATCATCATCATCATCCTCAGAGACTTCCCAGTTACATCCAAAGTTTGCAGTTTGGAACCTGAGTTCCAGTTATTTTTGATTGGTATGGTGACTTTCCTGTAACCGACTGCCGTTTGACCTCTCAAAAGAGAGAGGACCGTGTACTGTACACCCTATCACATCATTAGAATATTGTATTATTTATATAGATTATATTATATTCAGTGGAATGAATTTATATACTATATGGAAAGTTTCATAGTGATTATAACTTTAATACATGTATTCAATTATGATAAATTGTTACAGGTACGGTGGCTATATCAGGAGATAGCAATAATGAAGCTTGGGATAAACCAAACGAAAAAATAGTTGTGGAAGAAATACTAGAAAAACAGCAAGTGATATGTCCTACTCCAAGAAGATCAAGATATACCGAAGAAAAGATTAACAGAGTTGATTATTTAAAATGTCAAATATTGGAAGAAGAATTAGAGCATAAGAAAAAAATACATGCTGAGGAATTAAAAATGAAAATTTCGGAAAGAAAATTTAAGGAAGAATTACAAAAAATTGAATTAGAAATAAAATACAAGATTTTGAATAAATAAAATGTTTTTTTTATTTATTTATACCAATCATGTAAAGTCTCTGGCTATAATATTAGCCCGTAGTACCATGCCGTCATTTGTACTACTAACATTTCTAAAATTTAATACTGAATCATTGTGATTACTAGGATCCTCATAATCTTCACAGTCGGTGTCATTGCACTCTATACTAATATTATGTAATACAGCACAAGCTATGATAATATTAGCTGTTGTGCTTAATTTTGTGCCTAATCCTTTTTGTAGACAAGGGAATCTTCTTTTCCACACACCAAATAATCTTTCCACAGAATTCCTTGTTTTGATCTGGGCTTTGTTGAATCTCTCTTCAGCTAAGGTTGATGGATTCGAAACTGGCGTCAGAAGGTGTCTCGTGCAAGGATAACCTGCATCTGCCACTAAAACACCATCAATATCATTCTGCATTTTTAAATTTAAACGAGAATTGCGATAAATGCGACTGTCATGAGTACTGCCGGCCCATCTTACAACTATATCATACATTTTTAAATCAGGACCACCAACTACTTGGCAGTTCAGTGAGAAATAGCCTTTTCTATTTCTGTATTGTTCGGTGTGTGAAATGCCTCTTGGCTTAGAAATCCTAATGTGAGTGCAATCCACTGCACCAACAATATTTTTCAAACCAGGCATTCTTCCAATGCGTCCTAGTTTTTCAAATTCTTCTTTTGTCTTCCTCAAATCAACGGGAAACTTTACATAATTCGGCATTTGGAGTGCTAAGGCCCGACTCACTCGTCTAATGATTGTGCACACAGTTGATTGTGATATATGCATAATATCCCCACAAACAATCTGGAAACTACTTGTTGCGTAAAAACGTAGTGTCAACAAAAGTTGCAATTCTGGAGTGATAGGTAATCCTCTTTGAGTATCCAACCGTAGATAGTTTATTACGACTGGTGAAATAACATTTTTTACGACACTTTTGGTAAACCTAAACCTTTTTCTAAAGGAATCTTCGGAAAAGTCACAAAATGGGTCCACATCACGCAAGTAAACTCTTTGAATATTTATTACCATGCTATTTTCAACATCATGTAGAACTTCACTCACATCACTGTCAATATTATCTACGATTGCAAATAAACTTTCTATAGCTTCCATTTCTGTTTAAGTAGGTAATACCTATTTCCTAGCAAAAATAATTCAACGTATCCCACAGACTAACCTCCAAACCACTATTACATGTATAGTAAGTAATGCTTAAGTAAAGGAAATGGTGACTATTACTTAGCTAAGAATTCTAACTTTTGACAGTTCTTACTTTGGTCAATTTCTAAACTATAGAACAAAAATCGTGACTTAAGTAATTACTTTTACTCAAGTAACTACTTTTACTTGTCTATAGATACGAGTGTAACAATCTGTCGCATGCGTTGTGATGATGATGCTGAAGCTTCTGTTTGCGAACCGAGCTGGTTGGCTCGCTGGAGCACATACCCAATTTTGGCTGTAAAGGTACGTCCACATTGAGCTTTACGGGAGCGACTGCCGCCTGACCTCCGACTCCCAACCCTAAGAGGACAGCCTATGCCAGAGTCTCGTCCATCAATCAGTACGTGCATAGGTTTGCAGGTGAGGAAGCCCTATGCATCCTTCTGCTTGCTTTCCATGTCTTTCGTTATCATAAATCATAAACGCTTATTATCAGATAGACCGTCTATTCAAAAATTAGTCGAATCACAACAGACTTGTATTTGTTCTAACTAAATGTCAACAAGGAAACAAGAAGTCACATGTTACAGGGAAGTGTCCTCAATTATTCAAGGGCACATGCAATTCAACTGGTGAGGTAAATTATTTGCATCTCTGCAAGCTGCACTCTGCATGATTTACGACCTGGGCCTCTAAACAAAGTGAAAGAAAATATTTTTATGGAACTCAAAATCGGCACTGTAAATACTGTGATATATTTATTTTTAACAGCCCCTCATGAATATGAGACGAAGTGTCGAGTTGACGGCAGATTTGGAAAATTCTATTTTTAGAGAGGGGTGGACTCCGCACACCCCTGTCTAATGAGTTTTTTTATGGTTTTATGTTTTATTTCTATATCACCGATAACTGCTATTGAGGGTAACGAATATGTCATCAAAATTAGGAGTCAGGCATACTAACTTTAGTGTCAGACTGGTGAATACTAGGGCTAAACGAGGTAACTGTGGGATCAGACCAAGGTCAGACTGATCAACTGTAAATTTTGAGTAGCCAATTTTAGGGTCAAACTGACGAATTGTAAGATCAGACTAGTCAATTTTAGTGTCAAACTAACCAATTGCTGCCAAATTGCAGCATATACTACTAATTGAAATCAATATTAAGTGGGAGGGTGGTACTTTTGAGTATGGCACTAGCACCTGATCTTGCTTATCTTTCTAAAACCGTTCATTTACCTAGCTGTATAACTATTTACTTAGTTGAAGCGTAAGCCCTAAATATATGTATCATCTGGTATAGGTACAACAAATAGACACAATTATTATAATATTCTTCAATAAGGCGGCGTCGCGTCGCCGATGTCACGTCAAGACCGACCTTACACCCCATGAAGTTTGAGTCTGTTATCTTTTACCTAAATCTCTTTCCTACAAGCGTGCGTCTGACAGCCGTATTTACGATGAAATTGGAAACGTGGGAAACGTCCGTATTTATTCGCATACCTTATGACATAACTACGCGTGACAATACACGTTTCAGATATATACTGCCATGAAAAGCATATTAGAAAACTAATGCCGGGTCCATACGATTGGCAAACCTTGTTAAACATTTACAAATTCAAACGCTTATGTCACCGACCCGAGTGATGTCGGACCGGAAGCCGGGTTTCTGGTGTCCAAATCAAAGAAAGCTCGTGACAAGCATTCACAAGCTTGTTTAGGTGCGATCCCGAAAAGCCCTCAGTTCCAATCCAGATAGAACACTGTTATTAGATCTTTCTGTTAGAAATAATAGGCACAAATCTCTTATAGATGAAGATTTATGTGGGGGGAATCCACCATTGCGGCGATGAGACCGATTTTGAAGGAGTGGTTGGAGAGGCACCACGGTGACCTCTCCTACCGGATGTGCCAGA
The DNA here is from genome assembly GCA_946251805.1 of Cybosia mesomella. Lineage (NCBI taxonomy): Eukaryota > Metazoa > Arthropoda > Insecta > Lepidoptera > Erebidae > Cybosia > Cybosia mesomella. The sequence goes on along the minus strand of OX276413.1, from coordinate 17,650,821 downwards.
TATTTATCGGACACGGGTGCTTCGGTAAGTATCTATGGCGCATCCACCGGGAGACAACATCGCAGTGCCGGCACTGCGAGGATTCCGGCGAAGACACGGCGCTCTACACGTTGGTGGAGTGCCTGCGTGGGCGAGTCAACGCCGGGATCTCGTTGCGGTCCTGGGCGTGGACGTTCTCTCGTTGAAGACCATGGTGAGCGCCGTGGTCTCCGACGGGAGCAAGTGGCACGCCGCCGCCTCTTTCTGCGAGCAGGTTATGCGCGCGAAAGAGACGGCGGGGAGGGAGCGGGAGAGAACCCTGCCCCCCGAGTTTCGCAGTCTGCGGCGAGGACGCCGCAGACTCGTCTACGCCCGGGACTACCGACCTCCATGATCGGGGCCAGAGGACGGCAGTTGGCCGACTCGCCGTCCTTACAGTAGCAGGCAGTGGCGGAGGTGTGTCGTGTGTGTCCTACACACGCCTGCCTACTCACCGACGCGGGATAAAACCCGACCCCACCAGGCGATGCCGCGCTGGCGGCCAAGGTCCGCCGGTAGCCCTGGGGTTATCCAATCGAGGGCTTACCCGGGGTGCCCGGCAATGGACACTTGGGCAGGACACCGTGCGGTTTTAGTCGATGCACGACATAACCGCCCCCGCTGGCCGGCGGGGGGGTATCAAAAAAAGGTATCAAAGTGATGGTTGGCGTTAAACATACCTCCGTCCTACCATTGTCGGTAATTCAAGCACAGAATAGGTATAACCTGGCACAAAGAAGATTTTTACATCATACATACATAAATACATATACTCATGCCTTTTTCCACCGGGTTAGGCAGAGATAACAGTCCGCCATCTGCTTGTCCTTTCATTTCACGAGCTTCTTATACTATCATTAAACCTTTCAAGCAAGCCCGCTCAAGCCGGTTTCGAGTGCTTTTAGTCTACCTTTCTTCAATACCTCATTAATTTGATCAGTGTATGTTCTGCGAGCTCGACCCCAGCTTGCCTGCCTACTTACATCCGCCTTACATACTTGGTGTGTCATTCGCTCAGTTCTCATTCGTTCTATAAGTGCCCAAACCACCTAATCAAACCGTTTTCAATTCTCCTTGCAACATTCTATTTCCCCATTCAGTTTTAACTAAATAAATATTCTACGAGATTCTACACAACGCTATCTAGATCCCATGTAAGCATAGCTTAACTTGCTTGTGTTCTAGAATGCGGATAAACATAATCAGTTTTTTTTTAATAAATCATACATATTATGCATAGAAAAACACCCAGATCAATACAAATAGAAATATTCATGCATACAAATAGCCCAGTGGAGTACGTAACGGACTGCCGAGACAAGGTCTCGAGTTCGATCCCCAGTCGCCCCGGGCACACACCTCTGACTTTTCGTAATGTGTGTATTAAAAATGCTGAATCGCTCGCTTAGTAATGTGCCCGGTAGATGGCAATAGGCTCGCCCCCTATTACATTGGGACCTAAACATAACTGGAGAATCGTAGGTGTGTAATACACCTCTGATTACCCCTGCGAGGATAAAGGCGTGAAGTTATGTTATGTTAAATAATTGCACTGAGCGGGAATCGAACCCGCGACCTCCGATTTAGCAGTGGAACGCACTACACCGCTACGCCACAGAGGTCGTCAAGCATCTTATTTATTCAAGTGCTTGACAGAAGTCTTACAAAACGTTCTTATATGTAAGTCCCCAAGGCTGTGAGTTAAAGCTTGTTGAGTGTTTATTGTTGATCTTTCGTTACTGCGGAATAAACGTTTGCGAAAGGGTTTACGTGTGATAAAATGGATCTTCTCGTAGGTACTTTCTCGACTTGTAGACATACATAATTATGAGGAGCTGGCGAACAAAACGGAATAATTTACGCTTCTGGTCAAAATTCCTTTATTTTCTAATTCAGGGCCAACCGGAGATGGAGAGGTGCAAGGGGAATGCTTTTTAGGCCACCTTATACCAAGGCGTTTGAAGACCAGAGACAGCGTGCGGTTTTAGTCGGTTCGAATCCGACATAACCACCCCCGCTGGCCGGCGGGGGAGTATCCTGGGGGTTTTTCGCACGAAAAAAAAAGGGGATTATGACCCGCTAAATACGAGTTTCAAGTCATTTCCAATCAAAACTGTGTTAAAAACTTCATATTGTAAATAAAAAACTACACCAAAAATTCATTTGTCATTTAGTTTTTTACTGTCCCTGTAAAATTTAATTTCGCGTACCTAATTAAACCGTTTTATTCACCAGCTCTCATATAAGAAATAAGCTGGAACTCGCGATTTCTTTCAGATGCGGCGGTAGCCCAGTGGCGTACGTCACGGACTGCCGAGACGAAGTCTCGAGTTCGATCCCGAGTCGCCCCGGGCGCACACCTCTGACTTTTCGTAGTCATGTGTGTATTAAAAATGTTAATTATCGCTCGCTTAGTAATCATAAACATAAACATAACTTCACGCCTGTATCCCCGAAGGGGTAGGCAGAGGTGTATTACACTCGCTTAGTAATGTGGCCGGTAGATGGCAATAGGCTCGCCCCCTATTACATTGGGACCTAAACATAGCTGGCGAATCGTGGGTATGTAATATACCTCTGGCTACCCCTTCAGGGATAAAAGCGTGAAGTTATGTATGTGGATTTCGTGTTAGAAATGATATTTTGTGCCAAATCCGTTCAAAAGTATCAGCTTGATGAAGTAACAAACATCCAAGGCTTTCCTCTCGACGTTGGAAGGTGAGACGGCCGTCGCTTCTAATAAAACCGGTTGTCTGTAAAGTCGGTTTACTGACGATAGTTGAACGTGACAACGTCATAAGAAAATACTAACTATATGTATAGCAGCTGTCCACGCGGACGCATCGCTTGCACTTCAAGCCCAGAGCGAGGTAACGCCGCATACGAGGTAACGGCATACGGGGGTGTGTGTTGGGTGGGGGTGTGTGTTGGGTAACCTCCTCGAGTGTCGCTCCGATTCCGATCCCGCTGCAGTCCGGGGGGAACGGAATCGGAGCGGCCGGTACACCCTGGGCGGCGGTCAATGGCTTCCCCTTCACCCCTTCATAGGGTTGGCATTGATCGTCGGTCAATACCCAACGTGGCGGGAACACATCGCTCTCCGTACTCCTCTGCTTTCAGAGGAGACAGGATGAGCGATGCTGTTAGCGGTGAGATGGCCCAGGGTCAGCCGGGGTGCGAGGGATATGCTCTATGGGTAACCTTACACACCGGCGTCTGAAGACCCGAGACGGCGTGCGGTTTTAGTCGGTGCAAGCCCGACATAACCGCCCCCGCTGGCCGGCGGGGGGGTATCCGAAGGGATTTCCACACGATAAAAAAAAAAAAAAAAGGTAACGGCATACGAGGTAACGCCGCATACGTCAGGTAACGGTATGTTACGTCATGTTTTTTGCCGGCTCATCGATTTATGAGACGTTGTCACGTCAAAAATGAACCAAATTGAGGTAAGGTGAAGTAAGAGACCCGGGGACTCATAATGCTACCTTCAGATGCAACCAGGATTGGCTCATATGAAGAAGAGAAGAGTTACAAACGTCGAAACACAAAAACGTTCAGATTTGGATCTTAGTAGGAAATGTCGAATTTTTGGTCATTGTATTGGAAAATATATACAAATAAATAGTGCCTGTTTGTAATATTACATGTGAATGTAATAACAAGACATTTATAATAAAAATACATTTTTCTAAATTTTTGTCTCTCTGTCTTTTTGACTTCCACTGGCAGATAGGTAATGTTACAAGGCTACTTTAATTCTAGAAAAATAATTAGGGATCCGCGCCAAAAAATAAAACCCACAAAATTGTGAATAAAATCTGATTTACTCTGGAACGGCTAGGCCGATTTTGACGGGACTTTCACTGGTAGATAGTTAATGTTACAAGGCGTAACATACGCTACTTTAATTTTAGAAAAATAACTATGGTTCCGCGAAAAGGACTAATACCCTAAAATCTAAATCCACGCGGATGAAGTCGCGGGCACAGCTAGTTGGAAATAAAAATTGTGTCCAAATTGCCAATAACCATTTCCCTAAACGGGGAACCATAAAGTGTATAGCCTTGTTTCATCGTTGTGTAGCAATTTATTGCAAATAATCTCGAGCGCCCTCTTTTATTCCTTGTCTTATAATATATTATGACGCATGTCAAGATTCGAAGAGATAAAACATTCAATGGCTAAGGGTCAATTCCTATTGAAAGAGCTGCGGCCGACAACAGCTTTTTGGGGCACATGCCATTAAAGAAGTTCGCCTTCCTAATAGAACATGCAGACTCCCCAAACTGCGATGTATGCGGCGTAGTAGAGGATGTGCACCACCTATTAATGGACTGTGTATGTTATGAAACGGCCCGAGAATCTCTGATTGGGACCTATGACCTGAACAGACTACATATAGGTATGCTCCAATACTGGCAAGACCTCGATGCGAAGCAGCTAGAAGTTTGTTTGGGTTATTTGGTCCCCATCAGGGATAATTAATATTTTCTATTTGTTATACTGTGTAAGCATGTTTACTGTTTTAAGCTGCGATGGGATTGACATATCCGTAACGGATAAAAATCCCTAAAAAAAAGGAAAAAGAAAACAGCTTTTTGAGGCAAACTGAGGAGTTTGCGAACAAAACGACATAACTACGTGTAAAATACATTTTTTTTCTTATCCAGGGTTTTTTAGACCCTGAATACGCATCTCAAGTCATTTCCAATCGAAACAGCTTTAAATTTTTTCAAAACTTCATACACGTAAATAAAAAACTACGCTAAAAGCTAGTTTTTCATTCGGTTTTTTACTGCTCGTGGTAAATTAAATTTCATGTTTTGTTCACCAGCTCCTCAAATATTCATCTTGAATCTTATCTACGTGAGTTATGAAGATCATAGTCATTCAAAGACAGCGCGGCGCCACGAGATTGCACGGACCTTCTCGCAACTCCTGGGAAAAAATTCCGGCCGCTGCTATTTAGTGGGAGTTGACGCTTTGGATCACCACTTCGTTGTCTGTCTGTCTGTCTGTCAAGACCCTTTTTCACAGGAACTCGTGAGAGGCTTCTTTTGCAGTGCCAATCCGGCTACACTGTAAACTGGTTAGGTTACCTTTAGGCTTATTCTCTGTTGATAATTATGACCAGCTAGCTGTGCCCCGTGACTTCATCCGAGTGGATTTCGATTTTCAGGTTTTAATTCTTTTGCGCGGAACCCTAATCCTTTTTCTATAATTAAAGTAGCATATGTTATGATTTATAATGTTACCTATCTACCAGTGAAAGTCCTGTTAAAACCAGCCCAACTGTTCCAGAGATTAACCTTATTCAAGTATACAGAAAGATAAACAATAATTTTATTTATTTGTATAGACGTGACGTTATGGGTCCACACCTGAGTTTGACGACACTAGGTTCAATATTAACGAGGTATAGTGGTTCCCAAACCCGAGGGGGCCATCTCGAAACCGGAGATGGCCCAGGGTCAGTCGGGGTGCGAGGGATATGCTCTATGGGCAACCTTACACCCCGGTGTGTTAAGACCCGAGACGGCGTGCGGTTTTAGTCGGTTCAAGCCCGACATAACCGCCCCCGCTGGTCGGCGGGGGGGTATCCGAAGGGATTTCCGCACGAAAAATAAAATAAAAGATATAATCCTGAATATTTCTTAGTGCATATCAGCGACTCTCGTTACTACCAAGATAGTCCAATGAAAGTTAGATTTGGGGTTGAAAAAGCCTAATAATGTTATTGGTTTTTGGATATAATTTGGTAATTAAATTTTGGTATAACTTTGCACAAGCCTAGAAAAAAGTAACAATTCACTGGACTGTGAAGGAAAGGGGTGTGATGTTCCTCGAACACAAAGGGAGATCCTCCGACCAGGCAAGGTGATCACGCCTGGCGGGCCGCGGCCCAACGGTTGCCGTTGGACTGTTGTATATATGTTATACCAGTGCGCGAACTTCGCTTTCGCGATTCACGATCAGTAGTGTCGTAGCAGTATCGAAGTAATTCAACTTGTTGTCACTGGATGGCGCTTGGTTTTTACTTCAAAGGCCTATATTCGAATGTCTATTTAAACCTAAGCAGTATTTTCTGGAGTCTGCGGTAGAGAAAACCGAGTTGGTATGCGGCAATATTACTATTCACACCGAAGCAGATTTCGCTATACTTGTGAGTAGAATACCGCGCGAGTTTCCTATGCGGTACTATGGCACCAACTATTCCGCTCTAGCCACGAAACTTCCTGCACGGCCCATTACAGACCTTGGCCTGTAGACAGACCGAAATGTATAGGAGTGAAATTATTTTTTACACGTGACATGTCGACAAATAATGTCACTCCCATACATTTCTAACTTCTGAAGGTTCGCTTCGAAGTGATTCCACTAGTAGAATATCACTGTCTAGGCTATTCGCTGAGCGGTATTCGCTGCCGCTGCGCTGTGGGAAGAGGTACTTTTTTTTTTTTCTGGGCCGACGTCCAGCGGGGGCGGTTATGTCGGGCTTGAACCGACTAAAACCGCACGCCGTCTCGGGTCTTAATACGCCGGGGTGTAAGGTTGCCCATAGAGCATATCCCTCGCACCCCGACTGACCCTGGGCCATCTCCGGTTTCGAGATGGCCCCCTCGGGTTTGGGAACCACGGTGTCCCCGTCTTGCCCCGGTTTGGGGAAGACGTACCTACAGAACGCGCGTGTTTCTGTCAAAAGTTACGCGGCTAGAGCAGAATAGTTGGTACCTACGACCTACATGGGTAGTGAACAATAGTGTTACCGTATACCCACTCGGTTTTCTCTGCCGCAGATGGCAGCGAATCAGGTTTGAATAGGCCTTTAAACAGGATAGACACCCCCCATCCCCCATCCTAACTCTATATATATGCACGTACTCTCGACATCATAAACTGCCGCTATAATTTCCACTTGAATATTCTTATTTAAGTCTTCACACGTGCAGTTAGTACGTCGTAAACCCGGTTTTATGTGAGGATAAGCTCGTGTTTCTTGGACAGGATTGGATTCAAGGATGGTAAAAATAGCGATATATAAGATCGTGAAATGAAGAGGAATTTGAAAGTGCACCAGGGAATGAAAAATTGAGAAGCGAGCGACTGTCGTGGTATGGACATATATTATGAGAAGAGATGAATATAATGTTAATAAAAACAAGTTGAATTCCTGAGACGAGCTCAGCCGAATACAAGGGATTTTCGATTTTGCGATTTATTTATTTTTTGCGATTTTTTCTTTATCTTGCAATGGTTCACCCCACCACGAATCTATTACCGAAAACAGCAACTCGATAGCTCATCTCCTTCATACCCAAAACCGTGACAGAAAATTGGCAACGACGACGTCGACGACAACTCGATAGCAATAGGGCTTTTATAAAGAAAATCCCTAAAAACCGGCCAAGTGCGAGTCGGACTCGGCCGTGAAGGGTTTAAATTTTGTATATTTGAGTTGATTGAATGAAAGGTAAATTGCGGTTTCCGATTTATGACGTATTAAAAAAAACTATTTACTAGATCTTGTTCAAACCAAGTTGCTGTTTTCGGTGGAAGTTTAGAAGAGTCTTTCGCAAAAACTATTCGCTTTAGAAAATAATTATATTAGATACCTCAATATCATTTTTGAAGACCTATTCATAGATAATATGTCCCACACGTATGGGTTTGATGAAAAAAAAAATTGAGTTTCTAAGAATGGGGAACCCCCAAAATTTATTGTTTTTTATTTTTATTTTTGTGTGAAGATCTTAATGCGGTTCACAGAATACATCTACTTACCAAGTTTCAACAGCATAGTTCTTATAGTTTCGGAAAATAGTGGCTGTGACATACGGACGGACAGACAGAAAGACATGACCAATCTATAAGGGTTCCGTTTTTTGCTACTTGGCAACGGAACCCTAAAAAGGTTCATAGTATGAATGTAGAAGGGATTTAGGAGCAGAAGTAGGCCCATGAAAAGGTGGATGGAATGCGTGAAAGAGGGTATAGCAAGGAAGGAAGTGACTAAGGAGATGACATCTGACAGGAATATGTGGAGGCAAATGCAATGATGCGCCGTGCCCAAATAATTGGGACAAGGGCAGGCTAATGATGATGATATCAAGATGAAGAGTCTCGCAGCATCGCTTGTGTCATTATGATCTTAGCGTTGCTCTCGGTTGCATCCGAGGCTTTCACCTCTGAGGCCAGAGTACGCTTACTGCTTCTCCCCTCATAAGATTTGGCTTATACGACTGTCATGGGAGCAACTGCTTTCTGACTACCTATAACCCCAAAAGGAGAACCGGAGCCAGAGTCTCGTCCGTCAGTCAGCCGCTGTACCGATTTGAAGGTTAAGTTGGTTTGATCCCCAAAGAGAACTCCTACGTCATGAACTTTATTTTAGAAAAATATCCCATATTCGCCACAAGTTTGCTGTCCAAACCGGGGCAAGACGGGGACACCGTGGTTCCCAAACCCGAGGGGGCCATCTCGAAACCGAGGATGGCCCAGGGTCAGACGGGGTGCGAGGGATATGCTCTATGGGCAACCTTACACCCCGGCGTCTGTAGACCCGAGACGGCGTGCGGTTTTAGTCGGTTCAAGCCCGACATAACCGCCCCCGCTGGCCGGCGACGGGGTATCCGAAGGGATTTCCGCACGAGAAAAAAAAAGGTACTTAAAAACCTATCAAATCCAATAACTTCATAATAAAAATGTTTTGTTGCGAAAAACGAAAACACAATTTCAGAAAACCTTTCTAGCTATTTTTTAAGTCCCAGTAAGGTATAGCCAGCGACAAAAGCCGTTTTATAAAATCCATTTTTTTTTTCAGATCGGTTTGGTGATCTACAGATACTAATATTCTTCAAACAAAAAAATCTTCATGAAATAACACTACCTAGCTGCATCACCCTCGTAAAAAGCTTATCCCGTTCCCGCGACCTAAAAGTCCCTATCCCCGGGATGAAAAGTATTCCAGACTCCAGTTCTATTTAATTTAGCTCTGTGCCAATTTAATCAAGATCCGTTGTCGTTCTGGTAAGATTGAGTAACAAATATTTATACATACATTCCAACTTTCGCATTTAGTAAATAAATAAATAATCTACGACATTCTACACAACGCTTTCTAGACCCAAAGTAAGCATAGCTAGCTACTACTACTTAACTTGTGTTATGGGTTCCAGAATGCGGATAAACATACTTAGATACTTTTTTTTTTGTAAATAAATACATATTATACATAGAAACAACTAACTAACTTCTAATCTAACTTCGCAACTTTTGCGTTCCATGAAATACAATAATGTTAACGGGAATTTACGCGATCCTGGTGTACCACTGAGTCAGTCAGCCTGTGACCACGGCAAATGCAACCTGGTCAAAACCTCAGGCAATTCAAAGGCTCCACCCGCGCGGAGGTCGGTTATTGTCTTTTGGTCATATCTCCGGTCGGACTCAATCAAATGGAAACAAACATACGGCAAATTTTAAGTCTCACCAAGACCGTTCAGTATTTTTGCGTCCATCAGGAAAAAACAGACAAACAGACGAGAATTCCAAAAACAAATATTTTTATATTTAGAATCGTTCATTTAACACGGTAGTTCGTTGTTTCGTCCTATGATAATTTCGGCCCATGGGACGAAATAATACTTTTCTAAAATATAATAATTTTCATTCGTTGATTCGTCCTATCGATTTAATTTGAAAGATATCTGAGTTTTTAGTATCGTCAACAAAACAATGGTGATTACTTTAATAAAATAAGTTATTAAGTAAAACGAAATCTAGATTTGTTTTATTAAAATAACAAATGACCACTAGATTTTTAACATTCTCCTAAAACCGTTGTCATATCCACAGTACAAGTTTAGCTTGTTTTAGAACCAGTTGGTGCAGTATATTCAATATAGCTTCTGGGTTAGGTTAGGTTAGAACTGTGACCCCAACAGAGCGCGAGCCGAGCGAGCGTAGCAAGCGTGCCGCGGCAGCGGCCGGCGAAGCGGCGGAACGACATCAAAAACTACTGGACGGATTTTGATGCGTTTTTTTTTTTGTTAGAAAGGGCTTACTCGGACTTAAAATCTTACGTTTGTTTGATCGCAATCGGTTGAGTAGAACCTAAGATATGAACAAAGGTAGCGTTAACCGAGATGCACGCGGGCGGAGCCGCGGGCGGAAGGCTAGTCTTCTATAAAATAATACTAATCTCTCTGCAATATTATTTTAAGCATTTTCCTTGCTGACGTTACTTCATACAAATTTTGTATAAATGAAGAAAAAAAATCAATGGGACGAATCACTGAAGGAAAACTTTAATTATTTTTAATTTCTGTGATTCGTCCTATTGGGACGAACCCCTATAGGACGAAACACAGAACTACTCATTTAACATTACCCAATTATTATATTTTTTTAATATCTCCAATGTACAGACAAAGCTAATTTATAATTTGATATTATAGTATAGATGATCGCGTTAATCCCCGTTAACACTATCGTTTGTAAATTTATTAACTTTCAACTGCTTTTGTCGTTGACTGTACATAAGACGCTTTATTTTCTAAGCGACCACGACTGCATAGAAGGAAATCGAAAGGATAAATATTCGTAAGCTTCTCACGTTCAATGTCGCTGAACAGACTTCGCGTAGGGCAACCGTATAAAAAATACTTAAAATATTATGTCTCTCTTTAACTAGGACGGTTGCCAGCTTGGCAATCAACCCAAACTTAAGCGTAGCGAGATTTGCCTATCCAACAATAGGTCAACGTGACCGGTCGACTTTTTCCATTGATTTGGTTTTTCGGTGATTATTCCTCGACGGTAAGACCGATCTGGACATTCGACCCCTTACGACACTCACTAATATCTACTTGATCACCGTGGCAAATTTGGTCGAAATCGGTCAAACGGTCTCGGAGGAGTATCATTTGTTTGAAATGCAACTTTGAAACCAAAGACGTTCTTATTCCATGCTTTCTTTCTTAATTAATCAAGAAAGAAAGCATGGAATACGAAGAAGGAGAGAGAGAGGGAGGGAGGGAGGCAGAGACGGATGATGATGATTAAAAAAATACACACGTAATTGTTCAAATTTTCACGTCTGTCGGCACTCTTGGCCACCGCCTTTTTTTATGTCGATTGGCAATGTTGAACGTGGACTGAAGTAGGAAATGTGCGAGAAGCTTGTGCACTGTACAGTTTGGTGACACGTTAGGACAGACGGCTCGTAGTTTTTTTTTTCGTGCGTACATCTCTTCGGATACCCCACGCTGGCCAACGGGGGCGGTTAGGTTGGGCTTGAACTGACTAAAACCGCACGCCGTCTCGGGTCTTAACACGCCGGGGTGTAAGGTTGCCCATAGAGCATATCCCTCGCACCCGACGACTGACCCTGGGCCATCTCCGGTTTCAAGATGGCCCCCTCGGGTTTGGGAACCACGGTGGCTCATGGAGGACGGAGGTCGTTAAGCGACCTCCGGCGCCTGAGTCGCCTGCGACGCGCGGCGAGCATGTTGCGGGCTCGGCGGGCCGGGAGAGTTCTAAACCTCTCCTGGGCGCGCTCCGTCATCGCCTTCGCGAGCATTATATGCTCGCAGAAGACAGCTCGTACCTTTTTTTTTTTTTCGTGCGGAAATCCCTTCGGATACCCACCCCCCCGCCGGCCAGCAGGGGCGGTTATGTCGGGCTTGAACCGACTAAAACCGCACGCCGTCTCGGGTCTGCAGACGCCGGGGTGAAAGGTTGTCTATAGAGCATATCCCTCGCTCCCCGACTGACCCTGGGCCATCTCCGGTTTCGAGATGGCCCCCTCGGGTTTGGGAACCACGGTGTCCCCGTCCTGCCCCGGTTTGGGGGAGGGGCGCTATTCGCCCCACCGTCCCGGCCTGCTTCTGCTGGGGTGACAGGCGGCCTCACCTGCCACCCCCAGGCCTGCGCTCATGGAGGACGGAGGTCGTTGAGCGACCTCCGGCGCCTGAGTCGCCTGCGACGCGCGGCAAGCATGTTGCGGGCTCGGCGGGCCGGGAGAGTTCTGAACCTATCCCGGGCGCGCTCCGCCATCTCCTTCGCGAGCATCATATGCTCGCAGAAGGAGGTGGCGGCGTCACGCCTATTTTCTAGTTTAGACTCTAAATCTGTGTCTAAAATTTACATTTCCACTACATGATGCGCTAAAATTGTACAAATTCATTAGGTATTCGTATTGCCCTTATAAATATATATCCTACATAAAATATTTATACCCTGTAAATTTTAGGTAGTTGTATTGAAAATAAATAATATTGAACCAATAAGAATGAAATTAATTGGTCATTGACGCAAATGGCATATCGGATGAGATTTAGTAGGTACTGCGGTTGGACTGATTAACCTAATGTCGGCTGTGGGGCTGTGGTTTATGGTTTACCCTGTACCTCAAAGTCAGCTAATGTTTTGTACACATACTATACCATACCATCACTAGTCCTGACTGCTTACTGACTTACTCATCAACATAGAGCCTTGCGGCTACAAACTTGAAATGTTAAAAGTTGTTCCCTTTTGCTGTAGGATTATTTTATACAACTTAGGTCCACTGGATTACATAACATAACATAACATAAACTCACGCCTATATCCCCGAAGGGGTAGGCAGATGTGCTAGCACTCACATTTCGCCAGTTTATGTTTAGGTCCCAATGTCATAGGTGGCGAGCCTATTGCCATTAACCGGGCACTTATAATCCTGCGATAAATACACACATAACTTCGAAAAGCATCGAAAAGTCATTGGTGTGTGCCATGGTAAAACCTGGGATCGAACCCGAGACCTCGTCTCAGCAGTCCATTACCCATACCACTAGGCTACCGCGGGCACTGGATTAGCATCCACTAAATTTAACCTCAAATGGGGTAAAACCATCGTGATGGTCTCGGAGGGTACAACTAAGCATCGTTCATTTTACCACTAATAGGGAGGCCTATTAGAGATGAAATGTGAAAATTGTCACATGTCAGTAAGGTTGTCGGAGCTCAAGGTTGCTGAATAACAGACGAGGCTCTCGCGCAAGCTTTGCTGTCGTAGTTTGGTAGCCAGATAGTATTCACTCCTGTAATAACGAAGATAAACCCATCCATAAGGCGAAAAAGGGGAACGGACCCTGGGCTCCAAAAATAAGCTTCGGATGCAACCAGGATTGACGCTCACATGAAGCAGACAATGGAGCACTTTGGTTTCGTTGACCCAATGTGCCAGCCCGCAGAATACATATGTTCAATATGCCAGACATTCAATACAACACATTGTATATCATAAGGATGTTTATTTAATAATATTTTGTGGTAAATACATCGCTTTACGCGTCACGCCGTCCATTGTCTTGCCGCCGAGCGCCGGTGGCAACGCGCGCCGTTGAAACGCTTACATCGCAAATAATTAAACATTTACGTAAGTAAATAAAAGGTGGTAAAATGTTAGTGTTGGTACAAAAGAGCATACAACAGTGCAAATGTAATTGGTACAATAAGTATAGTAACAATGTTGCACTCAATCAGCATCAATATTTAAGTATTTAATCAATAATCACCAACTACGCGCACCATTTGTTTTACATAAATTATGATAATCAATTCGGCTTCGAACACCGCAAGCTTTCGACATTGGATTAACATTTTGTATTTCGTTGGCCTTTGCTTATAACGAAGGCCGTACGGAATGGAACCAAAATCTGAGTAGTTGTTACGTTAAATTTTCTACTCCAGAATCGGCCAAATGTTTAAGTACAAGAATTAAGATAATTGTTTTACGCAGATTAAACTGTTTCAAGGGATAAAAGGGCTGCGACTACAACTGTGACAAATTCGAGAGCACAGCACACAGCTAGTAATATTCCAGTTTTTAAGCGTAGCGAGCCGAAGGCGAGCGAAGCGTCTTTGGTTTCAAAGTTGCATTTCAAACAAATGATACTCCTCCGAGACCGTTTGACCGATCTAGACCAAATTTGCCACGGTGATCAAGTAGACATTACTGAGTGTCGTAAGGGGTCGAATGTCCAGATCGGTCTTACCATCGAGGAATAATCACCGAAAAACAAAATCAATGGAAAAAGTCGACCGGTCACGTTGACTATTGTTGGATAGTCAAATCTCGCTACGCTTAAGTTTGGGTTGATTGCGAAGCTGGTAACCATCCTAGTTATCCCCTAGGAGGCCCCAAATTTCCAAAATTCCTTCCTTAGTGGATGCTTATACAATATAAAGTCATCATACTTACTGGATCTGTCAGCCACAAAGGAATCCAGAAACGATTTTTTTTGGCGTCGGTACCTTAGTGGTTAATGAGTCGACCCTACGATCGAGAGGTCCCGGGTTCGAATCCTGGCCATTACACTACCGATGTGAACGCACTCCTAACACAAGCTTAGCTGGAGGGGTTAGGAGGAATATTAGTAATTTCGGTTACTAATATACTAAGTATAAAACAAAATGGGCGACTACAAATTTGAACGACAACTTGCCTCACACTTTATGTTCTCTTGTGGACGCACAGCATTAAATGTTTCACTGGTAAATGGCAATACTCCAACCAAGCAAGTGAACACACGTGGCGGGCCGCGGTCTTGTATGTGGTAGAGCCATGTTTGTCCAACTTGGCTACCCCTTTTTTTTCGTGCGGAAATCCCTTCGCGGTTATGTCGGGCTTGAACCGACTAAAACCGCACACCGTCTCGGGTCTTCAGACGCCGGGGCCTTTTGGCTACCCCTGTCGGTAATATTACAAGCGAAAGCTGCCGCGGATGCGAGATTTCCTCACGCCAGTGCTGGAGATCGCAAATTGCGATAAGACCGTCCATTGAATTTTTTTTTAAGTATCTTAGACGTCTGTATCCTTTGGTTGATGTACAATAAAGAATATCTATCTATCTATCTATCTATCTATCAGGTTTATTCGTATAAAACATAATTAAGGAAACTCTCATAACATGAGTGAATGAATAAACAAAGCGCAGTCGAGAGTAAAATCAAAATCGGCAAACTTTCAATAATTACAATTCGAACGAAATGAAATACAATATTGATCCGCTAGAACTTGGCAAAATTTAATTACGTTAGCTATGTAATTGATACAATATTTTGGCGAACAATGCCGGAGTCAAAGCTACGAAACGCTACGCCAAGTAAACGGGATAATACTTAATACTTTGTAGCTGGTGGATATTATTGAAACATTATTCTGTTTTCAGACAGCCCAGTGGCGTACGTAACGGACTGCCGAGACGAGGTCTCGAGTTCGATCCTCAGTCGCCCCGGGCACACACCTCTGACTTTTCGTAGTTATATGTGTATTAAAAATGTTAATTCTCGCTTGGTAATGTGCCCGGTAGATGGCAATCGGCTCGCCGTCTATTACATTTGGACCTAAACATAACGGGGTAATCGTGAGTGTGTAATACACATCTGCCTACCCCTTCGGGGATACAGGCGTGAAGTTATGTTATGTATTATTATTCTGTTTTCTGTAATTTGAATTCGCTTTTCCCCTCAGGACGCGTGATTGACACCTTTGCCCCTGTAGTATGACACGGTAGAAAAGTAATGTCACTTCAATATTTTCGACCAATGTAATTGAGCTGAGTGAGACGAAGTCGAGAGAAAGCTCCTCATACCAGACTTCAGGATTTTCTTTGTCACAGGTCCCCTCCTAAACTACTAATCCAAACATAACCAAATTTGGCAATGTAAGGGACTGGTCGCGGGTTCAAGTCCCGTCCTAGATGTTCTCTTTTTCCGATCTAAAATCTTTATGATTAAAGAGGTCAATCAGAGGAAGGTTTATGGATATTGTAGGCGATAGAATTAAAATAAAAGAATCGTTCTAGAATTTTTAAACTGAGAGCGGTCGCGGGTAGTAGGCAACGTATTTACTGGTCGGTGTCACAGATGCTACTGGCCCCCCGACCGCCCTCTCGCGTTTATTAAGGTAAAACATACAGTACAGGTGCAGGCACAAATTACACAAATGTAGGTAGGTACAATGCTCTATGGGTAACCTTACACCCCGGCGTCTGAAGACCCGAGACGGCGTGCGGTTTTAGTCGGTGCAAGCCCGACATAACCGCCCCCGCGTGCCGGCGGGGGGGTATCCGAAGGGATTTCCGCACGATAAAAAAAAAAAAAAAAAAAAAAAAAAAGGTACATGTGATAAAGTTCTTAGTTTCTAAATTAAATAAAACGGTCAGTAATAGGGTTTACTGTTAATGAAATAGACAATAAAAAAATACTTATAGTGCGTCGCTTACAGATATATTTTGAAAAAATTAATGCTACCACAGAGGAATGATCACCGTTAAAAAAATTCCAGATGGAATTACATAATAACCGCTCGAGACACTGTGACCAAACTTTAAACGCTCAGAAAGCATGTCCAGAGTTGTGACTTTCAAAAAGAATTTTCAAAATCGGACTTGCCACGGAGGAATGATCACTGTTCAAAATTTTCAAAATCTGATTCCGCAATAGCGGTCAAATCTATTGCACAAGAATCACGATGTCTCACTCAGCTCAACATTGCAAGCAGCGATTCGCCTTGCAGACCTAGTAATGAGTCGTTTTGATCAGGAAGGATTTCAGTTGACAAAGTTTTATCGCATCGGAATCGCAATGACATAGTTGACACACAGACCTGGGGGCGTTGCAATCGGGTTCTCTTTACGAAATTTTCCCGAGCGAAGCCGGGACGGGCCAGTTATATTTCATGATATTAATTTACGATGGTATATTGTTTACTTCACAGTAATTACTGTGTTAATTCCCGTTCGATAGAGCGTTAAGGATTATTAAATTACAACTGGTGAAACGCAATTTTGTGAAATTTAGATTTAGACGAAGGTTAAAAAATTTATAAACGATAGATAACATAGAAGTTAGTTTATGATTCGATCTCTACTGTATTTCATTAGTATAACATAACATAACATAAACTCACGCCTATATCCCCGAAGGGGTAGGCAGAGGTGCTAGCACCCACATTTCGACAGTTTATGTTTAGGTCCCAATGTAATAGGTGGCGAGCCTATTGCCATTAGCCGGGCACTTATAAACCTGCGATAAATACACACATAACTTCGAAAAGCATCGAAAAGTCATTGGTGTGTGCCATGGTAAAACCTGGGATCGAACCCGAGACCTCGTCTCAGTAGTCCATTACCCATACCACTAGGCTACCGCGGCTTTTTAGGCCATTAGTATAGATGTATCGATATATTGATTTTTTGTCCGCCGGCTATCCTTTCGAGGGCTTACCCGGCAATGGACACTTGGGCAGGACACCGTGCGGTTTAAGTCGGTTCATGCACGACATAACCGCCCCCGCTGGCCGACGGGGGGGGGGGGGGGGGATCCGAAGTGATTTCCGCACGGAAGGAAAAAGAAAGCGTTCACCGTCATCTTCCTGCTCTTATCCTATATTTATTTGGGATCAGTGCATCATGTGAGCTTTTTCCATTCATTTATGCATGCAGTTATATCAACATTCACTTCCTTCCTAGGCTAACCACCCATAAATAAGGTCACCGCGAAGCACACAGTCGTAACCGATGTATTCCAAAGCAGCGGGCCCTAACACCGACCCCTGCGGAACGCCAACCGAGACGGGTCATACTTGAGTAGATGACGCCTCTCTCTGACAAATACGATCCGACTATGCGGTTAAGGTAGAGAGGCACTTCGTGATAGACGATCGCCTCTCAAATGCAACTCCAGGGCAGAGTTTTGAAAGCGTTGGCGATGTTCAGGGCCACCGACAACATCACTTCGCCCCGGGTAGAGCCCTCACGCGCATGATCCGGTGGAAGCCCTATTGGCTGTCCGCCAGGTCCGGCACCACTATAGAGAGGTGCTCGCCGAGGCGATTCATTCCAAGATCAAAATGAAAACTTTTCAACCCTCGTCGAACAACACTTTGGGCCGGTAGGCGGACGGCAAGTCCAGTTTACCTGTCTACCACAGTGTCGGAAACCGGCCCCGCACAAAGCATGCGCTGAGGAGTCCTTTCAGTCGGGACTCGAGAGTTTCGTCATCTAGGGTTAGAACTAACGCTCGACCTGGAATGCCATCAGGTCTCGGGGCCGTGTTTTTGACTCTAAGCAGTAGCACCGTAGCACATAGGTTAGGTTGCCTATTGTAGTGTTGTTTTATCCTAAATGATATATACCTACTTTATCGTCACTTAATGGAGCAGCAAAAATAACTGGCCCAGGGCGCCAAATCTTTAAATACGCCTGTTGCTAGCCATATCATATTTGAAGGTTTTTCATTAAAAGCTTGTTCCATTAATAAATAATTTACATTACAGTTAGTTTTAATTATAAATTCCAGAATTATCAGTTGATTATATCAGAACGAAGTCGTCCATCGTTTGATATTATATTCAAAACTGGATAAACCACGAATCGCTTTACTTTCCTTCACAAATATCGGCAGCTATATCTCGATATTTCATTCGGGTATTGAAATTATTATTCATCCTTTAAGAAATAGCAAAAGCTTTTAGCACTTTCGATATCCCTATTTAATTAAACCTCTTTCGTTCGTAAATTATTCAGTTTGTCCGCATTGCTCCCCGACCACAGCCCAAAACCAAAGGGACCAACAATTTTGTATTAGTACTTTGAACCAAGAGATACTCGTATATTAAAACTTTGTGGACTCGCATATTAAACTGGATGGCCGACCATCAATAAATTACTTATGATTAGAAGTACGCGTAACTGTTCAGAAGTCTAGTAGTTATTCCAGAGGAGTTCATCCTGTGGCGTGCGACTGTGAGATGCGATTTGCACAGACGAAACCTCTACGTCTATTCCCAGTTATCGCCACTGCTGATAAATGGGAAAAATATTCACGACTGTCACCAGTGATGACGATTGACACATACTTTCCCAATTGTAGCTACTAGCTTTGTCGCCAGTGGAGACAAATGGTAAAAAAAAATACCCATTATCACCAGTGGGGACAAACGACACAAAAATAGTCTCAAATGTCGTCTACCAAGCAGGACATACACAAATAAAAGTAATATTATTAGTAATGTAATAATTAATCTCAGGATCTCTCTTCATGCCACTTCTTGCCATAAACTTTCCGGACTAGTGGTTCCGGCGCTTCGACGGGCGCTGCCGCGGCACGCTCGCTACGCTCGCTCGGCTCGCGCTCTGTTGGGGTCACAGTTTTAACTTAATCTAACCCACTTTACTTGTTTTTCGAACTTATTTGTGTATGTCCTGCTTGGTAGACGACACTTGAGACTATTTTTGTGTCGTTTGTCCCCACTGTTGATAATGGGGATGTTTTTTTACCATTTGTCACCACTGGCGACAAAGCTAGTAGCTACAATTGGGAAAGTATGTGTCAATCGTCATCACTGGTGACAGTCGTGAATATTTTTCCCATTTATCAGCAATGGCGACAAAGCCAGTGGCGATAACTGGGAATAGACTAACCTCTATCGTCAGATATACCTCCTCCGAACCTTTTCCCAATTATGTTGGGTTGGAGTCGGCTTTCAGTCTAACTACGAAACGACTACCATCTGATCTCCACTTCAGCTGCCGAGATACATAAAGGTTCTTACAGAATAGTATGGCAGTTGTCGGAATTTTAGGGTTCCAACTACCCGTAACAAATGCCACATAATGGTCATTATGGCAAGAATGTCAATAATGTTGACTTAGCTGGTATTAGGCCCTAAATACCAGAGTACTCCAGTCAGATATCCAAGTCGGTTATTAGGTCAGTGTTACATATTAGTTTTTTCTATAAGAGATTTTTCAATAACGACATAACGTTTTGGAACTGCAATAAATCAATCTGTCAAGTAAGAGATGAGCCAGCGACTGGAGCAGCAGTATATAGTGCAGAATACAGTGTTACTTCTTAAAAGTAAGTTCATAGTACCCCTTCGGGTAGGCGCTAAAGTTGACAACGAGCGAAAATACATCCATCTTTTGTTGCAGATTTTATATTAAGTATAGTCAAAATATTAAGAAAACAAGTAAATACTGTGCGGTAGCCTAGTGGTATGGGTAAAGGACTGCTGAGACGAGGTCTCGGGTTCGATCCCAGGTATTACCATGGCACACACCAATGACTTTTCGATGCTTTTCGAAGTTATGTGTGTATTTATCGCAGTTTTATAAGTGCCCGGTTAATGGCAATAGGCTCGCCACCTATTACATTGGGACCTAAACATAAACTGGCGAAATGTGGGTGCTAGCACCTCTGCCTACCCCTTCGGGGATATAGGCGTGAGTTTATGTTATGTTATGTTATGTAAATAATAGTCAAAAAAACCGGCCATGTGTGAGTCGGGCCTGCGCACGAAGGGCAATAGGAGCCCCCGTATTTTACGTATTCTGTGGATTTATGAAGCGTCTACCTGTTGCCGTTATTAATATCGAGCAAAAAACAACAAAAAAAAACACGTTTCGTGTATGGGAGCCGCCTTAATTTTTTTTTTTAATGTTTTTAGTATTTGTTGTCATAGCGGCAACTGCAATAAATCAATCTGTGAAAATTTCAACTGTCTAGCTATCATGGTTCATGAGATACAGCCTGGTGACAGACGGACAGCGAACTCTTAGTAATAGGGTCCCGTTCTACCCTTTAGTACGGAACCCTAAAACCGACTGCGGTAGGTATTGTTTAAAAAAAATACATTTGATGCCAAAAATATCCGCCATTTTTGACTCCCTTTTTGGCTTCACCGCAATCGGGTAACAAGTTCATACATTCAATATTAGCAGCAACCAGTAAGCAATCATTCAGCTATAAACGTCTCACAATATAAATAAAAACAAAATGACGATATGAAACAAAGTTACTCTCCGATATTATTCCTCCTTCTCCACTCCTTTGTGTTAATCGAAAAAAAATAAGATTCCCTTTCCTCAACGCAAAAGTTATTACGAATCAAATTTATATCGCAGATCAATCAATCTTACTCAAACAAACATTTTCTTAGAGAGAATAATATTTACATATAATAAAATCGTAACGTGGTGAAAACTGAACATTGAATATCTTCTCAACAAAATAATTGTATACACACTATAGGCGGAGACAAATCTAAAATCATGCAAAATGTTAGGTTATCGCTTCACCCGTTCTTGAGTTGTGTGCGGCCATCACTAACACGAAACATGACTTTCTTTTATATATATAAATAATATGGAAACAAAATAACATAAGATAACATAACTTCACGCCTGTTACGTACACCACCGGGCTATCGCCGCTTTTTTATTATTAGAAACAATTTTTTCAAAACAAAATATTGCCATAAAAATAAACCTATTTGAAAATGGAACACGACAAATCGCTTAAAGCCGTTTAGATTCGTAATTTAAAACTCATATCGTGTGAGAGTTCAATCGTCTAACGTGAAAACTGTAAATCTTCCGGAAACACAATAAAATCAAAAAGTGTTCGTAGAACTTCCATAACGTAATATTTATAGTGGTGTTGACTTACCTATTTTTGTTTTTATATCTAAGCATTGTGATATGTGAGGGAACTGAAGGATTTTACGCCACTTCTTGCTTTTGCCTTTATTGCTATCGGAACCTCCTGAAACAAACAGAAATTATACTAAGTATGCAAGATAATTTACATTTACACAGGTATTCACAACAATTACCTATAATATTTTTCACGTAGCATGGGTACGGTGACATTTGACTAATTCCATTTCATGCATGATTCATTTCGAAACAATTTACCTAACGCGGAATACAGGAAACAACACTTAATACGAAGATAAAAAGAAAACTGTTTTATTTTGCATTTTTAACTTAAAACTATTTTTATTTCTCCGTAATTATTTAAACTTTAAATATAAACATTCCAAATACATAATTCTTGATGCGTGAATCGGAACAGGTTGCGTTAGAGATTGACATAGTAAAATCGTTATAATCGATAAATTGTCGAATAAAGTATCATAAATCGTTAGTTGTATTTTTAACTAAAATACGATTATAAAATATAATTATGTAATAATAAACTTTAAACAAAGCATTTTTGTCTTTGTGGAGCTTTATTATAATATAGCAACACTGCTTAAGCATGAGCTGGCAGCCATCTTGTTATATCAACTCAGTACGAGTGCGTCTGCCTTGTATGCGGTCTGTTTTCTTTGTTTTGAGCTTGCGTGGTGTTTTTGTTACTTGTTTTTGTTATTGACTATCGTTGTGCTTTGTTGTTTTCGTTACCGTTTTTTGTTATTGACTTTTGTTTTGTTGTTTTTTTTTTTGGCAAAATGCCAAAAAGAACGAAAAAGACTGTGCTTGGTAGTCAAGCCCGTGAATTTGTAGTTCGATTGCGCGATTACTTTGAGCGGGAACGTGAGAATGGCGGAACGCTATTGCCTGTGTCCAACGTTTTGGATCGAGTGGCAGATGCGTTAGACATTGGGCGGAACACGGTTTCTCGAATCACTCGAGAAAAATATGGTGCTCACGATACAGAAGAAAATAAGTTGTCCACCCCTAATAAAAAGCGAACCAAAAAGGCATCTGTAACAGATGTAGACAGTTTTGCGGCCGACAAAAATGATGGGGTTATTGAAAGAGGGATGCAAAAATGTCACTGGCGATGACTGGAAGAAAGTAGTGGAGAAAACCAAAAATCTAATCTTACATGACTGGGAGCGAGACATTAGAATAGACTGCATAATTGATTCCCAAATAATTATTCACGTCGACGAGTCAGATGACGATGATGATGATGATGATGATGATGATGATGATGATGAAGATGATGAACATGTTTGATTTTTAATAAATAATTAAACAGGTTATCAATTTTGTTTTACTTTTTTTCTTCAAAATTATTAGTTAATAGAATCGATTTCTTCTTCATTAATAAATGATCTCGATAAGATATATAATCGATTTTATTTCATGCGATTTTATCTTGACTACATCTCTAGTAACTTCAAATCCCAAACGTCACCGTACCCATGCTACGTGAAAAATATTGTAGCTAGTGTCCGCGGCTTCACCCGCGCGGTATCCTAATCCCGTTCCCGTTACACACCACAAACATTATATAAGATTATAAGATACAAAATTCCACCATACATAATTTTGTTGTATTTCAAGAGTTTAGATAGATAGATATAAACTTTATTGTACACCAATCAGAATAAGCATATAACGTAAACTTAATTAACATATGTACAAATGGCAGCGTTTTCGTTGAAAGCTTCCAAGAAGCTCAAGAGGCTCTCAAGAAAATGAAGGCTTATTTTTTTTTCCGACACCTCCAACAAATATCATTATATTTTAGCCAATGTATACAAAAACTTGACAAAATAAATGCTCAAACATTCCTGGAGAATTACTCTATCCATTGGTGCAAAAAACATGAAAATCGGTGCAGTAGTATTTGAGTTTATCGGAAATAGACAGACAGACAGACGGACACGGAGGAGGACTTTGTTTTATAATATTTAGTGATTAGGTGTTTTCTATACTAAGATCGCGAACCAGCATACGGCCCACCAATTTTTATTTTTGCGTGCAAACGCCCGGCTATGTACTATAAAGCTGTGCGTAGAGTTGAACCAACTAAAACCACATGGTATCATCTCTGACGTCATCTCCTCCTGTCCCTCTAGTCCCATGATGAAACAGAATAATGATATCCCACTAGTACCATGGGACAATTGATACTAATCCTCCACAGATATACGGTGTTCTCTGCTAATCATAGAAGACACGTGGAAAAGCGCCGGAGGTCGCTTAAAGACCTCCGTCCTCCATGAGCGCAGGCCTGGGGGTGGCAGGTGAGTCCGCCTGTCACCCCAGCAGCAGAAGCAGGCCGGGACGGCGGGGCGACTAGCGCCCCTCCCCCAAACCGGGGCAAGACGGGGACACCGTGGTTCCCAAACCCGAGAGAGCCATCTCGAAACCGGAGATGGCCCAGGGTCAGTCGGGGTGCGAGGGATATGCTCTATGGGCAACCTTACACCCCGGCGTCTGTAGACCCGAGGCGGCGTGCGGTTTTAGTCGGTTCAAGCCCGACATAACCGCTCCCGCTGGCCGGCGGGGGGGTATCCGAAGGGATTTCCGCAAGAGAAAAAAAAAAGGTATCCTTAAACATGGTCCACTTCACAACTCAACACGGGACACTCCCGCCTTGGTGGAACATTGCTCGCAAGAAAAAAAGAGCTTCCGTTACGGCCATGCGGTTTTCTTGCCCAGTACCCCAGCTGTTACAGTACCCCATAAATGCTTAATGTCCTGCCGTAACAAAAATTCCGGCGGGCAACTTTAAACACAACGAAAGTCGCCTTGCTACAATATGAATCAGTATCTCTGACTATTAAACACTACAACGTGCGGTTACAGAACATTCGTTGGTATCTGGTTTTCACGGAATCCAACAAGTAATTAATTGTAATGGCCGTTTGGGGTTTGTTTAGTAATTAGTTTATACAGGCTGCTTTTAATTAGTGCAATCCATTTTAAGTACAAGATCTACTGCCGATATGAAACAGTCCTGAGTGTGTAGAACGAGTTATTCGCCTAATAAATAGCGTTTAACTGTGATTTCTTTGATATTATCAGCGACATCATTTTAATAGGTTTTAATTAGCTCCATCTGTAAATTTGTATGTAAACAAACACATTTTAATAATATAATGGCATTTAGTCAACTACTAATTAAAAATTCATAAAATTATCGTATATAAAAGGAGCAAATAAAAGCCAAAGTTATTTATAAGTTACCTACACAATAGAAACGGATCGCCGGATTTGAATTTTTGTTAATGTTTATAAATATTCTATTTGATGTTTTATATTGCTAAAATAATCAATAAACCATTGCCACATTTATTCAGATTTCTATAGGGTAACTGTGCAGAACAACTAGTACATAAGGTTATTTTGTTAGTACATAAGTGATAGTGTATATAATTAAACTGATTTACCAAAAAACTATAGGAATAATCGTGTATAATAGTTATAAGTTTGCGACGAAGAAATCGTCATTGTTTACCGATCTATAAGTGTAAATTGTATCTTATTTCGTGTCACCTTATTTCTACTACCTATTAGAATACATAATACGGTATATAAATCATTATAAATAGAAAATAAACATATAATTGTAAGATTGACCGATCGACCATTAGTATCCTAGTAGTATATCCGCGAAAAGTCGTTAAGCCGCGGTGTCACCAACGAGCCGCGAAAGTTCGATCGGCCAATTAGAAAAATCGAATTAATTGGATTTAGACTATAAAAAGCCGCTATATTTTGATTCGACACCTCAGTCGGCAAGTAGAAAATCAAGCGAGAAGTGCTCTCTCCTCTTCACAAGGAATAAATGAAGATACATGAAAAAATCTCTCTTTCATTCTGGAAAATTCAAGTACTCTTCGAGGCTACCCATAATAGGTGTTCCACTTAAGACCAGCACCGCGCCGACATCTACATACCAGCTCACCCCACCAGTACACACCCATTGCGGCGAAGTCGTGCTGAAGAGCAGATAAAGTCTCAACGACGGAATTGGCTTTGGGTTGTGTACAGTAACTTGAATGTAAAATAAATCCATTACATAAGTAACACCGTGTTCCGTAATACTAAAATTTAAAGTGGTTTAAGGTTAGTACGATAAAGTAAAGATTAGTTCATTATTTTAGTTTTAGTATTCTGAGTTTTTGATAAGTCGCCGATTTCGTGAACTTAGACTTTGCTAAGCTTAAACTTCGAGATATTCAGAGTGACTGCACTATAGTTGCCTATTTTGTCCTAAGTCAAAGTAAAGGCTCAGCGATGTCAAAGTATACTCTATAGATCTCACCCTTAGGATACCGAATTTCAAGATACCGAAACATATAAAATTCCGATTATTCCGAACCTGACCCGCTCGCGGGTTAGGTTAGAAACTTGAAAAAAAAAAAATTAATATTTGTTCCGAACGTAACCCTCTTCCTAACCTGACCCGACGTCTCATTCCATCATAACCCGAATTGCGCAGATACGTTTAATTACTTGCCTAGCTATTTGATCAAACAGCTTAGAAAATGACTTATTTCTGCATGGTTATAAAAAAAATAACCACAAAGGCTTAATGCGGGAGCTACGCTCCGCTCCGCTCCTTCTAACCTAACCTATCCAAGTCGGATACTAAATATTAAATACTGATTTGACACATAAGTATGTAATTTTTGCTTTGAGAAAGATTAGAGAGAATGACCAATCTGCGCAATTCGGGTTATGATAGGAACCAGACGTCGGGTTAGGTTAGGAAGAGGGTTACGTTTGGAACAAATATTACTTTTTTTTTCAAGTTTCTAACCTAACCCGCGACCGGGTTAGGTTCTCGGGTCAGGTTCGGAATAATCAAAAATTTCGAGTCAATAATAATCCGAAATGTCATAAATACGAATTCCGATTATTAAATATCTGAATGAACACATACCCGAAAATCTAACGCTTTGCATGAGCAATAGGGTGAATAGTGAAGTAAATAGCACAACAGTCCTTTAAAAGTAAAGAAGTAAACAAAATGAATCATTCTGGATGTAAACTAAGGTACACAGGAAATAGAAGAAATGATGAACGGCGAGTCAACCAAACCAAAACGAAGAAAGGAAGAAAAAATAAATCATGATCAATCTATGAACCAGTAAAGTTTTTGCAGTATATAGGTTTAAATTTAAATCTTTAAGCCTACAACTATAAATCCTTTTGTTTTCAACAAAATATTCGAAAGTAGTGCCTACCAAAAATACTGAATTGCGCAGTAAATATGCACACAAAATGAATACAATTCAGTATACTGTTTGTTAAATAAAGCAAAACTGATTTATTTTGTGAGTCTAATAATTATTTGAGACACATAAAATGTGTATTTACATATTATCTATTCAACTTTATTAATGGGAGTCGATGTCCTATTTTTCGTGTATTATCACAAGTAACCTAACACTTAGGGTTTTGGCGAAGGCCTCGCAGAACCTCCGAAACGCTTTTAACCAATATCTATCGGGGTATCGTAGAGTCAGGGTGCGCGGTGTCCACGAGCTCGCTCCGCTCGTTCCTGCGGCGAATAAATTTGTGAAATGGAATTTAGTCGCTTCCTATTTTTAATACAAATTATTAATTTTAACAATGAATTTCAGAAATTTGAAATTCGGAATTATGTTTTTCGGGACAATAACGAAATTCCGAAAAATTCAAATTCGTATTTATGATTTTCAGGTAACTTAATGTTGTTTTTGAATGGTCTGAATTTTTTTTCTTAGGAATTATAATATTCAGAATTTTTTGGTGTTCCCATTATTTTTTTCAAATTGGTTTTCCCTGCCATTACGCAACCGGGATTCGTTGCAGACTTAGCAATTAAAACATAACTATAAATTTCTTTATTTTTGTATTGAATGCTTTCTTTCTGCAATTTATATTCTCTTTTATTCAAACAAATAGATAGTGATTGAGTGAGTGAGATTACATTGCGAGCCAAAAATGTTACGGACGGAACACCACTTCTATATAATCCTTTGTAGGTATATGTGGCAAGGAATTATACGATTTAAAAATCATCCTGAATCCTGCCCAAAGTATGTTATCCTTGGGCAATTGTAACTCCCCAGGTGTAAAAATAACACCAGACTTACAGGTAGCCCCAGGTGTGCCGGAGGTCGCTCAACGACCTCCGTCCTCCATGAGCGCAGGCCTGGGGGTGGCAGGTGAGGCCGCCTGTCACCCCAGCAGAAGCAGGCCGGGACGGTGGGGCGACTAGCGCCCCTCCCCCAAACCGGGGCAAGACGGGGACACCGTGGTTCCCAAACCCGAGGGGGCCATCTCGAAACCGGAGATGGCCCAGGGTCAGTCGGGGTGCGAGGGATATGCTCTATGGGCAACCTTACACCCCGGCGTCTGAAGACCCGAGACGGCGTGCGGTTTTAGTCGGTTCAAGCCCGACATAACCGCCCCCGCCGGCCGGCGGGGAGGTATCCGAAGGGATTTCCGCAGGAAAAAAAAAAAAGGTAGCACCAGGTGTACACGTAACGCAGGTTTCTTAATTGTTATTTATCAGTAGCAGTATGTTTCTATATTGTTTTAGTCTAGAATTAAGGAATATAATGCACATGTTTATTCAATTAAATATTTACATAACATAACATAACTTCACGCCTGTATCCCCGAAGAGGTAGGCAGAGGTGTATTACACACCCACGATTCGCCAGTTATGTTAAGGTCCCAATGTAACAAGGGGCGAACCTATTGCCATCGACCGGGCACATTATTAAGTGAGCGATAATTAACATTTATTAATGCACACATAACTACGAAAAGTCAGAGGTGTGTGTGCCCGGGGCGACTGGGGATCGAACTCAAGACCTCGTCTCAGCAGTCCGTTACGTACTCCACTGGGCTATCGCCGCTACTTTTATAAATATTTAAGTATTTTAAAAAGAAACAACCTAATTAAGATCTTTTCGAGAGTCGGTTAATGAGCTTAACATTAAAAATTATTTTAATTTATCACGAGTGAGGAGCCCCGCACCACGGAGCTCCCACAGTAATATACAAAAAAAAACTACACAAATAATTATCTCATTCGGAGATCGAACCCACATAACACTCGACACCGCGGCAATTGGCGAGATGACCACTTAAACCAGTTCGACTTCCGTGCAGTTAATTTTTGATTGGTTTATTTATCAATTGGTATGTCACACAAGTATGGGAGAGTCTTCATGATTGTCTGGTTGTTATGTGGAGTAACGGGTGGAGATGTTCCACTGACACAAAGGGACGACACTACGACCAGGGAAGGTAATCAAATCAAAGATCAAAATATTATCTTTATTGAAGTCGGCCAGAAAGTTACACTTAGAAACGTCAAGATTATTGTTCCTACATTTACGGTAATAGGGTGTGCTGGGTTGGGGGTGGCAGGTGAGCTGGGGGTGGCAGGTGAGGCCACCTGTCACCCCAGCAGAAGCAGGCCGGGACGGTGAGGCGACTAGAGCCCCTCCCCCAAACCGGGGCAAGACGGGGACACCGTGGTTCCCAAACCCGAGGGGGCCATCTCGAAACCGGAGATGGCCCAGGGTCAGTCGGGGTGCGAGGGATCTGCTCTATGGGCAACCTTACACCCCGGCGTTTGTAGACCCTAGACGGCGTGCGGTTTTAGTCGGTTCAAGCCCGACATAACCGCCCCCGCTGGCCGGCGGGGGGGTATCCGAAGGGATTTCCGCACGCTGGGTCCTAACAACACCTTCCCAAGGCAACTTTACCTGCTAAATAACGGACGAGACTCTGGCGCAGACTTTCCTTTCAAGGTCGGAAGGTCAGTCGCTCTCGAAAAAGTTAACAAACCAATCAAAAATAATAAGCAGACCTTACGACTCCAAAGTGCATGGACACTTGGACAGGTAACCGTGTGTTTTTAGTCGGTTCATGCCCGACATAGCCACCCCGGCTAGCCGGCGGGGGAGTATCCGAAGGGATTTCCGCACGTAAAAAACGCTTTGGACGCAAATGGAAAATCATTATGAGGATGATGACCTATCCAGTAACGATAAATTTGAACTCATCGCCCACTAAACTATGTAGGGGATTACATAAATAGAATTGGTAACACTATTTCAGACGTTAACTATTTGACATTTATATTTGTAACGCTTTAGTAAGGCGGAAATGTTATGAAAAAACTCATATTAAAAGACAATTTTAGTTTTGACTGATCATTTATAATTAGGGCCGTAAGAACATCACCAAATGGATGGAGGAAAGGCACACGGAAGTGTCATAAATCGTACGATACCAATTAAGTGTGAGAGCGGTGAGGTGGATACGCTGCGCTGATGTGATGATGATTATGATGATAAAATAAGAACGGATGTAACTTTTACCGCTCTTTATTCAATGAGTTCCGTTAAAGTTAAGAATAGGAAAGTACCCAATTGGTCGTTACATATGAAATTGCCGTTTTTCTTTGGAGGAATTTTTTAATATTTTAAATTGGAGGAAACCCAATTTTCAGTACTAACATTTTTGCATTTATTTTAGGAATGACAAATCCAAATTTTATGTTTTTTTTTTGTGTATGAATGAGACAACATTAAGTTAACAAACAGCAACTTGGATTACATTTTTGAAAAGTGACAGCTGTTAAGTACCTTTTTTTTTTTCGTGCGGAAATCCCCTCGGATACCCCCCCGCCGGCCAGCGGGGGCGGTAATACGAAATTTATCATCAAAATGGATAGCATTTAGGAAGTACTGTTTTTGAAGATCGAATTAATTTATCAAGCGGCCAATAAAAACAAAATTTAATACAGAGTTGTAAAATATTGAAATCAAATTTCAAACTAAATATAAATAATGGAAATAGCTATTAAATTACAGGAATAACGAACTCATTTCATAGGTAAAGACCTATTATCTATGATCTATATCTAGGAAACATTTATAAGTAGTTGTACATAATTCATCCGAGAACCGCGGTAGCCTTTTTTTTTTTTTTTTTTTTTATCGTGCGGAAATCCCCTCGGATACCCCCCCGCCGGCCAGCGGGGGCGGTAATACGAAATTTATCATCAAAATGGATAGCATTTAGGAAGTACTGTTTTTGAAGATCGAATTAATTTATCAAGCGGCCAATAAAAACAAAATTTAATACAGAGTTGTAAAATATTGAAATCAAATTTCAAACTAAATATAAATAATGGAAATAGCTATTAAATTACAGGAATAACGAACTCATTTCATAGGTAAAGACCTATTATCTATGATCTATATCTAGGAAACATTTATAAGTAGTTGTACATAATTCATCCGAGAACCGCGGTAGCCTTTTTTTTTTTTTTTTTTTTTATCGTGCGGAAATCCCTTCGGATACCCCCCCGCCGGCCAGCGGGGGTGGTTATGTCGGGCTTGGAGAATATATGTACCTACCAAGTTTCAACAGCATAGTTCTTATAGTTTCGTAAAAAAGTGGCTGAGACATACGGACGGACAAACAGACAGACAGACACGACGAATCTAAAAGTGTTCCGTATTTTGCCATTTGGCAACGGAACCCTAAAAAAACGGAACAGGCCAATATTGACTTACAATTAGTAAAACGATAAAATTGCCAGCCTAGCCAGCAAATGCTGGCGTCACTAAGTGTTACTAATGTCTATGTATAGAGGCTACAACGTCATGTCTATAACGTGAAGTAATAGAGCTCTAAACAGTCGTCATCGAGGAAGTTATGATGATCATAACGGAACACATTTGTCACTTATGAATGAACAGCTGCAACTAGGGTTCGCAACCTGCCCAGAATGCCGGGAAGCCCTCGGGAATAGTGTTCCATCTCCTGAATTCCCAGTCCTACATTTCATAATTGTAAAACGATAACTGTAATGTAGCCGGCGAATGTTGGCTTCACTTAACCTAAAAATTTTCTACGCTTGCAGAACTTTAGTACATCCGTGATCATAGCACTTGTAACAGTGCCGAAATATCGGATACTCGAAAAAGATAATAAACATGGTAAATATCCCGTTTATAATTTTAATTTTAAAGTTAATATTCAAGTTTTCACTTCTGCCGGCACTCCCGGAGTGCACCCCGTCGTTTTTTTTTTCACGAAGTGTGGATGTTAATACACTTCTGCCAGGGTGTATAGAGACCCGCCAAAATCTTTAGGACCCGTGGTCCACCAACAAACCGGTACACCTGCTGATTGACGCACGAGGCTCTTAGCAAGGTTTTCCTCTCGGAGTTAGGGTGTCAGACGGTAGTCCCTGGGACTCCCCCAGGGAACAGAACGGTTACCGGGCTCCAAAATGCAAGCTTCAGATGCAACCGGTACTGGTGCTCGGATGAAGAACACATTTGTGATGTGCTTGTCTTGAACAACTATCTAATCTCCCTTTGATTTATTAAAATCTGCCCGGTATAGTTTTATTGGTAACCCTAGCTGTAACGCAGGCAACTACCGTCATATTCGTACGAAACGCTGAAGAGCCATATAAACACTCAACTGCAGTACTTCGTTACCTAACTAATTATTATTTTAGGATCAATAAATTAAAACGCAAATATGCAGCCGCATTACTGCGACCCGCTGGGAAAGTGGATTAAGACGGACTTGGCGAAATTAAATGGCTAAGTCTGAGGTCAGATTACACTAATATATAGCTGCGATAAAGTAAAAGTAAACGTTGTGGTGGATCGAACCCAGATATGGTGAACTTGAACGCAATTATAAGGCCGGTGTAAATGGGCAAGCATACCGAAACTCGCACAACATACACTGATTTGACTGTATCGAAATAATGGCAAGTCGAAAGCACTCAAAACTGTCAGGCTAGCAAGTATGGTTTAATGACTATAGAGGATGCTCGTGAAGTGTGTAAGGACAGAAGTAATGGCTGGTGGGCTGTTGTCTGTGCCCTTCCGGAGTGAGAAAGGCGTGAGTATATTTATGTATTGCGTAGACAATATACCTGCTAACTTAAGAGTGAAAAACTATACACAAAATAAATAAATATCATAGGACATACATAGTACACAGCGCCATCTAGACCCAGACTAAACATAGCTTGTAATATATGTTCTGAAATGAAAACGTCTTTATGCATACAAATAGTTACAATAAGTGGGCAACGAACCGCGGCCTCTAATGTAGCAGGCGAACGCTCTACTGCTGCCCCACTCTAGTCAAATGAACAAAACTAGTTAAGCAATCTAATATTTCTCAGCTGTCTGTCTCGATATAGAAATCCTAAAACTCATATTTCACAGGCAGTAACAATATTAACTGAAAATCACAAAGTTACAATTCAATTTCACTAAAACTGACTTACAAAACTTGTCCCCCAGGGTGCATAATTTAGTTCGACGACGTGACCACGAGTTTACGATCACACTGCGGTCGATGTGATCTTAGACTCACTGATTTATCACCGAATGTTCATTTCGGAATAAACATTCTATTCCCGACTGTATTCCATCCGCTAATCATCATGGCTTCTTGTTATTTAACCTTACTTCTCATACTACTACTAGCTGTACCCGCAACTTCGTTTGCGTGGACTTAATAGGTATTTTTTTGGGGCGACCCTAACACATTTCTGAAATAAAAGAAGCCTAATTTAAGCCTTATAACATCAGGTATCTGCAGTAAAAATCCGGTCAAAATCGGCACAGCTGTGTGAATTTCGATCTCGTTCCCGCTTAGTAAAAAGCCGGTATAAAAAGCCTGTCCTATTCCAGACTATAATCTATCCCTGTATTGGTACAGGGATAGATTACTGGTCAAAATCAGCACAGCCGTTTCAGGGATTACCAAGTCAAACAGACTGTCAGGCAAACAAAAATATTAAAAATTGGTTTGTTTGTTAAGTACCTTAATTGTATAGTTTACTAGGTGTTGCCCGCGTCTTCACCCGCGTGGAATTTCGATCCCGTTCCCGCTTAGTAAAAAGCCGGTCTAAAAAGCCTATGTCCTATTTCAGACTATAATCTATCCCTGTACCAAATTTCAGCCAGATCCGTTCAGCCGTTCTGACGTGATTGAGTAACAAACATCCATCCATCCATCCAAACTGTCACATTTATTATATTATAACTGAGATTAGTGGACTAAATGCGAAATGCTTTGGATGGATAGTTGATGTTTGTCGCTCAATTACACCAAAACAGCAGAACGAATCTGGATGATTTTTAACTCGGTATGTCACATTCTTGACGCGGGCGAAGAAAAAGATGCTGTGTTAGAAATAAACATTCCATTGCCGACCGTATCTCATCAGTTAATTATCGCAGCTTCATGCTATTTAAGATCATTGAGATGTCCATTTGATAAATATTATTATGGCATGGTGGTTATTTAAGACGGTTAAGAGACCGATATTCTTAGCAATCCATGGATTCTCCGTGCGGGTGCCGGGTCCATCGCGTTCCTGAGTTGGGAACTCGGGACAGTGCCTGGGACTTGCGACCCAAGTGTAGGTTTAGAAGGGGCCCCTTTTGTTGATGTACATCAACACTCACCTTCACTACCCAAGTTCCCCTCCCTGCCTAACCAAATATGATGCGAACCTACTAGTGCCGCTTTAGACATTCGTCCTAGTAATGAGCTTATTGTAGCTCTCGACAGGCCTGATCTTTAAGTAGGTTATAGTGAGATTTTGCTGGTATGCCTCTTGCTCCCACTTACACTGCATACAAATTAACCACGTAACCGTTTTTGGTTAATTCGTTTCTGAGATCATAGTATTTATTTTTCTTTATTGTGTGGTCCTTCAGTATATTAATATAATTATGATGCACAGTTCGTCGTTTCGAACCAAACGTTTCCTGTCATCATCCTACTAGCGGTTTTTTTGCATTCAAAGTGCACAGTTGCTCAGGTCAAAGCTCGAGGTCCGCTGATTATTTTGATTGGTTTGTTGTCTTTTACAAGAGCGAATGCCGTCTAAACTCCCAACCCGGAGAGGAAAGCCTTTCTTTACGTGGCGAATGCTGTTATGCCGGGCACCGCCGGCTACGGGGTGGTAGCCGGAGATCGTGTGTGGGACTCTCCCACCCGCTTAATCGGATGGGTATACCCACTAAACCCCACGGTGTGCCATACTCTGCGCCTTGTTTGAGGGGCCTGAAACTATGTAGGAATACTTCTATGGCGACCCCGCCTAGCGCGTGCCCACTAACGCGGACACCAAACCTTTAAAACTCTCGATTGGTCGACGTCCAGGCACACATGGACCTGCGCCAAAGCCTCGTATATTGTTAAGCAGGTGCAACGAATAGCAGGTAAGGTTGGACGGTTGACTTGGGCCCTAAAAGAAAGTCTGCGCAGGAGTTTCGTCCGTTAACCAGCACGTAGAGTTGGCTTGGACTCTGAAAATCTTGGTGGTGCATATATCCTTTTTTTTCGTGCGGGAATCCCATCGGATACCCCGCCGCCGGCCAGCGGGAACGCTTATGTCGGGCTTGTACCGACTAAAACCGTACGCCGCCGTCTCAAGTCTTAAGACGCCGGGGTGTAAGGTTGCCCATAGAGCATATCCCTTGCACGCCGACTGACCCGGAGCCATCTCCGGTTTCGAGATGGCCTCCTCGGGTTTGGGAACCACGGTGTCCCCGTCTTGCCCCGGTTTGGGGGACGCCGTCCCGGACTGCTTCTGCTGGGGTGACAGGCAGCCACTGCTGCCACCCCCAGGCCTGCGCTCATAGAGGACGGAGGTCGTTAAGCGGGTAGTGCATATACCCCATGTAATGAAACCTTATTGGATTACATTTACACTTCTGTATGCTCCTTTGTACCTACTCTGACATTTAACGAACATTCTATTCACTTACATAAACGTTCAATTATTTCAGCTGTAAGCGTTTCAACGGCGCCACCGCCGCACGGCAACAAGACAATGGACGGCGTGACGCGCGAAACGATGTATTTACCACAAAATATTATTAAATAAACATCCTTATGATATACAATGTGTTGTATTGAATGTCTGGCATATTGAACAGTAGGTGTTCTGCTGTCTGGCAAGTTGGACCAACGTTACACACTGTCTTCTTCCTCCGAGCGACAATCCCCGTTGCACCCAAAGATTGGACTCCACCTATTTCTTCTTCCTATGGTTTGGATAATCTTCGCTTTACCTTGTACTTTACTCACGGGTGCAATGGATGTTATTATACATATTATAAACCGTCCTCTTCAATCACTCTATCTATTAAAAAAACCGCATCAAAATCCGTTGCGTAGTTTTAAAGATTTAAGCATACATAGGGATATAGGGACTACATCGAGATACATGCTCTATGGGCAACCTTACACCCTGGCGTATTAAGACCCGAGACGGCGTGCGGTTTTAGTCGGTTCAAGCCCGACATAACCGCCACGGTGGATCCGAAGGGATTTCCGCACGAAAAAAAAAAGGGAAGAGACTGAAAGAAAGAAAGAAGGGACAGAGAAAGTGACTTTGTTTTAAACTATGTAGTGATAAATTACCTAAGAAGCTTAAAGATCTGCCAAACATAAACCTCTTTAAAAAAAGGTTGCAACCATTCTTGATCCATAAGTGCTATTCTTATTCACTGCGTGAATATTTAGAGGACAAATGTTGCGAGGTCCAGTAAAGTTTAAGGAAGATTATTTAAAATTTATTTGTAGATATTATTAATTGTGAGCGGCGATAGCCCAGTGGCGGACGTAACGGACTGCTGAGACGAGGTGTCGAGTTCGATACCCAGTCGCCCCGGGCACACACCTCTGACTTTTCGTAGTTATGTGTGTATTAATAAATGTTAATTATCGCTCGCTTAATAATGTGCCCGGTAGATGGCAATAGGATTCGGCCCCATGACATTGGGACCTTAACATAACTGGCGAATCGTGGGTGTGTAATACACCTCTGCCTACCCCTTCGGGGATACATGCGTGAAGTTATGTTATGTTATTATTAATTGTTGAAATTATTTATCACATATATGAGACTGTTAAAAACTTGACATTGTTAATTACATATTTTGATATTTTCACACTATTAATTACATACTATGACGTTATTCAATACGTATTATTAATTATTAGACATTGGTTTTTGATAATATTGCTAAGACAACAGTTTTAATAAATTTTCTTGAAACTTCATTGTTGCATGCTAACATATAATTTTAAAATTTGCACACCTGTCAGAGGTAAGGCGGAGCACTCATACATATATAA
Organism: Cybosia mesomella; assembly: GCA_946251805.1. NCBI lineage: Eukaryota > Metazoa > Arthropoda > Insecta > Lepidoptera > Erebidae > Cybosia > Cybosia mesomella. The sequence goes on along the minus strand of OX276413.1, from coordinate 17,614,066 downwards.
TTATATAAACCAACTCTATGTTCCTGTCTTATGCGAATAAAATGATATGATTTGATTTGACGGGAGCGACTGTCGTGTGAACTTCAACCACTAGAAGAAAATCTGCGCCCGTGCCTCGTCGAGGTTGGCTTGGGTTCAAAAGGGAACATGCTCTTAAAACTTAAATGTCGAACGTCTCAGCCTAAGAAATCCGATTACCAACAAACTCAACATTGAACCTTACGACAGTGTGTCCAAACTAATTCAAACTGTAGTTTCTCATCTGAAGTTGCCCTTGTGGCTATTAATCTGACTTTATTGTTATCCTAATGACTTAGAGAGTCGACCCTTGATCCCTCATACAACTGGTAAGTGAATCAAACGTGCGTACATAAGGAGATCAAGTACTTTTAAGTTTATACCTTTTTTTTTTTTTTTTTTTTTTTTTTTTTCGTGGTTTATACCTAAACTTAGCAACAAAGCAGCTACATCAAATAGAGTAAGCAACGAAAGTTGCTGATCATGATATTTACTTTGAAATACTTACTTCACACACCTCTGACTTTTCGTTGTTATGTGTACATTAATATATGTTAATTATCGCACGCTTCATAATGTGTCCGTTAGATAGCAATAGGCTCGCCCCTAATTACATTGGGACCTTAACATAACTGGCGAATCGTGGGTGTGTAATACACCTCTACCTACCCCTTCAGGGATACAGGCGTAAGTTACGTTATGTTTTAAAAATAATTAAATATAGTCACTTCTACGTGTCTCCCTGTTTCTCCGCTAACCTCTATTAAACCATACAACGAATTTTGATTCGGTTGTGACAATTATTTAGGTGCTTTATTTTAGGGTCAAGGGTAGTTTGAAGGTTGGAGTATGTTAAGCTACTACCGTCGTTAACTGAAGTCATACAGGTAACTTTGCCTACGTAAATTTCATTTAAACAACCTTTTTAGGTGAAATAAGAAAAATTGTTGTGTCTATCGTGCTGGCAACATATCAATACAGAAAGCTACACCCATGTTGGCTCCCAAGACTCATGGACTTCAACTGAACATAGAGACATAGGCAATGGCATTTATGATCTCTTGAATCATTTAAACTAGTTTTCGTACATGTAACTTAACTTCTATACTCTATAAAAATCTCGTGTCACAGTGTTCGTCATCGAACTCCTCCGGAAAGGCTTGATCGATTTTTATGAAATTGTTTGTGTAGGTATATGTATATGTCATAGGGTATTTTTTATACATCTGGGTGAATGAGATCAAAAATTAATGCGGGTGGAGCCGCAGGCAACAGCAAGTACTATTATACTATATATATTATACTATTATAAAACGGTAAATTAGTTATGTCTGTACATTGGGAGATGTAGAATATACTGCTTCCGGGCTGAGTCCTGACTGAGTACGACTGAGTCGCAGAGAATACGCCGCCGAGGCTCTCCAATAAAACCTAATCTCCTCTTCTACGCACTCGTCGGCGCCCGGACCTATACCACTGAAGATGTCGACCGCAGTGATCGACGAAACGTTTGGAACGCAAGTTTCATATGGACCACGGGCAAACAGCCCGGAAACAGTATATTCTACATGCAACGCCGGCCGTGATAGCCTAAAGATTTATATCAGATTTTTAAGTTCGAAATCTGTGCAATCGTCCTCGCCTTTTGCCACTGACTCTACCTTATATACCTAAGTCTTGACAATCCCTGGGGTTATCCTTTCGAGGGCTTACCCGGGGTGCCCGGCAACGGCCACTGGGGGAGGACACCGTGCGGTTTTAGTCGAGACACGACATAACCACCCCCGCTGGCCGGCGGGGGGGGTATACGAAGGGATTTACGCACGTTAAAAAAAAAAAGTCTTGACAATGTACTGTAGATGCGCAGAACGAATTTTAGGTCTCTGTGGTGGAAAGCGCGGGGTGCGACGGCGGAGGCGCGCCAATCAACCAACCAAAGATATATAAAACGAATCACGGGCTCAAAGGACTCGCTACATTGGTTAGCTTACCATCAGGCGCAGTGCAGTCAATTAAACGGACTAAATATTTAAAAAAAACAGTCCTTTTTTTGGTTGGCCAGTTAGTGCTCATGTGTAAACTTTGACGTTTGTTCAAGATTTTTGTCTCTAGTTATACGAACCCTGATACTCGTTTTAAACTTTCATCTCGGTACAAGAACATTAAAGAACATGATCTATAAATTCTGGGTCATGTCTGACGATACTGTCATAATAGCTATAAAAAAAAAAATTTAATGACGGTAATGATTAACGCATGTCCTTAATCATATACGATTAGATCTAAACGATCAATACCTCGAGGTCTGATCATATTTTAATTAATTGAATTGGTACATTACACGTATTTATATGGTACTTGACCAATTAATGGTATTAAAATATAGGGAAAGCAAGTAACGTTGTTTTATCACGGTTTTAATCTACAGATTCAAATCAATTTAGTCAGTTGTGCCCCCCGGTTTCACTCGCCGCACACAGTTCTATTCGGGATGCCGACAGCCAGTGTCTTTCTGAGACTTTTCTTATTGTGATTAGAGGACTAGCCGTTGCACGCGACTTCATCCGCGTTATATTTGAAATAGATCAAGGTGTGTTTACTTCTGCAGTTTCGAACCCAGCATGTATTAGGTTATCTATTTCATCGTTATATTTTCAATCATTTATCATGCAGAAATAGAGGTTTATATATTACATCGAAATTAATTCTATCCGGTTCCGTAATATAATAGCGTGATGACATTTAGTATCAAAGGTTGAGTCTATAATCAACTGTCTTTTACACGTAGGTAACTCTGTAGTGGGGTGCTTGGTTGGGGACCTCCACGCGGTGCACCCTGGGCAACGGAGACGGCAGCGCCTCTCTCCTAGGGCGGGAGAGACGCTGCCGCCTACGGCCAACTCCGACCGAGGCGAGGACGGCCCTGTTGAGGGCTGTTCGGAAGCTTTCCACGTGTCCCTCTGATTAGCAGATGGCACAGTGGAGAGCAAGTAAGGGGGCCATCTCGAAACCGGAGATGGCCCAGGGTCAGTCGGGGTGGGAGGGATATGCTCTATGGGTAACCTTACACCCCGGCGTCTTAAGACCCGAGACGGCGTGCGGTTTTAGTCGGTTCAAGCCCGACATAACCGCCCCCGCTGGAGACCCCCGCTCTCCAGCGGGGGCGGTATCCGAAGGGATTTCCGCACGAAAAAAAAAAAAAAAGGTACCTGTAGTGTCGAGATTTCATATTTTACTGCTCATCACCTTTTAGCTATAGCGTGATGATTTATAGTCCGACCTTGTCGAAGTTCTCTCGAACTTCAGTATTCGTGATGATCTGTTTGTAATAATAAAGGAATGATCAATAATAGATTTAGTCGATTTTACCCTGCTGCTCCTATCACACTTGTAATAGCGTAATGATATATAGCCCAGTTTATGACCATACCCTAGAAGAATATTCATACAAAACTTCAGCTGAATCTGTTCAGCGGTTTTCAAGTTATCGATAATAAAAGCCGACAAACAGATTTTGGCATCGGTATCGTTTCTAGAACACATAGCAATTTTTTTTTTTTTTAAATATTCAATGTCTGGTTTTCACCTAGTTACGATTGTATTATGTTTAGATTATTTAATTACGTTAATAATTACAATAATGTAATTTTATACGTAAATATCAATTTATATATTTACACCCTATACATACACATTAGCATTTATTATGAATTATTTTTATAACTTATCAGTAATTAAAATCATAGTGTCGATAAGATTAATCACAAATCGTAATTTACTTATTGAGTACACATGATTATTACAACATTATGAATGCATGAAGACCAACTTGGGGCCTGAGGCAACCCCTCACCTGAAAACCGGTACTCGCAAGTCCGAACTGCTGATTGACGGACGAAGCTCTGGCGCAGACTTGGGGGGGGGGTCAGATGCCATTCGCTCCCGTAATAGCCATAAGTCAAATCAAGAGAGTGGAAGAGCGGGCCACGGGCCCAAAGTGGAAGGTTTGGATGCAACCGCGACTAACGTCGTGGTGACTGAAGCAACGGATAAATGATACGTCCCGTAGGTACCTATGGCAGTGCGCCTGTGGAACATCGGATACGACTGGGTGCTTCGCGGTGAGCTCGTAGGCGGTGCCGCCGTCACGTGCTACGCGGACGACACGCTCGTGACGGCGTGCGGGGCGACGTACCGCGAAGCGACCCGAAAGGCCACGACCGCGGTTGCCCAAGTCGTTAGGCGGATCCGGCGGCTGGGTCTCGAGGTGGCCCTGCATAAAACCGAGGCCCTGTTCTTCCATGGGCCTCGGAGCAAGCCACCCGAGGGATCCAGTCTCATCGTGGGAGGAAATCGCATCGGCATCAAGCCCCAAATGAAATATTTGGGGCTCGTGCTCGACGGCCGATGGGACTTCGGAGAGCACATCCGAAGTCTGGCCCCCAAACTGAAGGGCACAGCTCTTGCTCTGGCTCGGCTGTTGCCCAACATGAGGGGGCCCGATGACTCCTGCAGGAGACTCTACGCGGGGATCGTGCGGTCCATGGCCCTGTATGGGTGTCCAATATGGGCGGAGGCCCTGAGGACCAGAACTGTGCAGATGCTGCGCGCTCCGCAGCGAGTTCTGGCCATCAGGGTCATCCGAGGGTACCGCACGATCTCCTTCGAGGCGGCGAGTCTCCTTGCCGGAACTCCGCCATGGGACCTGGAAGCGAGAGCCCTTTCGCAACTGTACCAGTGGCGAAAGGAGGCGCGGGAGCAGGGATGGAACCCCGAGCCTCGAGAAATCGAGGCCGTGCAGTCCCAGCTCCGCCAGGCCATCGTGGTGGAGTGGAAGGAACGACTTGGGCAACCAAGCGCAGGGCACGCCGCAATAGAAGCGGTAAGGCCCATCATGGAGGATTGGCTGGAGAGGCGACACGGAAGCCTCTCCTACCGACTGACGCAGGTGATCTCAGGGAAGGGGTGCTTCGGGGACCACCTGCATCGGATCAGGAAGGAGCCAACGCCTGAGTGTCATCACTGCGACGCGAGCGAGGACTCAGGGCTGCACACGCTGGCGGACTGCCCGGCGTGGGAGGCGCCGAGGCGTGACCTCGTGGCAGCCATCGGGGTGGGAGTCCTCTCGCTCGGCAGCATGATTGCGGCAATGGTGCGGAGCGCGAGCGCGTGGGCCGCCGCCGCCTCCTTCTGCGAGCATGTAATGCTCGCGAAGGAGGTGGCGGAGCGCGCCCGGGAGAGACTTAGAACTCTCCCGGTCCGCCGAGCCCGCAACTTGCTCGCCGCGCGTCGCAGGCAACTCAGGCGCCGGAGGTCGCTTAACGACCTCCGTCCTCCATGAGCGCAGGCCTGGGGGTGGCGGGTGAGGCCACCTGCCACCCCAGCAGAAGCAGGCCGGGACGGTGGGGCGACTAGCGCCCCTCCCCCAAACCGGGGCAAGACGGGGACACCGTGGTTCCCAAACCCGAGGGGGCCATCTCGAAACCGGAGATGGCCCAGGGTCAGTCGGGGTGCGAGGGATATGCTCTATGGGCAACCTTACACCCCGGCGTCTGTAGACCCGAGACGGCGTGCGGTTTTAGTCGGTTCAAGCCCGACATAACCGCCCCCGCTGGCACGCGGGGGGGTATCCGAAGGGATTTCCGCACGAAAAAAAAAAAAAAAAAAGGGATATGCTCTATGGGCAACCTTACTTACACCCCGGCGTCTGAAGACCCGAGACGGCGTGCGGTTTTAGTCGGTTATAACCGCCTCCGCTGGCCGCTGGCCGCCCCCCCCCCCCCGGCCAGCGGGGGCGGTGGGCGGTATCCGAATAGATTTCCGCACGAAAAAAACAAGGTATCTATGGCAAGCATTAACAGGCAACACTACCTTTTTTTTTTTCGTGCGGAAATCCCCTCGGATACCCCCCCGCCGGCCAGCGGGGGCGGTTATGTCGGGCTTGAACCGACTAAAACCGCACGCCGTCTCGGGTCTGCAGACGCCGGGTTGCCTTACCGACAACTAGTCAGAGAGCTTATTCGCTACCTTAGTAGTGTAATAAAACGAATATTTTCAAGGATATTAGTGGGCGTGTGGCGTAACTACAAACGCTTAGTTACGCAATACAACGGTAGATGGCATTCAGAATCGACCTTAATGAATGACAATAACTGTTATGGCAACGGTAATAGTTGTGATAGCAGGTCGAGTGTAAAGCTAAAATGGGGTAAATAAACCCATTACTAAATCGGTAGTATATCAAACTGTTCTATGATTTCGACGGGAAGTGTAGCTTTAAAGTAATCAAGGGCATAGTGTTGGTATGGAAACGTGTATAAGCCAAAGACTATGTATTGACAAGACATGCCCACACATGAAGGGTAAATCTACCGCCCGGTCGTTGGCGTCCTCGTTTGAAATAATAATTCACCCTACAAGACCGTCAGCCAGTCACATCTCGTTCAGATCTGTCAGAACAGACTTGTCAGTAAATCTACAGGACTTGCAGGAGAAACTGATCGTGAGATTCTAAAAACAGAAGATTTGACGTGACGCCATGAATGTTTACGGTCATGTCTTCCCTCAAATTGCACTTGGCGAAATGGCCAGCTGACATCACGGTTTCATAATTCGTCTGGCGTTCGGTTTCCCGTTACAAAACCCTCGCTTTGTTGTCTCAACCATGTTATTTTTGGTATAGTTTTGGAATTATCCGTATATATTTAGATTACGATCGCTAGTACAAGATATATAAACGTTTTTATTGGGGTGGAGGGTTCTATAACATTGGCTTCTACCGTACCCACAAGAAATATATACTTTTATAATGGGGTGATTTTGGGTTCGAATACAAGATTTATCATAATATAATAAAATAGACGGCCTCTGTGGCGTAGCGGTAGTGCATTCGACTGCTACAGCAGGGGGCGCGGGTTCGATTCCCGCTCAGTGCAAATATTTGTATGCATGAATATGTCTATTTGCATTGGTCTGGGTGTTTCTATGTATAATATGTATGTATTTACAAAAAAAAAACTATATAAGTATGTTTATCCGCATTCTGGAACCCATAACACAAGCTAGTTAAACTATGCTTACTTTGGGTCTAGAAAGCGCTGTGTAGAATGTCGTAGAATATTTATTTATTATTATTATTAGTTAACTGTCGCGATTGCAATTGGTACTCCTCATATTAATTTTAATTTCCTTTTTGTGAACAGACGGGATACAAGTCGAAAGCACGAAGTCTACCTAATAAAAAGTGTTCCACGCAACTGCAGCACAGCACTAACTTTTAAAAGTTTTGACCTCCTTACAACTGACAGATGACTTCATCACGATTTTGAGGCCCTATCAATTGCATCATTAATGTGTTCTTGGAATATTTAGAGTCGTGGAACATACAAGATTTCTAGCAAGCTCTGTAGTTGAGTTTATTTCCATTATACCTATCTCCCTCCGGAGTAGGAGCCTACCATTCTGTCATCATAGACTTTCCGAGCTTTTTCTCTTTTAGTTTATTCCCCAAAATAGTCTTTTGCTTTTCCGCTGTACATGATTAAAGAACATTTGGCATTATTCAACTTTAAAGGTGGGACTTCAACCTGCTGTAGATAATCCCGCTCTAGAGGACAATCAACTGACTCACCTGTCTCTCCTGAATACTTAGGTCCCCAAGTTCTCATCAAACTCTAAGCCACGTCTGAGGGCAAATTGACACGAATGCAATATCAAGACTCAGGCTTCAAACTCAATTCCGCAAAGCAATATTCGTTTCAAAAAAAATCTCAGGCCACATCTCCACGAGATGGTTACCTACTACATGGTGCGGTTTCAGGGTGTACCGCAGTGAAACGATGCTGGTGCCGGTTATTTTTTTTTTCAATAAAAGTGATGATGTGGTCGATGGTGGAGCGAGAACTCGGTAATCCGCGTGAAAATGCGAGCAAACCCGGGAAATCTGGAGTCAGATGGTGACAGCCGCGAGGGGCGGAGTCGTACCAGTTCCCGCAGGTGATACCTGCGGGAACTGGTACGCCTCCGTACCTTGCGTAAATTTTTTATAGTTTTTCGGAAACACAGGCCCAGGCAGAGCATTCGACTCCTTAGCAGTACGCGAATTCAACGTATTGCTGAAACGTTTTGTGCGTATGAGTGGATTATCCACCACAATGGAATATCGGTGGCACGTGTGGTCGTTCGATGACGGAAGGGGGCTTGTAAATGGCTCAATAAGGTAAAAGGAGCTTGAAAGTAAACTGAACGCTGTAGAAATCTGAGAAGTATAGCGTTAATGTACGTCAGTGAGGAGCAGCGTAATAAGGAGACGTTGTGGTATAGTAGAAGAGGTAGGGATCAAAATGGAGAAAGGGATTTGATAGGGTTTAGATGGTTTGGATGGCGGCACATTTTAAAGAAAAACTAAGTCGAGAGTAGGTATATGCAAACGCCCGAGGGGGCCATCTTGAAACCGGAGATGGCCCACGGTCAGTAGGGGTGCGAGGGATATGCTCTATGGGCAACCTTACACCCCGGCGTCTGTCGACCCGAGACGGCGTGCTGTTTTAGTCGGTTCAAGCCCGACATAACCACCCCCGCTGGCCGGCGAGGGGTATCCGAAGGGATTTCCGCACGAAAAAAAAAAAAAGGTATATGCAAACGATGAGCACTTATGAAGACAGTTATGAAAGTAGAAGAAGCGAAGGCATATGCCAGAATCGTAGTAAATGAAAAGATGTTGTATTTACCAACCTGTGTATGTGTACGAGTATGTTTGTACAAACATAACTGGTGGTAGAAATTTGATGACACAAATTTGTCATAAAATTCGGCCGGGTATCACCGTGCACGATTGCGAAAAACCCTCCATAGTTATCCAATTTCGGTTTGATTGCGTTCAGGGGTCAGCAAGTGCATAGCCGGGCAGGGGGATTCTGGTCGCAGCACTAGTGGGACCGGTGGGTGTCACGCGGTGCTGCGACGACAATCCTCTTCTGATGAGGCCGTCAAGCTGAGTGCCACCATTGTTAACATGGTACGTGTATGTAATGGTGACCCTGAGACTACCTTCAGCTTACCATCAGGCGAGGTGAAGTCAAATTGACGAGTCCTAAATATAAAAAAAAAACATGGTTGACGAGGGGACACAGTTTTCCAGGTCTAGTCCAGCAAGAAACTGTCTCGTGGAAACGCATCCTTACAGCAAGGAATTGTCGCTCGTCGTTATTTTATATTTCGCCAGATTTGTTCACATTTATGGCCATTGTTCCAGTAGTATGGGTGCCAGCGCGATGTTTTATAGCCCATAACGTCCCTCAATAAACAGGCTTCTGTAACATTTTATCTTAACACCAAAAACTACTCGATATTATTTTATTTATCGTTGTTTGTGTCATTCAAAAGTTGCCCTTAAGAAATAACTTTAAGCGTTAAAGGTATTCTTTGTATGATACTATTATACAGTATACTCACGAATTATGATATTATCGGAAGTCTACGCGATTGTCACACTTTGAAATCATACTAGCCATGGTCACGGGGAGACTCCCCATGACCATGGCTTCTGTAAAGCAACCGAAACGTCGGGTCCAATGTACATAATAAAATAACATCAAATAAATCGCGATATCCCTTTAAAAAATAGTTTTATTTCATCTTACGAATATTCTTTAAGAGGCAGGCAGAGTAGTACTAACTGTCACATTTGACCACTGTTTTTCGGATGTACGTAATAAAGAGCGAGCCTTTTACTTTATACGACTAAGGGATGCTGTTCTCCCATCGGCAGTAAATATATAGGTAATACTAGCTGTAGTCAGTGGCTTCGCCCGCATGGAATCCTGTTACCGTTCCTGCTTCCCATGGGAACCTATCCAGGGATAAAAAGCCTATGTGTTATTCCAGACTACAATTTATTCTTTTACCAAATTTTTGCCAGATCCGTTTAGCCGTTAGAGCGTGATCGAGTAACAAACATCCAAACATCTTCACAAACTATCGCAGTTCTAATACTAGCTGTTGCCCGCGGCTCCACCCGCGTGGAAATATGTGTCCGTTCCCGCTTCCAATGGGAACCTGTTCCAGGGATAAAACGCCTATGTGTTACTATAGACTATAATCTATTCCTGTACCAAAATTCAGCCAGATCCGTTTAGCCGTTAGAGCGTGTTTGAGTAAAAATGTCTTCACAAACTTTCTCATTTCTAATATTAGTAGGAAGGGGGATGAAGGATTATGCTCGCGCTGAAATCCGGCCTATGCATAGTGCGAACGGTCCTAGTCCTTGATGGTTATGGCAGCGAAGGCTGCTAGGTGCCAACAGTGCGTCCGTTTCGGGAGCCCCCTGGGCACCTTTTTTTTTTTTTTTTTTATCGTGCGGAAATCCCTTCGGATACTCCCCCGCGTGCCAGCGGGGGCGGTTGTGTCGGGCTTGAACCGACTAAAACCGCACGCCAGAGGTTTTTTTAAATAACTCTAACTACAATAACAACTAATAGACATAGTTTCCGATTACAGCGCGGGGGGCGCTGAAATTTAGTCTTACTTTAAGCTAAATCTGGCTTCAAGCCGGCACTGCTGACTTGAAAAACATACTTGGCGAAATGTTGTACCTCTTTGACTTTGACATATATGTAAAAATATATCCTAAGTCTATTTCTTAATAGACGTTCTAAATACAGTGAAACCTTTTCGCCAATATCCTAAGTTCCATATTATTATTCAGATATATTCAACATGTTCTTTATTATCATATCAACATAAATAACCCATAATTCTGGTTATACGGCGTCCTCCTCTATAGAATCGGTAAGATATGACTTTGCAGAGGCGATACATATTCGTTTTATATTTTAGAAAGAACTGGCAATGAATATAAAATACTAGAATGGGGGTTATACCATAGTATACGGCTGCGGCGTGGTTGACTTACTCATAAATATTACTAAGTGTCAGAATAAAAAAATGCTAAGGTTAGGTTTATAAAGGTATATTTTTTGGGTCGAAGGAATATTATTGTAAGCTTTGCGATGCAATGTTATTTTGCGATTTTACCAAATGTAATGCCATACATTACATTTGGGAAAATCGCAAAATAATTTACTTTATACTCGTTATAACAAACCAAATAAGCCCCAATTCGAGAGGTTTACTATTAGCCGTTAAAGTATTCCACAATCCATAACGTGATTTCATCATCAGATCAGCTCAATGGTGTCATAGCGATGTACTGTCATCTGGATGTCACATGCCTACAAGGTTTCAAGTCGATACAATTACAAGTTGTTTAAATACTAGATATTCTCACATACGGGTTTCACATAACTTTTAATCCCGAAGAGGTAAATAGCAGATAAAACCGCGAGATGTAGTTAATAGTTATAGATAGGTTGAAAATACAGTTGAGTACATCGACATGGGAAGGTAATGAAATTCAATTCCGTCACGGTGTCCTGTTATTGAGGACATTAGGAAACCCTTCTCGAAAGCTTTTTGTTACCCTTAATCTATATTGACCGGTGACAAGAAGGTTTTAAATCATTGTGGAGAGGATCAGAAAGAGATTACATACGGTAAAAGTTAGGTGAATAGTTTGGTTTGACGTTACTAACCAAGAACCGAAGAAATTAAACTATTTGTTTCATTTCTTCGGTTATCTGTACTATTATTATAAAGAGAGAAGCCGGATTTTGTGAGTTTGTTTATATGTTTGGGGTAACCTTCAGAAGAACGACACTTATTGGAAAAATTCTTTCAGCATTTGGAAGGTACATTATCCCTAGGGCACGCCGCAATAGCGGCGGTAAGGCCCATCATGGAGGATTGGCTAGAGAGGCGACACGGAAGCTTCTCGTACCGACTGACGCAGATGATCTCCGGGAAGGGGTGCTTCGGGGACCACCTGCATCGGATCAGGAAGGAGCCAACGTCTGAGTGTCATCACTGTGACGCGAGCGAGAACTCAGGGTTGCACACGCTGGCGGACTGCCCCGCGTGGGAGGTGCCGAGGCGTGACCTCATGGCAGCCATCGGGGTGGGAGTCCTCTCGCTCGGCAGCATGATTGCAGCAATGGTGCGGAGCGCGAGCGCGTGGGCCGCCGTCACCTCTTTCTGCGAGCATGTGATGCTCGCGAAGGAGATGGCGGAGCGCACCCGGGAGAGGTTCAGAACTCTCCCGGCCCGCTGAGCCCGCAACATGCTCGCCGCGCGTCGCAGGCGACTCAGGCGCCGGAGGTCGCTTAACGACCTCCGTCCTCCATGAGCGCAGGCCTGGGGGTGGTAGGTGAGGCCGCCTGTTACCCCAGCAGAAGCAGGCCGGGACGGTGGGGCGACTAGCGCCCCTCCCCCAAACCGGGGCAAGACGGGGACACCGTGGTTCACAAACCCGAGGGGGCCATCTCGAAACCGGAGATGGCCCAGGGTCAGTCGGGGTCCGAGGGATATGCTCTATGGGCAACCTTACACCCCGGCGTCTGCAGACCCGAGACGGCATGCGGTTTTAGTCGGTTCAAGCCCGACATAACCGCCCCCGCTGGCCGGCGGGGGGTGTACGAGGGGATTTCCGCACGAAAAAAAAACAATAAAGGTACATTATCCCTGATCGACATATATATATATGGTTATGGCAAGCGAAGCGAAGCGAGGGCGGTTTGCTTATAGTTTACCGACCGTACCGTACCGGACCATTCTCCGACCTATTCAGTCTAAATACGAAACGCCTACACTATCATATTTCCATGAAGCGACTGACTCTCGGGATTGAAGGATTAAATAACAGTACCGTAAAGCCAAAATTAACCACACCGTGGAAAAGATGAGTCGGAGAGTGGACTCCAAGGAGCAGGCATTGGTGGGATTGGTGCTCGGATGAAGAAGAGTACTTATAGATAGAGTATAAAATTACTATACGCCACCAAAGCATTAAATTTGGTAACGATTCAATCGTGACGAAGGAAAATGTTAATTTGGTGCCACTTCTCAAGACGAGCAGCTCAAGACGAGCAGCTCATTCATACTACGAAAAGCATAGCTCTACTTTTATTTTGTTTCGTGTTTTTTTTTCACAAAATAGACATAACATAACATAACATAACATAACATAACTTCACGTCTGTGTCCCCGAAGGGGTAGACAGAGGTGTATTACACACCCACGATTCGCCAGTTATGTTTAGGACCCAACGTAATAGGGGGCGAGCATATTGCCATCTACCGGGCACATTATTAAGCGAGCGATAATTAACATTTATTAATGCACACATAACTACGAAAAGTCAGAAGTGTGTGCCCGGGGCGACTGCGGATCGAACTCGAGATCTCGTCTCAGCAGTCCGTTACGTACGCCACTGGGCTATCACCGCTTAAATACACAAAATAGAAAATTTAATATTTCAAGTAACTACATTCCACGAGCCATCGGTAACTCAAAGACGCAAGAATCCACAAGGGCCTACAAAATAGACGGCTTTCATCTTGGGGTAGCCTATTTTTATCATAAAATATGCAAAAAGGATTTCTTTTGAAGTTTTACATGATTAACTTTGAAAGTTTCATACAATAATGGATTATCTGTAGCTCTTACGCAGCTGTTTAAAGCTGAGGATCGCTTGATAAGATTTTAATACAAAATCTTGCATAATAAATACATTTTTATAATGTTATTTAATATTATTTGGGTAGAAATGTTATATAACATATTATTGTACCTAATAAAAATGATAATTTGTTTTAAAAACATATCTAATATTTATGGGAACACCAAGCGCGAGGATGAGAGCGCAGGGGGAATCGAACTAAATGTACAAAATGTTATGCAGTGTTTTATATCTTTCGCGGCAGCGTATGCAACATCTAGTTGCGGGTACTGAACGGCGGGGTGCTTGGTTGGGGAGGGGTGCTTGGTTGGGGACCTCAACGCGGTGCACCCTGGGCAACGGAGACAGCAGCGCCTCTCTCCCAGGGCGGGAGAGACGCTGCCGCCTACGGCCAACTCCGACCGAGGCGAGGACGGCCCTGTTGAGGGCTGTTCGGAAAGCTTTCCACATGTCCCTCTGATTAGCAGATGGCACAGTGGAGAGCAAGTAAGGGGGCCATCTCGAAACCGGAGATGGCCCAGGGTCAGTCGGGGTGCGAGGGATATGCTCTATGGGTAACCTTACACCCCGGCGTCTTAAGACACGGGACGGCGTGCGGTTTTAGTCGGTTCAAGCCCGACATAACCGCCCCCGCTGGAGACCCCCCGCTCTCTAGCGGGGGCGGTATCCGAAGGGATTTCCGCACGAAAAAAAAAAGAAAAGGGTACTGAACGGCGTTCCTAGATTTATAATGTAACATATTACAAAGCGAATCGTAGAGACTACGGGATATATAGCAACGAGTTATTTTTTGCGAATGCACGCTTAGTAAATATTACATTACACAATGCAACATTACACCGCCTAACGTCGATAAGTACGGGATGTACTAAGAAGTTGTAACATAATATGGTAAAGAATGTGTGCGTAAGAACTGCTGTGTGGGTGCTGTCCGCTCTCAAGATTAAAAAAGAAATTAAAGTCGCTTAACGACCTCCGTCCTCCATGAGACCAGGCCTGGGGGTGATAGGTGTGGCCGCCTGTCACCCCAGCAGAAGCAGGTCGGGACGGTGGGGCGACTAGCGCCACTCTCCCAAACCGGGGCAAGACGGGGACACCGTGGTTCCCAAACCCGAGGGGGCCATCTCGAAACCGGAGATGGCCCAGGGTCAGTCGGGGTGCGAGAGATATGCTCTATGGGTAACCTTACACCCCGGTGCCCGGTGTCTGAAGTCCCGAGACGGCGTGCGGTTTTAGTCGGTTCAAGCCCGACATAACCGCCCCCGCTGCCCGGCGGGGCGGTATCCGAAGGGACTTCCGCACGAAAAAAATAAAAATAAGGTACAGCAAAGTGATCGTAAACGTTTTAGATTATACATAACATTTTAGTGCTAGATATCTAAGTTTCTAAATCAATTTAACTCTCCCTCCCTGGGATTTCTGGAAGTCGTGTTAGATATGTGGGTCACTACTCCCTGGTGTACAGGAGTTCCTGAAGTGGGAATGCAGATAAGATTAATCTCGTTAAAGTACCTTTTTTTTTTTTTTTTATCGTGCGGAAATCCCTTCGGATACCCCCGCCGGCCAGCGGGAGCGGTTATGTCGGGCTTGCACCGACTAAAACCGCACGCCGTCTCGGGTCTTCAGACGCCGGGGTGTAAGGTTACCCATAGAGCATATCCCTCGCACCCCGGCTGACCCTGGGCCATCTCACCACTAACAGCATCGCTCATCCTGTCTCCTCTGAAAGCAGAGGAGTACGGAGAGCGATGTGTTTCCGCCACGTTGGGTATTGGCCGACGATCAATGCCAACCCTATAAAGGGGTGAAGGGGAAGCCATTGACCGCCGCCCAGGGTGTACCGGCCACTCCGATTCCGTTCCCCCCGGACTGCAGCGGGATCGGAATCGGAGCGACACTCGAGGAGGTTACCCAACACACACCCCCTCGTTAAAGTACCTTGATATTTCTAACTCATGCATATTCTTGTAGCAGTCGATCACATCTGATAATATAATATATTAAATAGAACGCGGAGTTTATTCGCAAAGTATGGACACACCCTAAAACTCACCCAAAAGTCTCACGCACCCTTCCATCCTAAATAGGTTATATAAAAGTATTTTATTGTATTAGCATCAGAATGGCAGCTCTGTAGAAGTTTTGTTACAAAACTTGGAAATACGATTCTCTATTTTATGTTTTGTTCATGAATGTTACAATTTAACATATTTGCAATATCTTTTTACATTTTATGATACAACAAAACAGCACAAGTGTCATAACTAACGGCTTTAAGAGGAGAATTTTCTTAGATGGCGAATACTCGATAGGATAGGATGTAATTCACAATATATTGTTGTCTCTATATCCTTGCGGGTTACCCCGCGATATGTGTGTGATAGCGTGGTATTTTGAACGGATCCCGGACTCCAAGCAAATTTCGTGGATGCGACCGGGATTGACGCGAAGATGATGATGAGCGTAGCCTTTTGAACTGCTTTCTAAGTTCATTGATTACTAGACTATATTAGTACATAATATATATACTCGGTGTTAAGGAAACGCTCCCGAAAACGAAGACAGGTGATAACACTGAAGATAAAAAAAAATTGGAGCGATTTTTTCTATTCCATCGTTTATTTTTTTTTGATATATTTTTTAAATATGTCTTATTAGCATTATTCAACCCCATCGTGTTAGTACAGCTTAATGAAACGATAATTTCATTAAAAAAATACATCACTGCACCAGAAATAAACGGATGCTGCAATGAATATATCGGTATAACATCGTCGGTTGTTGACCCCCGCAGGGGGCGGGGTCAACGGCCAGTTTCATTTAGCTGTACTGTCATGTAATGATGGATCGTGAATAAAGATAATAAAAAATAAAAAAAAGTGTTCAACTTTTTCTTTTCAATCAATTTTTTTTATCTTCAGTACTACTATCTCCTGTCTCCGTTTTGGGGAGCGTTTCCCTAACACCCGGTATAGTGGATTTATTATATTTCCCATAGCTCCATTTTTAGGGATTTTCTTTAGAAAAGCCCTATTGCTATCGAGTTGTCGTCGTCGACGTCGTCGTTGCCAATTTTCTGTCACGGTTTTGGGTATGAAGGAGATGAGCTATCGAGTTGCTGTTTTCGGTAATAGATTCGTGCTGGGGTGAACCATTGCAAGATAAAGAAAAAATCGCAAAAAATCGCTAAATCGAAAATCCCTTGTATTCGGCTGAGCTCGTCTCAGGAATTCAACTTGTTTTCTTATTAATTTCGTTGCGGGTTCCAAGATAGTTTAACTTTTCCTGGGGTTTTCGAGTGTCATTGCTCGGTGTATTCGTAGGTCACTGCTGTTCTACTGGTTCTGGTGTACAGAAGATACAGTAGTGGGCGGGGAGCCATTAGTCTCATATTATTTCTATTAGATATGTAAAGTATTATTGTACTTCAACTTTTGTTTGTTCAGGCAGACATTCAGACTTCTAAATATTGTCTATATTCAACTGTACAAATAGATATAATATATTCCACAAATACAAATTCACGATCCTCTTAAGATCACTAGATAAAATTTATACTGTATAAATATTCAATATTATTCTTATCTGTTCCAAATACATAAAGAAACCGTCCGTTTGAATAGGTCGCGTCAATCATTAATTCATGAGCACCCCTAAGATGGGGACACGACATGGTCACTCTACTAAACAGAGCCGCTAGACCTCAATTAGAGAGCGTGGCTGCATGGTTACCCTACTAAATAAAGACCTTTAATTAAGACCCGATATCGGCGTCCAGTCATAAATCACGGGTCAACTCGACTTGAATATATTGTGATAATGTGGATTGTCGATTTTGAATTTCGATAGAAAAACACGAGGGTGACTGTGAATTGGTTTAATTTTCACTTCGAAATACGAAATATGTTATGTCAGTTGTTTTTATAATCTGTATTTGTTAAGGAGCTTTTGGCCTCAGAGATGGCCAGCTCCATCGTACCCTGAGCTTACATATGAATTAAAATTATCTAATCTACATGTACACTACGCTTTCAAAATCTCATAGCAGCTTCAGAGAGGTATAGCCAGAATGCTATTGAACCTCCCAACATCCATCGATCGTATATACTTAATACTCGTGTTCGGACACACTCCACCAACAGATGATGTACATCCTCAGAAGTGCTGCTTCTGCACAATTTGGGCTAGCACTTTTCCCCATAAGATGCAAAAACCTATTGAGTGGGATGTCCGGAAAAGCTGGGGTCTAATATTGTCAATTTAATTTCTTCTGATCAGATGAACTGAGTGATTAGTGTGAGTTACACGACGCCCATTGTGTACATTTTGTAAGTTTAGATACTGGCCCAGCAGAAGCGGCATGGCCCGAAATGTTTGTTCCCCATCTCCACGTAGCAAAACGTAGCCACTCTAGCAGGCGACTCTCGAAAGGAAGAGGAAGTACGGCATAATTGGATTACCTCTTTAGTGTAAAATATTAGCTGAGCAACCCTACATGTTTATTATTTTTCTGAGTACAATCGTTCATTTGGGACCGTGAGTCTCCTCAAGCATTGTGAGTGTTTATAGGCTAAGCCGACTAGATGATTCAAGATCAGTTGATTCATAATATACTTGTTAGGAACGGACTACGGACGAAGAATGTACGGACACGAATACGTTATAGTTGCAACAATCAATCACTAAATAGTCCTACATAGGACTGATTGTTGAGTGAGATTCTATGTTTTCAGCTCATCCATTATGCGTATAAGTATTATGGACGATAATGCGTGAGGCTTGCGTATTATTTTCCATCCTTCAACATAACAATACCTTATAAATCTTTCTTATTTATTTATTTATTTATGTACACACTCAATCAGATATAAAAATATCTAAAATGGAAAAAGTAATACAGAGGCTCTGCTTATTTCTCAAAGAAATCTCTTCCAGCAGACCTGCGAGAGGAGAGTTTGAATAGAAGAGAATAAGTTAACAGTGTGTGGGGAAGACGAGAGACAGTATAGGTATATATAAGTATATATATATATATATATATATATATTATTTTATATTATTTTATTTTATATTATATATATATATAATATAAAATAAATACATGCAACCTTAGTACCTTCCTTAGTACTGTTTATGAGAGAACCATTTAATGGAACAAAAATACAGTATATCCATTTATGCCTTGCCTTTCTTCATTTACTTTTGCCCATTTTACTCCTTTTACTGCCCAAAAAAGGAGTATAATGTTTTCAGAGTTCATATTTTTATTGAAGAAAATGATTTTACGCAGAGAGACAGTCCTGTTTTAAATTTTTTGTAAGTTACTAGCTATTTCTCGCGATTCCTCGCATGAAACACTGATCCAGTTACCGTGACCTATAGGAAGCTATTACCGGAATAAAAGTAGCCTATGAGCTATTCAAGTTCTATCTAGGTGTGAAATTTCATACAGATCGTTTCAACCGTTTTGGCGTAATCAAATAACAAACAGTAAAATATAAAATGTACTTGACGAAATGTGTGTTACACCGCTTACCTTATCGGAGATTATACAAGTGCGAGTATAAAAAAAACATTTAGTCTAATTGAGAACCTCCTCTTTTTCTGAAATCGGTTAAAAGGCTTTAGCGGCAGTGATGTATCAGTTTCGTTATTTAATTCATGAATTCACAGTAAGGTAATACTATCTGCAGTAAATTATCGGTATCTTAGGTATTTAATCTGAAAATATTTTATTACATCACTGATAAGATTACCACGATGACAATCAATGGGTCTTTCAATTCTCAAAACAAAAAGACAATACAATACTTCCACTGCTGAAACGAAATAATGAGCTTTCTCTATTTTTACCCGACTGCACCAGAAGAAAGGTTATGTTCTTCGAGAGTATCTATATATGTATGTATGTCACTTACGACCAGGTGAGATAGAGGTCAAACGTGAGTCTGTCATTCATAAAAAAAAATGTATAATTGTTTGGCACGCTCTGTGACCTGAACGGCTCAATGGATTTTAGCTTGAGAGGTGTCGTTAGATTAGTATTCCATTGTGAGATACTCGGGTTTATCAAAATGAAAAAAAAAAAATGATGACAAAATGGTCGCAAAACAAAACAAACTTATGGAGTCGGGTATCAAAATGAAGAGCTTTAAAACGAGATATCAAAATCTATATACCTTTTTTTTTTATCGTGCGGAAATCCCTTCGGATACCCCCCGCGTGCCAGCGGGGGCGGTTATGTCGGGCTTGAACCGACTAAAACCGCACGCCGTCTCGGGTCTACAGACTACAGGGTGTAAGGTTGCCCATAGAGCATATCCCTCGCACCCCGACTGACCCTGGGCCATCTCCGGTTTCGAGATGGCCCCCTCGTGTTTGGGAACCACGGTGTCCCCGTCTTGCCCCGGTTTGGGGGAGGGGCGCTAGTCGCCCCACCGTCCCGGCCTGCTTCTGCTGGGGTGACAGGTGGCCTCACCCGCCACCCCCAGGCCTGCGCTCATGGAGGACGGAGGTCGTTAAGCGACCTCTGGCGCCTGAGTCGCCTGCGACGCGCGGCGAGCAAGTTGCGGGCTCGGCGGTCCGGGAGAGTTCTAAGTCTCTCCCGGACGCGCTCCGCCATCTCCTTCGCGAGCATTACATACTCGCAGAAGGAGGTGGCGGCGGCCCACGCGCTCGCGCTCCGCACCATTGCCGCAATCATGGTGTAAAGTAAGAAAAGTATACAAAAAAAATATTAATAAAAAATCAAAGTGAGTTGAGGTCAGATGGCAGTCGCTGACATAAAAAAAAGAAGTCTCCTCCGTCAATCAGTAGGTTGCGGCTTGCAGTTGAGGTAGGCTTGGGTCCCGAAGACTACTCTACAAGAGTACTAGTAACCGAAATTACTACAATTCCCCTAACCCCTCCAGCTAAGTTAAATTGCATACCACCAGCAATTTAGCTTAGCTCTGAGTTCACCTCAGTAGTCTATTATATTTAATCACGAGTGGCCATTACACTCGTGATTAAATATTCGGTGGTATATTCCCATACAGAAACATAACCCTAATGCAACCGCATTGCGTAATGTCAATAACCACTGGATGTATTAAAGGTTCCAACGTCTAATTATTGGCTCGTAAAACCGTTGACGTCTGAAGCATCCACATCCTTAAATAAAAGATTTCAAACCGAACCGTGCAAGATCTTGTCATAACAACCTTGTTATGGCTATTACTTTTAATCACTTTATTTAATTGCTCAACCGTTAATGGCTCTTAGAATTTTACTTTGGGGAATTAGAATAACGAATACGTTCAAAGACGACGGGTTTAGATTGATACAGATCGGCAACGGGTAGAAAAGAAACACTGATTGTTCCCTAACAGACCGGCAACGTCTAGAAATACTGATTGTTTGGCAACAATCACTGTTTCTACACAATGCTGGTGCCGATTTCTTCTTCAAAGTACAGTCAACGACCAAACTGGCTTACAAAATTCTAATTTATTGATCACTTTAGCTCTTACAACTTTCATAAAATAATAAACAAAACATGATATTTATTAACATTTTCCTCTGGGGATTATAAAACTACTTATAGAATTATTCTTAGGTACAAACCGGGGCAAGACGGGAACACCGTGGTTCCCAAACCCGAGGGGGCCATCTCGAAACCGGAGATCGCCCAGGGTCAGTCGGGGTGCGAGGGATACGCTCTATGGGCAACCTTACACCCCGGCGCGGCGTCTGAAGACCCGAGACGGCGTGCGGTTTTAGTCGGTTCAAGCCCGACATAACCGCCCCCGCTGGCCGGCGGGGGGGTATCCGAAGGGATTTCCGCACGAAAAAAAAAAAGGTACATGTATTGCAATGTCACAAACGTTTGTAAGTATTTAAGTGTCATTCCACTTTTGTTGTTGATGTCCTTAAGGCTCGGCAGCTGGGCCAGAGGAGGAGTTTGTATTTCGCGCACGCTTTTCAAGAGGGAACGGACAAATTTCCTTCCAAAAAGGCGGGACTACCAGCAATGGTGCCTAAGATTTGCAGGAAGCTCTTTGAAACTTTGCTTCGTCTCTTCCAGCAATATGTTGCATGACGGAGAAATCGTATAGCTTATGATACTCAGTTCAACTTGGTTCAAAGTTCAAAGATCATGGTCACCACTTACATACTTATTATCCGTAATATATAAATTCGACGTCGAGCTGCACTTATACGAGAGAGTTTACTTTAGTTCCCGTAAATTCGAGGCGCTCGCAACGGGCAATATAACCCAATCACGAACGACCAGCCGAAAGCGACAATCGGAAGCTCCACGAATATACTCGAAGTTAGTTCTCAGATGACTGAAACTGTTTGTAATCATATAACAGAATAGCGCAGCAGGTGAGCATGTTGTGTTGCTAATTTAAAAAAAAATCTTTGACAATTTCAATGGTTAAGACGTTGAGTGTTTATTTAAAAAAAAAAAACCAAAGCAATATAAATACATGATTCAAACTTCTGGATAATTGAATGTATGGGAGGTAAAACACATGTTTCTGTTTACGCAATGCCAAGTTAAGTTGCCAGTGTTATTTCTCCTTCTCAAATAATATTTTTGTGGTTGCTTTGAAGTACCACATTACATTCAACTCACAGCATATAACGTTGCAAGTGCATAACTTCGCTGTCTGTGAAGAATATATCCTGTCGTTTGCGAAACATGCCAAATAATCCAATTCTGTACTGTCGTAGTAATATTGTAACTTTTTTTTTCTTGCGGATATCCCCTCGGATACCCCCGCGCCGGTCAGCGGGGGCGGTTATGTCGGGCTTGAATCGACTAAAACCGTACGCCGTCTCGGGTCCTAAGACGCCGAGGTGTAAGGTTGCCCATAGAGCATATCCCACGCACCCCAACTGACCCAGGGCCATCTCCGGTTTCGAGATCGAGACTCGGGATTGGGAACCACGGTGTCCCCATCTTGCCCCGGAAAGGGAAGAGGCGCTAGTCGCCGTGCCGCCCGGGCCTGCTTTAATTCATCGGGTACTTTTGTTTCTTTTTTTTTCGTGCGTACATCCCTTCGGATACCCCCCCACCGGCCAGCGGGGGCGGTAATGGCAGCGTATTAAACGCATGGTCGCGTCTTGCGTTAAGGCTCAAATATTTCATTTAACTCACAAAGTAACACTTATGAAAGCCCGAAGGTACATTTAGTGCCTGGCTCAGGCTCTACGATAGAAACACACGGTCACTACTTCAAACGCATTTGATTACAATAATTGTGTTTATTATATGAATAAGCAAGGAGCTGGAAGGAAAATGTAACATGCGTGTATTTAAATATTAATGGATTAAATGATAACATCGCCATTACAGTTTCAGCCTTCAATGGTAATGTAGCATTAAAAGCTTCACTTAAAAGGAACGAAAAACGACGGGTGTTATAAGTTCGAACTGTGTTTGTTTGTGTATCTGTATGTCAAGGTAAAAAAAAACTAAAAAAATCCTTGACAAACTTGGGGTCCGATAGATAGGTTTCGGTTTAGGAATTAGATAGGTTTCTATAGAACCTCAATTAAAAATTAGTATTGTCAAAATTTAAAGACCCGAGACGGCGCGCGGTTTTAGTCGGTTCAAGCCCGACATAACCTCCCCAGCATACGAGGCGATGTCCGCACGAAAAAAAAAGTTACGTTCATTCGCCTTATTTAAAACATAACTTACGCAATTTTAAAATGTATAACACTGATTGTTATATCAAAATACGACCGCATCTTAAAGCTTTGATACAATGAGAAACGTACCGGGGCATAAGTTAGTATGTAAGAAGTTACCGTTCAGAAGCCGGGTGCTTAAGGCGTTACAGTAATTTCCCCAAGGTGAATAAGTTTTCCTAGAATTTCATTACGAACTAGCACGACTTCGTGCTTCGCTTGGAAGGCAGGAATTAGTAAGTAATTCTTAGTTTGAACTCGTGTATGAAGCTGATACCAGAGAATACATACAGAACTTAAGTTCCATGATTCCCTAGAATGCGCGCTCGAGCAATACATAGACTTCACGCTCACAGACGCAAATTTCGGAACGCGCGGGAAAACAGTACGTAGTTGAGAAGTTTAAATTATTTCAATTAAATTTTTAAGCATTTTGTATAAGCATACAAAATGCTTAAAAATTTAATTGAAATAATAAAAGTAAGCACTTTTTCTAAAGATTTAGATCGGAAAAAGAGAACATCTAGAACGGGACTTGAACCCGCGACCAGTCCCTTACAGGGAGAATGTTCTGACCAGCTGAGCTATCTAGACACGTCCCAGATATTCGAAATTCTCCGATATATTCGCCATCTACCGTAATGCGAACTACGGAAATAATGAACTAAAGATTTATTCTTTAGTTTAAATTATACTTTATACAGTTAAATATCGTTTTTATGTTACCAGTTCAACCAAACAACGAATTAAAACAACCACCATGATTCATCCCATTTATGCCTGGTCCAGGCTCTTTTCTCCACGCTTAACTTTATTGCCTTGCGAATCTGGCAGTAAATTTAAATGTAGAAGCAATAATCTTGACGATCATAAGTGTTCTCCTATGAAGGTTTGCTGGGAGAGAACTCATACTGAGTTAAGCTCGCCTTTGTACATCATTTTTATTATTCATGACATGAGAACACATTGTGTATCTGTTTCACATTCTTGTGTGTACAATAAAGATTTTTTTTTGTTTTTTGACGTGACAACGTCTTATAATTTGATGAAGCCGGCTGCACGCACGAAAAAATGAGGCGTTCCATTTAAGGCTTGAAGTGCAAGCGAGAGCGCGGAACGAGCGGCAAAGAGGCACAATCGGCCTCCGCGTTCGGCAGCGTTCGAAATCTGTCTCAGGCTTGAAGTGCAAACGAGAGCGCGGAACGAGCGACAAAGAGGCACAATCGGCCTCCGCGGTCGGCAGGGTTCGACATCTGTCTCTCTCCTACTTGAGTGAGCGATGCGTCCGCGTGGACAGCTGCTATACAATAATACATTTACATGTTTTCGTCAAGTATGAAGTGCAGTGAATTCTTATAACCGATCTTAGTGGTTAAACAAATAAAATTTTCTTTTGAAAAATGCAACCATTCCATCAGTATTTTCTTATGACGTCACGTTCAACTATCGTCAGTAAACCGACTTTACAGACAACCGATATTTTTTTGCGTCATGCCTTTCTCATCAATTCGAATAGGTTGGTATAAAAATTGCAGTATATACATGAATGGAGCTTCTGTATAATTAATGTTGTTCTGTGCTAATACCTTGAAGTGTAATTAGAATGTGCTTGATTAATTATTCCGATATGTTGGCAGAGGTTTCTGTTCACTGGCAAGGCTTCATAGATTAAAAATGAATTAATTATTAGTTGCTTTTAAAGCTCTGATAAGAAGTTAATATTGAAGGTATTGTAAGCCTCCAGGCTAAATTGTATGAAGTTTTAGTTTATCCTAGTTAGTCTAGTTTTAGCCTCTTTTATTTATTTATTTCATATTGGGACACAAAACAGTTATACATTGTATCATACAGTAAAAGGAGAATGTAACAAATTTGGTAAATGTATAACCCACACTTATGTCCGCAGAATAATGTAGTAGGTGGAAAAATTTAAATTGTGCTAATCCTCTGCCTGAATTTATTTGTATTTTCCAATAAGGGAAGTGATGAAATAGCTTGCTTTTTAAATTCATTGTGCGAAAGTGCGAAAATATCCAAATGAACAAAGTGCGTGTTATAGTTATCTAAAAGGCGACGGAGAGGCGCGCGTACCCCTGCATTGGTTCTACACTTTACAGTGTGAAAAAGCCTGGGTACACGCGCCTCTCGCCGGTTTACAGTCCTTGGTACAATATAGCATATATTATTACAAATATTAGAACAGTCAAATCTATTGTTACGCATTCCATGCAACATCATAACTTTCAGAAGACAACGTCTTTTTCAGCTAGAATTGAGATAACCGCCCACCTACAGTTTCTGTCCTCAATCCTTACACAGTTCACGAGCTTCCTCTACTGTCAATAAACCTTCCATGCAAGCCCGCCCGTTTCGAGTACTTTTGAGTTTTTTTTAGTATACTTACTATAATTAAACTTCAAAAAATCATCATCTTCGCAATGTGCCCAGTTGCATTCACCTCGGAGCCCAGGGTTCGCTTCCGATTTTTTGTTTGGCCTAGTTTGCTATTAGGAGAGCCACTACCCCGTTAAAAATCCCTGCACCAGAGCCTCGTGTCGACCCTATGAGTCGTGAAAATGGGATCAATATTTAAAGCGACGGTACAGCGGACAACAGCTAGTCTATCATGTTAGTAAATACTCTCTTAGTACTTAGATCGCTAAAAGTACCCAAAAAAGGGAATATTTTTCTAACCACGTTTCCTTTATCGCCTCTATTATTTCTAAGTCAGCCAAACAGTTTTACGGTCAGTGGCGACTTCACAAACCCCGATGTTTACCTACAAGAAATAATATTTTTCCTAAGAAAACAAAAAGTATAAACGCCCTTGGAATCTGTCATTTCCAGCTCCATATTTTCCGCTTTGTTCTCAACTGATCTTTGCATTCGCTAAAAAAGAAAACACCTTTAGTATCGACACTAGCAGTTTTCTTTTTAGTATAAATATGATAAGTTTCAGAAATATACTCACGTATGTTCGGCTTATAAATATTAGTGAAATCACAAAAGCCAACTACTCGGTAGGCTGTATACTTTTCGATAGGGCACAAAGTATTCAGTTTGACGTTTACTATTCGGTAGTGCATAAAATACTTAGTAGGCCGTTTTTTTTTCTCGGTAGGGAACAAAGTCCTTGGTAGCTCGTATACCACTCTGTATATAGGGCGCAAACATGGCGCAAATTACTTAGCGGACCGTTTACTGTTCGGTTAGGCACAAAGTGCTTATATTATATAAGTGATAGGCCGTATATAGGAGGTCCGTAAATTAATTTCGAGAGACATATGTTAGATTATTGGAATATCGACTGAAAGATTGTGCGGATAGAGTTTATTGCGAAACAACTTTATGTCGCCAAACGCTGCTTCGACTGAACGATTCTTCGAATATTTATCAATCGATTGACTGATGTTTCGCACTTCTTGCCTCGCTCGGATTATATTCCAAAAATAAGTAAAATGGGTTAGGTTAGAACTGTGACCCCAACAGTGCGCGAGCCGAGCGAGCGAAGCGAGCGTGCCGCGGCAGCAGCCGGCAAAGCGCCGGTCCAGCTAGCCCGGAAAGTTTATGGCAAGAAGTGCTATCTATAAAGACAGATCTCTGTGTACAGTGCTTCCTATGTACCGAGATGTCTACAAACAATGATTTGAATTTAACATTCGAAACATCAGTGCATCGATTGATAAATATTCGAAGAATCGTTCAGTCGAAGCAGCGTTTGGCGACAAAAAGTTGTTCCGCGATAAACTCCATTCGCAAAATCTTTCAGTCGATATTCCAATATTCTAACATAAATGTCTCTCGAAATTAAGTTACGGACCCGTATATAGGTAGGGCACTTTTTCAGTATTCTACGCGAGCGCAGCCACGGGCAACAGATAGAATATAATATACTTTTCTATGATTCGGACAGAGATTGATAGCAGTCTGATGACCTTCGCCGTAACATTTCAAAAGCCGACTACACAAAATTAGAAACCGCCTAATTATAGATCAGCAAGGATTATTGGCATATCACTTTTTGCAAGACTATTAAATCTCAATTATCATATCTTTCGATATTTTTATTTCAGAATCGAATTAAATTAAAGTTTAAGTGGAAAACTGCAGATAGGTTTATACAGTGTGTTCTTATAAGATTTTATTTAGCTTCACCTGTCCCGATGTTTGTCATCAAATCTTGCAAATTTCCACTACCCGGTTACCGATACCCTGGGGTTATCCTTTCGAGGGCTTACCCGGCAACGGACACTTGGGGAGGACACCGTGCGGTTTTAGTCGAGACACGACATAATCACCCCCGCTGCCCGGCGGGGGGGTATCCGAAGGGATTTCCGCACGTTAAAAAAAAAACCCGGTTACCGATTGAACTGAAATTTTGCACACATGTGTAAATCGCGAGACATTACAATATTATGATGACATGTTGCTGATCTGATGATGGAGCTGGAAGGTGGCTATAGGAACTTCGCAATGAAACGACACAACCTCATCGAGTTAGGGCACGTTTGAATTGTCTTGACGAGTAATTTTTCTTTCAATGGCAACCAGGGTCTGATTATGGAGCTGGAAGGTGATCATAAGAAATCTGTAATGAAATGACGAAACCCCATCGAGTTTCGGCTCGTTTGATTGGAAATTTTTTGTTATTTTTATTAACAAGGACATATTAAAAGCTTATTTTTAAAATGTTTTTTTATTCCACATATTCATTATTATTTCGCCAATGTGTCTGTTAGTGATCTTGTAACTCAATCAGCCACAAATTACGAGACACTAAACCAACATATTTATGAGACGCACTAAACCAAAATATTTTCATCATAAATTATTTTATTTTGGTCTAGTGCCAAAAAGGCGACCAAACGGTCGGAGCACAAAACTAACATACATATTCACGCTTCAATATATATATAAAGGCGGATTATACTCCCAAATTTATTGATGAAATGTTTAGTATGGAGGTAGAGCTTCGACTGCTGTGTCTCGGCTTCGATTCCGTTTAGTTGAAATATTTGTATATATGAATATTTATTGAGTTATGGGTGTAGGTATATTTTTATTTCCCTTATCTTTATTTTAATTAGGGGTTTGTATCCAGGAAGGATATGCCAGTCCCATTATACCTTTACACATTATTTAATGTTACTACAATTGTTTAGGTAAGTAAGCACTTTAGGTAAGCGATGTACTGCTGAACCAACATAGCTGAACGACATACCTTCTCTTCTGGTTTGAGTGTAGGGGGCCAACTCGAAACCGGAGATGGCCCAGGGTCAGTCGGGGTGCGAGGGATATGCTCTATGGGCAACCTTACACCCTGGCGTCTGCAGACCCGAGACGGCGTGCGGTTTTAGTCGGTTCAAGCCCGACATAACCGCCCCCGCTGGCCGGCGGGGTGGTATCCGAGGGGATTTCCACACGAAAAAAAAAAAAAAAAAAAAAGGTATGTATTTACAAAAAAGTAATTTTGGTTAAGTTTTCGCTCATCTCAATTTTTTAAACATTTGGCACTTTTAGACAAGATGGATAAAATTATTCAAAATACCCTATGCAAAATTTTAAACGCCGTTTTGAACGACCGAGCCTGGCTCCAAGCATCTCTCCCGGTTCGCCGGGGTGGGCTCGGCGTTCGTAAAATTTCCGACGTGAGCTTACCAGCATTTTTGGCTTCGGTCCATGGCACAGAGGAATTAACCAGGAAAATATTATTACCCACACTGGTTAATTCTGAAGTGCCGGGCAAAGCCGAAGCCATAAATGCTTGGAAAATGTTTTGCCCAAATTCTGTTTTGCCCACCAACCTATGCTCCCAGAGACAGTGGGATGAGCCGCTTTGCAACATTTTAAGACAGCAATTAATTAATACGTCCTCTAATGTTGCAGAGCGTGCTCGCCTTTTGGCTGTGGGAGAATGGGAGTCTGGTGTGTGGCTTCAGGCTCTTCCGTCGTCCAACATTGGCACCATGTTGGACGACACGACATTCAGAATTGCAGCCTGTCTTCGTTTAGGTGCTCCCTATGTTGCTCCTCATCGTTGTCACTGCGGAGAAGCAGTCGACAGTCCAGACAGACAGGGGCACCACGGCCTATCATGCAGCAAGAGCGCAGGACGCATGTCACGTCATGCACATTTAAATGATTTAATCCGCCGGGCTCTTGTCACCGTCGGCGTCCCAGCCATCCTTGAACCAGTTGGTTTGGTGCGCGATGATGGCAAGAGACCGGATGGTATGTCTTTGGTGCCTTGGAAGATGGGCAGGCCTTTGGTGTGGGACGCAACATGCGTCGACACCCTTGCGCCTTCCCATCTTCCAAGTACGACGGGCTGCGCCTGTGCTGCTGCGGCATCTGCGGAGACCCTCAAACGGCGCAAATATGATAATATAACCAACAATTATATATTTGAGCCGTTTGGGGTCGAAACGTTGGGTTCGTGGGGTCCGAGCGCATGGTCGCTTTACACGGAAATTGCAAAGCGACTGGTCGATGCTTCGCGTGACCAAAGGGCTGGCCTGTTTTTTGCCCAAAGGATTGGTATTGCCATCCAACGGGGTAATGCCGCCAGCCTTTTGGGTACGTTACCAGTCGACATCGATGGGGAGGAATTCTTCGACACCTGACCCCTTTTTTCCTTTCCCTTCCTTTTTTTTTTAAATCTTGTAAATATTTTTATTTATTAATTTAGTTAGTTTTGTTTATCTGTATATATTAAGTCCGATAGTAGAAATTATAATTTGTCCATTTGTAATCGCGATAGAATTTGTTAAGTACTAATATTCTTAAAAAAATGTGCTAGATTTTTTTTTTTTTAACTGTGTTATACGAATTATAAAAAATATTACAGATATATCTTTGCACTCACACAAGTATACCCGGATATATTAGTATGTACAAAAACCTTGAAATTCGACACAGATATCTTGCCCTATAACAGTTGAACCCAATATTGGTCCCCAACATGTCTATTCAGCATATATATTCACTAAAGCACATACATTGTGACCGATTCTGGTGTTTTGCCAAAATGTGCTTTATGGGTGACATACAGACATATTTACATAAATTATTCTGGTAATATGCTTAAGCAGTGACGAATGTGGATGATAGGTTGTGGCCACTTAAAATTCTCTCAATTTTGGCGATTCGCTCACGCGACACTTCAGTTTTACAGTGAAAATTTCTTTAGGCGCGTTGACCACTTTTTGGGTGAACTCATGGAACTCACGTCATCGTTACTGTGACGCTTTCCATATTGTGTATAACACAGCCATCTCTGTTGTCGCTGATGAACTATTTGATCTGACCTTGATGAAGTTTCGAACTTATTCATAATGAACAACATAGATGGCTCTGTAAATATATTTTTGTTTTTTTTTTCACTTCTGTCGACACTTCCAGAGTGCCACTGTTTTTTTTTTTTGTTATATTGAGTCCGTCAATTGACTACACCCCGCTGGATGGTAACGCTAAGGCTGTAGTCCAGACGATATGGGCCACCGTTCCAGATGCTGTCGATCTCCAAATGGTGGTCCCTACCTTGACGACATAGACAGATGCTTTTACACGCCGCGCTTAAAGAACCCGGGATAGCAAGAAGAATTAACCATGTGTGCTGGTAGAACATTCCAGTTCTTTATCGTGAAACAAAGAAAGGAAGTACCGAACCGCTTTGCGTATTCGCCTACCATTTCGTCAATAACGTTTTTCAGTCTCACGTAACAAGGAGACACGTAAATGCCGTCAGCCAGATACGTTATACCTTTTTTTTTTCATGCGAAATCGAAATCCCCTCGTATACCCCTCCCCCCCCGGCGGTCAGCGAGGGAGCTGCAATGTTACTGTCGAAAACTGCCGTCTACTTGCCGGCGGGTTTGCATAAAAGGATTAATGATAGTAGAGGATCTCGTGAAGAGTGCAAGTACAGAAGTAGATGGCGGGCTGTTGTTTATGCCTACCCCGAAGGGAGCAAGGCGTGCGTACCTATATGTATGAATGTATGTAAATCAAATAAATATGTATGCATTTACATAAATCATTCGTCAATGTCAAAACATATACACAACGCTAATTATTGTTAAAAGAAAGTAATGTTGATAATAAATCGAAAATAATATTGATTCAAGTGTTGCATTGGTCTGAATAGTCGGTAATTATAACAATCTATACTATTATATAAAGCTGAAGAGTTTGTTTGTTTGTTTAGTCTCAGGAACTACTGGTCCGAATTGGACTATTGTTTTGTGCTAGATAGCCCATTTATCGAGGAAGGTTATAGGCTATATAACATCACGCTACTACCCAATAGAGCGGAGCAGTAATCATAAATACCAACAATTCGGACAAATTTCCATTCCGTATTGTAGAAATAATAATTTGTGTTTGGGATAAGTGGGTGCCACGGGGGCGAAGTAAACCACGGGCGAAGCCGCGGGGCACAGCTAGTAGCATAATACAGTAATTAAGATCATTTGATACATAATTGAAAGTTCATTTAGCATCTTTGGTCATTTATCATACATACTACTAAACTAATGCTATAAATTTGAAAGTTTGTATGTTTATTACTGTGAATGTTAAAGGATGCTTTTAATTAAGATCATTTGATACATAATTGAAAGTTCATTTAGCATCTTTGGTCATTTATCATACATACTACTAAACTAATGCTATAAATTTGAAAGTTTGTATGTTAATTACTGTGAATGTTAAAGGATGCTTTTAATTAAGATCATTTGATACATAATTGAAAGTTCATTTAGCATCTTTGGTCATTTATCATACATACTACTAAACTAATGCTATAAATTTGAAAGTGTGTGTGTTTATTACTGTGAATGTTAAAGGATGCTTTTAATTAAGATCATTTGATACATAATTGAAAGTTCATTTAGCATCTTTGGTCATTTATCATACATACTACTAAACTAATGCTATAAATTTGAAAGTGTGTATGTTTATTACTGTGAATGTTAAAGGATGCTTTTAATTAAGATCATTTGATACATAATTGAAAGTTCATTTAGCATCTTTGGTCATTTATCATACATACTACTAAAGTAATGCTATAAATTTGAAAGTTTGTATGTTTATTACTGTGAATGTTAAAGGATGCTTTTAATTAAGATCATTTGATACATAATTGAAAGTTCATTTAGCATCTTTGGTCATTTATCATACATACTACTAAAGTAATGCTATAAATTTGAAAGTTTGTATGTTTATTACTGTGAATGTTAAAGGATGCTTTTAATTAAGATCATTTGATACATAATTGAAAGTTCATTTAGCATCTTTGGTCATTTATCATACATACTACTAAAGTAATGCTATAAATTTGAAAGTTTGTATGTTTATTACTGTGAATGTTAAAGGATGCTTTTAATTAAGATCATTTGATACATAATTGAAAGTTCATTTAGCATCTTTGGTCATTTATCATACATACTACTAAAGTAATGCTATAAATTTGAAAGTTTGTATGTTTATTACTGTGAATGTTAAATTTTAATTTCGATAAATAACATTTTTTACTTCTATAGGTTGTTTGGGATCCTACTCCACCAAGATCTTTGGAGCCAAGCCAATATCACCAGCAAGCCGGTATACCTGCTGCTGGACGAGGCATATAGGCTTTCCTCAAGGGGTTAGGAGGTCAAAGGTTGGTTTCCGTAGAAGTCGCCTAGCCTAAATATAAAGCAGAAGAAGTAACGCAACGAGATGAAAGCCTCGGATGCAATTGGAAACTACGCTGATGATGAACATTTTTTATTTCTCTCTGAACCACACTTTATAAAGTCCACGCAGACGAAATTAGTAGCAGAAGATGGTACATTAAGTTAGTATTTAAATACTCACGCACGACTTTCTCCATTCGGGGCAGACAGAGACCGCATCCCAGCAATAACTTTTCCAAATTTCTTTTCAATAATTTACCATTGTATTATAGTGAAGCTATGTGAAATACATTTTGATTCATTGCAACCTGTGTTGGAATGTTGCATACAGACGGTACACGTCTCATTACCTTCCATTGAATAACTCTGACGCTCATTCATAGCTACAAACATGGAGACGCTTCACAAATATAGCTACTTCAATAGTTCGGTTAAAAAGTTTTTGTTTGAACTGTGCTTAGGTTCAAAATTGTGTGTGTTTTAAAACTTATACATATAATACCGCAATTAAGTTTTAAAATTAAGGCTTACAGGGGATTAGTATCACATCTACGTGAACCCGCGGGCAATAGCTAGTGGTTCCTATAATATAGGGGCAGATGTATGCAGCAGTCTGCGGCGAGGACGCCGTAGACTCATCTACGCCCGGGACTACCGACCTCCATGATCGGGGCCTGAGGACGGCAGTTGGCCGACTCACCGTCCTTACAGAAGCAGGCCGTGGCGGAGGCGTGTCGTGTGTGCCCTACACACGCCTGCCAACTCACCGAAGCGGGATAAAACCCGACCCCACCAGGCGAGGCCGCGGTGGCGGCCAAAGTCCGCCGGCAACCCTGGGGTTATCCTTTCGAGGGCTTACCCTGGGTGCCCGGCAACGGACACTTGGGGAGGACACCGTGCGGTTTTAGTCGAGACACGACATAACCACCCCCGCTGGCAAGCGGGGGGGTATCCGAAGGGATTTCCGCACGTAAAAAAAAAAAAAAAAAGGGGGCAGATGTATTAATAGCGGCTAGACAGACAGCAGCGTGCTATTGTCACTGCCGCGTGTTCGGCAGCATGAAAATTTTGTTCCAAGTCATTCAGATAATATAATCAAAGATTAATATTGATAACGGAGATCGGCAGAAGCTGTATCCAAGGTGACGGTGGGTTATAGAGTCAATCTGTTATTCATCTAGATAAATGACGTGACAGGCAAGTGATAAGCTTAAATGCTGGCCGGTTTCAATAATCCATCTATCCTTTACCAGCAGTTAAAATAGCTACCATTGGTATTTTTTTTTCTTTTTTTCGTGCGGAAATCCCTTCGGATACCCCCCCGCGCGCCAGCGGGGGCGGTTATGTCGGGTTTGAACCGACTAAAACCGCACGCCATCTCGGGTCTACAGACGCCGGGGTGTAAGGTTGCCCATAGAGCGTATCCCTCGCACCCCGACTGACCCTGGGCCATCTCCGGTTTCGAGATGGCCCCCTCCGCTACCATTAGTATCTATCAGGGATATTTTCTGTTTCAATAAGCAAAGATAAGCAGAAAATGACTTTGATAATATAGAAACCGCAGTTGCAGATAGATTAATGTTGACATGTTTATCTGGGATAGCTTCTACCTTTAACTGTAGGTAGATTATTGAGACTGGCCGTAAAGCAACTTATAGCGGACGGTAATGAGTAGTATTGATACAACATATAAACATAATAATCTTAAGGCTTTCACGGCGGGCGTTGCATGTACAATATACTGCTGCCGGGCTGTTTCGTGATCGACGGAACGTTTGGGACACAAGTTTCCTATGGACCACGGTCAAACAGCCCAGAAGCAGTGTATTCTACAAACATAAAAACAGTATTTTGTCTAGAGTTCTAGACAGAGATTTTAAACAACTACCTACTCAGTATAATGTGTAGAGTAGAATAATTGACCTTTGTTTATTTATTTATTAGGACAGCCAGTGGTTACAACAATACTAGGTATGCTATAATTACATAAACGATCCATCTTTTTGGTTGTTTAACCTTTTAGGGCAGCCACCGCATGCTCAATTTTGATCGATTTCAAGGCTCAAATCGGCCCGTTGCAATAGGTGTTAAACAAGCCGATTAAACCACGATCTCGATCACTCCACATATACATAAAATAAAACAACATAAAATACAAACGTCACAAGAAAAGTTTTAAAAATTGTAATTAATTAATTTGTCACAATGCATCAATTAGGTCATAATATCAAATTTTATATGTAAATAAATGTCAAATAATTAATTTGAATGCAATTTGTTATAAAAATACTTGTGGACGAACGAGATGTAATAATCCCTCCGACTCTAAGGGTGTATAGTTGTATAGTAAACACTTTTTTTTGTAGCGTTTGGAAACCCCCTTGGGCTTCACGCCATCGGTGCCGACGATGGTGCGGGCGTGTCGGAATCGGACCGACTAAAACCACACGGTGTCCTCCCCAAGTGTCCATTGCCGAGCACCCCGGGTAAGCCCTCGAAAGTATAACCGCAGGGTTGCCGGCGGACATTGGCCGCCACCGCGGCCTCGCCTGGTGGGGTCGGGTTGTATCCCGCGTCGGTTAGTTGGCAGGCGTGTGTAGGACACAAACGACACGCCTCCGTCTTGGCCTGCTTCTGTAAGGACGGCGATTCAGCGTAGTCCCACTACCGTCCTCAGGCCCCGATCATGGAGGTCGGTACTGTAGCGTCCGGGGGTTGGACGCCACAATACCTCGTGTTGATGAAAAGATAAACACAAGGGTTAAACTTTCTATTATCATTTATTGAAACAACAAAGCTTCCTATATCGAGTTTAGGGAGGTTTTTTACGCAAATATATTTATATTTAAACGAACTGTAGGGAATCGCGGATTCTGCTCAGGGATTGAGCCTACATTCAGTACATTTGTATCTTCTCTTCGGACGGCGGGCGAGGGCGGCGCCCCAAGTCGCCCGCTGTCAGCAGAATAGTCCGCCAAGCAATTGTCTTTCTTCCCTAGACTTATTTTGAATTACAAACATTTATTTTTAATCTCTGACACATGATGGCCAGGTCAATGAACTGTAGTGATCGAACGAGGTCGGAACACTACAGTACCCACCAAATCTTTGGGGCCCAAGTCAACCTCACCTGCGAACGACAACCGAAGCTCTGCCGCAGGCTTTCCTCTCGAGGTCGACAGGTCAGCCGGCAGTCACACCCGTAAAGCTCAAGACAAACCAACATTCTATGGGAGAAGTCGGAGAGCGGATCACAGGCTCCAAAGTGCCTGGGATGATGATGATGATATCGCAGTCAGATACAAAAGTTCATAACTGTTGGATTTACATAATGTAGGTACTTTTGTAGATAAATTGTTATCAGGCCGTCAATATACGGAATCCAGCATGGCATGCCTGATATAGAACAGGACACGCGTATCAAGTGACACTGATTACAGGAAACGTGACGTACGATCATCCGTTTAAATCGTACCTACTCGTACCAATTGTATCGCCGAGTGCTTGATGCTTACCGCAGACTGATACAGGGACACCACACATTATGGTAACTTTGGATTTACGCTGAATCCTACTAATATTATAACATAACATAACTTCACGCCTGAATCCGCGAAGGGGTAGGCACACCCACGATTCGCCAGTTATGTTAAGGTCCCAATGTAATAAGGGGCGAAACTATTGCCATCTACCGGGCACATTATTAAGCGAGCGATAATTAACATTTATTAATGCACACATAACTACGAAAAGTCAGAGGTGTGTGCCCGGGGCGACTGGGGATCGAACTCGAGACCTCGTCTCAGCTGTCCGTTACTTACGCCACTGGGCTATCGCGACTTATTATAAACGCGAAAGTTTTGAGTACGGATGTTTGTTACTCTTCCACGCAAAAACGGCTGAACGGATCTGGCTTAAATTTGGTACAGGAATAGATTATATTATCAGTCTTATTTGTGTTATTTTTTTACTCTGTAATAGGTTAAAAAGTAGCATATGTGCGAAGACGCAGGCGAAAGATGGTTAATATTAAGTAAATGTCATTAAGACTTCATAGAATAGAATAGAATAGAATATGCTTTATTGTACACCAGTAATACGTAGATAGTAATATAACTAATGAAGTACAATGGGCGGTCTTATCGCGGACTGCGATCTCTTACAGACAACCTTCTGATGGACTGGTAGTTTTGGAGTAACAGGCAACATGTGGTGTACTTACAATTTAAATACTTACATCATACCTCATAATATATAAATTCTATTACATATAATGTACATACAATATATAAATCATATTAGTACTTATCTAAAAAGTCTATACATACAAATGTGAGGACGTTAAATATTGACTTACCTAATTCAATGAATACACATTCATATACATATATATACATATACGTATATATATACATATACGCACAAATTAAAAACCATAACACATAAACATAGTTATCTTCAACATAATGAATGTTACAGTGACAAGTAGTGCTCCTTCACCAGTGTTTTAAATGTCTGAAGAGTTTGTGCACGTCTTATTGTTTCTGGCAGCGCGTTCCACAGGCGCACTGCTTCGATGGTAAAAGATTTATCAAAGAACCTTGTGGAATGTCTAGGCATACACAATTTCAAATTTTCCGATGATCTCAAGTACCTCGTGTGCGTGAATATGAAAAACGTTTTTTGAGATAGTTAGGGGAAGAAGGATTTAAGAGGGTGTTATATAAAAGAGAAAGAATGTGAGTATCCCGTCGGCGGCGGATAGGCAGCCACCTGAGCCTAGTACGAAACTCAGAGACATGATCAAACTTGCATAACCCAAATATAAACCTAATGCATATGTTTTGGAGTCGGTCAAGTTTGTCAAGCTGATCCTCATTAAGGTCAAGGTAACTGACATCGGCATAGTCCAAGATAGGGAGAAGAATAGATTGCACCAGCACAGTTTTAGTGTCAGTAGGGAGAAAATTACGCAACCTCCTTAAATACCCCGCAGATGCAAAGATTTTTCTGCTTACGTTTTGTAGCTGGGAGTTCCATGAGAGAGTTTGGTCAAAGTAAATGCCCAAGTTTTTCACTTTATCGCTGATAGGAATTGTTACTCCGTTGAAACAAACTTGAGGAAGTGTTGCCCAGTTCACTCACGAAATGTAGTAAGAACTACCAATTACTATCGCTTGCGTCTTAGTGGGGTTGATCTGAAGACCGTACACTCCTGTCCATGCACATATGCTATCTAAGTCTTTATTTATTGTCAGAATACCCTGCGACAGATTGTCAGAAGGTATCTGACAATAAATTTGTAAGTCATCCGCATAAAGATGGTAGGAAGAAATGAGATCATTGGAGATAGTGTTTATAAATTTTGAAAAGAGCAACGGGGAAAGAACGCCACCCTGTGGTACACCGGCAGAAGTGGTACACCATGATGAGAATACATTGTCAAGTTTTATTCGCTGCCGGCGACCAAACAGGTAACCACGAAACCAGTCAATTGCCGTTGGAGATATGTTAAGAGAGCCCAATATAGCAAGTAAAATATCAAAATCTACAGTGTTGAATGCATTGCTGAAATCTAGTAGACATAGAACTGTAAGGTTGCCATCTTCCATGCCAGATCTTATATCGTCCGCAATATTAATGAGAGCTGTCGTGGTGCTGTGACCAGGACGGAAGCCAGACTGATAGGGATTTAGCAAGTTATTACGACAGAGGAATGCGTTGAGTTGATTATGGATTAGGCGTTCGAGGACTTTTGAAAGGAAAGGTAGTATAGAAATAGGACGGTAATCTACGAACGATGAAGATATAGGCTTCTTAGGTAAGGGAGTGATTTGAGCTTCTTTCCATGCTGATGGAAACGTACCATTTATGATGGAGCTATTAAGGATATGATAGATTACTGGTAAAAGCTCGTCAAGAATAGGAAGTATCATATTGCGGCTGATACAGTCATTTCCAACAGCATTGGAAGTGATAGATTGAATACTCTTCTTAACATCACAAGCGGCAAATTGATCGAAGAAAAATGGAGAATAATCAGGAGTTGGTAGCGATGAAAGATAATTTAAAGTATTTGTTTTTGTTGTTCTATTAAAGTTGGACGAAGAAGAGAAATGCCGATTAAGTGAATTTAAATCTAGATCTTTAGAATTAAACTCTTGGCGTTGCTTACCAACTCCTAGTGATCTTAGAAACTTCCAGACTATTGCTGGATCCCCATTTTGTACGGAGCTATGGATATCTCGATGATATTATCCATGTGGTATAAAGCTGTTCACCCAGATGAACAAGGTGGAATAATAATAATCGAATGAATATTATAAATTTAAAAAGTCTAGTCATCATCATCATCTTGAAGTTGTTCCCGGTTGCATCCGAGGCTTCCACCTCGGTGTCCTGGTGTCCGCCTCCTCCTTCTTTTGGTTTTGCTAATACAGCTTTTATGAGAACGACTGCCGTCTGAACTCATAACCCGTCGTCTGTCAATCAGCAAGTGCGCCGGCTTGCAGGTGAGGTTGACACGGGCCCTGAAGGTGCTGGTGGGCCCTGTACACGCTGTCAAATTATTTTGTCAAAGTATCATATCGATATGATAATTTATTATTAAACGTTCCACAGGGCCCTACCGGTCGCTTAAGCTACCGTCGGTAGCTTAGCAGTTAAGGAGTCGACCCGACGATCGAGAGTTCCTGGGTTCGAATACTGGCCATCACACTACCGACGTGAACCCACTCCTAACACAAGCAATTTAGCTTAGCTGGAGGGGTTAGGGGGAATATTAGTAATTTCGGTTACTAATATTCCTTAAAAAACATATACCTTTGGGGGCCCAAGCCAACCTCACCTGCTATTCGGTGCACCTGCAGACGAGGTTCTGGTGCAGGCTTCTCTCTTGGATATCAGACGGCAGTCGCTCCCAGAAAAGCCAACTTACCAATCAAAACAATAAGCGGGCCCTAGGTTTCATAGTGCACACTTTGGACGCAAGTAAGAAATCGCAAGACGATGATGTTTTTTTTTTAAATATTGGTAATAGGCTCGCGTTTGACCTCTATCTCACCTGTAGGTAAGTGATAATGTGGTAGAAGGTGGAGCACGCTTACCTAGAAGCAACCTGGTCACTTTAGACTTGAAGACTACCAGGTTAGCTTAGGGTAGGTAGGTTTGATAGCTTACACTTTAGCAGTACGCATAATGAATATATTGCCAAAACTTGTGCGTATGAGTGGAATATCCACTATGTATCCGTGGCGCGTCGCCGTACATCGTTCGATGGTGGAAGGGGCTTGGAGGAGTTAGGTTACAGCTTGTATACCTTACGGCCTTTGACATTTGACCGATACCAACGAAGCAAGTAAAATAAAAGCTTGTGAAGAACACACCAAGGAGGCTACTACCATGCAGTAATATTTCAATTTTACTTTGTAAATTTTCATAGTGTGAACGGACCATCGTCCTCCAGAAAAAACAGGATGCTAGTTGAGCTAAGAGTGAGACGAAGTCGAGCGAAAAGCTCTCTATACTCCACTCGGTGTACTTCGGCTGTGACGCTACTCCTCCTAAACTAATCGACCAATTTCGACCAAAATTGGCATGTAAATACAACTTGATACCCGGAAGGTTTAAAAAAAATAAAATTGAAAATCAAACATACCACGGAGGAATAATCACCCTTCAAAAATTTTAAAATCTGATTTATCCAAAATTATCAATTTTGAGACCACGATATTGGCGCCAAAATGTGCAACTTAACTATTGGCTTAAGACAGAAAAAGAAAATTGAAAATCGGTCTAGCAACGGAGGAATAATCACCGAAAAAACAATTCAATGGTATGCAGTTGTAAAAAAATTGCACGTGAATTGTAGGTAATCATGTAGTGCATTCTCAGCTCAACATTGCAACAGCAGAATGCATTGCGCCCCTAGTGTTATGTGATCCCAGTATTATACAGTCTGTCTGTGGTATATTTGTTTTGTTTAATTTGTTAGATTTACAAGACACAGAACTCTTATATCCTGACGGACGACGACGGTCTGAGTCCGATTTACACTATGAAAGTTAGTTAAGTAAGATTGAATTGAAATAAAAGTCCATCGGATACAATAATCTACGCACGAATCCGTACGAATGCCAAATGGCCTATGAAACACTGTTTACGTTATACTCATTACGTTGGCTCGGTGAATCAATGAGAGTAAATTTAGTTAATGGCGATATTGGCTCGCAAATCTTCCGATATTTTATGACACACTTACTCGACAACTCAGTAACAGTGATCACCTCTATGGACAATAATATTTAATCTGTCGTAATATAAAAGAATTTACGAACAATGATTGTATTGAAAGGAAGGTAGAACTCTGACCTTTTTCGAGAATTGCCGGTATTAGTTAATTGAAAGGAAACCCTTTTAGAGCTATTGATTTTTCTCTCTTAAATCCTTCTCTCGTAAAAGTAAGATATAGGAACCTTACTTTTTACCCAACTGCGCCAGAAGGAGGGTTATGTTTCTCGAGAGGATCTACATACTATGTGTAATTGTTTGGCAGGCTCTGCAGCCTGAACGGCTCGATGAATTTTAGCTTGAGAGGTGTCGTTTGATTCGTATTTACTGTGAGAGTGCTACTGGGTATATCAAAATAAAAAATAAAAACAAAATGGCGGATTTATGGCGCTAAAATGGATGTTGTTAAAAAACTATTTTCCCTCAAACTTATCGAGTAGGGTATCACAACAAAAAGCTTTAAAGGGTTATTTCAAACTAAAAGTATACACTAAAATTATTAATTAACATTAATTTTCGATTCATGATTTGCAAATGGATCCCGTCTGCTATCAAACTTGTTTTTTGACTTTTTAATTAATGTATCATTATTTATCACCAAATGCAGGAGAGTCACCTTCGCTGCTGTAGACACGTTATGCGGCGACCGCCTGACGAAGTGGGTAACAAACGTCTGGCCATGCCGCCTTCGCCGAGCCCTGGTAGGACAGATAGACCCGAGAAGTGTTGGCTTAGCGTCGTACAAGGCATGCGTGCTATTGGTCTCACTACCAGGGATGGATGCCCAAGAACGTGCGACCGCCACTAACGCAAGAATGATATCGATTTATTACAAAATGCCTGATTGACGACTATTGCCTGCTCTCTATCAAGTGGGATCAAAAATATAGCTGGTGAAACATGGGTGTATATGCGACGTGAGTAGTTTTTTTTTCGTGCCGGAATCCTTTCGGATACCCCCCGCTGGCCAGCGGAGGTGCTTATGTCGGGCTTGAACCGACCAAAACCGTACGCCGTCTCAGGTACCCTGGGCCATCTCCAGTTGCAGAACGCCTTACCTATTGAATAGCTTACCAATAGACATTAGAAAACAAAATAGAAAAAAATTATTTAAGATTAAATTGAAAAAGCACCTCCTGAACCCTTGCCATAATTACTAATTACCTAATATTATATTGTTAATGTATAATTAGATACCTACTTCCTGATCCCACAGTCAAACCGTTTTGTACGGTTTTGTGGGACATTGATATAGATTATAAGATAAAAACATGTATTTATATGACTAAAAACGAATAAAGTAACCGTATAGGTAAATTTTAATTATGAGTTATTCCAATAATTCTATTTTAGAACTAATGTAAAAGGATTTCCCTCTTTGTTTGTTTTATAATACGGGGTATAATAATGGGGTAAACCTAATCTTTGTTAATAGGTAATAATAACAAGCTAATAGAGTATTGTGTCCGGTAAACTTTAACCGGTAAACACATTGTTGAAGTGCCCAGCGTGGGCTAGTCAACACCGGAATCTCGTTGCGGTAGAACATGGTGAGAGCCGTGGTCTCCGACAGGGGCAAGTGGCACGCCGCTGCCTCTTTCTGCGAGCAGGGAATGCGCGTGAAAGAAGCGGCGGAGAGGAAGGAAACAATTATGAAAGTAGAAAAAGCGAAAGGTGTACGCTGGGA
Organism: Cybosia mesomella; assembly: GCA_946251805.1. Taxonomy (NCBI): domain Eukaryota; kingdom Metazoa; phylum Arthropoda; class Insecta; order Lepidoptera; family Erebidae; genus Cybosia; species Cybosia mesomella. The sequence continues at coordinate 17,571,138 of OX276413.1, read as the reverse complement.
ACCTAACCCCATCCCAAAATCTGGTCACTGCCTACCCCACTGGGACTGTATGTATGTAGAATGCGGATAAACATCCTTAGCTACATTTCCTTTTCCATGTCTATGACGTTGAGCTTTATGAATGTTATTCATACATACACTAACCTACGGCCAATAATCTGTTCATGACCTTTATCTAAAGCAGTCTGCACATCATTGATGAATAATATGATAGTTTTTAGTGTTCAAGCTATAAAATTACACAGTAATGTTTGAAGTTCGGCGGCGCATAGGCAGGCGTGGGCGGCGCGCCATGGCCGTGAAATCAATGTACGATACTGTTTAGCTATTTGCTAGCAGAATAATATTTACCATTCAGAACAGGTGAGGGGACAATGGACTCGGGATATATTTAGAATGCTATAAAGAAAATACATAGGTATACCTACCTACTTACGTCAGATCAAAGGCAGAGGCGTATTAACACATATTTCACATGCAATGTTTTTCAACGTTCGTATTAGGGTGGTGTGTGTATAAGGGCCCAACAAGATATTCCGGGACCAAAAGGAGGAGAAATAAGCGGACTCCGGGCTCCGAGGAGAAGGCCTCGGATGCGACGAGAGAGGAACGAGGAACAACGTTGCGATGAAGAAGAAGACGAAGCTCGTGAAGTGTATAAGGGCAAAAGGAGATAGACGGAAAGACCTTGAGTATCGCCCGGCCTTCAGTCACATAATGTCCACTGCATCGAAACGTACAGGCACATAATGTACTCGGGGTGCGAGGGAAATGCCTTATGGGTCACATCATACCCCGGCATCTGAAGACCCGAGACGGCGTGCGGTTTTAACCGGTTCAAGCCCGACATAAGCACCTCCGCGGGCCAGCGGGGGGTATCCGAGGGGATTCCGGCACGAAAAAAAAACTACTCACGTCGCATATACACCCACGTTTCACCAGCTATATTTTTGATCCCACTTGATATAGAGCAGGCAATAGTCTAATAGGTATTAGTAATATGGCAAGAGTTCAGGAGGTGCTTTTTCAATTTAATCTTAAATATATTTTTTCTATTTTGTTTTCTAATGTCTATTGGTAAGCTATTCAATAGGTAAGGCATTCTGCAACTGGAGATGGCCCAGGGTCAGTCGGGGTGCGAGGGATATGCTCTATGGGCAACCTTACACCCCGGTGTCTGTAGACCCGAGACGGCGTGCGGTTTTAGTCGTATATCGTCGTATATGTACTTATGTTTTACACTAACTTGTAATATTTTACATACATTATACAGCTTATAATAATCGTTTTTATACTTTTTTTTATCTACTAATAATTTAATAAATCACATTTGTATGTTTTCGGCCTTATCTATATATGTTTTAAAAGTTAGTCCATAACAGTCGAGCGCATTGTCCAATACAGACTCCACCATACTACTATACAACAGTTTTACCTCTCCAACAAGGTATCTCTGGGAACTTTATAACTTAGTGGTTCAATTTGCATAACATAACTCTAAGCTTATTACATACTAGGTCTGCAAGGCGAATCGCTGCTTGCAATGTTGAGCTGAGTGAGACATCGTGATTCTTGTCCCATAGATTTGACCGCTATTGCGGAAACAGATTTTGAAAATTTTGAACAGTGATCATTCCTCCGTGGCAAGTCCGATTTTGAAAATTCTTTTTGAAAGTCACAACTCTGGACATGCTTTCTGAGCGTGTAAAGTTTGGTCACAGTGTCTCGAGCGGTTATTATGTCATTCCATCTGGAATTTTTTTAACGGTGATCATTCCTCTGTAGTAGCATTAATTTTTTCAAAATATATCCATAAACCTTCCTCTGATTGACCTCTTTAATCATGCCAAATTTGGTTCTGATTGGATTAGTAGTTTAGGAGGAGACCTGTGACAAAGAAAATCCTGAAGTCTGGTATGAGGAGCTTTCGCTCGACTTCGTCTCACTCAGCTCAATTAAGTCGATATGTTCTGACCAGGAAAAGTGTTCGTCAACTTTCAATACATAAATAGGTTACACACTTTACTCTCTCTCTATAGGTTTGCAGCTGCAGTTGACTAGGTTATTGTGAATACAATCATATGAATGAGTGAAAAGAGAGCAAGGAATCTCTTTTAAAAATAAATAGAGAGACTGTATGATTAATAACTTTGTTTTATCAGAATTAAATACTATCGTTATCGTGTGACCACTTAACAACGGCGTCTACATCCTGCTGGGCTAGTCGACATCTCTCTGCCAAATCAGTGCCCACGCGCAGCGCACATAAGTCATCTGCGAACATATGTGCTGAACAATGTTGTAAAGTTCCGCGTAAGCTATTTACATGCATTAAGTAGCGCAAAGGACCGCAGCTGGAGTCCTGCGGGACGCCGCCGCACCGAACCACCCGTTTATTTATTTATTTAAAACTTTATGCACATGGGGATGTACAAAGGCGGACTTAATGCCAAAGGCATTATCTACCAGTCTACCTTCGGGTGATGGAGAGATAAATATGTTATCGCGGAGCGTGTTCCCAACCTGCACTCGATAGGACCGCGATGTAAGATAGTCTCCGAACCATTCATTCAGTGGCTTCACCGCTCCACATTCCTTTATAGCCTGCAATAATGTATTTATTGCTAGAGTTTCAAAGGCTTTTTTGTAATCAAAAAATATGGCAGTAATAATTTTTTTATCATTTAAGCATGTAATCATCTCATCCGTAAAATTAGCAAGTAATGTGTTGGTACTTTTACATCTTTGAAAACCATGTTGTGATTCATGAAGAATATACTGCTTCCGGGCTGTTTGGATGTGGTCCATCGGAAACTTGTATTCCAGACGTTTCGTCGATCACTGCGGTCGACATCTTCAGTGGTACACGTCGGGACGCCGTCGAGTGCGGAGAAACTTCCTCAGCGGCGAACTCGGTGCGACTGACTCAGTCGCACTGAAGATGTCGACGAGATCGACGAAACGTCTGGAATACAAGTTTCCGATGGACCACTGTCAAACAGCCCGCAAGCAGTATATTCTTGATGCAACGCCGGCCGTGAAAGCCTTAAGATTTATACATGTTGTGATTCATTTAAAATACTTTTAGTTTGTAAGTAGTTTCCTAATTGATTTATAATGCCTTTTTAGGGTTCCGTTGCCAAATGGAAAAAAACGGAACCCTTATAGATTCGTCATGTCTGTCTGTCTGTCCGTCCGTATGTCACAGCCACTTTTTTCCGAAACTATAAGAACTATGAAACTTGGTAAGTAGATGTATTCTGTGAACCGCATTAAGATTTTCACACAAAAAGAGAAAAAAAAACAATGAGTTTTGGGGGCCTTACCTAGAACTGAAACTCAAATTTTTTTTTTCATCAAACCCATTTGTGTTGGGTATCTATGGATAGGTCTTCAAAATGATATTGAGGTTTCTAATATCATTTTTCTCTAAACTGAATAGTTTGCACTAGAGACACTTCCAAAGTGGTAAAAGTGTCCCCCCCCCCCCTGTAACTTCTAAAATAAGAGAATGATAAAACTAACAAAAATATATGATGTCCATTACCATGTAAACTTCCACCGAAAATTGGTTTGAACGAGATCTAGTAAGTAGTTTTTTTTTAGTACGTCATAAATCGTATACCTACCGCAATATCTCTTCATTCAATCAACTGAAATATAAAATTTAAAAAAAAGCATTGTTATGTTACTTGCTGCTACGGAACACTTCATGGGCGAGTCCGACTCGCACTTGGCCGCTTTTTCAATAATTTTGTCAACACTAGATAATATAGATATTGGCCGATTGTTTGAGATCCCATGACTTCCCATCGCCTTGTTATGAATAGAACGTATTATAGCCTTTTTAAGTTGATCCGGCATTCTATGCTCTTTGATTTGGCTGATTTTATCACTTATTAGTTTTGTGTCTGACAAACGGATCTGATCACCACCGGGTGATTTGTTGGGCTTCATGTTTTTAATAATTTTCGCTACTTCTTTGTCGCTAATCGGTTGCCACCTTTTTTTTTTTTTTTTTTTTTTTTCGTGCGGAATACCCCCCCGCCGGCCAGCGGGGGCGGTTATGTCGGGCTTGAACCGACTCATACATCTATCATTGTTTTTCACATATTCATCCCTATTTAACCATTTGACGTCACCAATATGCTTAATCTGTTGAATTTCCTCGTCAAAAGTAGTCGCAAATCGATTCGTTATGTATTGAGTGTTTCCTAGTGTATTCATGTTATACCTACAAACTTACCTAAACCTAAAATCTTCGATGGTCTGGTCGATATTTTTCCCCGGCTATGCATTTATTTTATCTCATATCTTTTATTATCATTTATTATAATTACAATAAAATTATACACTGCCTATCTTAATCATGACTACGCTTAAATATCATTTAAGAACAAGTTTTAGACGAAGTTAGCAACAGAGGCAATCTTTAACATTTGAAATGAATACCTATTTTTTAGTCGTGCGGAAATCCCTTCGGATACCCCCCCTCCCACCGGCCAGCGGGGGCGGTTATGTCGGGCATGAACCGACTAAAACCGCACGCCGTCTCCGGTCGCCGGGGTGTAAGGTTACCTATAAAGCATATCCCTCACACCCCGACTGACCCTGGGCCATCTTCGGTTTAATATTAGTCCAGTTATTTTTGCGCGAAATATATGGGTACTCTTGCTTTAATTCCAGAGAAGCTGAAAATTTGCAGGAATTTTAGGGATACCATTACAATGAATTTGTGAAAAATTCCTATCGATCCAATCTGTGGAATATCTTTTTAATTCAAGGTCGAAGGTTAACAAATATCGGTTTTTTGCATTTTTCTCATAAACGGTAAGTTTTATCGTATTTTTTTTACTACGATTCACCATTCCTGTTGCTTCTTGCCAATTTTCATGATTCTAAGTCAACAGAACCCCTATAGGCTTAGATTCCCTAACGAGTGTTTAAAGATATTGCGTAAGAAGTTTTGATGGTGTTGACTTAGAAGTTTGATTTTTTCACAGCCTTTAAGAGATTGCAGATTTAAGTTTTTGATATATATTTATTTTATTACTTAAAAACTTATTAAAATGCTTCCTCGTGTTCCTGAGAAAAGTGTCTTTACAGACAAACTGACTTACGGGTAAACGGACAGACAGACAACGAAGTGACCCTATATGGGCTCTTTTTTATTGAGATACAGAACGCCTAAAACCCCAATAGTACACGATGCTACATCTTTAGTTCGAGTTTTAGGCGAGCCCGAACTTTCAGATGTATGTTTCGTGGTTGCCAAAAAACTTTTTTTTCGTGTGTAAACCCCCACGGGCTTCAGCCCACCGGTGCCAGCGGTGAGGTGATAATGGCGGAATCGAACTGACTAAAACCACAGTGTCCTTCCCAAACGTCCATTGCCGAGCACCACGGGCACGCCCTCGAAAGGATAGCCCAAAAAATTAAGTAACATAGGCGTAATCTTGCAACTACAGTAATTTCTATTATAAATTGTAATTAATACTCGTGCTCATTCTGTAAACAATACGTTATGAATTAATAATATGGCTCCAACACTCCAGTACGGAGGTTTACATTTAAATGTAGAGTTATTACAAAAATAAAGTCTGTTTATTATGACTAGTATTAAGGGTTGCCACTTTCTTTTTTGGAACAATAAAAGTAAATTTCAGTAATTGAGTCACTAAAAACGATATTTTTTACGATTCCTGAACACATTTTGATCAATTTGTGATACATCATCTTAGCGTTGTGTCCCGATTGCATCCGAAGCCTTCACCTCGGAGCCCGGGGTCCGCTTTTCAACTTTTCCTCCTCCACTTCGCACGATTTTAGACATCCATAACAGGAAGACCATTGACACGCATGTCATCCCTTACGAGGCGTCAAACCAGTACTTCTTGAGTCTCCTTTTACCGGGGCTCGAAAGAAGTATACCAGTTCCAGACATTTAACCGATAACGATTATTATAATAATAAGAATGTTCTTATGTTTACACCACCAACTACGATTTTTATTTAAATTCAGTCCAAATCTTTACATCACAGGATTGAAGCTGCCTGCCACAGACTACAGAGTAGAAAATATATACTAAAATCTATACAAATAAATAAAATTGAATTGTCTGTCTTTAATATTAAAATAACATATTTTCAATAAATAAATTTTCAATAAAAAATCAAATTTTCAATTTTTTGTCTGTCTGTCAGTTTTTCAGTCTGTTTGACTAACAACCTGGAACGGCTAGGTGGATTTTGACGGGACTTTTACTGGTAGATAGGTAATGGTACAAGGTATAATATAGGCTATTTTAATTTTAGAAAAAAAAAAAAGGATCCGCGCAAAAAAACTAAATCCCTAAAAATATAATCCACGCGGACGAATTCGCGGGCACAACTAGTATTCGAATAATATTATAAAACACACTATACTGTAATATCTAGACCCAAAGTAAATACAGCTTAACTAGCTTGTAACTAATGTCTATTCAATATAGCTTGATCTCTGTGACAGTTGTCACTAGTTCTGTGACACTTACGATCAAGTTCGTATTTTTTGTCGATAATTTAATAATAAACTTTTGTCATTGAATAAATGTAAAATATATGTATAATATATAGTTTATAGGTTCGCTTTGCTATCTAAAGACATAACTTCATAACATAACTTCACGCCTGTATCCCCGAAGAAGTAGGCAGAGGTGTATTGCACACCCACGATTCGCCAGTTATGTTTAGGTCCCAATGTAATAGGGGGCGAGCCTATTGCCATCTACCGGGCACATTACTAAGCGAGCGATAATTAACATTTTTAATACACACAGAACTACGAAAAGTAAGGAGTGTGTGCCCGGGGCGACTGGGGATCGAACTCGAGACCTCGTCTCGGCAGTCCGTTACGTACACCACTGGGCTATCGCCGCTTCTACCGTTCTCAATAACCGTTCTAAAGAACCGACGGGAAAAGCGTGTGTTAAGTACTGGATTTATACAAACTCTGTCTTTTCTACGTTTCTTTACTTCATTTTCGGGGTCATAATTTAGGAGTGGGTGTTGTCTCATAACAGCGTGTAGTACATAGAGCTGGCGAACGGTCAAAACATCCCACTGCTTGTAAACGTCAGCTGTAGGATGACGGAAGGGTAGAAAAAGACTGACTTCCAAGAGAGCTCGTTAAGCTCTCTCTAGTTTTAAAAACCTTGTTTTTAGCGAATAATTTTAGATAATTATCAAAATCAATCTAATTAAATTCAAATAAAAAATGGACTTTATTAAAATCAAACAAAAACTGTTAATTGGCTTGATTTTGTCGGAAATTTACGCGAATGTCACACATTGAAATAAAACTATTTTTAACGGATTCTATCGCGATGTAAAATATATAATAACATCAGATAAACCGCGATAGAATCCGTTAAAAATAGTTTTATTTCAATGACAATTGACTGTTTTTATTTTTCGAAATGAGTACTTACAACCAAGGTCATCGTCATTATTATCGCTTAAGTCTGAGGATCATCTGCTGCTGAGCATCAGCATCACTGGAGTATTCTGGTAGATTGATGATAAATTCTTGGTCACAGATTATGTCGAAATTGCAATCACGCTCCCAACCCTCTTGGATATTTTTTTTTGTTTTGGTAACAACATTCTAGCAAGCCTGGAGGTGGCAGGAGGAGTCGCCTGTCACCTCAGCAGAAGCACACCGGGGCGACGAAGCGATAAGTGCCCCTCCCTTTTCCGGGGGTATGACGGGGACACCGTGTTTCCCAAACCCGAGAGTGCCATTTCGAAGCCGGAGATGGCCCTGAGTCAGTCGGGGTGCGAGGAAAATGATTTATGGGCCACCTTACACCCCGGCATCTGAAGATACGAAACGGCGTGTCAGGTTTTAGTAGGTTCGAGTTCGAACCGCTACGCGCTGGCCGGAAAAAAAGAAAGGTACTGAGGCATTACTCTGTTTGTGCAAATGTTTTAATCGCAGTTGTAAGGTGAGTAGTCGTGGTTGGTTAACATAGAAGAAAAAATTGGCGCAAAACTAAACCAACGTAAATGTGTCAGCTAAGTTATGTTTTAAATAAGGATCAGTTATCGATTTACGTTTATCGAATGTCACATCTCTATCTTACTCTCAGTCTAGTATGACTTTGTACGTGCGTAAGAGATATATTTCTACAGATTTAGATAGCAAAAAGAGAACATCTAGGACGGGACTTGAACCCGCGACCAGTCCCTTACAGGGGAAATGCTCTGACCAACTGAGCCACCTAGACAAAGATATATTTCTATAAAATGATTACTACGTATTTTAAAACTTGAGTGGTACATTTTCGGTGTGAATTATCATATAATTATGTATTGCACTTCAGTTGCGATAAATCTGGTAATATAGGTGAAATATAGGTGATAAAAAATTAAATTGTATATGACGCTCATTTAAAGTTACTTCGTCGGTTTCGTAGCTATCTGTCACAGTGATCAACCTATATTAAATAGACGCGGTAGCCTAGTGGTATGGGTAAAGGACTGCTGAGACGAGGTCTCGGGTTCGATCCCAGGTATTACCATGGCGCACACGCACACCAATGACTTTTCGATGCTTTTCGAAGTTATGTGTGTATTTATCGCAGGTTTATGAGTGCCCGGTTAATGGCAATAGGCTCGCCACCTATTACATTGGGACCTAAACATAAACTGGCGAAATGTGGGTGCTAGCACCTCTGCCTACCCCTTCGGGGATATAGGCGTGAGTTTATGTTATGTTATAATATGGATTTCAAAATATGCATAATACTGCATACATAATTATATTTTATACATATTATATGAATATATTATTAATCAAAAAGGTTTCTTAGAGCCAAAATGTTTCACATAAAGTATTATACTGTGACAACCCTATCTGTTACAGATACCCACCTCTATAAAACATACAAGGCCTTGTATTAGAAGTGATATTTGATACTTGTACTTTATATTATAAGTCAAAATAAACTTGGTGGATGTGGTGACAAGGGTCTTCTATTTCCAAACCTTTTAAGCAGATGATATACCATACATTTGTTTTTTGATCACCTCCATCATACAGTGACAGTGCACAATTGGGTTTCATTCTCATATTAGAATTCAGAACATTTTCAGTCACCTTCTATTATGGGTCTTATGGGTCACAAGAAAGGACTAACTATCATTTTACCAAAAATTAATTAAGCAGCCTATATATTTATAATATATATTTAACTTAGGTGTGTATATATGTAGCTATGGTATGTATATGTTGTTTATTTATGGTATATATTTTATGTATGTATGTGTATGTATAGGCAGGTACTTATTAAATGAAATAATATAATCTCTTAGTCTTCTTCACTTCCGTTTTCTAAATACTATACTAGATAAAATATTAAATTATTATGATTTAGTGTACACCGCAAACTACCCTGAATACTGGCAGTATAGTCCATACACTGGTTGTCTGGAAGAGATCGCAGATCGCGATAAGACCGCCCATTGTACAACTATCTAACATGTATGTATCCATCGTATATATTCTATGTTTGGTGTGCAATAAAGAGTATCTAAATCTAAAAATCTAAATCTATAGCCATCTGAAAATGGTTTATTATAGTAAGCAAACTGACCCAACACCGAAAAGCCATTTATAGTGCACTCGCAGCCTCAATTTTTATTGTTTACACATCTCCGCCTATCATTTCGAAGATGTAAGCATATATAAGTATATGTACATGTATGAACCTCGAAGGCCAAGACTGAAACCCAGAACGACTGCCATCCGATCTACCAACCCGAGGAGTGATGCACTGACTAGTAGGTGAGGTTGCCTTGGGCCCCAAAGGCATTGGTAGGGCACTGTACACCCATATCGTAAAACCCATTTTACAAGCCTGTTATGCCATGCTTACCATGGGTCTATATAGTGCTGTGTAGCAAGTTGTATTAAATATTATTTTAAACTATTTTGAACTGATTCTATCGCAGTTTATTTTATGTTATTCCCATGAAATGAAAGCAGCCATGGTCACGGGAGACTAAGAGATCAAAACATTGGGTTCAATATTATTATTATTAATTAATAGGCGAGCAGCTTAAAGCTGATGTGCCTATGTCACAGTGTTGGCTAAGTTTAATTTGTTTGTTCGTAGCCAGTGGTCCAATCCATTTTTGAATTTATTTACCGAGGTAGCAGTCACAACTTCATTAGGCAGTAGATTCCAGTTACGGACCACCCGGTTACTGAGGAAATGGTGTGCCGTATTCGTGTTTGATTGACTATACTGTTTGATTGACTGATTGAATATACAATGTAAATAATAACCGAAACGTCGGGTTTCAATGTAAATAATTCCGAAACATCAGATTCAATGTAAATAATAAAATAACATCAAATAAATTGCGAAAGAATCTGTTAAAAATTGTTTTATTTCAACAAATTTGTCACAAAATTCGGCCGGGTAGGTATCACCGTGCACGATTGCGAAAAACCCTCCATAGTAATCCAATTTCGGTTTGATTGCGTTCAGGGGTCAGCAAGTGCATAGCCGGGCAGGGGGATTGTGGTCGCAGCACTAGTGGGACCGGTGGGTGTCACGCGGTGCTGCGACGACAATCCTCTTCTGATGAGGCCGTCAAGCTGAGTGCCACCATTGTTAACATGGTACGTGTATGTAATACTGGTGACCCTCTTTCCTGAGACTTTACCTTCAGCTTACCATCAGGCGAGGTGAAGTTAAATTGACGTGTCCTAAATATAAAAAAAAAAAAAAAAAAGTGTGACATTTGCGTAAACATCCAACAGTATCATATTATGTAAAGTAATTAGAAACTACCCAATCAGAATCTATAGGCAAGTAAGTTTAGAAAAAATATTAGGGAAAACCCGAAACTGTGTATGTAAGCATTGCGCATGTGGTCCATGTGCAATTGCTTATATCAAGAATAGTTCCTAGAAATCTTTGCGTGGCTTCCGTTTTTTATGCAGTGTATAGAGGAATTGATATGTGAATTTCTTATCCACCTCATAAAGCCCATGGAAAAGTGCCAGATGGTTATTATTATTTCCCTGTCTCCAAAAGAAATGAGGATAGACAGAAGCCCCCAGGGGCGACGGAAAATACACCCATGACATCTGCAAACTCATTCATTTCCCCATCTTGAAGGGACACCAAGGGGACAATACTTGGTGTCCCTCCAAGTGTGTGGTTGTATGCCTCTACCTATTTTATCATGATTTATCATCTCAATCCAGATAAGGTGAGAGATTAATATTAAGCCCTGCTGACTTCTTCATTACTTCTTTACATAGAATGAGGATATTTTAATAGGTAACATGTTCTCAGTTATATTGCAACACTGTAAAATAATGTTTTGCTCAAAGACCTGACCTTGAAATTAAGGAAGCAGGATATAGGCGTTATCAGTTGTATGTCAACTACCTGCCAGGTACTAGTCATAATAATTTAATGTTATTCTTATTACAGGCTGAAATAAATGACTACCTCCAGATTCCAACTGTGTGAAATGATTTTGAAATGCTCTCCGAGGCTTACAAATTTGGACCACGGCAACACAAAAACCTACTACCTGTAACCCTGAGGTCTTCTCCACCTGGAAGATCTGAAGGTGGACCAAGTCTTAGATTTTGCAAGAATACAGGTAGGTTCGATGGAACGCCGTGAGTGCTGGAGACCATATCCTTCGCAAAAGGAAGGATCAGGGGAAATGGGTGAAATGGCCCACTAAGGTAGGGTTGATCACCCGCCAGATCACTGGCGTCCCCGTTGGCAATAATAATAATAACCCTGATGGTGCCTACAAACTCAGCAGAGACTGAAAAGGAATTAAATAGCAGGAATTGCAACCCCAGCCAGAACATGAAAAATTTAAAAATATAAACAAGTTGACACATCACAGGATGTGATATGATGACAATAAGCAGCAAATCTGATAATAGCAGCTCTTAACAGGCTGATGGCAGATAGACAAAAAATATATTTATGGTTTAAAAGCAGAATGAAGTTGCATAGCATGCACTATCATTAGTGACACTATTATTTTATCTTAATTTTTTTATATCGGTAGCTTGGTGTGTTGTGTTTAGTGGTTAAGCAGTCAGCCTTTGGATCAAAAGGTTAATTTTTATTCTAGTCATTACTCTACTGAAATTAAACCAGTTCTAACACAAGCAATTTAGCTCAAGCTTGAATGGTTAAATTAATAATTGTAGTTACTAATATTAATTTTTTTTATATATAAATTTAAGACTACTGCAGTTATCTATTAGTTATTCAAGTTTTATGTTATGAGATATATATATTTAGCTTTAACATGAATAGTCCAAGAGTCTAACTTAAGCCCTTAGGTATCAGAGACAAAATAACAAAAAAGGTTTTAATGGTTAATAATCTTATTAGTTAATTGAAATTCAAAATTGGTATTAATTCTAATAGGATAACAACTATTTGGTGGCAAACCATAAGTAATTCTTTATAGTTTAACTTCAAATTTTTTAAAGTTTTCTTAGACCAGTCTTTAGTAATACTGTATATTTTCTTGAACTAGTCTACTGTTTATTTTCATTATGTACCTAAATACCTATTAGGTAAGTAGTCATAACAGCACTATTTCTGATCAAAACAATACACACAATCATAAACAAACAAAAGTACCTGATCATGATGATAACTTTATCAAAATATACCAACAATGCTACTAGTTCCAATTCAAATAGTGAAGAATATCTGCTAAGAAACATAATATTTCATCTAAGAAAAGGACACCTACCCTCTCTGGCTTTCAAGTAGACAGTGTTCGCGACGATATTCTCTAATTCCATCAGTTCCAGTGTGGCTGATTATATTGTAGACCCTACACGAAGCAAAACCCCGCCGGTGCGGCCTCACAGCCGCGTCCCTCACGAACACGACACTGCCCATCAATGTGTCCAGCGTGCTTCAACACAACGATTTAACCGGCAAATTTTTACACATATCACTACACCGTACACAGATTAAGACAATCCAAGCGACACAACAGGCACAAATACGGCCGTCGGCGATAAACACGCGACAGATCACGTCCACGACTTAAGAAACCCAAGGGTGTGGTGGAAAGAACGATAGCATGTCAGTTTGTGAGCGGCAAACTACGGCGCGCACGCTCGTATGCGCCGGTGATAACGATAAACGGTTAGTTTCTTTCAGGATATTCGTAAATGGAGCACACGCCCGAATTACGAGAGTTATCGATGACGGACAGCAATACGCTACAAAAATTACTACTATTACTGGGTTGTATTTCCGGCTGCCATGCTATTTTACAGAAATCTACCAATTTTTTTTACTTCTTAAAAAACATCTGCTTATGTTATGTATAATATTATATAGCAAGCGCCATATAGAATATACTCCTTTGTGATAGCAAAAAATCATTACTTTAATTTAATAGGTCTCTATTTTATGCAATAACTGAGAAAGCTGGAAGCTGGAGGGATGTTGTCGCTACGATCGGACGATCTGCGAGGTTTCAGAAGTTTCTGCGAGTTCTACTCCAAAGAGGTTCTACTCAAGGTATAAATCCTACCACCTGGTAAGATCATCGATCTTATGATCTACAATTCTGTTCTATATTTGAATTTGGATTTGATTCAGTTTCGTAACGTCAATAGGTGTTGTTCCAGTTGAAACGTTGACAGCGCGTCATGAAGAGTCCTAAAATTCCCAAGAGTCCTTAGAAGTGCGCGTGTAATCAAGTTTTCTTAAAGTAACAAGAAACGTTATAATCGCGAGTGTGAAGTGTATTTGTTTACACGTTGGAGACGTGACGTAACGTGTTTGTTTACACGTTGGGAGCCGTAACTTGGCGTGTTCGTTTACACGTTGGAGACGTAACGTGTTTGTCTGCACGTCGGAGGCCGAAAGCACTCTGCGTGGGATAGACGAGCTGAGTATAGTGTTTTATTGGATCTAATGTTTGGTTTCTAGCTGACGAAGGCGTCCAGCTGATTTTCCTGGATTTTCATGCTGGTTCAGGAAGGTTCTGGAGCAGGGTACGATGTGCCCTATCTCCGCGACAAGGCGCGTGACAGATTCTGTCACGCGCTGGTATTTGGCCACACTCATAGCCTCTCGAGAGGTGTGGATCGGACCCCTCCGTCCGGGCCACGTCGCGGAACGGAGGTATTGTGTGATTGTTGTTCTCGTATGAGATATTGAACCGTCAGCGCATTTGCTTGTATTGCAGCAATGTCAAGAGGACATTGCAAGTTCACTCAAAATGTGTCTAATGGAGACATCTGAGAGATCCTAAAACCATTGCTCAGCTTATTCCTTCTTGGAATAACAGATATCCTTTTGTCTACAGGTAAAGTTGGAGAGATGCGACAGGAACAGCTGTAATCGCGTGCTCACCCGTATTCCCCATTTGGTGAGCCAGATTTAAGTTACTACATTGAACCCTAGTTGCTTCGCGACATGGTATAGATGCCACGTTGCTTCGCGACATGGTATAGATGCCTAGTTGTTCGCGACAGATGTCGTATTCAAGTTTTCTTATATGAACTGTAAAAAAAAAAAAAAAAAGTCGAATTATGTGTTTAAAAACTAGTGAACTATTAGTAATTAGGACCATTTACAGAAACAACAGCCCTTCATTCTCTTCTCTACTTACATCTGACGGAATTTCTCCACTGTGAGACCTTAGTTACGATTCAGAAGTTCCAGATACGAGTGAGCTTTATTAAACTTCTGAATAAACAGGTCTTTTTATTCAAGTATTACCATTTTGTTTCGTGTATGATGAGATAGTAATAGTTATTTTAATAAACAATTAATCGATAAACAATATATTTTAAAACCAACTAATGAGTTCAAGTTTAAACAAAATACATGGCTAATAATATTTATCTTATTACATTTTTAATCCTGACTTGTCTACGTCAAAAATAGAAATATTTCAATTGGTAGAATATTTATTACAATAGCAACAAATCTTACGTCAAAGCTTTTCGATGTTGCTATTTATGAAATAATAATTACGTTTGTAAAAAAATACTATCTTTGAAAAAACGTACTTTTTGTTTCTATAATTGAGTGTTTATTTTACATAAATTCTTTTGTTTATCTTAGATGAATCACAAGATATCTTGAAGTTTATAAAGTTGTGGCACTGACTTAAGATTATATATGATAACAGACCGAATGTTTTCGATTTCTTTTGATGCCAAATTTAATAAGCAATGTAGCTCAGAGGAGGCCGTTCCAAGGGTAACGATCTCTATGAATATCTGCATAAGTCTTTGAGTATTCATAACATACTCAAGGGCTCAAAGGCTTAAATCCGACCCTGTCTCTGTCTAACAACTGACAACTAATACATTGTTATATTGGCGACGAGTGTCGGCTGGTTGGAAAATTTGCTTCAACGCCATATGTATACTTGTAGATTACCATATTTGTAGAGAGAAAAGAAAAGGATAGCGCATATTATTGACGAGTTAAAATTTCAATTTAGTGTTCCGTCTGTTATCATAGTTTAATCATAAGTTTGTGAGTTCTGGCAAGTATAGCTACCAAGTGAGAACCAAGGACGAGGGACGGATGCGAGTATTGCCATATATTATGATACTATTATAATTTGTACGGTTAATGTAATGCGTTACTTTATTTTCTCATTCATCTATCTCTCGACGATCGTAGCTTTATTCATGGCTGCGATTATTTCTGACATCGTGCTGCTTTCATACTTAGCAATGTGTACCAGTTTTATGAGTCGTATGTCAATGCTGACAGTTGTTTCCTTTCCTTAGACCTCGATCATGAAGTATTTGCTTCGTTGTTTTATGGATTTTGCTTGTAAACACTTTTTTCTTCAATTAATTTTTTAAGCAATTTCATGCTAACTTTTCCTATAGATTTAGATCGGAAAAAGAGAACATCTAGGACGGGACTTGAACCCGTGACCAGTCCCTTACAGGGAGAAAGCTCTGACCAACTGAGCGACCTAGACACGTCGCAGATATTCGAAATTCTCCGCTATATTATATACGTCTAAAGGAGCGGGTTCAAGTCCCATCCTAGATGTTCTCTTTTTCTGATCTAAATCTATAGGAAATGTAAACACTTTTTTTAAATGGTATCAACAAGACATTTTCTGTCTCACTCATGATTCATGAATATATACTTAACCCATGAGTGGATCAGATAAACTCGCACTCCTCCGTCCTCTACTGCAGGCATACAGGATAGACGTGGCGCTCATAAGCGAGACGCTCCTGGGACCTGCAGAAAAAATTAATTTCCCGGGATTCCTCGTTTATAGGAGGGACGAACGCTCCGAGCAATCTGGCAGGCCCAAAAGCTTCCGTGGTCTGGCTATTCTGATCCGCCGGAGGATCGTACACCAGCAGATTCCAGACACAGACTACAACACAGTCTACACGCTGGGTGTTGAGCTGCATATGGGCGGAGCCCATACGAGAATATACGCAGCCTACAGACCACCCGGCTCCACCATTGATGTAAGTGACATCAACTCACTGCTCGCCGCCCCCGCTCCCGTACTCATAGCGGGGGACCTAAATTGTAAGCACCCAGCGTGGAACTCCGCCGTCGCGAACCAAGCTGGTGTACGCCTATACGCAGACGCCGAAGCCCGGGGCTATAACGTTATGGGTCCGGAGGTACCAACCCGGTACCCGGACAACCCACTTATAGACCCCGACGTGCTAGACGTAATCGTCTATAACGACCGTCTGAATAGCCAGATCACACAACAGGTCTTAGTCGAGCAGCTGGGATCGGATCACAGACCTGTTGTAGTCACCCTGGACCAGCAGCCTAGCCAGATCGCCCCTCCAGCGCCACGTCCCCAACCGGACTGGACCCTTTTCTCAGGAACGCTGGAGACCACGACGCCCACCCGGCCCATCAGCTCCCCAGCTGACGTTGACGAGCTGGCAGCGGGCCTAACCGCGTGTATCCGGGGCGCTCTCGAAGCGGCACGAACGTCCCCGCGCACCCAAGAACGACCACCGCGGCTGCCCCCGCACATACTCAACCTCATGGCCGCTAAGAAGCGCCTACGGAGGCAGTGGCAAAGGACCCGCTGCCCCACGATGAAGGCGGAGCTCAACCGGCTCGGAGGGAGAGTGAAGGCCGAGATTTACACCTACCAAGCCGAGAGCTGGGAGGATCATATAGTTCACATAAGGGACGATTGGCCGTCGATACACAAGCTGTGTCGGCGGCTCACGAACACCCCAGCTCCGGTGCGCCCTCTCCTACACGAGGACGGGGCACCTAGATACCAAGCAGCAGACCGGGCGGGCATACTGGCCCGCCACTTGGAGCGTCAGTTCACGCCGAACCCGTCTGACGAGCATGACCACGTAGCAGCTGTTGACGAACACCTAAGACACTACTTCGAGTCGCCGATAGCTTCCGATGAGAACCCCATAGCTTTCTCGCCCGGTATGGTGCAGCGCGCCATCCGCCGAACAAAAAAGAGGAAGGCCCCTGGAGTGGACGGTATCACCAATACCGCACTCCAGCACTTACCATTCCGCACTGTCGCCGCGCTTGCCCGGTTGTTCACCGGCATCGTGCGCACTGGGTCCTTCCCAAATATCTGGAAGGAGGGGAGAGTGGTAATGCTGCCGAAACCGGGCAAAAACATACTGAAGCCCGAAAGCTATCGGCCCATCACCTTGTTGCCGACAATGTCGAAGGTGTTCGAGCAGCTGCTGTTGAGGCACCTCACACCGCACGTGACACCCAGACCGGAGCAGTTCGGGTTCAGGTCTGACCATTCCATGACGCTCCAACTGTCGAGGGTACTGCACGGGATTACCGCAGCGCGCAACAAGCGCGAACACGCCGTAGCAGTATTCCTCGACATAGAAAAGGCCTTTGACCGGGTATGGCATGCCGGTCTGCTGTATAAGCTCGCCACGTCTCAGGTGCCCCGCCGGCTCGTAAAGGTGGTCTCCACGTTCCTGAGCGACCGGACTTTCAGAGTGGCGGTGGAAGATGCCATTTCCCCGCTGCATCCCATCCTTGCAGGTGTACCGCAAGGCAGCTGCCTATCGCCTGCGTTGTACTCATGCTACACCGACGACATCCCAGTTGCGGAGGGCACGCAACTGGCCTTATACGCTGACGACGCGGCGTATATAGCGACTAGCTTGAACGCTAAACACGCCGCGTCAAAGGTGCAGAAGAGCCTAGACCTCCTTCCCCAATGGCTCGCGAGATGGCGCTTGTCGGTGAACGTGGGTAAGACGCAGGCGATAACCATCTCCAACAAGAGGAAGCTCCCACCGCCACTCCTCCTTCACATGGAGCCCATTCCATGGAAGCCGTCCGTGACGTATCTGGGCGTCACACTGGATCGGCGGCTTACCATGAAGAGGCACGTCAGCAGTGTGGTCGCGAAGGCGCGCGTTACCCGCGCGCTACTACGTCCAGCGCTCTCCTCGAATCTCCCTCCCCGCGTGAAGCTCAGCATTTACAAGCTGTACGTGCGATCACAGCTCACATACGCAGCACCAGCTTGGTTCGCCCTCACGAGCGAGACGAGCCGCATCCTCCTCCGCCAATAGCAGTCGGCCACCCTTAGAAAGGTGGTGAACGCGCCGCGCTACGTGAGGAACGACGTCATCGCACGAGATTTGCGAGTTGAGAGCCTGGACGACTTCGTGAAGTCGCTCACCCGAAGGATGTTCGAGCGCGCCGACACGTCCGCGTGGAGCCACATCCGCGGACTGGCGCCGTGGCACGCTCGCCCACCTGACCGCCACAAGCTGCCCCGCGACCTACTCGCTGACGGGCCTACAACCACATAGGACTCCAACCCCCAACACGACGCTGAGACTCCCACGATTAGCGGATACACGGGGTGAAAACTCAAGCGCCGCTTGTGTGCTACCGCGGTAGCACACTAAACCATCACACAGCGTCCCGCGGAGCCGGCGGCGCCGCGCTGTCTGGCGCGCCCCCGCCGGCCCCGCCTCCAAGCGCGCCGCATCGCAGGCCAGTGTGCGCACGGCCGTAGCGCCGAGCGCCGGCCGCGCTGCGCGCGCGCACGTCCCGCCGCGGCAACAGCTGCGGGCCCGCCGCGCTCTGCGAATCGATACCTAGCCGGTTCGCAGAGCGGGCGGCCTCACCTCAACACTGACTCTTTTTATATTTGTATATTTTATTTATCATCACCGTGTACATAACCCGATCGTCTGTCCTCAGCGAGTCCGTCCTCCGCAGCCGACATTCGCGGGTACTCCCCTGCGATACCTGCGCTATGTGGCTAGCGCGGGCGGGCAAGCAGGCAGACGATCAACATAAGAAGACAAACCAAGGCGCCGGGACCCCGAGCAGCCGCCGCTTCTGTCGCAGGTACGCCCTCAGCTGGGCTTTGACCGGGTAGCCGGTCATCTCACCTGGCTGGGGCGTCCGCCGAAGCGGCGTGAAGAGGGAGTTCCGGCCCATGCTGAAATTGGGACTATAACCCGGCCCAACGACCCTCCTCTATTGAGAGGAGGAGAAGAATTTTTCGTGGAAGAGGTCCAACACCTAAAACACGACTCCACGCACCCCAGCTGGGGTGTAGTGATGAAAGCTGTATATCAGATAAACTAAACAATAGCTATGTAACTTGAGTAACTTCGAAATTAAAGTGTCGCTATCCTCATCCTATTGAGCTCAACCTATAGATTTTATAACAAAGTTATTACCTTGAATTAAAAAGTAATTGAATTAAACTATTAAATAAACATTTCATTTCATAAACTGATTCCCTAATAAGAACAAACTCCGCAGTGAGATTATGTTTTTGGATTTAGTTGGTACAATCAAGTTTAAAAAACAGGAGTTATATAAAATCCCTACGTAATATGGTGCCGCCAACCGAGCACTTCGGATAAAGGACACCGCTATTTCTTTATCATCACATACAACATCTATCGGAAAACATCGCATGGCCCATGGTATTCTACTTGCTACTTTTAATGCATATTACGCTTTAACTATAATTCAAATAAACTACGGACTGGATTTCAAAGTCTGGCAGCACTTTTGCTGTCAATGTCAATGTCAAATTACAAGATTGCCGATTGGGCATGGTTTGTTGATTAGACCATGTGTTTTTGTTTAAATTAAATATTATCTTTTAAAATAACTTAATTCATACTTAGCCCCTACGTCAAAAAAAGTGTGAGACTATGGAAGCTGAGCCCGATTTATGTAATGTGTGCGGAAGCACTGATACGAAATTAATAGATGGATTTTATTATTGTATTGAATGTGGTACCCAAAATACTAATGTTAGAGAAACAATTATTGAAGAAAAAGTTTTAGCAGATGGGACTTTCGCACAGTCCAATCGAAGGAAAATTATTCAACTTAAAAAGGATGGAATCGAAAGTAAGTTTAAGTTTTTTTTCAGTTTTCTTCACTGAACCAACCTCAGTGGTAACACTGATTTTAACCAGTAGGTACTGTGTCTGAACGACCTCCGTCCTCCATGAGCGCAGGCCTGGGGGTGGCAGGTGAGGCCGCCTGTCACCCCAGCATAAGTAGGCCGGGACCGTGTGTCGACTAGCACCCCTCCCCCAAACCGGGGCAAGACGGGGACACCGTGGTTCCCAAACCCGAGGGGCCATCTCGGGTTTCGGGGTCAGTCGGGGTGCGAGTGATATGCTTTATGGGCAACCTTACAACCCGGCGTGCAGTTCTTCAGACGCCGGGTTGTAAGTGGGTTTAAGCCCGAGCCCGAACCGGTTGACTGGCGGCACACAAAAAAAAAAAAAGGTACTGTGTCTGATATTTCTTCAAATAATACTTTACAGCTCGGTTCAGAGCATCTACAAAGAGATAGAATCATCGTTGTGTAACACATCTTCACCCTCAATGAGATGTAGAGCACCCTTCCAACATCCTTGAGGCCCAAGCCAACCTCACCTACAAATGGGTGCATCTACTAAACTACGGACGCAGGCTTTTCTCTCAGGGCTTGGAGGTCAGACAGCAGTCATTCTTGGAAAAGCCGATATACCAACTAAAAACAATAAGCATACCCTAGGCTCAAAAGCGTAAACTTTCAATGCAACTGAGAAATCACTATGAGGATAATGATGATTGTTTGGTCATGGAAAATACAGCACTAGTAGTGATGAATCTTCTTTTAAATTGATCAACATACTACCTATTTTTCAGTGAGTGGAGAATGGTATAGGTGGCACTCATTTAACTTCATCATCTCCGGCCGCCGGCCGAGACCAACACCATTCGTTATTGGGCAATAGAGTTTTCCGCATATACCCAAAGCCACAGAATAAATAACAGTACAAGTATAGAAGACCCTCTGTTTTGATGTTCACGAATGCCGCCTTTTTACGTGCCTATTAAGCCGCGCCGTTGAGTTCTATTGCCCGGCGCGAAGGTCGACATTACTCCGCATCTTGCCGAAGATAGGGTTGTCATTTTTTTAAACGTCTACTTTAAACATCTTTTTAAACGCTTTACTTTTACACCTCACCTTTCGGTATCCTTTTCACGCGTCGGAACATAGAAAAACGTGCAATCCGAATTTTGGGTCATTGTTTCTGCAACCCGCAGCAATGCAATATTTCGTTGCCCTTATTTTTTACATCGTATACAATACGCGCTTGCGTGATGAATCTTCTTTTAAATTGATCAACATACTACCTATTTTTCAGTGAGTGGAGAATGGTATAGGTGGCATGCATTTAACTTCATCATCTCGGGTCTGGCCGACGAATTGGTATCACTTGGTGCTAAACCCACATTCAAAACAAAGCTCTTGTGGATATGGATCAGATATATCAAGAAATACCAGAAAAAATCAGAGCTTATGTAAGACAACTCTTAATATTATTGTTTATAATGAACTAGCTATTTTATATATTACATTTTTTAGACATTTTTACATTTAGATTTTACCTGAGTATAATATTGAACCCTTTCTTGCAATCCATATGAACCTATACCTTTTTTTTTTTTTTTTTATCGTGCGGTTATCCCTTCGGATACCCCCCCGCCGGCCAGCGGGGGCGGTTATGTCGGGCTTGCACCGACTAAAACCGCACGCCGTCTCGGGTCTTCAGACGCCGGGGTGTAAGGTTACCCATGGAGCATATCCCTCGCACCCCGGCTGACCCTGGGCCATCTCACCACTAACAGCATCGCTCATCCTGTCTCCTCTGAAAGCAGAGGAGTACGGAGAGCGATGTGTTCCCGCCACGTTGGGTATTGGCCGACGATCAATGCCAACCCTATGAAGGGGTGAAGGGGAAGATATTGACCGCCGCCCAGGGTGTACCGGCCGCTCCGATTCCGTTCCCCCCGGACTGCAGCGGGATCGGAATCGGAGCGACACTCGAGGAGGTTACCCAACACACACCCCTATATGAACCTATACCTGAGATAAAAAGTATGTGCTTTTCCAGACTATTATCTATCTCTGTACCAAATTTCATTCAGATCTGGTTAGCCATTCTGGCAAACTTTTGCATTTATAATGGGAGGATATTTTTTTATATACTAACTGCTCCTCATCCATTTGGACAGTCATCATCCTTTGAGCCTTTTCCCAACTCAGTTGAGGTCGGCTTTCAATCTAACTTTTTTACAATTGAATTTCTTTGTCTTAAATCAATGAAACCGTTTTCAGGATGAACAAAACAACTCATGGGGATAGTGATCAAACGGGCTTACCAAGTTTTATGGTAGAAGAAGATAGTATTCCGGAAGCAGAAGAAATGCCAGATACAGAAGATATATCAGAAGAAAATAATACTAAGAAAAGAAATAAATGTGACATTACAGAAGGCTCTAGAAGGGATATCAAGTTTTTGTCTAAAGGAGTTATCATGGCCATGTTGTACCTTGCGTTAAATTTAGATGAGAGTGAAATACAACTATCTCATTTGTATAGGTTCGTTCAAGAAAAGATCTTAAATATATCTGATCCAAAGAGATTTGTGCCCGATGAGATAAATGTAAAAAAAATACCTGATTGGCTTAACTTTGTTCGTAGTAAACTGTGTACTCAACATCAACTCCGTGCATTAGCTATGTCTCTGTTAAGAAGACTAAATCTGGGAACACCCAAAGTACCAGATCTGAAGAAAATTGTTGATAACTTCTTAATAGAACTGTGTCTGCCTAATGATATAAAGCCGTTTGTCTATTCTCTCATGCATTTTCGTAAATGTAACTTTCTTGATATAGATAACAATACTAAGAAATGTTTAATTAGGATGCCAGACTATGAAGGCACAGTTATGACTTATATTCTAGTAGCTATCAAAATATGTTTTGGCCTAGATGATAGATATGAAATTCAACTATCTAAAACCGTTGAAAAAATTAATGAGGAAGGTGATCTTCAAAAGTCGTATAAAATAGGTAAATATTCAGAACCTAGTGACCGATTATTTTCATTTAGAGAATGGAGTAGCTATATACAATTTAGAAAAATTATGCTTAGTAAATACAACTTGCGAATAGCTCAAAAAAACTGCTTAGAGATAGATGATTATGTGTATTTGGAACAGATGGAGGCCAGGCCGATCAATAAGGAAGAATTACCAGATAAAATATCCATGGAAATAATTAGTAGGCTGCCTATGGAACATGATGTTGGTGTTATACCCAAAGAATTGTTTATGCCTACACTGACACCTCTAACTGAACATACAGACATTGTAATAGAACACTGTCAGGATCCAGAGGTTAAGCTAATGCTTGCTGAAGATTTTAAAAGATATTCTCTCAAATATATTTGTGAAAACCTTGAACTGATAGACGCAAATATGGAAAATTCAGTTAAAGGTGTTAGTGAAGATAGTAAAGAGATAGAAAATGACATTATACTAGGAACAATAGTTACAAAAAAAGCTAAAACTAATATGGTTTATGTCAAAAATTGTGAAAATAGAAATTGGCTAAAGACCAAACCACCTGCAATGGAACATATCACTTGTGTAGATAAAGTAAACGAAATTAGTGATAAAGAAGAAAGCGACCATGGGTATGATTCCGAAAATACATCAAGAGAAAATGATGTTGATAGTGTTATTGATAAAACTGGGATTGCATCAAGTGTAGTAGATGAAACACAGATAGATGAGAGACTCAAAGACGCTAATAGACAGGATATTATTATAGAAGAAGATTTAGGAGTAAACATATTTGACGACGATTTTGCTGAACTCGATTTAAAGGATGAATGCGAAAGAAATAATTTAAGCAATCATGATTTAAATTGTGATGAAAATGAGAATGACGCCCGAATACAAAATAACCAGTTCCCAGATGAAGACTTTGACCGTAGAAGTGATATATCGAATGACCCGTTAGTTCCTGCATTCAATCCTGAAACTTTCGATAAAGAGAAGACAATCAAAGAGTTGATATTATTTGCATGTTCTAAACATAAGATTCCAGTACCTTCTGAATATAAAACAAAGGAACCTAGGAAAAGAAAAGAAAAAATATTTGTAGCTGAAGGTACTACTTGCAAAAGACCGAAAAGAGCTCAACATGAAGGTAAAGCGACTGTAAAAGAGTTACTTAGTAACTATTACAGTCATTTGGAATTAGATTTCGTTACCAAAGTGCAACAAGAAATGAGCGTAGCTATTCGAAATGCTGAACTTGAAGGTATGAATTTAGAACAAGATAACGATATTTCAAATTTACATATCAGTGTTGTAGAAAGGAGCTCGGGGATAGAGAATAGAGAGACCTCTGCAAGTCAAAGTGACCGTAACAGTACAATAGGACAGATCGACGAGGAAAATCTTAATCTAGATGTTACTAATAAAACAGATACAAATAACAAAACAGGCGAATTTGATAGGAATACTGAAAATAAATTGTTTGAAGATGACGAAGAAATGATTTTAGATGATTTAATACCAAAAGGTAATCCAGAATTTGATGAAAGAAAGTATGACATAGATCAGTTGTATATCAAAGTAGACGATACACAAAAAGAAGTATTAGTTAATATAAGAGATGACCCAGAATTAGATCTAATATTACAGAAGAAAATAAAAGAATGTGAACTCGGTACAGAGTTTGAAAAGTTACAACCACAGCAGCTGAAAAAAGATAACATAAAGAAAAAAGAGGAAAGTGATTCGGAAGATGAAATCCCGTTGAGCGTTTTCAAAGAAGAGGCTATGTTGATAGAAGAAATGTTTCGGCAAGAAGACAACTACGAAAATTTAATTAAAAAAGAAGACGTTTCGGAATATAAATATTGGATAAGACATTACGATCCAGATTTCATGCTACGATCTACAGATTGGCATACGAAATTCGACGAAGAGTTGAAAGAGAATACTCCGATCAGTTTCTATTTCGTTATACAAGAGTGCGCCTCTATTTTGAACTGTACAAATTTTTATTTGTACAAAAATATGCAGTTTTTGGAGGAATACTTGATATGTAAAGCTAAAAATCCAAAAATCAACTTACAAGAAACTAGTAATTTCATGGAGTGTTCTGATTGACAGTGATCAATTTTATCTATTGACTAGCTGATGCCCGCGGCTTCGTCCGCTCCGGTTTTACTTAACCAATCACAATCAAACATACGGCAGATTTAAAGTCTGACCAAGACCTTTCTAATAGAAAAGAACCGCATCAAACTTCGTTCAGTAGTTTTTGCATCCATCGCGAACAAGCAGATAAGAATTCTAAAAACAATATTTTCTGTGTAAGAACATGTTCAGAATCGTTCATTTAACATAACCCAAGTTCTTTTTTAATATCTCCAATATAGACACAACTAATTTACAATTTTGTAATAATATAAATATATTTGTCATTCGATATTTATCATAAAATGAGGTATTCGTCAAATTCATACTTGAAACGATGAGACAAACCGATACCTCAGATGTTGGCTGTGGAGGAACAGGGGTCCTCCGGCTAGGCAAGGTGGTAACGCCTGGTGGGCCGCGGCCCAACTATTGATGTTGGGAAATTTCATGTATTAGCGCGAGAACTTTTATTGCGCGATCCATGATCGGTACTTTCTTAGAAGTTCCGCTTGGTTCCACTAGAGGGCGCTGAATACATGTTGTTGTGTTGACAAAATTACGAAGAAATCTAATCTGGTTTTTTTTTAGACGAAATTAATTTATATTTCTTAATGAAAAATGCTGTTAAACTACATATTTAGCTCTAGTAAGATTTTTTATAATGTTGTTTCAAGTATGATTAATAATTTTCATGCAGATTTTTATTTAATTCTGTAAATGATCATCTACGTTTGACGCTGACTATAAGATACATATTTTATTATTGCAAATAGTTTAAAACGTAACAAATGAGCTGTGATCTAAAGTGATAATATGAAGTTTAAGTTCACATTACTTCTCAAAACTGAGTGTATTAAAATCTTTATTTTAAAACTTTCGTATTTTCTTTCAAATTTATCTAATACCTATACGAGCAATTCTTGTATAAACAATCTGAATCTCAGAAACGGCTTCAACGATTTTCATGAAATTTAGTATACACACAGAAACCCCTGGGGCGATAAATCGATCTAGCTAGGTTTAATTTATAGATAACGTCCAGTAAAACCCGAGCTCAGCTCGGTCATCCAAATATATATAGGTATATGAGCAACCTCGGTAAGGCCATCATGGAGGATTGGCTAGAGAGGCGACACGGAAGCCTCTCGCACAGACTGACGCAGGTGATCTTCGGGAAGGGGAGCTTCAGGATCACCTGCATCGGATCAGGAAGGAACCAATGCCTGATTGCCATCACTGCGACGCGAGCGAGGACTCGAGGCTGCACACGCCGGCGGACTGCCCGGCTTGGGAGGCGCCGAGACGTGAACTAGTGGCAGGCATCGCAGTGGGAGTCCTATCGCTCGGCAGCATGATTGCGGCAATGGTGCGGAGCGCGAGCGCGTGGGCCGCCGCCACCTCCTTCTGCGAACATGTAATGCTCGCGAAGGAGATGGCGGAGCGCGCCGGCAGAGATTTAGAACTCTCCCGGCCCGCCGAGCCCGCAACATGCTCGCCGCGCGTCGCAGGCGACTCGGGCGCCGGAGGTCGCTTAACGACCTCCGACCTCCATGAGGGCAGGCCTGGGGGTAGCAGGTGAGGCCGCCTGTCATCCCAGCAGAAGCAGGCCGGAACGGTGGGGCGACTAGCGCCCCTCCTCCAAACCGGGACAAGACGGGGACACCGTGGTTCCCAAACCCAAGGTGGCCATCTCGAAACCGGAGATGGCCCAGGGTCAGTCGGGGTGCGAGGGATATGCTCTATGGGCAACCTTACACCCCGTGTCTGTAAACCCGCGACGGCGTGCGGTTTTAGTCGGCTCAAGCCCGACATAACCGCCCCCGCTGGCCGGCGGGGGGGGGGGGGGGTATCCGAGGGGAATTCCTCGCGAAAAAAGGTATATGAGCAACCTTTGACCTAAATCACAAGGCTAAAGGAACAGGTGCTACTAACAAATATCAGAACTGCTGTGTGGTTCCCGATTAATTAAAATACAAGGATTACCCCGTCTATTGCTGTACATTTTCTCTAAGACCTAACCTAGACTAAATGCCATAATTTCAAATTTTAGGCTCTTTTCAATCCTCAAGACTAATTGGAATGGGTGACCGATGATGTGGTCGAAGTCGTTGGATGATGTATTGTGCTCTAAAATCTCATGCTACCTACACTGGGCAACGGAAACCGTCCTCCATAAGCGGGATCCTGTGGTGACGGTTGAGGCTAGCCGTCGCACTAGTAGAAGCA
Organism: Cybosia mesomella; assembly: GCA_946251805.1. Classification (NCBI taxonomy): domain Eukaryota; kingdom Metazoa; phylum Arthropoda; class Insecta; order Lepidoptera; family Erebidae; genus Cybosia; species Cybosia mesomella. Next base: position 17,543,333 of record OX276413.1, on the reverse strand, counting down.
GGGCCAGGGTGGCGGCACGCCGTGTTTTTTATAGGAGAGAGCAGAAGTCCTGTATTGATTTCATTACAAATTGTTTGTGTCGAAATTGCACTTAGACATAATTCACTTTAGAAAATGATAAAAAAACCGTTCAAGTGCGAGTCGGACTAGCCCATGAGGGGTTCCGTAGAAGCAAGTAATTTTTTTATATGTGAGTTGATTAAATGAAAGGTAAATTGTGGTTTCCGATTTATGACGTATTAAAAAAACTACTTACTAGATCTCGTTCAAATCAATTTTCGGTGGAAGTTTACATGGTACATGTACATCATATATTTCTTTTAGTTTTATCATTCTCTTATTTTAGAAGTTACAGGGGTGGGACACACACACACACTCAGTTTAGAAAAAAAGGATATTGGATACTACCTACCTCAATATAATTTTTGAAGACTTATTCATAGATACCGCACACGTATGGGTTTGATGAAAAACAAATTTTAGCGTTTCAGTTCTAAGGGGAACCCGTAAAATTTATTGTTTTTTTTTTAAGTGAAACTTCTTTAGAATCGTTGTGATTTCAAACTCGATGAAACGAAAAAATAGGTCCATAGTTTTTTTTATCAGGGACTTTTCAGAAGTTTCACTTCTACAGTGTGTGACTTGCACACACACACTATAAAAGGGTACAAAGGGGAAATGTGGCAAGGGTAAAAACGGTAAATGTGAAAAAGGGTAAAAAGGGGAAATGCGGAAAGCGTAAAAACGGGAAATATAGAAAGAGGAAAAGTGGCAAGGGTAAAAAAGGAAAATGTGACAAGGTAAAAAGGAGAAATGAGGCAGGGTTAAAAAACGGGAAATGTGTTTTTCTTTAATATTTGTGTGAAAATCTTAATGCGGTTCACAGAAAACATCTACTTACCAAGTTTCAACAGCATAGTTCTTATAGTTTCGGAAAAAGTGGCTGTGACATACGAACGGACAGACAAACAGACATGACGAATCTATAAGGGTTCCGTTTTAAGCCATTTGGCTACGGAACCCTAAAAAACAGCATAACATGGTTCATTTCATTAGAATACGAATAAAAAACACTGGCTCAACTGCAGGAAGTTTAACCATTAATAATGTCATGCAATTCAAAATTAAATTCATTAAACAAGCTAATAAAAATAAACGCATGCTTGTCATTTAAATTGTCAAATAAAGATAAAACACATTTTACATTGAATAAATATAATATAATTTAATTACAAAATGTCACTCCGCAAACTCCTCAATGGAATAAAAACACCCATCAGTAAGTATAAATTTTGGTCGTATACATATACCATAGTCCTTTAAACAAGTTAAACAAGAATTGACCCCAGACAACGCACTGGGGTCACCAATGTTAGTGGCCAAGGCCGTCCGGAGTCTAGGGATATCCTTTCTACCTGACACCCACAGGCACCGATAGATATTCCTAGTTCTAAAGTGATGGTTACCGTTTGGCTAAAGTATTTCCGTCGAGCGGTTTACCGCGATACCGCGAAACTTCTCGAAAAGCTTTAAAATTGGTCGCCGGATATAACCGCCAATGAGCCGCTTTAATTTTAACCTTAGATTAAAAAACCACAAGCCGTAGTTGTGGACTGGGCTTTGACATACGAATATAAATATCCTATACAAATAAAATACAATAAAAATTTACCTACTTAGATCGATTTATCGCCCTTCGGGGGCGTACCCCTGTATACTAAATTTCATGAAAATCGTTGGGGCTGGTACCCAGATTCGGATATGTATATAAAATAAATAAATAAATAATAAAATATATAAATACAAGAACTGCTCGCTTAAAGGTATTAGATAAGATATAGTCAAAGGGCCTAGGCCTAAAGCTTTTGCAGTTATCGTAGTTAAGAAGCAGTCTTTAATTGTTCTAAGCAGTCTATAATAGTTTAAAAAATAATGAGAATTAGGATACAAAAATACTGGCCTTCGTAATATGAAAATACCGCATAGTAATTTATAAAAAGTTAAGTATGTCAAATGAGCTATTTTGACAAACTGTAAGAAAAGAAGGACGTGAAGAGAACGAAAATACGTACGAACTTATAATGAATCACTATGGAGAATTGCTGAAATCGACTGTACGGCCGAATCTAGCTTTCAGCCGTAAGTCGAACTTAGTTGGTTTGACTCTCCCACCAAAAGTTAAATCTGGTTTGAGAGTAAGTATTCAATATTTTGACTAATCCACTAATAGATATGATCCGAATACGCTAATCCCGGTTACATCCAAAGCATACACTTTGGAGCCCGGTGTCCGCTCTTCTACTCCTCCATGCAATATTTTACCCCCCACCCTCCCTCCCCCTGCCAGCCACAGGTGTACAGTAAAGTATGAACCTGGAGCGTATCTTTCGCCACTACCGATGACATCACTGGAGCCATTTAGAAATAATGCTCACCGTTAGCAGAATCGTAAATCGTAGACTTTACCCCTACCTATAGGTCCTACTTGTGGTGTCAGCAGCGCGGTTGTAATTAAACTGATAGGTTTCAAACCATCCCTAAAATGTAAGTAAACGAGTCTAGATATATCTAAATATATAGATATATAAATAATACGACATTACTCTTTCAGGGACAGATTCTATTCGGTGCAGCCATGGTTACATTGTGGATCACGCCGATTGCAATTTCTTCAGCGCATTTGTCTTATTAAAATAAATTGTTTCTTAGTGTGTGTAAATTATTTTTATTGCGTTTTATAGCATAAGTACAGTAAAAAAACCCGTTTGAGCTTTTCTTTTTATCTGTATTAAGCGACTCCGCCGGCGTATTTCAACTAACTTCACGTTAGAGTTGCCAAACGTGTTTGAGTGCTATAGATTATATTCATTATTTGATAGGCCGTGAGTTTTTTTAAAATAAGTTTTGTTCTAGGTACAACACCAACGTAGCACAGGTTCCTCTGCTATTGGACACGTTTCCGCTTGCTCCTACTAAGTTCTCCCACTGGTAGGAGCAAGAGGAACACAGTTTTATTTCCTGTTGCTCACACTAGTTGGTGCAGTACCTATATTCAATATAGATTCTGGGTTAGGTTAGATTAGAACTGACCCCAACAGAGCCGGAACCACTAGTCCGGAAAGTTGGATTTCAATAGCTAGTTAGTAGCTAGTGTTAAAAAAATCTGTCAAACTAGTGGCCATTCGAAGATGTGTCTTATCTAAGTATTGTATGTCGAATAATCGTCTGTCGAAGTAGTGGAAATCGAAGGTGTGTGTTGTCTAATAATTGTCTATCGGCATTGATAAGACAATCTTTGTTAGTAGGAGCACGAGGATATGCTTATCCTTGTGGTCCTACCGGTAGGAGTATAAGGACTTATTGGTCCTCCTGCTCCTACCGGTAGGAGCATCGAGTAGGAGCAATCGGAATCGCTCCCTTAATACTAGCACAGACACTGACGTTTACTGATATGATTATGTTTGTTGGAGATGGACACATTGTACGAGTATTACGGTTTTTGAAAATAAATGTATTATTATTACAAAAGAAAACTGCCACTTGATTTCCTTATCGCGAGGGTAGAGACATTGGCGTCACTGCAGCCGCGTTTCCTGCCGGCCGTCCATTCCCTTTTTTTTCGTGTGGTATTCCCCTCGGATAGCCCCTCCCCCCCCGGCCAGCGGTGGCGGTTATTTCGGGCTTGAACAAACAAAAACCGCACGCAGTCTCGGGTTTTCAGACGCCGGGGTGTAAGCTTGCCCATAAGGCATTTCCCTCGCACCTCGCCCGACCCTGGGCTGTCTCCGGTTTCGAAATGGCCCCCTCGGGTTTGGCTAGCACGGTGTCCCCGTCTTGCTCCGGTTTGGGGGGGGGGGGGGCGTGTCGTGTGACGGGCAGTCTGCAGAATGCAGTGCTACTTTATGTATTTGGCGAAGCAGCACATGCTTGACGTAGCGCAGGTCCTAAGATCACCGTAGTGGTGGCGTATGAACACGCGAAATTAATTTAATTTTCATATCGCACATTCATGGGAGAATTCATAATTGGGTCTGATAAAGAAATTAAGTTAAAAATAAAAAAGAACCCCGACATAGCTAAGAATACTTCACCCAATTCACCTTTCAAACGAAAACATAAAATTCAAATCGGTTTATCCGTTCGGCAGCTACGACACCACAGACAGACACACACACAGACATGTCTAATATGCTTCGGGGGTTAAAAATAAACTAATTAGAAATAATGCTGGCCTACATAACCATAACACACTATTGAAATTTAAAAACTAAAGTAATGTCAAAAATATAAATGTTATTAGAGTTTGTCATTTACATTATTTTCGAGTAATAATACAGGAAGAGAGTACAGAAACAAAATGATTATAAACGGATTCGGGAAGCTTCTAAGAGTGGCCTTTTTGCCAAATATCGCTTTTAAACGCAATTGGACGCAAGTGGGATCCTTCATTTGTACTCCAGCAAGAGTAAAATGTAGTTGGGGGGTACGTATAGCTTCAAAGTCATTGTAAGATGTTAGGGTGCCAAGCCAACCTAGCCTGAAAGCCAACATGCTAATTAAAATAAATATTCCACGACATTCTACATAGCGCTCTCTAGACCCAGAGTAAGCATAGTTGATAGTAGCTTGTGTTATGGGTTCTCTAAAATGCGGATAAACATACTTATAAACTTATTTTTTGTAAATATATGCATATTATACATAGAAACACCCCGGCTAATGACCATTGCATTAACGGAAATCGAACCCGCGCCTCCTGTCGTAGCATTCGAATGCACTACCGCTACGCCACAGAGGCCGTCAAACTGATAGCGTTTCGTAATTCAACCAGATTAACGCTGGGATGATGATGAGGAACAGCCTATCACACTCCTGGTTGGCATGCACATCTCTTTCTATATAGTTTCACTATTCCAGAGTCCTCCTCTGAGGCCTTTTTCTAAAACATCTTTTGTGTTCCCTCAAAAGAACGAGTTACATTCAAACGATTTGATGGGGTGCCGCAAGGACGCACGCTTGGCCTCTTTTGGTAGACGGCCTATTTTTACTCGCATTTAAATATTCGTATAGGAAACTCGAGTCATCTTCCGAGCTCTTACCCAAGTCAGTTGGAGTCGGCATTTCAGTCTAACTACGGCCTAACTTCGATGTTACCGTGAAGTGACTGCCATCTGACCTCCACAACCCACTGGCGATATCAACGTGCTTTAGTTAGACCAGTTGTCTGACTTTTAGGGCTCTAACTACCCGTGACAATTTCGTAGATATTCGTATAGTAACCGGGACAGACTGATTCACGTGTTATAGGTGTCAAACTTCATTAAATCATTTATTTGGTATCTACATCTCGTCTTCCCCATTCCCACCTTACCCCTAAACTGGGACTAAACAGCTTGTTCAGTAGTACTTAGGTCAATTGACTGCAGCCCGCCTGGTGGTAAGCTGAGGTAAAGGTGGCCTCCATTCCAGATACTATCCCTAGAATGTTGGTCCCTACTTTGATGGCTTTGACTGATATTTTTTCAAGCCCTGGTTAAAGAACCCGGGATTGTGGAAGGAAACACGTGTGTGGGTAAGCACACCAGTTCTTTATCGTACGACAAAGAAAGGAATCGCCGAACCGCTTGGTTATGTTATATGAGGGTGACATCTAAGTCCTGCACGTATTGTTCGGGATAGGGAGGGAGGAGGTAGAATCAATTGGAATAGCTCGTCAGAACAGTCACTATGATACCTATAAGCGATAGAATACTTGCTTACCACCTACCTAAATTTGTTTCAGGAAAAGATACTGCATATGCTGTTCATGTTTACAATATGGGCCAGCCCTGTTGCATATGGCCAGTCGCAGTTGAAGGTTTGGAGGCGAGAATACCTCACATAGTATCGATGTACCTACCTTAATACTGGTGTTTACTTGCACTTTTATGAATTAAATTGTTTGCTACAACTTTGTTTCTTACTTTCTTCTCTACGGACGTAGAGTTGAAAATACCTACATATAATATCCTGATTAATTTGGTGACGTATTGAAAAAGACCCGGATCAAAAGCACTCGAAGCAGATGGGCTTGCCCAACTTAACGACGGAGTGCGTTGCGTTCAATGCGTTCACGCAGTTTCATTGGTTTCATATGAAAATAGATGTGCGGTCTTGGGTCTACCGGATTGCAGTTAGCCGAAAATTCCTTTTGCTCCGTGAAAGGGTTTTGCTCCGCTGTACCCCTGGTTTATACCACCGGTGGTAGAACGGGTAAAATTGTTATGCTCCATGGTTCCCTTCAGGGGTACAGTGGAGCATACCTTCACAAATGTTAAAAATGTATTCGAGTGTTCTACTGCTGCAGGTTATTATGCATGCACACGAGTGCCACTTTCCACTATCGCGAGCACCACTTCAAAAAAGGTGTACAAAAATAATTATATGCATGATAGAACCTCTTTTACTTGAATTTAGTTTTAAACGGGCAATGTCAGAACTATACACTATACAAAAAATATAAGAATAATAATTTATCGAGCGGTTGTAAATACTATAATAATCGAATCATAAAATGCTCCGGGTCGTTGACAATATTTGTAAGTTTTTACTTATTAATATTTCAATCGCTCATCGCTCGGTGAATACACGCGGTCTTTATGAATTTTTTAATATAAGCATATATAAGTTTTAGAACTACTGGAAGCCAAAAATGATATAGCCAACAAATTGCCACAATTTAGTAATATAAAGCACGGTTTGTACAACGCACGAAACAAAAGTTTAGGTATCCAAAAGCTCCGGTACACCCTGGGCGGCGGTCAATGGCTTCCCCTTCACCCCTTCATAGGGTTGGCATTGATCGTCGACCAATACCCAACGTGGCGGGAACACATCGCTCTCCGTACTCCTCTGCTTTCAGAGGAGACAGGATGAGCGATGCTGTTAGTGGTGAGATGGCCCAGGGTCAGCCGGGGTGCGAGGGATATGCTCTATGGGTAACCTTACACCCCGGCGTCTGAAGACCCGAGACGGCGTGCGGTTTTAGTCGGTGCAAGCCCGACATAACCGCCCCCGCTGGCCGGCGGGGGGGTATCCGAAGGGATTTCAGCACGATAAAAAAAAAAAAAAAAAAAAGGTATCCAAAAGCACGTACGTACGTAGTATCCCTACATAGTCTGTGTCCAAAAGCTATTTTGCACTGACGCATGTTCTGTGGAAATTCCAAATATTCACACAGACTTTGTTTTAGCAGATTACTCCCATGAAGATTCACCTATAATATTATATTTTGTTCACCAAATGTTACTGGTGAAATTGGTCACATTCAAGAATTTTTTATAGATAGAGAGCGAGATCAACAGCTCCTAGAATAATAGTAATGTTAAACACCTTTTTTTTTGCTTTATTGTGTGATAAAAAAATGAAAACTTATTACATTTAATTTAATAAAGTCGCGACTCAACGATTGGAATCCCAAAACGATACACTGCGACTGCGAAGCTGCTACCATCAATGCTTTATATAAAGTTTTTAATCATGTTCTAATTAACGATTGCTACTTTCATTGGTCACAGAAACTGTGAAGAAAAGCAAAGTCGTTAGGTCACACTAGTACTAAAGTTGAAAGAAGAATAATATCCCTGTGTTCAAGATTGCCATTATTGCCAGGGGATAAAGTTGCAACGGGCTGGACATATATAAAAGAGGAGTGTTCAAATATCAAGCCAATGCCAAAATTTATAAAGTGTATGGAAAAAGTACCGTTCTATAATTTCTGTGAATGGACATCGCCATAGAACAAATAATACTGTTGAATCATGTAATGCCAAAATCAATAGTCAAATAGTTAAGCATAGAAACAATATTTAAAGCCTATTGAATGTGCTTAAAAAAATGACTCGTTACCTATAGAAAATAAAAAACGTAATAAAAATTTAATTTTCAATGATGATTTCATGCAAAACGTACAATGTCAACTAATTAATGGTTTGTTACTGTTGGTCACGCATTGGAAAAACTGTGCTAATGTGTATAGTAGTGTATAAGCAATCTTTTGTTTTTTGTTTTTCTTGTTATAAAATCTTACTTCATTACTTCTTTTCTTTTACATTCTTTTTATTAAAAAATGTTTATTGATACCTACCTATTCGTGCTACGGAGGACACGTTAAAAGGTAAGACCTTTGAAGAGCTTCATGGTGTGGGACATCACCTTTATACCGCGGTAACTGCTGCACTCCTTCACCGATCCCTTACCTTTGAAGACTGGGGTGATGATGCTCAGTTGCTCAGTCTCGATAGGTTCGGAATCTTAATTTTTTAAAATAACGTTTCGTAATTATTTTTTGGACTTTTTTATTTTCATGATATTATTATACTTAATACCACAATATTACGTGCTTATATAACGGTAAACGGGAATTACCTCTCCACCCTTCAATAGACTGGTCGATCCTCATGTATATACACCTTAAGAGAAGAACTCCGGAGGGGAATGTTGGTTCATACATATTTTCTCCACTGTACCCCTGAAGGGAACCATGGAGCATACCAATTTTACCCGTTCTACCACCGGTGGTATAAACAAGGAGTACAGCGGAGTAAAACCCCCGTGAAACCTGACCGTCTAGGAATCATTTCGAGGCCTGCCCGTCTGCCTAATCTAGTAAATTATTGCTAACGAATTGCAATGATTGCAACAATTTATTTGGCATTTCATTCAACTGTCAATAGTGTCAACTTCTGAAATCTGAGAGTAAAGTTGAGTAACGGAATTATTGGGATCGCCATAGAACAAAAAAAAAAAAAAAAAGTTGAGTAAAGTTTGTCTGGGTTGTAAACAACGGCCAAATTTATTTGATTATCTTTGATAATAAACTGTTATTTGTAAAATGAAAGAACCGAAACAAACACAATCTCCTATAGAGGACCTATCGGAGCTGCGTACTTATTTCTTGTCACACAATGTAGTTCGTGAATACATAGCGCACACTTCTAAAGTTCATTCTGTTGGTTGGTCTTGTGATGGTAGACGACTTGCATCAGGCTCGTTTGACAAAAGCGTAGCTATATTTAATTTGGAAAGAAATAGATTAGTTAGTACACATTGTTTACCTGTTCTTAATAATTTATAATTATATACTAAGAGTTGAGGTTATGTTTATCTTAACTAAGAGGATCATTTCTTATTACTCTCGGTAGAATAGAAACTAGTGTTGTCAAAGTCTCATATATTATGACCTATCAAGTCACACAAAATAGTACTGTAATTGGGGTTATTATATATATTAGACAATAATTATTAGTGTAGATGCTAGTGTTACGTTATTTTTTTTTTATAGGTGCAGGATTTCATATTTAGAGGACACACAGGTTCCGTGGATCAGCTCTGCTGGCATGCTTCACACCCTGATCTCTTGAGCACAGCCAGCGGTGATAAATCTGTCAGAATATGGGATACAAGGTATGCTTACTAAATCTGTTGATTATAATTTCATAAGATTATATTAAGCGTATCTGCAGCCGTTGAGGTTGTATGAAAACAATTATATAACTACAAGAAGTCAAAGGTGTATGTCAGGACTTCACTAAGTGGAAACATGTTGTGGTTTTTGCCTACCCTAATGTGGAAATGTGGGAGTGACTGTGTGTATGTAAGATCTTTATGATATGTTGAAAATGTTTCAGTTATTTTTCTGATCTCCGAAAGGGTTATAAGAAATATTGATGCATATTCTGGACAAATGAAAAAGTGAAACAATATAATGTGAATTAATAATTATGTTGAATAAGGGTTTTTCGAAATCTACTCAGTGCTATCAGTGGCCGTGAAATTCTCCCTCTGTCCTTGCCCTATAAGGTTGTATTTCACCAGTGAAAATTGATTACTCAATGGCATTCATTGATAAAAGTGACAATGCAGTTCAGTTTTAATTGATCTCAGTCCTATTATTTAATGGTGAAATCCACTTTTAAAGGTGATGTGGGGGCAATGTTTTTGCGGAATTATTCATAGGTTTATTATTGGTATTCCAGGACACACAAATGTGCAGCAACGATTACAACCAAAGGAGAGAATATCAACATTGCCTGGTCTCCAAATGGCAGCACCATAGCAGTGGGCAATAAAGAAGACCTGGTCTCATTCATAGATACTAAGACTTACAAAGTGGTAACTTGTTTGACTCACATATAGCCTTTTTATTTCCATGCGGAAACCTCCACAGGCTTCACCTCACTGGAGCTATCGGTGATATGAGTATTTCGGACTTGAACCGACTAAAACCGCAGGGTGGGGAGACCCAAAAACGCGTCGGGATCGCCAGCGCTGGCCACCGGTGCTCCTTAAATCTTTACCAGTCTTTAGTATGATAGCGCTCACAGTATTTTTTTTTAAATTTGCAAAATATTACTAAGCCTTTTAAAATCCTATCTATGTGGATAAAATGTTCATAGTCATTTCAAGGCAATGGGAGGACCTTCCAGCAACCAGTCAAAAGTGCAACACTTTCGGCCTCTACCGGCCACTGATCTTTCAGTGAAAATTCATCATAAGAGCGTCTAATAAGTACTATGCAAGGCCATCCCAGAGATCAGTATTACACTCAATAAAGAACATGTGTCTAACATGAAATTCAATTCGAAAAACTTTGTCTGCATTCAATAGATGAAAATTTTCTATCAATATTCCAGGTTGTGGAGGAGCAATTCAACTTCGAAGTGAACGAAATCTCTTGGAACAACACTTCAGATCTGTTCTACTTAACCAATGGGCTTGGTTGTGTACATATATTATCGTGAGTTTGATATTGTGTTCAATTACTTTTACAGTATTGCGTTCGGTTCTGGTTGATTAAAACAGATTCCAAGTTGGGTGGTCGTCTGGAATGGAATCAGTCCAATATGGAATCCGTCCTAAGTGGCCAGAACGTATATGATATACTTACTTTCTTTTTTAATGATTTTACTGCCTTGTATTGTGTAAAAAATTAACTAAATGTAACATGAGTGTAATTTTTTTTCTCTTTATTTAACGGGCTTTGTCTCTTAAGCGATTATGTTGCTCAATGAGTGTAAATGGTTTCAGTGGCCCTGATGTCTAAGAATCAGAGTAATAGGCCTACACATACACATGTCTATCATCTGCTAAGCATCACCCAGAACAACTAGACTGTTTTCGATGCGTCTTTTTGTGTTAAACAACTTACTATCAGACCATCCACTGCCTTATGCATGCATGGAACTGCGGACCGTTTATTTTTTTGCACGAAATTCATTCTATATTGTTTGCACGAAAAAGGGTACCCGCATGCATGACCATGTGGCTTTAGGTTTAAAAATGCGATTTCTATACCTCACTACAGTAATAGAAGACTAATGTGTGATTAATGAAAGATTTAAGATCGATAGATGAATAATAAAATTTTGGAAAATGACTCTCACAGGTACCCATCTTTGGAGCTCCAAACAGTATTAAAAGCGCACCCCGGCACTTGCATATGTATAGAACACGACCCGACGGGACGGTACTTCGCTACAGGGTCTGCTGATGCCCTCGTGTCGTTGTGGGATGTCAATGAGCTTGCGTGTCTCAGGGTGTTCTCAAGGTAAGAATATTTTAGGTGTAATTTGTTACCTGGCCTACAGTGACCTGGAGACTTATTACGGCGGTATTGGTTTTTTTTTTATGGATGATAGGCTCACGTTTGACCTCAACCTCACCTGGTCGTAAGTGACGATGTATATAACGATATTATATAAAAAGCCTTGAATTCTATAGGGGAGTGTCTTGCCCAGAAATTCAAAATTTATGCAAACAAAATTAAAGTATCTATTTGTTATATTAAAATAACAGCATTTTAGTAAATATACGTAAGTAAATACGGGTACTTTAAAAAAAAAACAATAATTTTAAAATTTTGTCTGTTGGTCTGTCTGTTTGACTTGAGTAATTTCTGAAACGGGTGGGTCGATTTTGACGGGCCTTTCACTGGCAGACATTATAAGGCGTAGCTTAAGCTAGTTTATTTTAGCGAAAGAATTAGGGTTCTAAGCAAAAAAAGTAGAAGTCGCGGGCCTAGCTAGTATTATAACTTTTGTTGAATCACATCTTTACTTATACAGGTTAGAATGGCCAGTTCGTACACTGTCGTTCAGCTTCGACGGACGACTCCTCGCGTCTGCCAGCGAAGATCATATCATCGATATAGGGGACACGGAAACTGGTATGTGTATGCCAGATTATATATATATATATATATATATATATTATATATACTTGCCGGTTTATCCCCAAAGATGTGTGGAGGAATGTGATGAGGGCAAGCTGACCCAGGCTATACCACGTTTTATTTGTAGTAATCAGCGTGAGAATTTTAAATGCGAGATGCAGGATAATTAGTTTCACAGAAGTTTAGCTTGAAAATTTTCCAAAAAAAGCTTCTAAAATTTTATTTTTTAAATTTATTTTTTTCATTTCCACCGACGTATATCGACTCTAATGTAACATCTCATGCGTTGTTAGTGTAACAACAATTTTTATACAGGTGAAAAGGTGGCCGAGATCCCAGTGCAAGCTTCAACATTCACTGTGGCGTGGCACCCCTCGAGGTACCTCGTGGCCTTCGCCTGCGAGGACAAGGAGCCTCCTGAGAGGAAGCGGGACGCTGGCAATCTGAAGCTGTGGGGATTGCCTAGTGACAAATAGTGTGGATGTACGGTAGAAGAAAAGTCTCTACACGGACTGTGAGTTGCAAAATTGTAGTCCAGATACTAGTAGAGCAATATACGGTGAACTATGTGTTGATTCTGATGAAAAACTTAAATGGACTTTGATTTAGGTTACCTCAAATAAAACATTTTTCTTTTACTTGTAATGCGAGTATTTACGTATTTTTATTTATTCAAAATGTTTGTTTGGATCAGGGGTTAGGAGACATGCGGGAGTGTCAGCTTGTGTGTCGAAGTCGCTTTTTGCACCTGGGAGGGAAAAAAGCGGTTGTTATGGAAGAGTTAGTAATAGGTGTATTGAAGGTTGTATTGGGGCAAAAGTGGGGCTGTTTGGGAAGAAGAGGGTGTGTTGGAGGAGGAAGTGGTTTTGTAAGGGGGGAGGGCGGAAGTCGGTTTATTAGGGGGAGGTGGGAGTAGGTGTGATGGGCGAGAATCAAGGTGGCGGGGCAGTAGTCGTTTTGTTGGGGGAGACATTGGCGTTGGGGAGCGGCGTGGGTGCGTCGAGAAAGGAGTGGAAGAGGAAAGGCAAATACAGGAATGAAAGGGAGGGAGGTGTTCGGCACTTTACAAACCGTACGACATACAGGATAATGTTGCTTTACCGTTGTTTAACGAAAGGTCTAGAAAAATAATACAAAATGTTTTCTGTTACACATTTTATTAAATGAGTTGTAAAAATAGGTACAATATCACAGCTACCTGTTATAAAATGTACTTACCGTAATTGTGATAATTTTATACATTATAGGGTACCCCGTTACAATATTCGGGAGGGGAATACCCGAAGGAGGGATTTTCGTGAACAAATTATACATTTATTTCTATGTAGGTAACTTAAAATTTAACTATAAAAGTCTAATTAGTTGCACAGGTGTGCAGGGTCGACCTATACTACGTCGCCCTAAGACATTATATAGAAGAGAATTTCAGCTATCCGGGACATAGGTAGCTCAGTTGGTAGAGAATTTCCCCAAAAAGCTAGAAAGGAACTGGCGTGGGTTGTAAACCCCATCCTGGATATTGACATTTTCCTATGTCTATTTATATTACCGATAAGTTATATAATACATCCAATGTCCTAATAACCATAATATCATCCGAACGGGTGTTATAATGTTGTATGAAATTTCATAATAACACTCCTTTCGCTTTTTCAATCTCTTCCGCGCAAAGGGTTACTCATCAGACAGCCAAATTCTTACCGCTCGATGCGTGGAATCTGTATGAGTTTCAAAAAAAGAACTGTCATTCACGCGCGTTGCATTGCACGAACACAGCGGCGGCGCGCCGTAAAAAATTCCGCTTATTCGTTCGAATTCGAATTCCCGCTATTTTTCTTCGCTATTATTTTTGCAAATTGTTTTGTTTACTTACGAAAATGAGCGATTCAAGTTTTGATAACACACCTCCAGACATTTCGAATGCAGCAAAGGAAATTTCTAACAAATTACGACCGGAAAAATCTAGACCACTAACAGTATGAAAAGGCGTACCAAGATTCGCCTCATGGTTTCAGAATATTTTATAGAGGACACATCATGGGTGTAGATAAAGTCTTGTATGCAACTGTATAAAACACTCATGTGATACTATAACCCACATTCATGTTTTAATACCCCTCATTATACCACAGTTGCATAAATAACTAATATTCGTAATCGTAATTAGTTTAATTTATATCAGAATCATTTACACATATGTCAATAAAAACAGTAAGTTCCAAATATCTATAACAAACTCACGCATGCCGTCCCTTTGAACGATTTGGATATTTAAATAGTCTATGGTTGGTTAACAGGCGCGCCTCCGCCGGTCACGCCCCGCGCTTACCGCCAAAGAGACCTAAGAATACGGACTGCGCAATTGTCAAGATTTTTGAGAGTTTTACAAGAGTTTAGTTTGAGTTTTCAACATTGACTGTATTGTAATGCGAACTAAACTTAATTTGTAATCTCTTATCTCTTTGTATACGTCGAGTTTGACATCTTCATGTGACTGACCCGAGATTAGACTAAAATATACCAATACGGTATTAAAATTATAAACGGGATATTTACCATGTTTATTATTTCTTTTTCGAGTATCCGATATTTCGGCACTGTTACAAGTGCCATGATCACGGATGTACTAAAGTTCTGCAAGCTAGTTGTTACTCGGCAAACCGTATCGGTCTACCCTCTTCCTCACTCGTTTCTGACACGCGTCACCACTACCACTGTCCGCGTTCTCACTACGCACTCGATCACGTTCACGACACACAACACTCACAGTATCGGCTCGCGCGGTTTTTGGAATTGCAGTTTGTTTGGGCCTTGTGAACATACGGATCACTGGATGACAGACACTCGACAGTTGAAATCCATCCTCCCGGTTGAAGTTCTTGTAATTTTCCATTCTGGGTATGTAGTGGCGATCTGTCGAGAGAATCTGAGGGTTATGTAACTCAATCCAGTGATTCGTCCCCTCCTCCAAAAGATGTTGAGCGATAGCCGATTTCTGTGGCTCGTTGTTTTTGACCGCCCTGATGTGCTCCTTGATCCGGCTTGAGACAGTACGTTTGGTCTGGCCTATATAGGAGCTCCCACAGCTGCAGTCGTAAAAGATAATAAACACGGTAAATATCCAGTTTATAATTTTAATTGTAATGTAAATGACCATGTCAATCTAAAATTATATATAGTGCACCGGTACGGGCCGGAATGTGTCAGACTAATTAAACAACTTGAACGCGCGCGGAAAACGAGTGAGTGTCTTAGTGAATCACTAATATTTCTAGTGAAGTGTCGGGATGCAGACGTTATACCCGTTTGTTGTCGGATAAAACCCCGCAACGACATTCACGGTTCCGCGGGCATTCTACGAAACGCAAGTGTAAAGTTATTGCGCAAGTCAATCAGTAACACCAGATACCGTCTAGACAAAATTCAGTGTGACTTATATCGAGTACATCAACGGTGCAGTGCAGTGTTAACATGGAGTGACTTTGATAAGTGTGATCGTATTACGTACTTACAAGCACAGCGTTCGCGAGAACTGAGTGCTTTGAAACAACAGCAAAAATTTGTCGCACTGATGAAAAAACAAAAACCATCTGTCCCCTACCATGACAACACATGTAATAAACGCACAGTAGTTCTTGTATGTTCACAAGGCCCAAACAAACTGCAATTCCAAAAACCGCGCGAGCCGATACTGTGAGTGTTGTGTGTCGTGAACGTGATCGAGTGCGTAGTGAGAACGCGGACAGTGGTAGTGGTGACGCGCGTCAGAAACGAGTGAGGACGAGGGTAGACCGATACGGTTTGCCGAGTAACAACTAGCTTGCAGAACTTTAGTACATCCGTGATCATGGCACTTGTAACAGTGCCGAAATATCGGATTCTCGAAAAAGATAATAAACATGGTAAATATCCCGTTTATAATTTTAATTTTAATGTAAATGACCATTTCAATCTAAAATCATACACAATACGGTATTGTATTTTTATTTGCAGAATACCTTTTTTCAGTCAATTTATAATTCAATTTCAATCACTACGTTCTATGATGATTTAAGATTACTAGAATTGGCTTTCAGCTCTTGATTTATATTCCGTAGGACAAACAAACAGAAATATTCGAGACAAGAAATTGGATTTAGCGTTACAAGACGGACATTCTGGAAAACTAATAATTGAGGAGATTTATTATCATTTTATAAAGAATCATTCAATTTTATATATAACTCGTAACGAATGACGACCTATGTAGCGTAGCGGTAGAGAGTTCGAGTGGTAATTTAGAGGCGAGTTCGATTCCAGCTCAGTGCAAATAATTTAATCCATGAATATGTAAATACCTCTCATTCCCTAGACTTTACGTTTAGTTTTTAACCATCAAGCCATGTTGAGGTTACCATTATAAATAAAAAAATTGACACAGAAAAAGATTCTGTGCAAACTACTTTTAGGTTTCGTGCTTATTCTGTTACAAGTTGTATATAAGTCTACAATATTTAATATCTTTGTATTTATCACATTGTATAGGATACAAAACTACTGCTATTGAACCCTCATACAAAATTAATAAAATAAATATTATAAATAAAATATAAACATAAAAATAGCTAAATGTGGAATCATTAAAATCTTAATGACGTCACTT
Organism: Cybosia mesomella; assembly: GCA_946251805.1. NCBI lineage: Eukaryota > Metazoa > Arthropoda > Insecta > Lepidoptera > Erebidae > Cybosia > Cybosia mesomella. The sequence continues at coordinate 17,526,480 of OX276413.1, read as the reverse complement.
AATAATATAAAATGTTAATGTAAATATTTTATAAAGATACTCAGCAGACCTGCCAGGCTTGGTATTGTTTGAAACAAACGTCAAAAAAAATATTGTAACATGCTACAACCCGATTACAGCGCCACCTACCTGGCCAAATCATAACACATGAAAATTCGTTCAGCCGTTTACGAAGAGTTCAGTGACATACACACAAGCTACAGAATAATATTGATAGACTTTCAGATTTTGCTCTCCAGATAACGGCTTTAAAAAGTAAGGATCCTTTCTTTGATGGGATTTCTTGAACACCAGGTTGGTGAACGCGATTACCGTTACGTCCGGTGATTTGAAGCCCACGAGGGTAACCGCACGTAAAAAGTAATCAGAGGGTGAAATGAAAGTCAAGTTAATTATAATTAACGGAAGATTGAAAATTCCGCAAGTGTATGAACACTTAATATGCGGCTATTATGAATAACAAGTTTGAAAGACAGTTTCATAGGAATGGAGATGACTTTCGGAGCATAAGTAGGACCAAAAAATTGAATGGGTGGCGTGAAAGAGGACATTACAAGGAGAGTATGGAAGAGAATACTATATAACATAACATAACTTCATGCCTGTATCCCTGAAGGGGTAGGCATAGGTGTATTACACACCCACGATTCGCCAGTTATGTTTAGGTCCCGATGTAATAGGGGGCGAGCCTATTGTCATCTACCGGGCACATTATACTATATAGCGCCGACCTAATCCTGAGAACTAAAGCTGAACAGTTAGCGAATCATTATTTTAATTGACAGTACAATCTTAACATATTCACTTATATTACTACCCGTAATATGTTTTTTTTTAATATTCAGTCTGTCAATTGACTGCACCCCACTGGATGGTAAAAAGTTAGAATGAATGTACATCACACCAGATGTTGGCTCCTACCTTGAAGGCGTGAATGCTTTTTGACAACCCGCTTAAAAAACTGGACGGACGGACTGGTATTGGACAGTCACTGAAATTTTTCAGCTTTATTATGCTGATCAGCTTCCATAGAAAATACCATGAAAGCACACTATCTCTCATTTAAGAAAATCGAGGTATACCTCATAAAATATATCGTCTACCAGACGGTTGATATTAAGATGTTAAAACTAACATTAGTATCACAATGTAGGATTGGTATTGTGTTAGAAGTTCGGTGTATTGTAGCTAGATGGCGCTGCTAGGTACATAGTGTTGCCGCGCGATAAAATAATATGCCGAGTATTTCTACCAAGCCTCAATCTGCAATCGGCCCATGTCTTCCATCTTCTTGAGTATGGTTCTCGCTTCGTCTAAGTTATAGCCGCCACATTTGCTTATAACGTCTTCTACGAAAGCGTCCTTGACATTGTCGGGCATGTTTTTGGCGTTACCTGAGATGTATATATGTGCGCGGTTGTTGATTAAATGCCATAATAATTCGCGGTATTCTGATATTTTATGTTGCACGTAGCTGAAAGTATCAAAAATTAATTATTAGCTTTTTTTATATAAACTCTAACGAACCTGGGTATAGAAGCCGGGTGTAAAGAACCCGGGTGTATAAGACCAAGCCAACCCCACCTGTAAGTCGGTATACACCTGATCATTGACGGACGAGGTTCTGGTGCAGGATTTACTGTCGGGGTTGGGAGGTCAGATGGCAGTCGCTCCCGCAAAAACCAAGATAAGCCAAATCAAGAGGAAAGTGTAGGAAAACGGAATTCAAAATACAAGCTTTGGATTTAAACAGGATTACCGCTGGGATGATTTTATACACTGGAACGGGTCGCTAGTTCTTCTGTCCCTATAGTATACTTACATTTTTCTGTCCTGATCCCTCGAAAACGCACAATACAAATTCAATTTATTTTCTTCGACCATTCTTTCTAGTTCGTTTCTACAATGGAAGTCTTTCTCCTTGTATCTGCAGCCGAAGAACAAATGTAGGGTATCTTTGTAAGCTATATTGCGACACTCTCTTTCTTGCAGGAAGCTCCTGAATGGAGCTAAGCCTGTGCCGGGTGCGATTTGGATGTGCGGAATGTTCTGGGAAAAAAATAACATTAAGATGAAACTTTTGTTTTCATTTATTGTTATACCAGCTGTGCCCGCGACTTTGTTAGCGTAAATTTAGATCTAGGTATTTGATTTTTCTGCGCGGTACCCTAATTCTTATTCTGAAATAAAAGCAGCCTCAATTACACCTTATAATATCAGCTATCTGCCAGTGAAATTCTCAACAATATCGGCCCATACTTCGGAGTTCTACATATTTTTAGTTGAAAATCAAGTCGAAAGTTAACATTCTTCTTGTCTGGCTATACTTCTGACAGACAGACAAAATGTAAAAAAATGCTATTTTGTTCTACAGATATAGAAATCCCCTGGTACAGTCAACGCCAAAAGTCTTGAACATTTGACAACCAATCACGCGATCGCTTTATCTCAAAGAGCTCGCGTGATTGGTTGCGCGCCAAGGTTAAATTGTCAAGTTGTTTGGCGACGATTATAGTCGCAACGTTTCACCGTACACTGTAAGTTCGTTTTGTAAGTATTTCCAAGCTCGTTTAAATGGTCAATACATTTTTTTTAACTTCCACTTGATTTTGAACTCAACAAAATAATATAGGATGCGAGTAGAGCCAAGTTCAAAGGTTAGTTATAAATAAATAAATAATAAATAAATATTCTACGACATTCTACACAGCGCTTTCTAGACCCAAAGTAAGCATAGTTTAACTAGCTTGTGTTATGGGTTCCAGAATGCGGATAAACATACTTATATACTTTTTTTTTTGTAAATACATACATATTATACATAGAAACACCCAGACCAATGCAAATAGACATATTCATGCATACAAATATTTGCACTGAGCGGGAATCGAACCCGCGCCCCCTGTCGTAGCAGTCGAATGCACCACCGCTACGCCACATAGGCCGGCAATATATATTCGTCAAGTTATACTTACTAAATCATCAGGAAACACCAGAGTCCCTTGCTTGATCCACCCATATAGCTTGTCTCCGAGTCGCAAATCCTTCAGCCAATTGGAAGCTAAGCCCAGCCGAGGTTTCTTTAGCATGGTATAATAGTGTACCACAGCTACCAACAGCTCGATACAATGGCCGTGAGATGGCAACGAACTGCTCGCTATCGAGAAGGACCGGGGTTTGATCAAGGAGAACAGCTCGAATATAACTTCGAGTGTTAGTTTTGAAGTTGATTTGTGAAAATCTCTGAGGACCTGAAATGTTATAAAATATTTTTTTTTTTAAATAATATTAGTAACCGAAATTACTAATATTCCCCCTAACCCCTCCAGCTAAGCTAAATTGATTGTGTTAGGAGTGGATTCACGTTGGTAGTGTAATGGCCAGGATTCGAACCCGGAACCTCTCGATCGTAGGGTCGACTCCTTAACGACTAAGCAACCGACGCTAATATCATTATCATCATGCATCCAAAACTTGGTCTTTGGAGCCTGGAGTCCACACTTCTTTCCATGATATGGTTAATAAAGGTTTTCACGGGTGCGAATGCTGTCTTATCCGTCAATCCGCAGGTGTTCCAGCTTACAGGTGGAGGTTGGCTTTGGTTTCGAAGATCTTGGAAGGGTCCTGTACACCCATGCCTTTCTATGGGTTAAACAGAGATAAAAGATGCTTTTGCCGAATGTTATTTTTATTGAAGGAGGCGTTTCTGCTTCTGTGGTGAGGTGGGAGTGGCCCAAGACCTAATATAATGCAATAGCATAAAAATAAAGATATTATTGGAAAAGTTAGCAAAATTTAATTAATTTAAGAAACATCTAAAAATAATTTAAAAATTTAAAAACCCCCGACAGGAATTTATTTAAAGCTAATAACAATCTCGATCATATTGGTCAAAAAAATCGACTTCAAAATGGGTTCATCCTTTCGGGAGCAATGATGCCACAGACACGGCCATCGTTTTTGCGTCGGGGTTTAAGTGTTTTTCGGGATCCCTTTTTCATCCTAGTTTTAGTGCAGATAGCCTCCAAAGCTCGCACTTTGAAGCCCGGGGTCCACTATCCAATACCTCCTAACCATTTTAGTTTGCTGTATTGGCTATTACGTGAACAACTGCAGCTCGTGCCACCAGCATGGGCTCTGAAGAACTTGGTGGAGCCCTATACAACCGGTGGAGTCATATAAGAACTTACCTCTAAAATCGTTCGTTTTGGTCGCCTAGCATAGTTTAACCAATCCTCCTGTCCCTCAGCGGAGGAGAGCTCTATACATTTCTCTCTCTCTAACTTATCTTCCGACACCTGTGCAAGAAGAGAAAAGACGTACTGCGTCGGGTAGCATTTCAAATCCCAATATTGTTCAGCGATTTCATAGACCGTTCGCCGTCTTCGGAGGAATTCTGGGACGGGCATGTCTGGAACACCAATCAAGAGAATTTACACTCGTCTGTACATTTTTGAAGGGGTTGGCAGTGGTCGATTTGAAGATGGTACACCCCGAGATAAAAATCTTGAACAAACGTCAAACAGTTCGCGCATGTGAAATGTGCTTAAATGAAGTGATCAAGCAATGACGCGAGCCCTTTGAGTCTGTGATAATATTAGGTCGTTACATATGAAATTGCCGTTTTTCTTGAAGAAATTGGAGGAAACCCAATTTTCGGTACTAACATTTTTGCATTTTTTTAGGAATGACAAATCCAAATTTTATGATTTTTTTTGTGTATGAATGAGACAACATTAAGCTAACAAACAGCAACTTTTATTACATTTTTGAAAAGTGACAGCTGTTAAGTAATACGAAATTTATCATAAAAATGGATAGCATTTAGGAAGTACATACTGTTTTTAAGATCGAATTAACTTATCAAGCGGCCAATAAAAACAAAATTTAATACATAACATAACATAAACTCACGCCTATATCCCCGAAGGGGTAGGCAGAGGTGCTAGCACCCACATTTCGCCAGTTTATGTTTAGGTCCCAATGTAATAGGTGGCGAGCCTATTGCCATTAACCGGGCACTTATAAACCTGCGATAAATACACACATAACTTCGAAAAGCATCGAAAAGTCATTGGTGTGTGTCATGGTAAAACCTGGGATTGAGCCTGAGACATCGTCTCAGCAGTCCATTACCCATACCACTAGGCTACCGCGGTTAGTTGAAAATTTAATACAGAGTTGTTAAATCTTGAAATCAACTTTCAAACAAAATATAAATAATGGAAATAGCTATTAAATTACAGGAATAACGAACTCATGAATTTGTAAGAAAATTTCGGCAATTTCAAAGGTAAAGACCTATTACTAGCGGCACGCTATGGATGGCCGTTTTGACACGTCAAAATAGTGATGTGAAATGTCAATTTAAAATAGAAAAAAATCAAATCAAATGCGAGTCACATTTGGATATTTAATTCACTTTCTAAATTTCGAATTTTGGAAAACATAAATGCCAAGTTGTGTCGTAAATTAGTACACTGCACCTCACTATTGACAATAAAGAACAGAAATGTACTCCTTCAAACTTAGTATTTATTTTTACGAAACTTCATGAGCGGGCAAACGTCAAAATGGCCATCGTAGCGTGCCGCTAGTTTTGTTTTATACTCGTATACCTATCTCTGCTGTCGCACCCCGCGCTTACCGCCAAAGGAACATAAAAACTCGTTTTTCTTTTAAAGTTTACTGTCAAGATTTTTGCCCATAGTTATACGCATTGTAAGAGATCTATCTATCTTCAGCAGTGGGCTGCAATTGGATTGGGCAGGGGTGTAACAGTTGTAATATTCCGTTAGCCGGAATATATATCACTGCCAGCTTAGTGATATAAAAAGTAGCCTATTAAACAGATATGCTCTGTGGTGTGGCGGTAAAGCTTTCAATTGCTACGCCGGAGGTCGCGGGTTCGATTCCCGCTAAGTGAGAATATTTATACGTATGAATTTTTCTTATATTAGTAGCTGATGCCAGCAGCACCGCCCGCGCAAACGGTTATCGTTTTTTGGTCATATCTCCGGTTCCACTTGACCAATTGCGTTCAAGCATACGGCAGATTTTAATTCTGACCAAGACCTTTCTAATAGAAAAAACCGCATCAAAATCCGTTCAGTAGTTTATGCATCCATCACGAACGAAGAAAAAAGAATAAAAATAAAATGTTTTTAGAATCATTCATTTAACATAACCCAAGTATCTATTTCTTTTTAAATATCTTCAATATACAGAGATAAGTAATTTAAAATGTTATAATGGTACCTTTTTTTTTCGTGCGGAAATCCCTTCGGATAACCCCCGCCAGACAGCGGGGTCGGTTATTTTGGGCTTGAACCGACTAAAACTGCACGCCGTCTCGGGTCTACAGATGCCGGGGTGTAAGGTTACCCATAGAGCATATCCCTCGCACCCCGACTGACCCTGGGCCATCTCCGGTTTCGAGCTGGCACCCTCGGGTTTGGGAACCAAGGTGTCTTGCCTCGGTTTGGGGGAGGGGCGCTAGTCGCCCCACCGTCCCGGCCTGCTTCTGCTGGGGTGACAGGCGGCCTCACCTGCCACCCCCAGATACATAAAAAATATTTAGATTGGTCTGGGTGTTTCAATGTGATATGTATTTACGAGAAAAATGTATCTTAGTATTATTAGCCGCATTCTAGAACCCATAACACAAGCTGTTTAAGTTATGCATACTTTGGGTCTAGATAGCGCTGTGTAGAATGTTCTAGAATATATATTTATTTACCCTTACTGGGCTATACCTCCCCCTGAGTCTTCCTCACAGACGTGGCCCAGTAGCCTGTACTAAACGGACACTTGCACAATTAAACAACATATTTGTATAAAAATATATTTATTATAAGTTATTCCTCCTCCTGCCACCCATCCTCGTAGCTCAGGAACCTCCTCTTGCTGGCAGTATTCATGTAGGGGCGGAGCGCCCACTCCGTGTCGGCCGCCTCGAGCGAGTCCAGCAAACCCAGCTTGATGCTGTACAACTTCATTTGGAAGCGAGGCCCTATTTCTGATAGTTCTATCTCTTTACCTGCCTGCAAATTAAAACAAAAATAATTCAGTGTTGCAACTAGAAAAAGGGTATGTTATGGTATAAGTGGGCAGCAGGCCGGGGTCGACCTCGCAGAACATACACTGATCAATAGATTTAGATCGGAAAAAGTGAACATCTAGGACGGGACTTGAACCCGCGACGTCGCCTTGAGACGTATATAATATATCGGAGAATTTCTAATATCTGGGACATGTCTAGGTAGCTCAGTTGGTCAGAGCATTCCCCCTGTAAGGGGCTGGTCGCGGGTTCATGTCCCGTCCTAGATGTTCAATTTTTCCGATCTAAATCTATAGGAAAAGTAAGCATATTAATTGCTTAAAAATTTCATTGAGTACATTGATAAAAAGCACTTGAAATCGGCGAGTTTGCTTGAAAGTTTTAATGACAGTAGACGAAGCTCGTGAAGTGTGTAAGGATAGAAGCAGATGGTGTGCTGTTGTCTCTGCCTATCCAAGAGGAAAAAGGCGTCAGACAGTAATCGCTCCCGTAAAAACCGGGAATAAACTATTAAGATTTGCTTGTATTATGTATTTTATAATTCCTGTGGAAATTACTATTTGCAAAATATTTGTAGGTCCAGAAAGAGCAGCGGTTATAGGTGGGTTCAGCCATGGGGCTCAGGCTCCTCCTTTTCAGGAGGAGTGGGAGAATGAAACCCAGGCTCCGAAGAACAAGCTTTACATTCAACTGGGATTGGGCTCGGATGAAGAGTGATTCATCTCCATATAAAATCATCACCATTTTAGCGTCGTTTCTGGTCGAATCCGAGGCTTTCACCTCGGCCTGGGGTCTGCTTACCCCTCCTCCTTTTGGTATGGCTTAAACAGCTTTCATGGGAGTGACTACCAGCTGAACTGAAACCGTGGAAGGGAACCCTGCGCCAGAGTTTCGTCCGTCGATCAGTAGGTGTACTGGGGTGCAGGTGAGGTTGGTTCCGCCCTGACGAATTGGTGGGACCCCAAAAGTACTCAGACAAGATAACTATGTCTTACCTTTTTATATGTGTGTTGCCTAAAGCAAATATAGTCATCATGATTAGCGAACGTGATAACTCTCTTTGAGTCGGCTTTTGGTACTGGGAAGAGATATTTTAAAATGCTCATCGTTCTAAGACCTGTAACAAAAAGAAATCGCCTTTTTATATATATTTAATACCAGCCAGCTGCAACCGCGACTTCGTATGCGTGAATTTAGATTTGGGTTTTGAAGTTTTTACGCCGAACCCTAATGCTTTTTCTAAAATAAAAGTAGGCTAACTTACACCTCAAAACATCAGCTATCTGCAATGAAAATTTCGTTAAAGTCGGCCCAGCGAATTCGGAGATTACTCGATCCAAACATACAGGATACAATTCTTTTTTAATTGTTGTTTTATTATCACTAACGTGCATACACGCATGTGCATTAATTATAAAGCTGTTATTTTAAAATTACTTCAATTCAATTTGATTTATTATTATTAGGAAAAATAAAAAAATTACCAAGCTCTGTCTTGAAGTTGTGGAACACCAAGTGTGGGTACTGTTCGCTCATTGGTCCAATGTCTGGGATATCATGTCGCATCACTACGCCGGATAGCGTGAAAGATGCTGTCGGCCCATACGGGAGATGGCATATTATCTGTAAGAAAAATGCTTTCGATATAATGTATCTGTTACCGCTAATGTGCGTGAATCATTTAGTATGCAGATTAACTTATAAATCTGCATAATAACTAGCTCAGTCCGTTGAAGTGGAAAAAAATGTTTCAGTTTTAACATTAACTAGTTAATCTGCAGAATAACGGCCATGCATACGTTAAAGTTAATAAAACAGGTTTTTTGCTTGAACAATATATTCGGATTCATTGTAATTTTTATTTAATTGGTCAAAGCATATGCCACGGGTACGATGGAAGTGAGCTCAGAGACACTTATAGCTTAGAAGGTTTTGGCTGAGGTCTTTTAGAGACCTCTGCCAAACGCTTTTTGTTAGGTTGTGTTAATGCGTCTCTAATTCGCAAGATAGACAAGAAATATACCAAATCAAAAATCTTTCACTCACTGCTTTCCCCGATTTAACAATATAGCATGAGTTAGTATGCAGATTAACTAACTATTTCTGCTTCTATCGAGTCAAATTTCGGAATTTAACGAACCATTTGTGGTAATTGGCAGATTAACTAATTAATGTACATTTCAACAAAGTCTGTATTCTAACAGTAACATATTTACCATACCATTAACATACTTATGTATGTAAGTTTGCTTACTTTCAATTGGAGAAACGTACTATGTCTCAATCACCTTGAGGGGGCTCATGGCTAAGTGGTAAACGAGTGGTTAGTATATTGCAAAGTTAAGCAATACTGACTAGGTCAGTCTTAGTTAGGTGACCCCAGTAGTTTGGTCCCAGTAGCCAAACGAACAGCTCTAAAAAGTCAGACATCCCGGGGCCCGATTCAGTTACGCCACGTTAAACGCGTGATTTCAATTCAATTGATCATAACCTACTGATGATTTACTGATTTTATAAGTTTTCGTAAACTCTGAAATCACACGTTTTAAAAACGTTACCTTACTGAATTAAATGATATAACTACAGAACTACGAGTTGTGGAGGTCTGATGGCATTTGCTTAATGTAAAATATAGTAGTTCAGCCGTTTCATAGTTCTTTTCAATTTAGTTGAGAAATAAATGTGTACTTTTTTAACTCACCAAACTATCTGGTACTCCTCTATGTTCATGGACTACGATAAAGTCTGTTACTTCATTAGCTTTGCACGCACGTATAAGATGAGGCATTTGGAACCCACCACGGTTCATACGCTGACTGTTTGGGAATATTAACCTAAAAACAAACACATATTGAACCCACATAATGTAACCTTTTCACCTTTAACACTTGCTTTTATTTTCTACAAGTAGAAATGTTTCTTATCTATTATGAAATAAAGCACAAATGTAGTAACAAAAATGGATCTGCAAGCCCGTACACCTGCTGATTGACATACAAAATCCTAGTGCAGGGTTGGGAGTTAAGATGGCAGTAGTTCCTAAAAAAAACAAAGCAAACCAATAATAGGGGGAGCAAGAAAGCCGTTTCGACAAAGGCTCCAAGCAGTTTAACTTTCCCTGGGACTTCCCGAGTATTATTTGTTATTTTTGTGGGCCGCTACTGTTGATCCTGGTGTAAAGGAGTACCAATAGTGAGAATATAGATGAGATTAGACTGAAATATATGGTCTTTAACCTAGTTCCTGGTGGAGGAAATGCACAGCAAGAACTAGTAAATACACAAAATAAACATTAGCTACCTAAGTTCTTTTACAAACATCTTCAGTCTTGCACTAGGCTCTCTAGAAGTGGTGATCATAATCTTTGGGTCCTGTATCCCCGCATAGCGGTACTCATCATCCTGTGCACTCAGTGTGTTAGCTCCACCGCTGAAGCCACCTATTACCGCTACTCTTTCTGGACCTACAAATATTTTGCAATTAGTAATTTCCACAGATATTATAAAACCCACAATGCAAGCAAAACTTAATAGTGGCAGTTTACATACCTAATGCACATGCAATCTATACTACTAATATAACGATGTTTGTGATCGATAAACTCTGAAACTACTTAACCAATTTCAAATATTCACACCATTAGAATGCTACATTATCCCTGAGTAATATAGGCTACTTTTTATACTAATATTTACACAAGCTCAGGACTTACGCGGGTGCACCCCATGGCAATGCTAGTATTTTATAATTATACTTTTATTTTATACAGGGCATGTCAATTTGACTTCCTCAATGTAGGCCACCATTATAGTTACTAACAATGATCAACTCAAATAATAAAACTACAGAGGGTTTTAGTTTGTTTGAGCATTAAAAACTGCTAACTAAGTGTTTTTACATTCAAAAAGTAACCTACCATTTGAAAAATGAATTTTAAAATTCTATTGACAGTGAAGTATACTATGAACAGTCAATGTCAACCTATGATCATTTAGGTTAGTAAATTATTTTCTTATTGAGAAACATATAACTTTTTCTAGGGCAATTTTTACAATTTACTAGGCATAATGATTCTACACTTATTGCAGAACATGTAAATAAATAAGATAGGTACCTACTTAAGTTTAACTGACCTGTTTAGGTTCTTAACTGATGAGAATTTTTAACTACCAAAAAATAACACAAGGTATATGGTCCTTATATGTGGTAAAACTTACTACAAAGTTACCAAGCTATAATGCACTAAACAATTATGAGACTATGCAAATCTACACTTACCTTTGTCTTCATAATCAATTTTTTTTTGTAGTGCAAGTGCTTCCTTTCTCAAATCTCCATGGATAGGAATGTTTTCTTCCAAACATTTCTTCAGCTGGTCTTTCTTAGCTTGAATATTCTTTTGTTTATCCTCCACTGATTTCCTGTACAAGTATTCACGACGCAAACGCGCTTGCCGCCTCAACATGATGATTTTTTACGTTATCTTTATACAGTTTGGTGAAATAACGTAAATTTTTGTACAATAAACACAAAATACACAATGCGTTTCGTGCCGACAAAATTGACAGCTAAACACGTGTTTATTTTGACATTGACGTGCGTTTAGTTACTATTGCTTTATGAGACACGAGTTATTCCGAAAAAATATTGTTTAATAAAAATATGATACCTACCTATTTCTCAATAAACTTAATAATTTTAACCTTTCATAAATTTTATTTACATTACATATTTACTTAAACAAGATCATTTAGTTAAAATTAATGAAGTGAATGCACATGCGTTATCGTAACGGAACGCAGAGTTCGTTCAGAAACAACCACAAGGACAGACTAATAATATTTAAGTTTGTGTTTATAGTAATTTATTATCATAATGATAATAGATTAAAATTCAAGAACTTACCTTCATGGTATTCCTCAACTAGAAGCTTATATTCAGGTTTTATATCAATATTGTGCTCCTCGAAGATGCAGAATAAATTAGCTATATCCTCTCTAGAATTTCGCGGTATAATATTGAAAACATCTCCTGGTTTATAATGAAGTTCAGTGTCTCCTGTTGTCTTGAGAGCTATTAATCTTACATCCTGAAATATTTTACAGGATTTCTTGTATTTTGGTGACTAGCAAAATAATATATGCTATGACTACCAGGATTTTTCATTACGTTCCTGTCATTCTCCCATTTCTCTGACCTCTTTATTACTCTACATCTGCTGTTAGGTTACAATTATGAATTGTAGTATGATGAAGCATCCTATTTGTTTAAATCTAGACTAAACTTGTCAAAATCCTCCAATATCTAGGTGAACCTACTGATATAATCTATTTCCTATTAGTATTAGACATATTCTATATCGGTCATGCATAAAGGGTCTAGGTTTAGCATAAAATCAGGATCCCTAACGCAATAATAAAGCTTGATGCATACTTACTTGGAAATGTGATTCATCAGTAGTTCGTTCATTTTTGTCTACTACCACTTGGCAGGCACCTAAATATGTATCGGTTGCACAGTCTTCAAAATAAATATCTTTACTAAGACTATTAGAAGCTATATTATTATATTGTACCAAATTAAAATCTTTTATTAATGAAATTTTCCATCTTGGTACAAAACGATTTAAGTTTTCAGTCTGTATGTGAGGGAAAAAGAACTTTAATTTTGATATATACTCCATCATCCATGGTATTTTGACTGCATCGTGGCCTAAGTCATGTTGATAATCACATAGCCCTGGAACAAGTCAAAGCTAATAGCATCCTTTTGACAGTTGTTAGTAGACACTAACTTATTTAATTATAATAACTGCCTCACCTATATCAAGCAAAGGTGTTGCGCCTAACTGTGCCAACCTTTTATGAAGCTTCTTTGCAGCGAAATTAAATTTGACAAACGATGAATCTCCAAAACCAAGCACTCCATATTTTAATTTCGCTAAGGAATTTGAAGGTAAGTTTTTTCGTAACAGAAACTTCCAGAATCTCTTCATATTGTCAGGTTCGTCACCTTGCCCAGCCGTGGCAACCACAAATATAGCAAATTCTTCGTGAATTAGCTGAGATATAGGATAACTGTCCAACGCTAGAACCGGTCCCCGAAATCCTAAATTTTTTGTCGTACGCCATATTCTCTCAGCTGCTTCTTGTGCTGTATACGTCTGGCTACCATACAATACAATAAGTCTGCCTGATTCACTCATTTTTGGATTTATCACTAAACAATAACACCGCACAAATTAATCAGTAATCAGCTGTATACTGGTACCTGGTACTGACTTTGACATTAAATCACTAGACAGACTTATGTCAATTTGATTTTAGACAGTAATGACACTTGAATGACCAGCATAAAACATCGCCCTTTTTGAATGCCATAAACTGAACATCGACGTGGTCCTTGCGTGGATACCAGGCCACTCTGGTATACCGGGCAATGAGACGGCAGATGCTTGCGCGAAAAACGCTGCCCTTTTGGGTTCTCTTGAGCATTATCATACATATAGCCACGACCTTTGTTTAGGGCCCAAAAATATGCTTGTAAAATCTTGGACAAAGGTATGGAATGATTCAAAGCTCATCAAAGGAAAGTTCTATGCTGACATCCAACCAGACATCCCCCCTTTCCCCTGATTTTTCAAGTTTCGTAAGTTTGATAAATCAGTTACGTCAACCATCTGCCGACTTAGACTTGGTTTTTCGTGCACTCCGGTATTCCTGGCGAATATAAGGATCCGGGACCATTCTATCTGTGAGTGTGGTCTTGAGGAGGGAAGTGTAGATCATATTTTTTTTAACTGCCCGAACCTACAATGCTCACTCTACGATATTCTCCCCCATGTTATCCCCCTTCCTACCTCTTTCAAGACCATATTGTCTCTAATATTCTCCCCCACAACAAATTTCACTCTCTGCAAATTTATAAAACTCAACAATATTAAGCTTTAAAATGTTATCTTAGATCACTTTGACGCAAAAGAAAAATTTATATTGATGTATATTATTGTTATTATTCATTTCTGAACCGATCATTTTATTTTATTTTATCTTGAAGTTTATGACACTCCTAGACGTCGACACTGGCAAAATCGCAAGCCAATAAGCAAAAACCAAGAACTGAACCGCATAAAACGAAACGAAACCATAGTTCCAAGAAATGGCGATACATTTCAGTTATGTTTTTATAACAATTTAGCTATTATAACAATAAAGTTGGCACCTTTGCATTCAATCAATTAATTTTATTAGCCTATTGAAGTTCACTTCTGGACATCTTTCACATCCAGCTATTCAAAGAGCAGTGAAGTAAATACTAGTATCTACTACTTATTTAAGTCGGCAGTCCTTCTATAATAGGTGTATATGGAGCCCGACCAAGAACTTTCGGGACGCAAGCCAAACTCACGTGCAAGTCGGTGCTGATTGACGTACGAGGCTCTGGCGTAGGCTTTGATCTCGGAGTTGGGAGGTCAGACGGCAACCAATAAACGGGGGTGCAGGAGACTGGACGCGGGGCTCCAAAGTGCGAGCTTCAGATGCGACTAGGATTGGCGCTCGGATGAAGAGTAGGAGTCACCTGACCATCTGGCAGGAGGCTTGAGGCGCTTTATTACGCCCTTTATTACGCGTGGACTTTAACCTGAGTTTTATTATTTTTGCGCGTTGGTAATACTTTATCCAAAATTCGCATCAAAATCGGTTCATCCAACAAACAGAGACTTCGAACTTATAACACACCGTCGTTTTTGTGACGGAGGTTAAAACAGGTATTGATAGACTACAGATCCGTAACAACTGAATAATTATCCGCATAAATTATAACTATTCGTCTGGCCGGGTGTTTGGGGCTCCACTATAAAGATATAAGATTCTTGAGCTCCACCAAGATTTTCGTGGTATTTATAATGAATATTAAGATTATCCTCACCTCCTGAAGTTTGTATAGACATAAGCAGATGGCGTTTTTTTGTCTCTGCCTACCCTCCGAGGGAGACAGGCGTGAGTATATGTAAATATCTCCGTAGGCTTCATTTTTAGGAAATATAAAAAAAACCTAAAGAAACCTCCAAAAATATAATTGCAAATCGAAAACCCATGGTGATAATGAATTAAAGATATTATAATACATACATAGGTACATCTGCCGATCAATAAATGCTCCGATTCTGGCGCAGGCTTGACTCTGGGTTGGAGGATCAGAGGTGGTCGCTCCCGGAATATCCAAAATAAGCCAAATATAGCAAGGAAAGAGGAGAGGCCTCGCTGCAAGTGAAGAACGTGAAGAGTAGTGTAGTTCACACCTCAGTACACCCGTTCCACTTCCCATTTGTCATAAATAGATTTATAATTAATTATTAAAAAAATAATAAAAATAATAATAATAATAATTAGCCGCGGTAGCCTAGTGGTATGGGTAATGGACTGCTGAGACGAGGTCTCGGGTTCGATCCCAGGTTTTACCATGGCACACACCAATGACTTTTCGATGCTTTTCGAAGTTATGTGTGTATTTATCGCAGGTTTATAAGTACCCGGTTAATGCCAATAGGCTCGCCACCTATTACATTGGGACCTAAACATAAACTGGCGAAATGTGGGTGCTAGCACCTCTGCCTACCCCTTCGGGGATATAGGCGTGAGTTTATGTTATGTTAGGTTATGTTATTAAAATAAAAATCAAAATTAAAATTAAAATTAATTTATTTCAGGTAATCAAAAACCCATATTAATTAATTTTTGCTAACAAGAAAATACATACGTTATAACAATTTGAAATTGAATTAAAACATTAAGATATATTATATAAGTATTTACTAATTAGAATAATATTTATAAATCGATATTTGGTATCATGAACATAAAATTAGTTAATTAAATTACAATAGGATAATAATAATTATTGATAAATTACATTAATTATGATCAAAATACGTATAAAATTTAGACATTCAGTCAGTCAATAAATCAATATTTAAAAAAAATTAATTAACGCATTCTATTACCCTTCAGTATTGTTTTTTTTTTATTTCATTCTGTCAATTTAATGCTCTCCGCTAGATGGTGAGATGCTAGGGTGAAGTCCAGAAGATATGGGCCACCATCCCAGGTGCTGGCGATCGCAAAATGGTAGCCCTTACCTTGACGGCCTCAAAAGATGCTTTTTTACGCCCCGCTTGAAGAACCCGGGATTGTAAGAAGAATGAAACACGTGCGCGGGCAGAGCATTCCAGCTCTTTATCGTGCGACAAAGAAAGGAATCACCGAACCGCTGAGTTCAGGACTGCAGGGTTTCCACCGTGTGCGGGTGCCATCGCAGTCCAGCACGTGTTGTCCTGGATCGAAAGGGAGAAGGTGGGATTAGTTGGAAAAGCTCCTCAGAACACTCGCCGTGGTAGAGGCGGTAAATACAGCCAGAGAGGCAATGTCTCTACGCTGCTGCAGAGGTTCTAAGTTATTAGTAATCTCAGGACTCCCAATGATACGGATGGCTAGCCCTTGCAATCTGTCGAGAGCGTCTGTGACGTCACCGTCAATGTAATTCTGCATCTCCGTTAATAGGTATTGAATTAAGTTTTTATTATTATTTCAAACGGGAACGCCGTTGACCGGGCGGGTGATCAACCTTACCTGAGTGGGCCATTTCACCCATATTTAATTAAGTTGTACAGTTTTGAGATTATTGTTTTAATTTTAATAACATATGTCAATTCATTATTTAAAATTGTTCTAAAAAATTATTTATACATACAAGTAGTGATTTATACTCACAGAGTAATACTTACATGTAATTTTATACGAAACCTACGAAACAGAAAAAACTACGTTAACAATGAATTTTCATACACTTTTGTCTCCTGCTTATCACATTAACAAGACCTAAAAGTTTTAGTTTTAGGGAATTTTATTAATAAATGCCTATATAAGGTGTCACAAAATTAGGTCTCTGAATTTGGTGAGATGGCTTGGTATCGACAAAATACGTATTTGAAACAAAAAAAATATATCGGGTAAAATAAAAAAATAAAAATATAAACTAGGAATTCAGTGCAGGGTGCGACTGAAATAAATTGAGCTGAGCGAGCAGGACTCTTACTTGAAAAATAAGGCATCTTACTACGGTCGCGCGCATAGCTAAGGCCGCGCACTCGTGAAACTGTTTTTCGATGATTATTCCTCAATGGTACATTGTATTTGAATAATCTGTGGTAAGGAGCTCTTGCACCCGCAGAAAGTTGTAGGCGTGCAGTCCTTCTCCTCGCAGTATTCTCCAAGCGGATGTGTGGGAAATACCTAATTTTTTTAGTGACATCTTTGTTTATAAGGTGTCACAAAATTAGGTCTCTGAATTTGGTGAGATGACTTGGTATCGACAAAATATGTATTTGAAACAAAAAAATAATAATATCGGGTAAAATAAAAAGAAAAAATATAAATAAAAAAGAAAAAAGTAAAAAACACCACCAGCGACCAGTGTCGAGCACAAGTGACGCTGGTCGCGATTTAGTATCGCGGATAGTATCCTCGCAGTATTCTACAAGCGGATGTGTGGAAAATACCTAAATCGCGACCAGCGTCACGTGTGCTCGTCGCTGGTGGTGCTTTTTCTTCATTTCTTTATTTTTAATTTATATATATATATATATTTTATTTTACCCGATATTTTTTTTTTGTTTCAAATACATATTTTGTCGATACCAAGTCATCTCACCAAATTCAGAGACCTAATTGTGTGACACGTTATATGTATGTATGCAATTTTTAACTTAACTATGTTTGAATATTAGGTGTATTAAATGTTATGTACATAACATTTACATACTATCGGAATCCTATTAAAACGAGATGCAGAATCATTTTTTTAAAACCGCCAACCCTATTGCATCCCCCGTTCAATACTTCAACATATAGTTTTCTCTATTGCACCTACGAAAAGTAATATTCTATCTCGCATTCATTTGGCGCACGGCAGTCTCGCGACCCGTGTTGGCGGGCTTAGTCGCTCCGGCAAAAAAACGCGGCAAATCGTTTCAGTGCAGTGACTTTTTAATATCATACCCAAAATTTTTTGGTGAATTAAACAGAAAATAAAAATTTACCAAAATGTAAGTACGATTTTTATATATGTGTTTGACTTATTGTAAAAACGGTAAATAATTGTGAGATGTGTTAACCCTTGACATTTTGCTGAAATTTTTTATTGAAATCTTTTATCACAGTGTTTCGTATTCAAATTTATGCAGTAAAAAAAGGACTCTTCTTTTTTTTTATTTGAGCTACTATCGGAAATTATTATCTATACTTTTTTACCTTATAAGTGCTTCCCTAAGACAATTCGCTGGGTCATTTATATAAAAAAACCTTTTAATTTAATTTATTCGTTACAATATTATTTCGTACTGACAATATTTTAGTAATCCTTTTGTTTTTCATAAAATATTTTTAATTTATGTACAACTATTCGTATCTACTTAAATTTGTGAACAAAACGATGGACATAAAATAACTATGATTATTATTATTATTATTTTTTTCGCTCATGTTCAAACGTAAGACTCCAATTTTTTCAATCTCAAGCATCACCTATGGTTCTTCTTCTGCCCTTTTCTTTAAAAAATATCCTTAAAATAGTTGTGAATATTAGGAAATTCACTGGCATATGTTGTTACCTGAACCTTAACTCTTGTAGCAAAAGCTTTATCTATATTTTCCGGGCCAAATTAAAGTCTTAGCAGTAAATTACATCGGAAAAACTTCAATGGAAGGGACGCTACCTATTCTTTTAAAGAAATATTATTTCTTTGTACTTTTAAATTTAAGTCAATCGAATAAAAATTAAAACTAAAAACGACAACTTAAATAATTCGTTCGATTTTCAATTTAGACGTGAAACATTTCCCGCTTCAATTCCCTCGGATGTTGCGTCAGATGAGCACGTGGCGTCATCGATCTACATCCACCCTATCGTACAGCTTTTCGCACCCTCTGTAACTCTAATGTCTTATTTTACCTTTGACCCTAGGCGTCTGCCGTTCATTGAGATACCTACATTAATTGTTGCAATAAGTAACTTATGGAATAGACAACAAGATATTCGAGATTGTAAAAAAATACTATTTACAAATTGAAAACGATTTGTTGTTATTTAAATTCAATAAAAATAACTCTTTTGTGACGACTTACTTATTTCTATATTTATCTACCTTATTTATATTCAGATTTTGTGATATGTAAATAACTGAAACTAATAAAGTATGAAAAAGCGTTGCGTTTCGGCACAGATTACAGCTTAATGGTAAAATGGCAAGTGACAATTGTAAACACGAATGTCAGCTAGTTAAATAACTGTCTATGTTTGAGCAAGTTACGTAGCTTAACTACAATTTTAAGTTAATTTTATTACATATTTGTTTTATCTGTATAATTTTAACAGGATATATGGGAACTTTTTTTAAATGCCGAACACTGGGAAATTCTTTGATTATGACAATAATTTACGACGACCCATCAAAAACGACCGTCTCCTACTGAACTAGTGGTATCGATTCTAGTCGAATAGTATGTGTCAGTTTTTATTTTAGTGTCTAGTCTATATTCATTCTGTCTACAACTTACTTTATTCCCGGTTGTCCCCACCCTGCCGTCCCCACTGGGTACGAATTACCTCAGTCTTTTAAAATTATTTTCAATCAAAAACATTATAAATAAATAAATAATAAATAAATATTGTACGACAAAGTACACAACGCCATCTAGACCCAAACTAAGCAGAGCTTGTCATATGGGTTCTAGAATGCGGATAAACATACTTAAATACTTTTTTTTTTGTAAATAAATACATATTATACATAGAAACATCCAGACCAATGCAAATATACATGAGCGGGAATCGAACCCGCGACCTTTGGCTTAGCAGTCGAATGCACTACCGCTACACTACAGAGGTCGTCAGAGATTGTTTAGTCTTGCTCAGAAAGTCGTAATTAAAGCATTTTAATAATCCTCGATATCTCTTATTGAAATTCCCATGTATTTTGACTCCGGACCTATAGCGGAACGAGTGGAAAACAAGAAGATCCAATCGTCACCACTGGGTACAAACGAAACTTTTTTTTCCCACTCGTACCTAGTGGGGACGACAGGGTGGGGACGACCGGGAATATTCCTACAACTTTATAATAAAATTGTGTATAATCAACTGGAGTCTTATTTGCAACAGAGAGACATACATACATACATATAGTCACGCCTTTTTCCCGTAGGGGTAGGCAGAGACAACATCTTTCCACTTGCTACGATCTTGGCATACGCCTTTCGCTTCTTCCACTTTCATAATTGTTTTCATACATGCACGCCGGTTACGGGTACTTCTGACCTGGCCCTTCTTCAAAACGTCATCGATCTGATTGGAATACGTACGCCTAGGTCGACCTTTACCGGGTTGCCCAGTAGCCCAGTAGCAACAGTGAGAACGCTCTACAAAACCGAAGTAAGTCGATCTTAGCCGGACTCTCTCTCTTCTTCCCGATGTGCCAACCTAAGCGCCGGGACCTGTATATTTATGTATGTTTTTACGAAAAAAAAAAGAATTTAAAAGTATATTTATCCAGTTTCCAAAAGTCACGATCCAAGAAGCAAGGCGATGTTAGTCAGAATCACTCTTCTAACCGACGACGACGTACCAAGTCAAATACTGTCCAGGCTTTTGTCATAGATTACTTTGGAACCTTTGTGGCGTAGCGGTAGTGCATTCGACTGCTACGACAGGGGGAGCGGTTTCGATTCCCGCTCAGTGCAAATATTTGCGTGCATGAATGTGTCTATTTGCATTGGGCTGGGTGTTTCTATCTATAATATGTATGTATTTACAAAAAAAAAGTATATATGTATGTTTATCCGCATTCTGGAACCCATAACACAAGCGCTTTGTAGAATGTCGTAGAATATTTATTTATTTCTATTTATTATATTGTCCTTTTTGCATTTTTTTTCTTGCATTGTCATATAAGGCAATCATTTTATAGATGTCAACAATGCTACGTTGCAGTGGACCGCTTTGGTAAAAAAAAACCCGCACCGTTTAAGTAAGAGACCCATGCATGTGTTCTTAAAAAAAATCCGCGTATTTATGGCACGGCAAAACAAAAAATGTTAGTGGTGTAGGAAGTAAAAAATAAGTGTGTCAAATATTAAACACTAATGGTGGAGAATATAATAATCTATGGGTGGAGATTAACCCAGTTGAGGCCCTCAAGGTAGGGACCCCCATTTTAAGATCGTTAGCATCTGGGATAGTGGCCTGTATCTTCTGGACTTCCCCCTAGCTTCTCACCATCCAGTGGGGTACAATCAATTGAAGGACTGGATAAAAAAAAGTACACGTGCTGACGGACGGGGAAGGGGGACGCTAAAGTAGAGAATACAAATTCCTTATTGCAGGCTGTAAAACCCATAGTAAAATATACAATTATGCCGACATAGTAATTAATGTAAAACAATAGATAATTAAATATGTAATCATAAATATTACTCAATCAGTTACAACATAATATAAAATACGTAATAATTATTAATTGAAGTAGGTACAATAAAAAAAGGATAAATACAACTATTTTTAACGGATTCTATCGCGGTTTATTTGATGTTATTTTATATTTTACATTGAACCCGACGTTTAAAAACTTATTATTTTTATATATTTTATGTAAAATATAAAATAACATCAAATAAACCGCGATAGAATCCGTTAAAAATAGTTTTATTTCAAATGATAAATAAATCAATAGTAAATACATATTCATAATTAGAGTCAAGTCAATTGCAATAAAAAAAAATTATAGCAACAATTATTTTGAATAACCGTAATTTTAAAAAATAATTTTGATAATGACGTAAGCAGTCGTAGCGAAGTTAAAACCGTATGTTCTAGTAAAATATTAAAACTATAGATTCGTTTTTCACTACTCGAAAAAAAGATATCAAGCTGACAAGCGCTGTGCGGTAGAGAGGGCGCTTTACAAAATCAGAACAGGCCAATCTTAGTCGGGGCTAGTCGTCACCTTAGCAGAAGCAGGCGCAAGGTGGCGGCGCGTTGAATTTCCGCGCGAGATTCTCTATAGGGCAGGGGGGATTTAGATCCCTAACATCACGTCGGGGTCGCCAGTAGTGGCGGCCGGGGCCGGTCGGGGTCTCTGGAATATCCTTTCTAGGGCACACCAGGGTTTTCCGCATGAAAAAAAGGCTAATCTTAGCCTCTCACTTTTCTCCCTCTCTGTCGTCCTATGGTTTTCTGTTTTCAGTGTTCATATTCGTAGTCCCTGCCTATGCCAATGGGAAAAAAGACTTGACTATATGTACGTATGTATAAATTCATAACTGTAATAAATAGATTCTATATCATCCCACCGGTGCCAGCGATGAGGCAGGCATTTCGGAATCAACAATACTAAAATAAATATTTACACACCTTAATGGTAGAATCTACATTCACATATTCTTTATTCTTAATTCTATATTGTACACAAAAAAAAAATATAAATGTATTACAATTAAAATAAATGATGTACAAAGGCGAGCTTAACTCTAAAAGAGTTCTCTACCAGCAAACCTT